>CM046725.1:19915095-21115095 GCA_025584915.1 Monochamus saltuarius
TATTTAATACCCCAATAATTAGTGCCATTTCTCGTTTTAGTCAGTCGAAGGTAAGTGGCTTGCAAATTATTTCTGTTATACAGTAAAATGTATAAACTCTACACCTTTATTGATACAAATAACATTTAAATCTGTAAAAGTTACACATTTGTTATGTTAAAACAGTGTATAGTGCTAAACCTTCAACATACTGCTGCTGTATGCATGAGTAATGTATAAAAATATACACAATCCCGTTTAGACTTGGATTAACACAACATCATGACCTGTTTTAACAGTGTAGTATAATTTAATTGTTCATTCATTAGTTTCTGTTATTCACCTCTCCAAAGACTTCTTAAACTATAGACATAAAAATGATTTGAATTCGAATAAAACCAGTACTCTGTTATAGTCCTTATTACAGAAATTCGAAATTGACAACATATCTGGGCACTTGGGGAAATATTGGAAGAAAATAAAAACTGTATATTTCGGTATCAGTTTCATTTATATACTTTTACAAATAAAGCCGTGGCATTAAAAAGGAAGGACCCTTTTATCGAGCGTCTTTGATTCCCTTTAGTTCTTCTGGAGTAGGATATAATGCATAAGATAAAAGGAATAATAATAAAAAAAGGATCCGAATAAAAGAAATTGAAAACCACTTTGAAAATCCAAGCTTCCAAGGGTGACTGGGTATTTGTTTAGTGAAAATAGGAACGTGGGTATTTATAACGGGAAATCCCTTTATTTAGGTATTTATTTCAAATTCCAAGCTAACAATAATGAGATAAAAGTATAGACCTGCCACTACATGGATTTTTTATTTTTGTGCCATAGATACATTATTTATTAAAAAATATTTAACTTATTATACAACAAAATGTATACAATGATTCTTTGGTAGAAGTATTTCAAGTTTACTGAAACTTAATATTCCATTCGTTTATTTATCATCAGAATCCTCTGGTTTCCCACTAGAATTATTTTGTCTATTAAACTGACAGTCATGCAGCAAAGCATCTAAAACTTATTCGAAATTTCCCAGAACTTGTTATTAAATATAATTAGAATAATATACAGGATGTTGGAGATTTGACTTAGAGAAAAACCTTAAACGACATGGGTCCTAAGCTAACCATTTTAGAAAAAATTAACAAATCTCCAATTTCATGATTAAAAATCCATGAAATGCAATATTTACCCCTTCCTTCAACTGATTTATGTTCAGTTTTGATAAAAACTATTTTGTCATTAATCAATAAAATTCGACAATATCGATATCGCGGAATGTGGCAACAGCGCGAGAAGTACAGTGACTACAAATCAGTTGGTATCTAAACTGCGAAGTGCCTGTCGCTTGCCGCAAATTCTTTTACCATTATCCGTAATTTTTTGTTTCGTGAAATGTTTAGCATGAAGATTTTATTTCTTATTTTCCAAATTCCCATTTGGTTTAAGTTATGTTAGTGTTTTAAACATTTAAAAAACACCAAAACAAACATTTAATAACAAATATTCATTATTTCTACCATTTTGTTCAAAAATAAAATTGCAAAACGTTGTCTAAACTAAATTCATTAATTTTCACAGTAGTTATTTACGTTTGGATTTTTTGTCATTACTAAAAAGCAAGCTGGCACGTGGTAGGCAACCCACAAAGCGCTCGGCGAGCATAGCGTGTATTCGCACTGTTGCCACGTTGGGATAAAATTCCTTGATTATGCCCTTGTACTATTTAACTTTTTTGTTCATTTATATGTTATATATCCTATATGAAGTTATAGCAGTGAAACCTCTAACACGTATAAATTCTGAACACAATGTTCCCCAAAATAAAGGCAAATAAAATTAGATCAAAAAATGTTGTTAATAACTATTTATTTACGTATCACATACTATTTGTATATTTCATGTTTTTTTCATGAAATCTTGAAAAATTCTAAAAAGTCTTGTTTTGTCTTACAAATCAGTGGTGGTTACTCTCGGTAGGCTACGGTCCCGCTCAGAGCACGGTCCTGTTCTTCAAATTGCGGAATATTCAAATGTATTTTCATGATTTCAGAAAGTTTTATAATGACATAATTTGTATTTTTTTTTTTTTTTTCTCATATATTTTCAGGTATTAACAATATTGTGTGAAACTAACTACTCAGTGGACAAAAGCCCCAACCTGCGTTGAATTACACCCACAATATCTACCCATATATTCCTTATTATTAGCTTTTGTAACATTTTTTACTGTTTAAGAAAGGTATTTTAAGCTAATATGTATCAAATCTCCTACAATTCCTATCAATGAAGTCATATGTATGTTCTCTGATACCAAACATCTAGGTATGCTAATGAACATCCACAGACAAAACTCTATTCAATAATTATCTAAAAAAGAGGTTAGTAAATATATTAAATTTTTTAGATAATTATTGAATAGAGTTTTGTCTGTGGATGTTCATTAGCATACCTAGATGTTTGGTATCAGAGAACATACATATGACTTCATTGATAGGAATTGTAGGAGATTTGATACATATTAGCTTAAAATACCTTTCTTAAACAGTAAAAAAAGACATAATTTGTATATTTAAAAAATGCGTTTTTATTATTACCTTGTATTATTCTATAGTATGTTGGACATACATGCCATACTATTAACAGCGTTCACAAAAAACGCATTTTGAATGTTCTATTTCCCCTTGCAGCAACATTGGATTAGCTGGAATGAGAGTATAATTACGCGGAGTATCTAAAATCAAATTTAACATTAATTTTCTTTTCTACCTATATCAAACAAAGTTGGATCTCGTCAGCAAACCAAATAATCCTCAAGCATAACCCCGCAATCATTTATAAGGATAAATAATAAGTTAAATTACTTTGTTAAATTATCACAAACCTATTTAGATTGGAAGGGCGCCTTATCCAACCCCGAACCCTCAGTCAATTTGTATTAAAGGGATTTTCCCTTCTGTCATTTCATATTTCTTTATACAGCGACTTAATCTGAGGAGAACAGTTGAACGGGAAGATATATGGAACCGAAAAAATACATTAGGTACCCCCGTAAAAAATGGTCGGTTAGTTTTTCCGTTATTAACGCGATGAGTTGGTAAAAATAAATTGTCCTGTCCGCGATAATAACGAAATTTAAAACCTTTCACGGGATTTGATAAATAATCGCCGAGAAAGAAATAAAATTACACGACCAAATTTCGCAACGGGTTTGGTATAACGACAATTCATATGCGTTAGAGACATTTTTGTTGTACATGTGGATTTCAATTACTTTTCATACAAATAAAATTACAGTTACATTGGATTAATTTATTATTGCAAGAAAATAGGAATTGAATTTCATAGCTCAGCAAATACAATGAATAAAATTCTGAGACGCACAAATGACGTTGTATGTGTGAAGTTCAATTACTTTCCATACAAATAAAATTACATTTTCATTGGATTAATTTATTATAGCAAGAAAATAGAACATGAATTTTATAGCTCAGCAAATAAAATTCTGAGACGCACAACTGATTTACCACTAGTTTATCTTAGTGGTGACTGAGACACATCTTGCAAAATTTGAAAAAGTCTTGTCGCGTCTCGAGACCAAGAAAAAGCAAAACAAGATTGCCAACACTATAGTTTATTATTATTATTATTAAATTAAATTTAGGCAAAGGAAAATCCTATATTGCCCTTTAACAAAGTATTAGCTATCTAAGCACAAATATAATACATAAAAAGAACAAAAAAAGAACAAAAATGAAAATAATATTATCTATAAGTTGGACCTCCAATAACGATCCAAGCGATTTTTGAAACTGTTCACAGTGGGAGCACTAATCACTTCTTCCGGTAAATTATTCCATGTGTTTAACACACGACACGACCAAAAATGCTGCCTACATGTAGTACGGAAGTGTTCGTGTGACAATTTAAGTCTATGACCTCTAAGTCTTGTATCTCTACTGGGAAGAAAAAAGTTCAAGTTTGTACCGAATAAGTTGTTAAGAGCACGATAAGTCATAATTAAGTCACTTCTCACTCGTCTTCTGTAAAGTGTTGGTAACTTCATAATCTTTAGCCTCTCTTCATACACCAAGTCGCGAAGATTGTGTGGTATTCTAGATGCTCGATGCTGTATACGTTCAATTATGTTTATATCCTTTGCAAAGTACGGAGACCAAACTGGGGCTGCAAATTCTAAAATTGGGCGGATATATGTAGAAAACAGTTTATTCATTGTGGATGGTGAAGGGAGTGAAATGACTTGTTAATCAGATATAACATTTTATTTGCCTTTTTCACCACAGAAGAAATGTGGGGCTCCCATTTTAAATCTTCAGATATGATAACACCTAAGTCACACTGGGTAGATACGGACTCTAACTGATGATTCTCAATATAGTAACTAATTCTAGGATTATTTCTACCAAGATGAAGAATGCAGCACTTATCTATATTCAATTTGAAGAGCCAAGTGGAGCACCATTTTTGCAATGTATCTAGATCATGTTGAATTTCAATTTGCGAAGTGAACGGATTTCCATATAATTTTGTGTCATCTGCATAGAAGGAAACTTTGGACTTAAGCATAGGTGGAATATCACATATATATACGAGAAATAGCAGAGGGCCTAATATGGATCCTTGTGGCACTCCACTCGTAACAGGAGCTGAAACAGAGAAGGAGCTACCCACTCTGACACAGAAGGTCCTATTATTGATGTAAGCCTCAATCCATCTGAGTAAGTTTCCTCTAATCCCAACATGCTCCAACTTTATGAGTAAACGTTGTAGTGGGACTTTGTCAAAGGCTCTTGCAAAGTCTAAATATATAACATCAATGGGATTGCCACTGTCAATTTGTCTAGTCCAGTCATTCAAACATGTCAATAAGTTAGTAAGAACCGATTTTCCACGTACAAATCCATGTTGTTCTTGTGGTATGACAGAGCTTTCCAGAAGAAACGGGCGCATTTCGTCAACTATGATAGTTTCCATTAATTTAAGAGGAACTGAGAGTAGGCTTATGGGCCGGTAGTTAGCAGAACAGAATTTATCACCTTTCTTAAAAACTGGTGTTATGACTGAAGAATGCCAATCCTTGGGTAATTCTCCTGTGTTAAAAGATGCGGACATAATGTGCCTCAAAGGTTCTATTAAACTATGAGAACATTCCTTCAGAATTTTGGAGTAATATTGTCAAGACCAGGGGCAGAAGAAGCCCTAAGTTTTTTAATTGCTGCTGCTATCTTGTCAGCACTAAATACGATATCATTCAAAGAGCGTTTGTTTTTTGGCAACGAGATAACAGTAGGAGTTACATTCATTTGCTCCGTGGTATAGACTGAAGAAAATTCTGTTACAAACAGGTTAGCAGTTTCCACATAATCCTGGCAGAAGTCTCCACTTGGTGTTTTAAGTAAAGGAATTTCTACTTTTCCAGAGATTGCAGATCTTATGTATTTATAAAACCTTTTATGGTCCGTGGAATTTGCAATATCAGTTTCGTATTTCATCCGAGTTTGCCTAATCTTACATTTCAAATTTTCAGAAATTATACGATGTTGTCGATAATCTTCGGGTCTCAAAGTACGTTTGTATTTCTTCCACAACTGGTGTTTGTGTCTTATTTCTTTCCTTAAGGAGTTATCAATCCATGGTTTGTTTGGCGTAACAATACATTTTTTTTTGAAAGACGAACTTTGGATCAAAGTTTGTAGAGTCTTATAAAAGGTGTCCCATGACATATTTGCATTAGTAATTTGTGTTATCGTATCCCAGTTTTGTATATCCAAATTTGATTTCAATCTACCAAAGTTTAAAAATATCTTGTCTAAACTCAGATTTCTTGACAAATTGTTCTTAAAATATTGCAACTTTAGAGAAATTACAGCATGATCGGAAATACCCACAGGTGGCAAATAATCAGGAGAGGAACAAATGCTGGTGTTATTAGTAAGTACTAAATCAAGAGTGGAAGGATTTTGACCTTCTCTATACCGAGTATATTCAGTTACCAGCTGTTCCAGATGATTATTAAAGAGCAAGTCAATAAACATATATTCAGAATTGATGACGACAGGAAAAGTAGGATTCGGCCATTTTATATAAGGAAAATTAAAGTCTCCAAAAATTAGGGTATTAACATGTTCCGTCACTGCTGAAGAGATGTGGTTAAAAGAATCGTATCATTGTCAACTGTATTTTTAGGAGGACGATAAATGCAAGAGATTAGCACAGTTAAGTCTGCACTGTTAAGTTCTAACCAAGTAGATTCAACATTAGGTATGTTATAAACAAGTCTTTTTATAGAAAAATTCGAAATTATGCAACTCTTCAAATATATACATGTTCCACCACCTTTTTTATTTTTTCTGTCAGTCCGAAAAATAGTGTAACCGTTCAAGTCAATTAAAGAATCAGGTACCACATCCGAGAGCCAAGTTTCCGTCAAAAGTATACAATCTGGATTCGAAGTATTTACCCGCAACACAAAATCATCAAACTTTGCAGTTAAAGAAGCAATATTTGTATACATACACAACCATTCAGATGGGTGTTTTAGTTTTTTGTTGAAGCGGGTATAATTGTAGGTATACCATGTCTATATTTAATAGTAACATCTTCACCTTTTTCCTGCAGCGATTGAAGTTCTTTACGCAAAGTGTTTAGATATTCTCTTTGCTTGGGAGTTTTATCATCCTGTATTTTTACATTCGCAAAAGAACTACCAATTAGACGCCCTTTGGATCGAAGAATATGCTTGGTCTGATTAGAATCGGTTAGAATTACTTTAATAGGTCTGGCTCGACCAACCTGCCTCTTTCCGAGGCGAAAAGATTGTCGTGCATGAAATGTTTCAGTGTTATCTATAGTTTTAAGAATATTTACTACGGTATCAGAATCAGCTTCTTTATAGTTGGGCGTATCATCTTCCGGGACGTTAAACAAAATAATGTTTTTAGACCGATCAATTCTTTCAATTGCTTCAGTAGTAATTTCTTCGTAAAGTTTACCGGGAAGTTCAGCAAAAACATTCGATTCGACTTTAGTTTGCATTACATTTACTTGTTGTTGAAGATTTAGTATTAATTGTTTCAGTTCAGAAAACTGATCCACAGTCTTACTGCAGTCATCACAGAAGCATTTGATATTTTTAGATTTTGTACGGGTAAGGCGAGCTTCATCGGCGGTCAGATGTAAACAACCAATATGAACATGCCTGCGACAGCCGTCACACTGGCCGCTAGGCAAGCCATCCGATTTGAGACAATTTGCGCACGTTGGCATTCTACCTTCGAGGAATTATCTTATCAGGAGTAATATGTTTCAAATAAAATTTCCTTACAGCCAAGCGCTCACGTGAAGTAAAAGGTATCAACTAACCTTAGTTCTGCAACTGCAACTGACACAGGCGACACAACCAGGACCAGGACCAGGAAATTTAAGAAATGTTATATAAATGGATCACACACTTATACAATTTTCTTGTGTATTACTTGGACTATTTAAATTTGTCTACTAGACAGTAAATCAGCGTAGAATAAAGCAGTATTTAAACACGTGCTTCTTCGATAGCAACGAAAAATTAACTCAAAAATTATCTCAATAAGATCTTGCTAATATAAGGTATAATTTAGTAAAGAAGCTTACAGAAACCGAACAAATCGAAGTTTTATATCATAATTTCTCAATCAGTAATAAGTAAATTGAGAGGCTTCGAGAAACGAGCCGTGTTGTCAAAAAGCTTGACGCGGTACTTGCGTTTCAAGAAAATCGTCATACCAGGTCGAGACAAGTCGCATTGGATAATAATTTACACCAATCAACTGTTATTAGACTATTAACAAAGGAAAAGTGGCATCCGTATAAAGTACATCTGGTTCAAGAGAGAAGATTGCTTTAATAGAAGAATCGAATTCTGTGAAACCAATAAGGAAGGACCGGAGTTTCATAAAAAAGTACTTTTTTCAGATGAAGCAACTGAAGCTAAACTGAACGTATTGATACTGGGCACATGAAAATCCACATTGAATAGAGTGTAGCACACACTAACTAGAAAAGGTGAACGTTTGGGGTCAGAATTATAAACAATAACAGCCGGATTCATGAAACGGGCGTAGCGTTAGTCGGACTAACCAGCTTTGCGCCCGTGTAAAGCGCGTTAGTCGGACTAACCAGCTTTGCGCCCATTCAGGAAACATGCGTTGCTAGGTAGCGAAACATGCGTTGCTAGGTAGGCTGTTTATTTACGTCCATATTTGAGCCAGAAGTTAGACCAAGTATTGTACCTGCCTAAAAATCGCGTAACTTCGGCCTCTAGTTCCTTGCGTTTCCCATTGTATATTTAGTATTGATATTCAAAAACAGTACTTTTCAGTGCTACGGATTAGTTAACATATCATAAAGTAAGTATTATACATAGTAGTGAATAGGAGTATGCCTTTTATTTAAATTGGTGAAACAGAGGCGTACATTTTTCGCGTAACCTCCAAAAGTCTACGCCTTGTTGATGAATCCGTATGTTAGATTCTAGAGTTATATCTTTTGACGAGAACATAATTGATCCTCGATATCTAGAATTTCTGCAGGGTTACCTGTTGATACAACTTAATAAGTTATTTCCAAATAGAAATGATTTATGGTTCCAGCCAGATGTTTTGCCCCCACACTGCTCCGTTGATGGTGGTAGATGGATAGGGAGATGATCGATCCAATGGCCAGCAAGGGCGCTAGATCTGAGACAACTAGATTTTTTTATGGAAATTCTTGAAGAGCAAAGTTTGTCAAAGTCGAATTGCCGAGAAAAGTTGAAAGAGCGCATCAAGAGATTGCACAAATAACACCTCAAGTTCTAGAAAACATCAGAGAAGAATTTACTGTCCGACATTCTCTTTGTATCATTGCTGAAGGTCATCAGTTTAAATATTTCTTGTAATTTCATTCTATTTAAGTACAACCATAATTTTGGTTAACCTATAGAAATAAACATTCCAATAATTATACCGTTTGATAGATGAATGGACCTTTCAAATGAGGTGTCTCATGACACTTAAAACTACTTAAAAAAATCGTCGATTACGTCATTACGTCAACACTGGTGACGTAACGGTTCTTAAATGTATATCGCAAGATGGCCTTTTAAAATATAAAACTGACATGTTTTAGGATTTGATTCAAAAGTTGTTAATTTTTGAAATAATGAATTCCATGTATTTGCATCATACTTTTGTACAAAATTATAGAATAAAGATGAATATTAATGTAAACACTAAATGATGATTTTATCAAGGCCACGCGCCAAGCCTACAACACCCTGTATGATCCTATCTTCCCTGGAAATTTTCTTTTATTGCTTAGCATCTACTCTGCTAAACAGCCAGCGTAATCATAAGTTTAATATTGTAAAGGACAAGATTTCCCGGACGACTACAAGAAACTAATTTAATAAAGTTGTGCAATACCGTTACATCAGTTACATAAACGTAATATTTAAACCCGGAATTATTTATTATTGCTCTATATTTCACAAGATAAGGTATATTGGATTTCGCAGGGCGGATAGAATCCAATAAGTAAATACCAGAGGGTCGTTCTTTCCAAATGAAATGTGTAATTCACGTTGAGTTGGGACTAAATTTAAATCCCCTCTTGTCCCACTTTCAATTAAATATAATGAATTACTTAATAAAAATGGATCAAGGTTCCATTTTTTATGTAGATTTAGCAGAAATCTGAAACTAAAGGATTCGTTATTATATGCAATTTTCAACGAATTCATAGCAGTTTGTAAAAGCAGCCTACACAAATCTATGCAAGTTAAAGGAAATATATCTTCACTGTGCCAATTATACAAGTTTTCCAGGGTATGACAGTTTACAATAACAAAAAAACTTATTTTAATTTCGATATGCCAACTACACACTGACATAATTGTATACGGCATCATAAACATTGTCATACTCTGCAGAACTCTTTAAAAAAAACTAGACTAGAATTTTTTTTGACTGTTTGAGAAAGGTATTTTAAACTAATATATATCAAATCTCCTACAATTCCTATCAATGAAGTCATATGTATGTTCTCTGATACCAAACATCTAGGTATGCTAATGAACAATTCCGTAGACAAAGCTCTATTCAATAATTATCTAAAGAAATTAATCTAAATTTACTAACCTGGTTTAATGAAAACACTCTATAGATATCTAACTTCTGACAGTCAATTATTAATATTGTTCACGATTTAAAGTACAAAGTAAAAAGATAAATTCACATTCAACCATAAAAGTTAATAAAAATTATTAAATTTCATATTTTTATATCCTGAATTATTTATAACAGTTTGCAATTTTCTGTGGTGAACAAAAAATGATACTAAATAAATATCTGTAAAATTCCAAAGACATATTTATACATCCTAGTTAATAGTAATTTTATAGTTATCTTCTGTAATTTCACAAATATTAAGGAACCTTACAATATTAACTGAAATAACACCTAAAGCGTATAATAGTTCTGTTATTCATATATAATATATTGTAATAATTCTGTTTAACTTTGTAATTTTAGTAGCAAATCGTATAGAATTCTGCAAATTTAAAGAGAATTACCAATATTTTGCATTTTTACAGATATAGTTATGGTAAAAACATTCCAACCCATGTGGCTACAGCGTCGCGATTCAGTAATGGTCGACATGTCTATACAATCATCGTACTGTAGTACAGTTGAAATTAAAGTGGTACGAGTGTGTGTGCGGTTTAGTTGTGCTGTCAACTAGTGATACTCTGCGTCCCACTTAAACAATTACGACATGTAATGACATGCATATTGTGTGGTACTACATTTATAGGTAGTATCAATATTATCACAGAAATTCTTAAAAAATATGTAAATGTGTTTCATGCTTAATGCAACTTTCTACATGTTAAATATACCGGGTGTTCCCTCTAAGACTTTCAGTGCGAATATCTCAGAAACCATCATAGCCAGTGTGACGAAATTTGGTATACAGACACTAGATGGCGCGTAGAATTCGATGATGGCATTAGTTTTTATACAGGGTGTTCGGTTTTGCAGAAAATGAATTTAATTTCGATTTTTTGGTAGCAAACCTCAGCAAAATTTGTATTTAAATTGAAATATCTTTAATTATGAACACGTTCTGATAAAAAAAGTCACGAAAAATTTTTATCTTGTCATAAAAAAACTCCTATGAAAAGTCCTCAAATTTCATTGTTTTGTCATGCCAAATGAGAACAGCCATGAGTCCAATTTACACACACCTAACTACCGCATGGATAGACATCAAAACGTGAAGTGACAGAAACTGTCAAAGCAAGTTTGAGTATTTTTGTAGAAATTTTATTATAATTATGTAATACCACGAGGTACCTACATTAAATGTGCGTACGTATTTGCAATAATGATATAGTTTTATTAAAAGAAAATGGAAGTTTGAGCAACCTTGTCTGTAATGAAAATTGTGAAACATTTGCCGTTTTTTTAATTGCATCTTCCTTACGATACAGTAATTCTTATCGGGAATTATTATTATTATTATTTTTCACCATATCACTCTCAAACTAATAAATTATTACGTGCAAACAAAGCTGAATTTATGAACATCCTCTCCCTTGGGTCGACTTGAAGCGCGCAAGCGCGCTGCGAGCTCCGAGCTATGTATGGACAATCTAAACTTGTGGTTGCTTAACCTAGAATTAAAAATAATAATAACGTGCCGGCAACAAGTGGTAGAAAGGCTTTAAACTCTAGAAACAATCATAAATAATGATTTAATGGGTTCCTTGAGTGAATACTTCAGTTCCAGTAGCATAAATAAAAATTCACCTGCTTCAAAAACGATTCCACATTTATCAAATCTGAGTAGAATTTGGAGACCTATTCCTACACAAATTAAGTACATTAATACAATAAAAGATGATAACATAAGGTCTTTAAGTACGATTAATGGTAGCTTGCCTAAGGAAAACTGTAAGAGGTAAGTACAGAACAAGAATGTCAATGTTGTAGGTAATTGCAACTTGCATATTGCTTTTGACCTTTTGAACTGTAGGGTTATATCTATGTATAAGAAACTGCTCATTTACCCATATACGAGAATTATTTTTACTTAATTGCTTTCAGATGGAGAAGTTATTGGGAAATTTCTGGCTTACTTTCAAGAGCAGGGATGAGAAGGTATTTTCCAATATTTGTAGAACAGAAAGAACAAACGTAAAAATATCCACAAAAATGTTATGTCTCACCAGCATATCTTCAATAGATAGGAACCAGGAAAACAAAGTACTCTTATGGAAACAGGTTGACATACACAGTTACGTTATTCATTGGTTAAAAGATTCGATAAGATACTGAAGAAGCCAGATGCCAAGATTAGTTTCTATTCGTACGACAGATAGATGAGAGAGACGAGGAAAATTTTGCTAGAAAACATTAGACTTTACGTTTTGCCATAAATAAGGACATACCTAACTTTCTGTACTTGGTTTAATTATTTAATAAAATTAAAGTGCATGGAATGTGTAAGTTAACTAGTGAACTAAATAAAAAATGTAAATAAAGCAAGTATAACGGAAATTAAAGTTTATTAAATTGTTAGTAAGTATTATTATACACTACAGCAAATACCACTTGTGTTTAATAATTTTATAACAAAAGTAAGATGTCTAAAATATAAATTTCACTGAAGAATTAAAATTCAGTTCTTAAATAAGGTAAGTATGATTCATTGCGAACAGTATTCTACAAGGACAAAATATTCAAAAATGTTACTGAGTGATATTTTATATTTTATTATATCTACCAGCATAATTTCAATTAAAAAATAATCCTACCTGCGTACATAGTGGTTTATTCTTTTTTTAGTGACTAAATTGATTAACTTGACCCTTCATCTTTAAGTATTCATTATTTCTTAAACATTTGTTTAATAATTTGTGTAGAATAAAAACCAACAAATACAGACTTTAATTTATTAACAATAAAATAAAATTACATTAAGTATCTACATTATTACATCTGGTTTGATATTAAACAGTTATTCTGTATTCTAATTTCTATTACAGAGCAACGTTCAATCTGAGGGATGGTCATGCATGTACGATTACAAACAAATCTTGCCATTTCATTGTTCGATACCAACCTTATTACATTATGTTGTGTATATTGTAACAACAGTTAGCTTTCAACATTTTTAAGATATTCTAACGAGATGTTTTCATACTGTACATAGAATTATGAAATTAGTTTATTTTCTTAAATTTATTCGTTTAGAAATTTTAAAACCCACGACAGACAACTGAATTTAATGTCTTATAGAATACTTTTCAAAGTGAGTTAGAGACTTCTTTATAATATTATCCTGATCCATCATTCCATATTCTGAATTATTTGCAAGAAAATGTCTAATATTTTTTGCTTATTCTTTCTGGTGGCAGTCTGGCACTAGGTACTCACACATAACTGAAAGATAAAAACAACAATTACAAATTATTATCTAGCTTTAAATGACTACTTAATAGGTACCTACTGGGTATAGTACGTCTGCAGGTGATTCTTCCTAGCAAAAACCAGTTGCTTTAATTTAGTTCTGTATCATATGAAATACAAACATTGTAGTTCATTGTTTACTATTTTACAGATGTAGAGTTCTTCTTAAACATATTTTATTCATCAGGAACATAAGTAAAGTGCTGAACTGCTGAAATATGTGGACACAAGCAGAAGTAATCTCAATAATTTCTAGGTTATGCTTTCGTAACATTTCTTTTGTGGTGCTGGGGTAGGTTCCAATCTGACTTTCAACGACAAACACGTTCACATTATAATAAAAAAAAGTTTTAGGAATCGTTTTGTTCGAATTTAGTTGTTGCTAAATAAGTAATCAATAATTACAGCAGTTGCAAAGAGAGATATTCTTTAGGTACTTACACAATTTTGTAAATTATTTTGTGATGAAAAATACGGGTACCTAATTATTATGTACACTGTAGTAACATAAAAAACAATTTACTGAAGTTTTATTACATTATAATGGAACAATTTAAAAATATCCACAGATATTTTACAATATTCACACTGTAACCCTAGCTGTAGCGGTAGATTGTACCGACAAGGCGACCCCAATGCTCAAAAGGTTCAACTTAAGTCTAAATTTTTATCGACAAGTCTCAATAACACCATTGTGCATACGTAAATTGCATTAAATACATTATTTAGCGTTATTTCTGTAAAGTAAAATACTTTATGCCATTAATATTTGACAATTCAATGACAATCCATAGTTTTGACGTTTAGCGATGTTAGTTTCTTCTGTGTAAGTCTGGCTCAAGGCTATGCACGTTTTACATGACAAAACAATGAAATTTGGGTACTTTTTGGAGGCATGTTTTTATGTTAAATTTTGAAATTTTTGAATGTTTATTTATCAGAATGTGTTCATAATTAAGTATATTTCAATTTAACCATAAGTTTTAGCATGGCTGACAACCAAAAAATCAAAATTAAATCGATTTCTTGGAAAATGGAACACCCTGTATAAGAATTGATTTTATCATCAGATTCTACGCGCCATCTAGTGTCTGTATACCAAATTTCGTCGCACTGACTATGCTGGTTTCTGAGATATTCGCACTGAAAGTCTTAGAGGGAACACCCGGTATATTTATTACATGCAATAAATATTACTACCTACTTTAAAATATTGTTTATATATTAGTTTTTGTCCTTCACTTCACAACATTTGTTATATACTTATTGCATGCTTTAACAATTTCTATATTAATAGCATAATAACACTTCTAACTCATACTATATATTGCCATGGTAAAATTACATATAATGTTTACATGTACAGTGCCTTCATAAATGATTAAAAGCCACATGATCAGGGTCGAGATTCTCTAATCAATCGCAGAGCAATTCATATGCGAATATCCTTTTCCTCACTACGGCAATTGAGAGAGACAAGAAATCTATTTGCATACGAGTTGTTCTTCGAGAATCACAGTCCTGGTCACATGGCTTGTAATCATTTATGGAAGCACTGTATTATCTATTTAATTACATTGAAATTTACATTATTTAAGCATTAGTAATTTTATAAATCGTAAGTAAAGTTACCATGATAGTTATGGGTATAAAAAAGTCAATAATAATCATGATAAATACATAAGTATACGATAAATTAATCTAAACTATGACAGCTCGGTACGACTAAAAAGTAAAGTCTGGTGTAATAATACAAAATGAAGTTTCTTAGAAACAGAGTAACATATCAATAACTCAAAATTCCTAACTTGGAAGTAGGGTAAATATATTTCAACATCAGTAGCTTTGAAACTGCTAAGGGTACGTGCACTGTATTCCAGACAGAAATTCTTGTTATCCCTAGCGCTAGCTATTAAAATCAATGGATTGTTAAACACCACATTAATTAAACTTATCCATTAAACTTTGTTAATATTGTGTTACAAAGATTCATCTCGCAGAACTCATGTTAAATTGTTTCTTCCTCAGTACACAATCTTGTTTCCAACGCAAAACAAAGACGGTACATGTTATATTTATTAATTAAAATACTGAATTCCTAACAAAATATTACACACTTAAGGCTGTAATAACAATATAAGGCGTTTTTATGATTCTGTTCGAAGTTCTCAGCATGTTGGAGCTATGCTTCTGTGCATGCTCGAAGTAACAAAGATTTTCCATTCTTACAAGTGTTTAAATTGAGCCATAGATTTGAATTAAATGAAAAATGTACCTGCCACTTATAACTTAAATCCCTTAAAACTGCCAAGATTGTTGCCAAGCAAAAAAGCAATATCAATGTATTATTTGACTTTGATTAACCATCAAGTGCTTGATAGAAATTCGCAGATAATAACTGGATATAGTCGAAACGTGTGCGAATAAATGTACTTCCATCAGGTGCCGAGACAGATCATCGTTGGGCATGCGAAAGATCGTGTTTGAAAATAATGAGGTACAAAATAGAGTGTAGAAAATTACACATTTGAACATTTAAGTGCACTGACAATTAAAGTACACGATGCTGCGTACAAAAGTCATGAAAAGACACGAAGACGAAGGGGATTACAGGATGGTATACAATTAATTTTGCTGTGTGCAAAAAGCAAAATGTTTAGCAAGCAGCAATTTGTTGGTGGAATGTCTATTATGTGGTTCAGCAGAATATATAACAACATAAAAGAAATCGAAATGTGTGAAAATATTTGCAAGGGTCACGAAACGTTTCATAACATCAGGAAAATATCTTCAGGGAAGAAGAAACGGCAATCATACACTGGTTATTTATGATTGTGATAAAGTTAGGGATATTACCTACGTAATAAATAGATTAATTACATAAATCAATTGGTGATTAACATTTTTCTTGAGACAGCAAAACTTGCACAATCGAGAAAGCATTTCACAAATATTATGACGCCATCTAAATACATGTTTAACAGTTATCTTATGAAACCAAAGCTTATGACAAACTAGATATAATTATAAATTATCTCCTCCAAGGTACTCTACGGCGGTATTTACAAGATCTTTTACTTACAACTCTATTAAAATTTATAATAGCCTTAATGATGAACTAAAGATTCTATCTCTGAACAGTTTTCGTAAAAGAATTAAAGAGTTTTTCTTATCTTGTCACTAACGTCCTAATGATAAAATATATTTGAATTGTAATGATTGTAATAGTAGCATTAAGTTGTTCTTGTTATGTTAGTTTTTATATTTTTTTGTACCTTATACCGGGTTAAGTAGAGTAGCGAAAGCTAGACTTCGCCCAGATGTACATATTGGAAAAGTATCATCCAACCAAATTTTGCAAATACTCTATTTAAAATTTTTTTAAAAATTATAAAAAAAATTATTACCTCACCAATGGCATACTGATGAGAGCTAACAAGCTCAAAACAGATATACAGTGTAATCCATTTCAAATGGAAACAGGACTGTAAAATGGAATTTATAATATTTTGCGCCAAAATAAAATTTTCGGTACTCCATTTACCAAACTAAATCGGATAAGATACCACTTTTATAGGCCTGTTTCCATTTGGAATGGCTAACACTATATATCTGGTAGCGCCCCTTACGATTGACTTTGACTGTTTGCAGTAGGCTTTTCAGATGCAATGCAGGTAGGGGCATAGTATTTTTGTTTCTTCTAATTCCGCTTATGCAAAATATCACATGTCCGAATGTTTTTTTAGTTTTTGCATCAAAATGTCTACATAGGTGGGGTACCCTATAGACAACAATGAATTGAGAATTATATGAGAATTGGTTATATAATCCAGGCGCCAGAGACAGAAAATCAGTGGATTCTTCGAATAGTTGCTAGTAAAGTTTGTTATTTTTTTGATCACTTCTTTATACCCATGAGGAGAGAAAAAATTAAAACGGACACCAAAACTTTATGTGCAAAACATTGGGCTGATCTGTTCGATCATTTGCACCATTTTTTATAAGTTTACTTGCCGGCAGGTTCGAATCCCCATAATTAATGAGGTTTTCCAGGTTTCTCACATTCCTGCACTAAATGCTGGTTAGAGTCTACCAACGTAAGTCGTTTCAAAGCCTGCATAATAATAATATGCCCTTTCCCGCACAAGTCTCCTACTTCTGGGCTAATCCACGTAATTAGAATGAGGGGTAGATATATTATTATTTGCAAAGGTCGAACTTGAAACGTCGCTGAACCCATTGACATCGATTTAGCGAATTTCCTGACAGTTGAACCGCCAAATCAGGAGAATGAAGAGGCAGAAGAAACAGGAAACGCTGAGAAAACTGAAGAAAACAGAGAAAGTAGAGACTGTGAGCTACCAACGCCACGTCACCTTGATGAGCATCCCATACGTAAAAAATAGAGATTAATTGAATAACGAAAACAGTTCATGTAATGTAAAATTTAAATAAACAACGATGTAAATATTCCTTTGATTGATTTCGTTTCAGTTATATGTAATTTCTTTCCATAATCTAGGATATGATATCTCTGCTATATATTCAAATGGTACAATCTATTCCTTGTTTCATCAAAAAGAAGTCATGCATTGTCTTGATATTACGAAAAATAAAGATTTTTCCATCTATATAAATTTTTACTAGTATGGCGCCTGAGATTTGTTCACACAGTTATAGCTTGGAAACTACTGCACAATTAAAAAAAAACTGAAGACATTTTTATGGAATTTAGTGAGAAATATTTTTGTATTCTATAATTTTTTTCCTAAAATTATTGCGAAAAATGCTAAACCCTCCTTGTCTGTGGTTTAAACAGTATGTTGCACGTCGAATTTTGGTGTCCATTTTTAATTTTATTTTTCATAAGCATAAAAACAGCGATGGAATTCAGTAGGAATTTTACGGTCAACAGAATCACCTGACGCCTGGAGTAATATTTCAAATCAGTCCCAAAATATTATAATACTTTACACGATTGTTTCTCAGTAAGATAAGCGTTGCCTAAAATACTTACACTCGTGAGAATCTGCAAACTTATTTACAACATGCACATGCATCGGCAAAAAAAGGTCAAAGTAAACATCTGAAAAATTTAATTAACGCACATACGCGCCCGTACGCGTGTGTGACTGTACACGGGAAATGAAATTATTAAGCGCGGCCGTTATAAAAGTTATAAAATGAAATTTCCGGGCCACAAAGCATGTCTGGGGGAGATGATATATAGGAACGCATTTTTTGCGTACTATTTATAATGGAAAGAATCAATGTTTGTGATCGGCGTTGCCAAGTCGCGGCCTGTCGCGGAATGCGCCCTCCGCCGGCAACGTGGCCTTGGCAGGATCGATGCGGCCCCTCTGTGGAGGCAATGGTTCCTCCTCGGAGATGTTCGATGGACCTCGTGCTCGGCGGGGTGGCCCTCCCCCGGCACACACTCGGGGCCGGGGGCGGCCGCGGTCCCCGGCCCGCCGCGCGCCGACCCCATCTCTCATACAGGTTATTAAAATTTATAATAAAATCATATTCTTCTTTGCCGTTTTTATATTCTTTCATAAAGTAATAAAATTGAATACGTTGTAATAACGCGCATATGCCTGTTTCTCGTAACGTTCACCTACTCTCCCTCAAATTAAAATATTAATATATTATTACGTTTTTAAATTAACAATTTCTGAACAAAATACATCTGTATTCTGTTATTATGTAGCTTGGAAGATATGGAATATAAGAAAGTGACTGTATGTATAAACATCTAGGTGAGACAAGTCAAGGTAAGACTTTACTTTTGGCTACAAATTTACACGTTTGTAGACCTCCCAAATTCAGAGAGAATTGCGATAGACGCCCTCAGAAATTGCTGTCTTAAAATTCTAAGGCTCTATGTTTATATTAAACATCGTCTGAGAAAAGCAGATTTGACATTTGGGGTATTATGAAAGTTAAGATAACAATACAATATATTACTATGGCGTAGAGAAAGATTCTTTGGCTCGATTTGATCGACAGCTAAATCATTTTTTTAAGATTTCTAAGAATGAAAGTATTGTCTATTTAAATTATTTGTCTATAGAAATTTCTAAATAGATGATATAGGAAAATATGACTAATAACTTTCTACGCTAAACTACTATACCTATACATAGTCTAGCTATGTGAACCTAGAAGGTACATAGCCTCCATGGTCTCCATTTCGTTCTATCCTTAGCTTTTCTTTCCATTCTACAATTTGTAGTTGCTGTAGGTACTTTTCACTTCTGTTTTGCATCTTGTAGTCAGTCGCCCTGTCCTCTTCTTACCACAAATTGTTCAAATCATTACTATTGGAGTCCTTATCTCTAGCATCCTCTCAATAGGCTCGTCTACCGTATCCAAAGATTTTAGCTTGTAGTTCTCGCAGAGCGAAAACTTGGACTACTGTACTTCTTCCTTGTTTAAAGCCTTATTGATATTCTCCAATTGTATCTACCACTTCTGTTATCGATCTTACCGATTAATGTATAGGACAAATTACTACATTCCGTCCACTTTGTCACTTCTTGGGCTCTTATTATTTTTGAGTTTTGAAATTATTTCTTTTTTATTTGATGCTGGTACCATATTGCCTTCTTCTATACTGCTATTGATTTCTTTTTCCGTTTCATGATTTCGTCCCCCTGTAATAACTCCTCAAAATAATCGTCCCACCTGTTCAATATTTCGTCTTCTCCTGTAACTATCTTTCCATTATTATTTTCATAAAATATTGGTCTTAGATGATATCATCTCTTCCTTCATTCTTCACTCCTTGGCATACATTTCTAATGTTGTTATATCTCAAGTTCTCTTCTATTGGTTCTAATACAGCCTCATAACTGTTTCTTATCTTAACCGTAACCGTTTTTGAAATAATCATATTTGAAATATTCAGTACACCGAGTAGAAACTGTTTTGGTTTCAGGTAAATAGCCTTTTCTGCAGAAAATACAGCAAAATATTACCTGAAAAAGTTATTCAGAATGGTAAATTATGACGATTTGAAAAATTGGTAGAAGATCGGCCGGCTTTGCCGAAGAAATCATTGTGCTTCGATGAAACCATATAAACTATAATAAGCTACAAAACAACTTCAGTAATATAACAATGGTAGGTACTCAATACTTCTTAATCGAATATCACAGTTTCATTAACTGAAATTTACATTTTCTGTAAACAGTCTTCACTAAAGCTTCAGGGAATTTCCAGGAAAACTTTCTAAAGCTAAATATAACATCCTCTTTTAATTACTTTCCAGAAAATAAACATCTAATTACTTATAGATGTGTCTCTATAGTCTTAATATAATTCGAATTAATTTAATTCAGACTTACCTACAACTTGTAGGTCTAAGTCATTTTCAAATTACTTATTAGCAAATATTAATTTGAAACATAAGAGAGCTACTGTCGGAAACTAATCTGAGAATAATGTCAACGCAATAAATCATTACAAAAATAGTTTCAGACTTGTTTTCTATGACTAGATATATCTCAGTATCTCTCCAACTTAAACCAATTACAGTTCGTATATGTGCATGCCTTTTCAATAATAATGACACGCCATCAAAACAGTTTTTGAACTTCTGGAAGTTCTGAGTAGAAATTTCATTAAATCTCTATCGGTGAGTGAAAGAATTAATGTTGAAAGTTGAAAGTAGATTTTATTAAAAATTCGTCAGTAATTCGAAAGAAATTGCAAAGTTTATTTTAAATAGCGTCATTATTATTGCAAACGATTGTACATGGTATTTAAGTAAGTGCCATTGTTTATGGATTCCTCAGTTGAAACTATGATAGAAATTAATTATTTTGCAAAAGTATGTATGGACCTGATTTTTGTACTTTTGACAGCACAGGTTAATGGTACAAAAATAGTCAAATTGTAAAAGTTCACCATTTTCCTCAACATAGTCACCACCATACTGGATACACGACGATACCGAACCCAGAGATTTCATCTCTGCGGTCAGCGGTCACGATCGAACATTTGTTAAGATCAAAAGGACGATCTATTCAATTGAAATTTTTGGTAAAACAATAGACTTTACCGATTTTTAACAAGTATTCCTTTTTATGTAGAATTGTCGATGGAATCTAAAAATGAATCGCAAATGATTATTAGATCATTGGCGTAGAAGTTGGGGTAAAGATATCTCTCTTTCCTACCCAATCCAACATCACTGACCCACAAAAATTAGTAAATTTTACAGTAAATTATACACATGTGAGAATGATAACACCATCAAAAGTGAATCAATTTATTATAAGCATACCAAAGATATAATAATATGATATTAAAAATCGTCCAATACGGTCGTATACAGTGAAAATTGTGGGACCCTTACTTTATAAGGCAATTATTTATCGAGTTCTATGGTTAAAGTTTGTTTTACACGAACTGAAACGCCCTGTATACGTAACGTTACACTGCAGATTCCTTAAACATTTCCATCGCTATAATGGAATATCGAACCTGCAGCGTTTACAAGCAAAACCTGAAGCTACGGGCCCTTGAAAAACAGCACCCGATGAACTTTCACCCAGAAAACAATAAATGCAGGAGGATTGGGCGACTGCCACGGAAGAGGAGATAGGAATGCGAAGTGGCTGCGACGACGGAACAGCTGTCTGGGCTCTCTGGGAAAGAGCGTCGGGCGTCAAGGGCACCACCTGTTCGTTCGCGGGACAACCGAACGCTATCCCGTCCTTCTGACCTCCGGACGAGGCGTCGAGACGCCCTGGTCTCTTTGCGGACGACCTCTGCGGGTCGGCTTTAAACGCCTCTGGGATGTGCTCCGTATTACGAGCCGGAATAATTTGTAATCCGATACGACCGCTTGTTTAAAACATCAACTTGCTTTCCCTGATGATACCGCACTGGAGGAAAACGTAACAGAGGATTTTGATTAGAAAGAGGGGTGATATACAGCGTACAGAACTTATATAAAAAAATTGGGAATTGGAGAGTTATTGTAAAATTCTTATAGTTTCCGAGGAAACAATTATTGAAGTTTTAGTAGTTCAGTTCAATTCGCAGTTGATGGGTATCGTTTTAGTTTATGGCGATGTGAAAATGCTTTAGCAGAACGATTTCCCGGTAAACATGCACCAAATGCAGCTACTTTTACAACGGTGTGTAGTCAGTGCAAGTGTAGTACAAACGCAGGCGTGACGCTGGATATTGGCAACAGAATCGTGAAAAAGATGGAGCTTCAGGGCGTCCACGGCGTATTACGGCAGTGTAGCGTATCATGCACGAGGCTCAATTATTATATTCGTACCATGATGCTGTACATGTCCAAACATTAATACCAGGGGATTGGACGAAGAGGACCGGTACCATGGCCGCCACGATCTCCTGACTTTAAATCATTTGGACTTATTTTTGTGGGGATATTTAAAAAATTAAGTATATTGCACCGAAGTGGACACTGTTGATGATTTACGCAAACGTATCATAGCTGCTGCCAATAACTTACAAGTTCAAAACGAACTAGCCGAAACATTTGTGTTAGTTTGTAGAAACTGGGTAAGACGGGTCTAAAATTTTGTTGTAACATCAGGTATGTCAAACTAGTTTACTAATTAAAACCACAAATTAATTCTATTAATAATTAATAACAATAGCGGCAAAAGCAGTTGAATTTGTTGCATTAAAACAGATGTTGTAAAAAGTCATTTATTCAGGTTTTACAATGAACCAGTTTCCAGTGCTGTGCGGAAGTGTTTTTTAAATAATTTTTGAACTGCTACAAAATTGTATTTGTAAGAGTTCCAAGTACATTTTGTTTTAATACAAGTTCACCCTATATAGGCAAAGAATGATTTTAAAATTGAGATACTCATTGTAATAGGTAATTATGTGGACAATAATGAGAGAAAATCTACCCATGTTAGGAGGTGCTGAATCCAGTGGTGTGATCAGATTTTATATAAAAATCGCTACAGTTTTTGCCAATTTTGACATCGAAAAAAACTAAAGTGGGCCTTGATAATAGATAATAGAATTTCATTCTGAGCCAAAATAGAGTGTTAAAGTCTCTTTCTTAAAAAAAAATACCGAACCAAATCGGGTAATAAATGCATTTTTACGAATATGTTTCCATCTTAAATGGGCCACACTGTGTATACATTTATTTTATATCATTATTAATATGTATAGAAGGAATGTATACTCATCAGGGGAAAATGAATATGTAATATATTTGGACACCATCTGTATAAAGACATATCATATTCCAACGAGTTAGATTACTTGTATAAATGGTAAAAAGAAACGGACCTAGAATTGACCCTTGCGGTACACCTTACATTAGTTACTCAAAATATGATATAGTTACGGCAAGAATCCAGACGACTTACGCCTTATGAACAAATGATTTATTCATCATATTTTCTTCAAAATATTTAAGAAACTGCAACTGAGAATAATAAAACAATGTACTACACTAAATATTTTAACTATATTTATGTTGGACTCAATTACAAAAAGTGATTGTTTTTACCACGACAAATTATCTAAAATTATGTTGCACTTTTTGAGAGCAATCCTGTATATAGGTATCAAACAATTTCAAAACATCATTCCATAGTACTATATCAGTCAGAATATAATAATTGATTGTTCTATTGATCTACAGTAGTCTACATCAATCTGTCTTGCATTTCAAATTTAAGCTAATAAATACCTAGCGCATGTTATCCAGGATTTTAAAACATACCCAAAAAATAAATTGAAAGGATTCAGGTCTGGCGATCTTAGCGGCCACATAATAGGTCCTCTACAACTAAACTCAATGACTGTTATTTCATCATTGTCATTATTACGTATGAGCTATTGCAACAACAATGTGAGCATGGATGATCCACAAAAAACTGCACTGGAGACGCGACATTTCTTGACTAAAAACTAATTTAGTAGCTATACTTGTAATAAGGATTGGCACTCTATGTGCAATGGTAGGGTAGAAGAACGTTGGCTTGGGTCAATGTGAGAGACGTTTAACCATCCCCTAATAAATGAGGTTTCTCAGGTTTCTCTCATTCTTGCCCTGAATGGTGGTCAGGGCCTACCAACGTAAGGTAGACCACTTAATGATAATATGCCGCCCTCTGTCACGCACAAGTCTCCGACTTCTGTGGATAGAAATACAGGGTGTTTATTAATTGAATGCCGATACTTAAGGGTGTGAATCTTTGGGTCATTTTAAGAAGAAAACTTAATATCAACATATGTCCTAAACCTCTTAATTTTTGAGCTACAGGGTGTTACAGTTTTATGAAAAAATTTATTTTTTTATTATAATTTTCTTATCACTCCAAATATTTTATGAAATTTTCTACACACATATTAATTAATAAGGAGCATTGTTTGATGTAAAAAATGTTTGCCAACGTCCGTACGAGGTTTGAACTAAACATTTTTGAAGAAAAAAATGGTACGCCACTGCTTTTACTAAAAACTAAAATTATTTTACAGCAAATTCGGTCCCTAGACTTACTCTCTTACGACGCACCATTTTCACGTAAAAAAATTAAAACCAAAAAAGTTTTTTTCCCAAGTTCATTGATACTGCTTTTGATATTTGGTTGCCATTTGTTGCCGTGTGAAGGATTCACACCCTTAAGTATCGGCATTCAATTAATAAACACCCTGTATATTACGTTAGATGCTTCTTTTTTTATAAATTAAAAATTCTGATTAACCGCTGAAGTATCGCAAATTAAAGGCATACCATGACATTGAAATAGCACTCCTAGCATATGACTTAATATTCATTATTTATTAGCATTTATTTAAACAAATTGGTAATAATCACCAGCGATCACCTAATGAAGGCTAACGAGGACAATGAGTGTAATTGCATATAAAAACCCAGTCTAAGGCCAATTATATGCATCTGATGGAACTGTTTCCATTAGTTAATTGCCGAGTATAAAATGCAAGAGCACATCACGGTTCCGTGCTCATCTTTAATTAATTCCATAATATTCCTTGTTTGCCTACGATTATTGCATATTATAAATACAAAGGAACTTGGTAGAGTGTATGCAAAGTAAATTATTAACATTCATAAATGAAATCCTCCCAAGTTTTAATACCCGACTTTATTTCGTATAAAATTTCCATTCGTTTCCTCTTCTTTTTACATAAAATTGCCTTCTTTTCATCCCCCTCTGGCGCATGTACATTCTCTGTTACCTACTCGATATTGACTGCTGCGTCCAGGGGCGTAACATCGTCGGGCAGATTCCCGTTATTACAAGAATAAAAACTTAATAAACGTAATAAACACCACATCATGGTAATTATATAATATTTTGGAAAACATTTTAAAAGCGCGAAAATACGACAAAGACGTGTATATAAATTTAGTTTTATTATTAATTTTAATAGTAGTAGATTTCGTAAAGCACATTTTATTCATGTTTTACAATAAACCTCTTTTTTCATTGCTGTGTTTTAGCAAGGTGCATTTAACTATCTAATATAAATACATTAGCGTCGGATTCAGCGACTGTTTCTCAACGAAAGGCGACCCAATTCAGCTGACATAAATGGAATGTAAAGGACAATACAATAATAAGCATAAACGTAATACCATTTTTAAGCACTTTAAATATTCTCAACATCGTTATCAATCACCATTACTACCTGCAAAGGTCGAACAATATTACGACAACGAAGGATTGTCATCATCCGAGTAAGACGGATTCGTAAACATCTTGAACAATTTACATATCTGTGACGTTGTCGCAGCAAAGTCTTGAGAGCGATCAAATCGTTATAATTATTCTAATGGTAAAGCCACCAATTCTACGGACATATTGTTATGGCATATACTTAGAAAAGTTCCTATAGAATATTTAAAGTATTTTACAATTTAACGCAAAGAAACAATTTTCCAGAATATTTATTACATGTAATCCAATTTTGTTTTGTGACCTCAGAATATTATGTAGTGGATTGGTTTTAGGTCAAAATGTTATAGAAAACATAATATTCAAATTTCTCAACGTTTCGGATATTTATAAAGCTTTTCTCAGGGCAAGCTGGTTTTTGGTTTCTATTGTCAAAAATCTAGTAAATATAAGGATATATAGTAGATAAATAAAATTTAAATTCAACATGCTTCTACCAACCGATATACAATACATACATACACTCATTATTGTATATCCGTTGGTAGAAGCATGTTGAATTTAAATTTTATTTATCTATATATTCTTATATACATACATACTCGTACATCAACCATTGTTATATATGTCGTTGAGTGAATAAAACTTATTCACTCAACGTATATGTATAATGTTGATATGTTGATAACTTACAGTAAGCTTGCAAGAACCATGTAGCTGACTTTGACATATATCCAGATGGAAATTAACATTTACCAGGGTGGAAAGTTATTACTTTTGTCCGAGTGGAAATTTAATGTCACTTTCAACCCAGGTAAATGTCAACATTCACTGAATAACCAAAATGTTTGTTTCAAAAATTATGTTATTGAACATTAAAACTTTCTCAACATATTTTATTCGCATTAAGTATTACAAATTATTTTACTAAATTAATAATTCGATTGGTTATAAGCGGTAACAGAAATTGTTAATCCATGCTGAACATCCTGCGTAGAAATGGTAACGTTTTTAGTATTGGAGTTTGGCATTTCGCTAGATTTTTTGTGGCAATTTTAACCTGAGAATCTGTAAACTTATCGACGTATCTTTAAGCTACGGTGGAAGATTTCCATCCCCCTAATCTCTTCAACTGGAGAATGTCACCACTGCTATTGGTAAATACCAATAGTGTGGCTGCCGTTCTTCGGAAGCAGTGTTTCGGGTATGTTTCACAATGCAGAAGCTTAAGAAACACAGCATTTTTTTTGAGAAATTAGTTAATAAGTTTTCAGTTAGAACGTCTAAACGAAGTGCAACTTATGTTTTAATTAACATTACCCATTCTTCATTACACACTAAAAATATTCTTGATTGATAGGTTTTTGATGTTGGAATTTCGATATGAACCTTAATTTCCACGATATTAACATCAGTCAATTTCATTTTATACAGTTCGTCACTTCGACATGCAGCTGATACACCAATTATAAGTGCAACCTTTATAGGTAGCATATTATCAGGTGCATTCTTCAAAAACACCGCAATGTTCTCACTGGAGAATGTATGTGACTTTTTGCATACATATCCTAGATTTTGTTGTTTCAAAAATACCAATAACTTCAAAAATTTGGAGATATTTAAATTAGTACGCAACATTGAGTAAATGGACTAAAGGGTTGACGGATTTTTGATTTTGGCAATTTCGCTAAAATAAGCCAGTTTCAAAAACAGCCTTCTGAATACCTTTCTGCGAGTACCTACCAACTTTTGAAAACATCATAAACTTTATCGTACCTTGCACGACCCTTCTTACGTAACAAAATTGTTTCCAAACTTTCAGCGCATTCTCTCAACTGAGGAGAAGTACAAATAATTTCTTCTGAATCGCTCATTGTCTACGAAAACACTTTTCTGATGACAATCTGTCAAAAATGCAACTAATTTAAGTTTATTTGTTTGAAGTATCAATCATAGTAACCATTGTGAAAATGCCAACTTGACGGTTTTCTTATAAAGTGCTTTCGAAAAGTAACGAATAAATTCATTATTTTTGAAATTGAGAAGTTTTCGAAAAAATCCTCTGGACGTCGATTTTGTTTTTAAAAAAGGCATTTTTTGACGTACGACCCATATTTGTGACGTCATCGTTGTTCGAGATATGACGTCATCGACAATTTTTTTAAATAGCAACCCCCAATTTTGACCATGCCAGTTGAAAGAGCGTGTCATTCTACATACATATATCATGAAAAATTATGATGTTACATAACAAAAATTTCAAGAAAATAATGTCAATTTAAAAAATAATGAATTTATTCGTTACTTTTTGAAAGCACTGTATGTAACTTGGTTATACAGAGATCTTACTTTGTTAATTTCTCAATTATTTATGTAACGAAATCCGTCACTTGTATTTAAAAGGTATGGTTGTAAATAAAATAGTGTACAAACCTCGGTGAAAAGTTTCATTCTCGAGAAATGGTTCATCATTTTCTCTCGACAAGAATGAAACACTTTCCACCTCGGTATATAACATACTATTACAGCCAATTACAAAACTTTGTCTTTAGTCATGATTCAGCCATCTCAGGATCTTTGACATCCTGCTTCAGTTATATTTGTTACATCTAAAGCATTATCTGCATAGCCCTGCAACCATTCCTGTACATACATATACGACCTATGAGAAGCAGTAGAGGTGCGCCACTGCCCTGTATCTTTTTTTCTGTTGCAAGTACACAATTTTAAGGACTACACCAGTTACTGCTGCGGGTATCAGTCACTTTTCACAATTAAAACGCCGAGCTTTCCCACGGGGCGGATGTTATTTTTAGGCGCGTTTTATTTATTTTTATATTTAATCAATAATCGCCGTGTCGGGATGTGTTCCGTCTCACTCGGGGATTTATTCTGTACTCCCGGGGTGGCAGTTGAATTGAGAAACCTGTTTTGAACCGTTATTTTAGATTCTTATAATACGTAGCGGGAGATTTAAGGTAACTGCTCTTTAACGTTATACCTATAATAACCTATAATAAAATAAGCCTTTGAATTTATTATGTAAAATATTAAATATCAAGGCGTCGTAATTTGTATCCTACGATCAAGTATTCCTCGTTTCATCGTATTTGGGGAAAATTTTCATAAACAGGTTAAAGCAAAGGAGATAATGAAGAAAATTATCGTAAAATTATTGGATCAGTCAGTGGTCGCGCGGTTTAAGGCGTCAGTACTTGAATCGAGGTGACTGGATCGCTGTGGGTTCGACCCCCGCAAACGGTAGACCGTATATAAGCTATATTCGTGGAGAGATTGGCACCCTCTCTGCGGGTATGGTAGGGTGGAAGAATGTTGGCTTGGGTCAATGTGAGAGACTGATACCGGTTGACATTTGACTACCCCCCTAATTAATGAGGTTTTCCAGGTTTCCCTCATTCCTGCACTGAATGGTGGTTAGGGCCTACCAACGTAAGTCGTTCCTGGGCGCAAATGCGGCCTGCTTAATAATAATATGCCGCCCCCTCTCCCGCACAAGTCTTCGACTTCTGGGCTAATCCTCGTGATTAGAATGAGGGGTAGAGATATTATTATATTATTATTATTATTAAAAGTAATACTTTCATTACTATCAACTGCTGCATACACAACAAAAACAAAAACGCGTACAAACATTTAATACATCTTAAGATTCATTATTATACAGGGTAGTTACTTTTATAATGTCCAGTATAAGGATTTCAGAAACGGTAATAAATACAGGGGGACTCAAATTAGGAAAAACTTTAGCATTTTTAAGAATTTCAATTTTCTGAAAAAAGTTTTGTGTAGTTCATTGCATAACTTTTTTATTATACTATACATGCGCCCTTTTTTCTAATTTAAACCAGCCTGTATGTATTATGGTTTTCGAGTTATATACACACATAGGGTGTAATTTTAGTAGTCATTTTTTAGGGTAAGAACGTGTAGGTGCTCCAGGATCTTCTGAAATTATTATTTTTCTTTATCAGACGAATAGGTGAATTGGAATTCACGTTTTACAACGAAGTGTGGCTGAGAGGTTAACTGCAATGGAAAATAATTCTATTAAAATAATTTGCTAGCCAAGTAAGTCTGTGTCAATGACCTACGCCACCTACTTAGTTTAGGTGAACATCTGCTATGATAGGCGGTTAGCTGTGATGGTAAGCAAGGAAAAGGGCAAGGAAAAATACGACCACAGTTAACTAGGTGCGAGACGAGAATGGCCAAATATGTCAACGCTTGATTTCATGTACTTTAGTTTTCAGTTTAATTTCAATATAAAATTTAAATTATTTTTTGCCGAAATGTTCGTAAGTGTAAGTGTAAATATACAGGGTGTCCCCGGATATATGAAACGACTTTCGTATGAGACAAAAAATGTTGGTGTTGAAAAATGGATTTCTGGGATTCAGCTTTGCTTGTTTAAGAAACAAAATCTGCCATAAATTCAAATCCCTACAATCCAGTAAGTCTTGGAAATTTAAATAAAATTGTTTTTTTTCCACCAGTAAAGTTGTTTCTGTATGAGATACAACAAAATGTTATTAAGAAAAGTCTCTTGGAATAAAAAACTGAGTATAAGTTCAATATATATGTTTCCTACTTTTATTGCTCAATTTTGAAAATTTTCGCTAGTAAAATGCCATTTATGTATGAGATACACAAATTATAATTAAGGAAAGTTTTTCAGAATGAAGAATTGGGGACGTGTGCAAAATTGTAGTGTCCTAGTATGCTTTAAGAAAACATTGATATCGAAAAAAATCAAAGTAGGCCTAGGACATTGAAATTTTGCAGATATAGGTACTCAGTTATTTAATTCCAAGAAACTTTTCTTAATAGCATTTTGTCATATCTCTTACAGAAACTGCAAACTAGCTAAAAAAAATCTGAAAATCCAAGGCATAATTACTGGATTTTATATATTAGAAATCTTACACCTGAAAAACCTGTAGCAAACAGCCAAAGTCATTCATCAGCGATGTCACCAGACATGTACCGGTTTTGAGCTTGTTAGCTCTCATCAGTATGCCATAGTTGAGGCAACCGACGACTGACTGTGTCTGTCATATCTGATAGAAGAAACATGAGTACATATGCGAGCTGTAGCACGTAGCACAGGTGGAGGTTTTCAATAGTACCTACAGTATGGTAGGTCGCTTGATGTTGTAGCCGTTCTGGTGCAGCATGAAGTAGTTGGTACACAATTCCACTGTATAGTGAATTATTAGGTATGTTCAAGCAATGAATCCGGACTGGTTTTAAACTGTCAGAAATATTCGACCAGTAAAGTTATTAATTTGTTTTCAGTAAACACCATGCATGAAGCAGTTGTACGAACGTTTTTGACAGCTTAAAACCAGTCTGAATTCCTTGCTTGAACAGATCTATTATTTATTCTTACATGTCCAATTTTATCATATAATTGTAACAAGATTATGTATAAGTCTACCTTACCTTTATATTTCCTATTTTGGAAATGAAATGATTACCCCAAACGGAACTAGAAATTTAAATCACACAAACAGTGAAAAGGGGTAATATCCTGAAAACGACGTGGTAAAATTAAATCCGGCACGTTACGTAAAATTTTATGTCCGGAAATTTATTCGTGACATATAGCCATGAAGTGAAGGATCCTTATATCGGCAGGGTGTATTTACACTTGACACATATCAGCCACATGCTTGTTCTAATTAATTGTTTTCTAAGTATGTCGCTGCATGTTACAACTATCAACTGTGTATGCAAGTTAATTTACGGTAGCACTGTTTGAAACTTTGTTATTGACTTTGGTGATTTCAGATATACTCAAATAAACTATGCTGTGAGTGATTAAGAAATTCTCTCAGCAATCAAAACTGTAATTGTGTATGGATTTTATTAATAGTTCATTTCGAATTAATACAGACTAACTTCTGAGTAGAATGGAAAATGTTTAAATATTCGATAAGAAATTCTATTTTAAATTGTCTTTGACTTACTATTACATTATCAAACAATAATAAAATTGTTAGATGGAAAAGCCGGTTTTCGGCCCCTTTTGCTTTTTTTTCAAATACAACAATTTTTTTTTTCGCCAGTAAATATAGGTCATAAACAGTCGATTTGACCCTAAACGGAATCTCAAATACCCCCTCCCCCCCTTATTCACTCTACAGTCCTTATGGTAGGGTATGATAGGGTAGCATGAACGCCTTGTAAGTGACTAACTATTTGCCAGACTACTACCCTTGAGCCCTTTTACATATTAATTTACTGATACCCTGACCCCCCCCAAACAGTACCCCTCCCCCCACTGATTTTTATTTATAAAGCACCCCAAAAGAAACAAATACCTACCACGTCCACGTCGTTGTTTCTGGGTAACGTTAATAGTAATTTCAATAAAATCAGCGGGGGAGGGGAGGGGTACTGTTTGGGGGGGGGCAGGGTATGAGTGAATTAATATGTAAAAGGGCTCAAGGGTAGTCGTCTGGCAAATAGTTAGTCACTTACAAGGCGTTTATGCCACCCTATTATTTTATCATAGGGACTGTGGAGGTAATAGGACTGTGGAGTGAATAAGGGGGGGCTATTTAGGGGGGGGGGGTATTTGAGGTTCCGTTTAGAGTCAAATCGACTGTTTATGACTTATACTTACCGGCAAAAAAAAATTATTATTTTATTTTAAAAAACAAAAGGGTTTAGGAAACTTATGAACAATATTACTATTATTTGTAGAAGGGTCCATAACAAATAAACAAATATCGAAAGTAAAACCTATTTGATTGTTTTAATCCAGACTCAATAAGGTCCCAGAGTGAATTACAGCTAGTATATGCAAGTATAAATATTATACTTTGTTCACAGCTATTCACAATATTTTAGCAAACTTTTTACTGACAAAATTATATAATATTTTGACTATCAAAAAAAAAAACATTTGTTCCAATTTTCAAATTTGTATCTTTATATCATTCAAAATTTTTTTCCCAAAATTTTTGATACCCTGTATCTTGAAAACTAAGCACTTCCCCTCTTTATATATTAACTTATTTTCTCAATTTAAAAAGTTCTAACACCCGTTAAAGTTTCGTTCCTGCAATTCGAGACATCCTGTATATCTACACAATGGTAATATATACAGAAAAATATATTTCTGTCTTTATGGAAAATATAGATTTTTCTAACCCGTCGAATGAATGCACTGTCTGATACTTGATAGGTATACATTTTTTGTGAAGAATTCTCTACCTATTTCTGATAGTTCGTGTAAAAAACAAACGTATAAATAAGTTACCGAAGAATAATCACAAATGGTTGTAATAAAATGAACAACCTGTATGATTTAACCTAACAGAAACATTATCACTGCCTACTTCATGAAGATAAACCAAGCAACAGCAAATTTTGCTGAACTTGATTAACTGGGTTCTGAAGGAGAAAACAAGAAATAAAAAATAAACACCCTGTAACTATTTCTGCGACATTTTTCGTTCTAGATTCTACCCTTGAAGTATGTAACACTCGTTAGGTAACACCCTGTATAAGTTACAACATACTAATTGAAAGCATGATTTGTCATTATGAAAAAAATAGAAGTCAATACATAAATTATATTACAATAATTTATTTACTCATTTTCTGAATATTATTAATCTGATTACTGACAAATTAAATTGAATTTAGGATTTAATTAAAATGCGAATAATTTTGATAGCCGTGTAATAACCTATCACATATAGCTTTATTACCGTATCACAATACCTTGAATTTATTTATTTCATAAATTTGAACAATCATCTGACGGATATGTTATATAATTATTAATAACGACAATATAATTAGCTTTTAGACTAGAAATCAAAAATTAATTAAAACCGATGATGTAACTAATACTTTTCCGCTCTTTCAACATGATATACTACAGAAAGCAATGAAATGATGTTTCCATTACATCCTGATATAAATTTGTCTGTAATTTCACATAAATTTAAGTTGGCAGTTTGTAACAAGCATAAAGTTTTGTAAAATTACTTATCACTTGTAAATGATTGAGTACACTATAACATTACAAAAATAAACATGTATAAAATTCCTTATTATATTATGTGATAAATTTACAATTATTATGCTAAATTCTACTGCAAATTTGCAACACTATAATTTGTATTGACCGATACATTGTGTAATTTTTAGGTTGCGATTGTAGAATATATGTAATCCTTATTTTCTTATATTTTATATACATATGCTTACCCTTATAACTAGTATTACATAGAGGCAATTTTTTCAATCATTTATTCAACTAACATTATTTTACATATCACTGCATATCAGTGTTTAAAAAATACCAATAATGAATATACCAATGTTATTACAACATAATGTTGATATCTGTTGTAAATTATCACTATTTCTACTGCCACAACGATACATATGTTGATTGAAATAAATGTTATTTGGTTTAAACAAACTGGCGCAGTTTTGATGCAAGCATCTATTTAAACAACGTACCGTTCCATTTTCTATGTAAATATTATATTTATTTACAACATTTAAATTGACACAAGTGACAAGTGCATACATCGCAAAATATAATTTTATACTTGCTCTTTCCCCAATATCCTACAAGTTTTTATTAATAAACCTTACACATGTTTAATCTACCACACCTTAATACAACTAAAAACGAGTGATAGAAATGTCCGTCCATATTATTATATGTGCGTGCAACAGTTCAGTTTAACAGACACCAAATGACAGATTCTATACAATTTTAAAATAAATTGAGAAAAGTAAATATGTAGTTCCATAGTACCTACGTTGTTATTACCACATTGTACTTAAAATCAGATATTTTTTTACGTAAAAACAAGATATATTTCACTTTTCTTTCCTATACTCGTACACAGATAAAAATTATTGTAAATTGAAACGTTGTGCACATCATACATTAATGTAAAAAATAGCAAATCCATATTGTATTGCAAGAATCTCTGGAGAGTATGATAAAGATGAGGATGAGGATCATGAGAATGAGAAGAAAGACGATACTATAAATAAAAAATCACCTGTAAATAATATGTAAAAAGAACATAACAAAACATGGAAATTTCTATCCATTTTTAACAGTGATACATGTTGTGGAAACCTTACATTTTGTTCCTGTTTTAAAAACAGTGTGTTGTTCGTTTTGGTTAAGAACCATTTTCCGTGGGATGTCTACAGAAAGAATTTAATTTCTGCAGTACGTTTACATGCAGGATAAATGTATGCGCGATATGCGCCGTTTTTAATTGTACATGTGCTAGAGACAGTTTGTCTGTTATTTAATTTACAGTTAGAGTTTAAATTAAAACTGCACTGCAAGGAGAAACTCTAAATTGCAGTCTTTCATAATTTCACAAAGAGACCGTAATAAAAGCAAGGAAAGATTCAGGCGGGGTCACGATATACGGAATGGAAAAAATAACGATGTGAAATTGGAATTCAGTAGGAAATATTGTCAGAATAACGGCAATAAATGTACTGGGGATGTATTGGGTACTGAAATACTGAAAATAAGATCTTTTTATGATCTGCTACATATACAGAGTGTAAACGACACGTTTGGCCAAGCTTAAACCATGTATTTTTATGTCCATAGAAAAATAGTCAGTATTGGAAAAGTAGGTATAAATTTTGTCAAATAATCTCTTTCAGAATTTAAGTATTTAGATAAAAACTAGTTATATAACAAACACAAAACAATTATTTTTATCGGAAGAATTAGTGTTGATTGAAACAAGAAATTTTGCAAAATTATTGTTTTGCAAAACTCTTGCGAAATTCTTGTATACAAATGAGAATTCTATTACGAATTTTATAATAGTGGTGGTTACCCTCGGTTGGCTACGGTCCCCTTCGGACTTGGTAAACGCTATAAAGTATAGAAACGGCCAGTTTTTACAAAAATGCAAGTTGGATGAAACTAAATTCCACAACCTTTCCTACCAGGAACAATTAATAGTAAAAGACCGCGGTCGTTCCTTGATGAACAGAGCTGGGGACAAATTTATAACAGACATTTTAATAAAAACATATTTTAAGAAACAATTGGATTTGTGGCTGTTCCGAGAAAAAAATGTTTTTGTTTTCCGTGTGTTTTATTTGGTACTGATCACGACGAGAAACCGGAAGAAAAACAGGGGTAAGGAATTTGATTCTGATTATATCTATAATCAAATGCGATTTTCATTATTTAGGAATATCAACGTATAAGCTCAAATTAATTCTGTGTTCAAAAATATATTGAAAATGTGACAAAATGGTTATGCTTTATCCAAAATCATTTACCTCACCAGAAAAAAAATGTATCACTTCAATACCAAACTTTAATGAACCTGGTCCTGAATGGCAACGCTGTTCCGCTTTAATATAGCTTCAATATTCGAACGCGTCATCAGAAAATTTGTACCGATTGTTATAGGTTGATTTTCTTATATTTTGAAAGGTCGAGTAAACATTTTTTTTTTCGATTTTTTGTCTTTATTAGGGCTTCCGAATACAATGTAATCGAATAATACCCACCCAGCTCTGGTAGCACATTAAATAATGAGTCTTTCAAATGCCGATATTTATTTATTTATTTATCAGTACAATATCCAACGAGCAAGTTTCCCAGTTACAGGATAAGGGAAGAAACAAAATAGTACAAAAAATAAAGCAATTACAGAAACAAAAGGCGCATAAAACTTGAACAATAAAAGTAAATTACAAACATGTCTGTACCTACTTGAACAAACAAACAAACAAAACAAATACCTGTATCAAAATAGTATGTTAAAAGGATGGATATGTTCAAACATTAAAAGCAACAGATAAAAGCAAGTAGGTAAATTATACATATCAGAAAGAAGCGTATATTAAAACCTAACCTAACTTTCGGTGCTAATAGTGGCAACATGGCAAACTTGATATAGAAATATTAAGGCGTTTTGGAATTATCGAAGATAATGTACAATTTTAAACGAACATCTAAATCATCCTGTACTTAGTTTCCCGCAAACCGCCCTTTATTTCGGGTGTAAAAAAACCTTTGATTATAACATTTAAAGGTCCTCGGAATTGCGTACAAAGTGGCAGGGATTCTGACAGAGCTGAATATATCGGCCAAAGTGATCTGGTGAGCCGGACTGGTTTTTGAGACAATCGCGATATGGGCCAATTTATTACCGGCCGCATCGAGACCAGAATTGGCAAAAACATGTGTACTTACATAGATAACGCCTAATGAACCAATCTGCGCAACAAAAACAATAAAACCAACTACTTTGCGTCACGGTAAATACAGAAACTCGTTAATACGGTCCTAATATACGGCCGATTGTTCTATATACCCCCATAGATAAATGATAAAAGGTTTCGTTGTAGTTATAGTTAATGAATAATGCCAATTTCAGTCGGGCGATATAATTTTAAGCAGCCGGATTTATATTACTTATCTAAACAGCGCTAGGATAGAAATGTAGGACGTACTACTATATCAAACGGCATTTGAAACTTTCAGCTGAAACACTCTAAAGGCTACAGATAATTCAAGTTTCATGAAACTGTAAATTAGCGGCATATATAGAACGAATAGGTTTCTCGAATTTTAAAGCACAGCCGAATGAAAATTATTATTACAAATAGCATCAGCAAGTTGAGTTGGTACCAGCTAAGTTTCTCATTTAAATTTATTAGATTTTAAATTATTCAAATAGTTTATGTGGATGATTTAATTTACGAATTATTTTTCAATAAAAATGGCACATGTGTACAGTAATGAGTGGTTTTAGCGTATGGAGAAGCAAGACAAAACCAACGAGCGGCTTTTCGTTTGCAAGCCAACCGATTTTCCAACTGGCACGTCAATATTTAGTGAACTAAGGCGTGGAAAAACACGGATCGGGTTTTAAATGCCTAGAAAGAAATTGAGAAATTGTGTACTTAAAATGGGAAATGGGAGTAATATAACAAATTATAGAGTCATCTCTTCATTTTCTCAGTTTTTTCAAGCAACATTGTACAGTCTATCCAATTAATATCCATAAGACAACATGGGTTTATGTACGGAAATTCGACTATTTCGAATCTTGCCGTTTTTTCCACAGTATAATCCTGACATTTTAGATAGCAGATGTGATATTTATTGATTTCCAGAAAGATTTTATTTGTGGATCAAATTCACCACTACATATTATTTAAAAAATGGCATCGCTTTGGCTTTCCAGAATCATTAATTACATTTTTTAAATGATATTTAACAAATATATAGTTTCAAGTCAGATACTCAAGCTTTACATTTGGTTCATTCCATCCCTCCTCAGGAGTTCCCCAAGGTTCTAATCTGGGACCTCTGTTATTTCTTTTCTTTATCAACGATCTTCCTGATGATGTGAGAAATTAATCTTTGCTGATGACTTTAAACTGTATACTACAATTCATTCCTTGACAGATTGTTGCCTGTTTCAACCTAATATTGATCGAGTGTCAAAATGGTGTTAACACAACCAGTTGTCTTTTAACATATCTAAATGCAAGGCTATGTCTTGCTCTCGTAAGATTAAGTTTATAACTTACGACTACTCCATCACCGAATACATCGTTAGCCGTGTTGAATAACTGAAAAATCTAGGAATTACCTTTGACAGGAAGCTCACTTTTGTTCCGCAAATTAACGACGTTATATCGAGTGCTATCCAGACTTATGGCTTTATCGGTTGTAATTGTAGGGACTTTGAAAATTCTATTGTATTCGTTCTAGGATGAAACATACCATATGGAATCCGATATACAATGTGCATTATTGAATGCCGGAGTCGGTACAAAAGCAGTTTCTAAAATTTTTGACGTTTTTGGTCCATTCCTTTTACAATATCCTGAACCATAAGATTGATTGTTTGATTCGTTTAAGCAGAATGGAACCTTACGGGTAAGATTCTGTGAATGGTTCTTACAAGAAAGTGCCCAAAATGCCCTATTTACAGTCGACACCTTGGTTACAGATGATATTATTATTACGCATAACCAAACTTCATAATACTCACGTTTGGACTTTTCAGAATCCTCATGCAATAGTTCGAGATCATGCCCAACACGTGATTGAACGTGTGAGAAGAGATTATTGATGAACGTCTAATTGGATGAATAGTTATCAATGTTTCGAATTTCTTCTTGAAAATGTGCCCTTAGAAGTAAGATACAGATGTAAAGGTAAACTCCCAAAAGTAATCCGGGAACCATGTAGACGGGACATCTTGTATCCAATGGGATGGACCAGTACCAAAGCCTCCACGACATGCAGATCTAAATCCTATATATAGTAATATTGCATATGATTAAAAATTGTCCAATCAGTTGTGAAACACTCTGTATAGTATTTTACAGTACTATTTATAGGAACAAAGCAGTTTCGTTTTGATGAGAAAAATGTAACCATGCCTATCAGAAATCTTGAAATGGCAAAGGATTAAAATTTCTTGGTAGCTTAGGATCTAAGATTGTCAGGTTTAATAACAAGCTAGCTGAAAATGCCAAAGCAGATATTGCAATCGTACAAATATCACAACTACAAGTACTTGAAGTAAGTGGTGTTTTCTCAACCGGAAAAAACTTGTCATGCTAATGCGTTGTGCTTTATATTAAATCTGTTTGAAATATACAGAACCTTGAAAAGTTGATTCCAACTTTTTATCTTTTAAAAAACAGTACCTACTAAACAAAATCATGAACATATTTTAATACCTATGTGGTTTACTACATACAATGCAAAATTGGACTAAATTAGAATTAAAATCGATAACAAATAGTGAGTTTTAAACTGATTATTGAATATAAATAAGTAAATGGTTAATTCAAACTTTGGAAAAGGCATTAGTGTCCTTACAATGAATAATATTGAAATTCTAGAACCCTATTTTGGAGTTATATTAAGATTAATAACAATTATTTCACAGAACAGGTTAAAATTGAAATTCGACCCTGTCCTACTTTACTGCATAAAAAGGATGGAAATATATAAGAACTGTTAATATCTTGGTGTCTCAGATAAAATCTGCATCTGCGTAGAAAGCTGTTTGGATTTTAGATCTGTTAGTATTACAAGTAGAAGATAAGGTTATAGCCGTTTTTCCTTTTGTAACTGTATTTGGTGCTGAAAATTCAAGGTGTTCTGTCGCAAATTGTTTTTCAGACTGAAATGCCTTCGAAGTGATGAGCTACAAGCGAAAACGTGGAATCGCTATTCTATTCAGGGCCGTATTGATGACCGCTTTTTCCTTCATCATTTCAAATTAAATTTTCTTCAGAAAATGTGAACATTGAACTTTTTCGACTATTTCATCACAAATATTCTTGGGAAACTACTTTTTGTATAAAATTTTTAACTCCCAAGAATACGATACCGAAATATTTTCAGTCTTACACATTTTACAGTCTCCATGGAACATGCGATGTACCAAAATCAAAAGCACACATTTCGGTCAAATGATTATTAAGTAAGCAAAGCAAAAAGGGGTTAATTAAATAAAGCCAACAAAACTATTCCATCGACGAAAACTAATATCTACACACCGTAATTTTCCAATTTGATCATAAGCGCTCCATAAGGGCAACTCGATTAATTTTAAATCGAGGTTAAACGGTCCAACGATTCACTAATTTGTGAAACGAAAAGGGACCAGACCCCGCAGACGTAATTAAGGAAAATAGGAACACGTTACTTCCTTATCCTCTTTCATGTCACTGTAAGTTTTACGAGAGAAAGAAGTTATTCAAACTCCTGCCCGCTTATTTCTATAAGAGAGTTCCGAATTAAAAATAAATCATTTATTTAAAAATGTAGGGCAAAATTCTTACGTAGTTTTCAACTTATTGCCATAAGAAAGATGTTTTACTACAACGTAGTCAGAAATCATGCTGACATTACAAAAAAGATTATGAATTCGCTACCAAAAAAATGTTTAACAAAAGCAGAATTCCAGGAAGCAACTACTCTGCGGGCAATGCCTCGACCACTGAATTGCATCTGAAAAACCTATAGCAAATATCCAAAGTCATTCGTCGGCGGTGCTACCAGACATATATCGGTTTCAAGCTTGTTAGCACTCATCGGTGTGCCATAGGTGAGGCAACCGACAACTAACCCTAGCTGTTCGTGCCTGTCAGACCCGACAGAAATTTCACACACATAAGTGAATGTAGTTACCATGGATAAACTACAATACCTGATTACTGCTCATACAAACCCTGACAAATGACAATTTATCTGACAACTGAGTAAAATGCGTCGTTCATATGCTTCACGTGTTGGGTAGGATATTTTAAAACTACGTTTCTGTACAACTACTTATTTCATAATGCCGGATGAAGACTAAAGAGTACGGTCCTGGAATGTACGATCAATATACGGACCTCAACATAATTCCAAAATGTTCATATATGCATTTCAGGACAGATAGTGATATTGGATTACGAATTTAACACAAAAGCTTTGTTATCAAACTAATAACCGAATAATGTTATGTATTTGTAACTCATCCAACACGCTAAACGTTTCCTTTTGAAGTGGAATTACAAGTACAGCATATAAAGAAAAATTGTAAGACAATTTTACTTTTACTACTCGTAAAAAAGTAAAAACGGACCCTATTACTCTTCCATCTACCATTAAATACGCGCGAGCAATGTCAATAGAAGAAAGTAACTGTTTTTATTTGTCATTAATAAAATTTTAAGGACTATGGAATATGGCATTTTTACGGCGTCGTAAAGTTCCCTGAATGTTTAAGACTTAGTCGTTATCGTAAATTTTACTATTCATCAAGAAATATTTTTCATTATTAAATTAAATGTTTGAGTGGTAGTAATTTAATTGCTGCATATTATTACGGATGCCTTCCTTTACTGTTATTAATAAATCCAGCATTGATTTAAATATAGGAAATTTTACTCAACGGCTTCTAAAATTACTTTGTATAGCATCCACATTTAAAAAATGTGTCGATAGTGCATTTAATTATTAATATACAGCGTGTTTCAGTAACAACGCTATAAATATTAACCACTCGGAAGACCTAATACAGATAGAAAATCGATTTCTTTATTCAACCTTTCAAACGAGAAGCAAATCAACCCATAACAATCGGTAACACGGCGCTCCTGGTACTCTACAAATTTTTTGATGACGCAGCCATAAGGAGTGTGAGGAGTGTTGAAGTAAAACAGCGTTGCTACGTGAGAATCACATACGTACTAACAACGTGTTCAAATCTTTCATTCATTCCAGCATTTATTATTATAAAATTCACATTTGGCACTTATACCATAAATTCACTAACGACAATCATCATATTTTGACGGTAATTTTTGTATACTAACGGTTTCTTCAAACTTCTTGGACCCTTTTCTTATTGTAGCTCAATTCATTATCTGGTCTGGGTAGTTATGGTAAAATAAATAACACATCTGTAGTTGTTAGGTTTTCACAGCATTTGAATGATGGACTGTTTTGCTGTGATCGATGCTTAACTGCAGAAGTTTCGCGATATACTTAACAGATGTCATCTTCAGTGCTTCTCGTATCATTAAGCCGACGCCTAAGATACGAGAAGCACCGAAGATGTCATCTCCTAAGTATGACGAAACGTCTGCAGTTAATCATCGATCACGGCAAAATAGTCCAGAAAGTGTACATCATTTAAATCACATATCTTCTGTTGACTACGAGTTTTATCTTAGTATACAATAATAATTATATTTTCAATTATCTGTTTCCGCTTAAGCGGGAAATCATAATTTCATAATGAATTTTCAATAATATAATTTTAAAATATTTTCATCAATATTTGAAACGCAATTAAGTATCTGGTACAACTGGGCAGAAGAAGAAAAATATATACATATGTATCAGTTTGCTAATAACTATTGAATAGTATTTTATTAATTCGTCGAGTAAATATTTTTTAATTATAGTTATTTGAATAACCTTAATTTCCTTTACACGCACTTCGAAAACATATTTCTATGAACAATCCAGTACTTAGCAATGCAAATAACAGAACTGGCCATTTTTAATTAGGCGCCTCTTAATTAATTGCAATCATTATAATAATGAATATATCTGCTGGCGCTCAAGTGTTTCGCAAATAATCAAATTGCATAGCAGGTACATTAAGTTTAATTAAATGTATTGTAATCCGGCGTGGAGATAACACAGAACAAAATATATGCAAACAACGACAGACAGGTGCAAGATTTCAATCGAGTGACAACCGTATGCCATGTTCTGAACCTGTAAATTTCACTAAGGATGCTCATATTTTCGCTTACATTGTTGCTGGGCAAGCAGGCTGGATTAAAGTAGGACAAAAAGTCGAGAGTAATTGTAAAGTAACATTTGTTTAGTGTGTGGGATTAAATTATTTAGTCGTGTAGTTCGAATACCTTTTTTTGACTGGGTTTAGAAAATATTAATAAATAATCTTTATTGTCCCACCGATAGAAAACCATTAAAGGACAAATATGTTACAAAAGAAATTATGAAACAAATAATATATAGTGTCTACTTACCATCTACCACAGCTCTTAATATAAGCATTTATTTGAATATTAATCATACTCGTATATCTCAAAATGATGTAATTGCATCTAGCAAAAAATTGAAGAATAAGTTGTCTTCTTGACCTGATAATATTCCCTCTTTAGTTGATAAGATTGTATAGAAGCCTTCCTAATTCCTTTGTATTATATTTTAAATTCTATTTTAAGAACTGATGTATAAATCTGTATCTGTAAAGTATTTCTGATATTAAGAATTACCGACCAATTTCATTTATACATGTATTTTCAAAATTATTGGAGATTACATTGTATGTCTTATATAATCATGTAAAATGTATAATACCTATTGAACAACATAGTTTTTTTGAGTATCGCAGTACTGAGAACAGCTTATGCATTTTTTACGTAGCATGTATTGCAAACATTAGACTCGAAAAATCAAGTGGATGTTGTTTACACCGATTTTAGCAAAGCCTTCGATAGTTTCACATAACATACTGTTGGATAAATTATTCTTAGTCAGCATATCTTCTCAAATTATAACTTTAATTAGGTCATATTTATGTAACAGGAAACTGTTTTTTGAAATTGACGGTATCAAATCTTCTACGTTCATTTCAATTTCAGGAGTACTGCAAGACTCAAACTTGGGGCCCCTATTATTTTTACTGTTTATTCTGACATTTGCAGCGTTATTAGTTCTTGCTTTTGCTGACGACATGAAAATATTTAGGTTTACTTCAAGAAGTAGTAGTATCAATCTTTTTATCTGCTTACTCTAAATTCTTTGAAAAGTAACTTAAAATCCCGTGAGATGGAAAGTGATCAAGAAAATAAATTTCTCTCGACGAAAATCGAAGAAGCTGCTAATAAAGCTACTTTAGAGTTATTACCTAGTAAGCCAAAACAACAGTACGAGTTTTTGCACGATCGTTTCTTGAGATGGTGTCATTTGAAAAATGTTAATGGCAGGTTCAGTGATAAAATGCTTTTGGCATACTTCCAGTTCAAAATACGGAAATCATGAACGCTTTGGTCAAATGACGTGGTTGAAGATGATGATGAACATAAAGAATCATGACATAAGCAACTATTGCTTGTAGCTTTTTTGAAGCGAAAAGGCAAAGAATATGGATCGAAAGAGTTAAAAGTATTGACCAGGGAACGAATTGACATATTTCTCACAGAAGCGCAGGAAGAGACATATCTCATGCAGAAGGTTACCATAATTTTCGGTGTAAAGCCGGTTGTCGCAAAGAACTGTACAATTTGACATTTGATAATGTCGAAGATTTGGGAACTTCACTAGTTGTGCATGACCAGTCACAACAACTAATGTGCGACGAACTTTTGTTATTATTGGTACATTATATTTGAACTATTAGTCCTTCGTTCAGCAAATATTAATCATTCAAGAATTTTCATAAAATACAAAAAGGATAACGTCCTGTAGGAGTTGTAACTCCAGTTTGAATTTACACATTTGGTAAGATGCCTATAAATTAATATTGGCGAATTTCTAAATTTGCCTGTTTTTCTCCTTTATACTGGACATTGCTTTCGACGATCTTGGAAAAAATCCGTTAGATCTATCTCAGCCAACTTCAACTTGTCGAAGACCTCAGTCTATAGAAGTCTCAAAAATTACATATTTGCAGAGTTAACGTTGGGCGGATGACACAGACAGAAAAATTTATTCTGAAGACAACTTAAAAAATTATACGCAAAATACTAGGTTTTGAAGCCCAGAAAATCTGCAATGGTTTCAAAAAAGTATATGCTACCAGAAAAAATGAATGTTTGGGTTTGAATAATAGGAAATTAATATACTGAGATCCTTATTTTTTTGAGGGCAACTGACAGGATACAATTATTTGGCTCTTTTTGCGTTTCAAGCTGATTCCAGTCCTGGAATTAATTTTTCCTAACCTTAATGAGTACGATACAACTGCTAGTGATGTCTGGTTCCAATAAGATGGCTCCTTTCCACATTTTCTCCTCGACGTAAGAAATTACCTTAATGAAGTTATTTACAAATGGATGCATAGACAGAAAAGAGCAGCTTGAGTGGCCATCATGCTTCCCCGACTTAACCTTACTGGATTTTTTTTGTAACTGTTTTAACTATGAACTAGGTACAAATATTTTAAGAGGGGATAGAGAAAATTGCAGTATCATTTATAGATATAATGGCGCGTCGCCCAGGGCGAGAGGTCTGCATTTAAATACCTGCTGCAATGTAGGTCGCTTCCTGTCGTACCGCTTAGAGCGAGTAAGAAGTAACAGACCATTTATATCTCACCTGCACTCGGCTTATATGTGAACATACATATGAAGGAACAGCCAGTTCAATTGTCATCTCACCTATGGCATACTGATGAGGGCTAACACCGCCGACAAGGGTTTTTCGTTGTTTACACAGATACTGCAGGTGTAATTCAATGCCGGTCGGAGCATTCGTCCGCGGAGTAGTTGTTTCCTGCAGAATCATATATAGAATTATGAATTTTGATCCACCATATTGAAACGCCACGACATTAGGAAGATCCGAAATAAAATTTCCAATACAGAAATATTTCTATAAAACAAATTATATACGCAAATTCGATTATTCAAATCCTCTTCAAATTTATTTCGCATTTTCCTTTTAGGGGCCCGCTATATTTACGGAATGCAAATAACAATCGTCGGGGAACGAGTGGGAACTGCCGAATATTTGAGTTAGTTCCTTTCAACAATCGATCTCGTTTTTCCAATGATCATTGAGCCAGTGTCAAGTGTAATCCATTGCCTTCGTTTGATTTTTATTCGCTCCTCACCGGCTTCCGTCTCGTCTCTTTTTATCCCGCCGGGGTCAATTTAGCCCGTCTCTGTTCGGGTGGGAAGGAGAGCGCGATTTATTCGGGGAACTAATTTAAGCAGAAAACCAACCAAATTTAATCATTTCTCTAGAACTGCTTTCATTAGCAATAGAACTTTACAAGAAAAGTAAAGAATAATATTGCCCGAATTGCAATGATTCATTATTAAATTTTAAACTGTCTAGAAACTTTGTATTTAATTACGGCAAACTCTTTGAAATTAATTTGTTTTGTAATAGCGTATTTAGTTGGAGCGGTAAGTGTGCAGTTACAGTAATAATTGGATTTCGATGTGTACGTGGTGTACAGGGAGTCTGAAATTCGATACAACGGGTATACTACTGCGAGGATACAAAATATTTAAATAAGATTTGGGACACGGTGTGCTAAATGGGAAGAGGTAAGCTCCATTTTTAATCGAAAGTATAATCCTTGAGATTTGAAAGAAACACTAATGACGTCATCAATTATATTTTTTTCTAGAAACATACCCAAATTTTATTACTGCTAAAATGCTCTCTTTTTTCTAATAAGAATGGAGAATTGTTTCTGTATTACGTCCCGTTTAAAAGTTATAAGCAATATCGTGCTAAAGAGTCTCAAAAGTAATACCACCTAAAAATCACATTAGTGGTGGAAGAATCAAGTAATCGTTGGAAAATAATTGAAAGTTCGTTGTTTAAAGTGCAAAAATGTCACAAAATTCATGACATTACTCAATACGAACGTCATACTTATAACTTTTGTGCTTACAAAATGTTTTCTCATTCAGAAAAAGTTGATATGTTGCTAATTTACGGCAAATCACAAAAAAAAATCAAGAAGAGCTGTAGAGTTATATCGAGAAAGGAATCCTCCTCATCATAGAAACTTTATAAGATTGGAGCCGACTAAATGAAGATGCATTTTCTGTTCGGAAGAATCAAATAATTGACCCAAGGGTAAGAAACAATGATAATACACCTAGACTGTTAGAGTATTACCAACAAAATCTTCAAAATTATATACAGCAGGCTTGCCGGGAATTAAATTTGAATAAATCAACCGTTCAATGAATTTTAAAGACCAATGAGTATCATGACAACAAAATTCTCAAATTGTAGTAAATGTAGAAACTGTTGATCAGAACCTTTTTCGGCACGATCTTTAGACAGACGAAAATTGGTTTGTCAGTAATGGTTTGCCAAACAAGCGCAACGAACACTACTAGTACATTGTAAATCCTCGCACTGTAAATCCAGCCCAAAACCAATTAAGTCATTTTGGAGAAAATGTATGGTGTGGCAGCATCGATAAGCACTTACTTAATTGGACCTTATTTTTATGAACATACATTGAAGAGCGTGGCTTACCTAAATTTCCTACAAAAAGAATTTCCTACGCTTCTGAAGAATGTGTCTTTGCAGCTAAGGAGAAACCTATGGTTTCAGCACGGCGGAGCTTCATCTCACAATGTCAGGAATGTGCAGCAATGTTTAGATAACACTTTCCCATAAAAATGGATTGGGATTAATGTACCTATTCAGTGGGGGGTTTTAACAAATAAGGTTTACAAAACACCTTGGCGAGATATTAATAATTATTTGAAAGAAAAAATCACAAACGCTTAAATGAAGTCAAATGAGTTAAACGGCGAAATCTTCATAAACGCAGCCAATAAAGAAGATATGTCTTGAAATGGCAGGAGGTCATATAGAGAACCAATTGTAATTATGTAGTATGAGGACGTTTGCCTCATTTTTTAAGTTTAGTTATTGTTATCATCACCTCTTGTTTCAACTGTATTGTCACGGATTTTCCAATCCGTCTTTTTTCTTACTTCCAGAAAAACAATCCGTTAATTAATTACTTCTTTATTAACTACTGAACACTACTAATTACAGGTCAACTAAACACTTATTTAATTACTTAATCGCTATCTAAATCACTTTGATATCTCCAACTAAACACTTTAATTCAGACTGTAACACAAGACTTATACAAGACTAACTAACTCGGCCGTCTATTCTTCTTTTATAGACCCAACGAATATTCCAGGTATATTCCAGTATCTCTAGATTCATTTTCTCGTACGACTGGAACGCTTCTCGTCGTTTCCACGATTTTCTGGTAACGCCTCGATTCACGCATGTTGTTTGTTTACCAGAATGGCGTAGGGGCGATCGGGGCAATCTTAGGCAATTCGCGGTGCCACAGTCGTCGGTTTGGGAGTGAGTGGGGCAAATTCCGTGACACTGCCCCCTCCTTAGGACCGATCGTCCCGATCGGATACACCTCTATACGGGGACAGACGCTCCAGATGGACGACCTTCATTTTACTCCTGGGAGTCCTTTGTATCCGATAGACGACGTCATTGATTCTTTTAATGACGGTATAGGGTCCCTCCCAACGGTTCTGTAGTTTAGGCGATTTTCCTTTCTTCCGCGTGGGGTTGTACAGCCACACCAGGTCACCTTGTTGGAATCCGACTGTATTGGCCCGGACGTCGTATCGAGTCTTCATGCGATCGCTCTCTAGTCGCATTCGTGATCTGACTTGATCGTGTACGGCTGCTAGTCTTCGTTCTAGCTCATGGGTGTAAGTATCTGGCTCTGTGGGCTGTTCCGCAGGACGACCAAATACCAAATCTGCTGGAAGGCGAAGCTCTCTTCCAAAGATGATCCTTGCGGGAGTCTTCCCAGTAGTTTCATGGACAGCTGAGCGGTAAGCTAACAGGAAGAGTGGAATGAGCTTGTCCCAGTCTGTCTGGTTTTCGTTCACAAACATCCTCAGATTGGTTTCTAGTGTGGCGTTGAAGCGTTCCACCATACCATCTGACTGGGGATGCAGTGGGGTGGTCCTGGTTTTCCGGATTCCCATAAGCTCGCAGACCTTTCGGAACACACCTGATTCGAAATTTCTGCCCTGATCTGAATGCAGTTCCATGGGCACACCAAATCTGCAGAACAGGTTGTTGACTAGGGCTTCTGCTACGGTCGTGGTCTCTTGATTGGGAAGAGGGTATACTTCCGGCCATTTACTAAAGTAGTCCATGGCGACTAACAGATATCGGTTTCCATTTTGAGTTTTCGGAAATGGGCCAGCGATATCAATGGCAATTCTCTCGAACGGTGCACCTACGATGTACTGGCGCATTTTGCCTCTGGAACGGGTCTTCGGTCCCTTGCTGGCTGCACATATGTCACATTTTCGGCACCAATCTTCTACATCCGTCCTACAGCTCAACCAGTAGAACCGCTCCTAATCTTCTGTAGAGTCCTATTGATACCGAAATGTCCACCACCAGTACCTCCATGTACTTCCTGCAGCACTTCCTTGACCCGGGACCTCGGGAGTAGTACTTGCTTCTTCACCTCCGTTCCGTCATTGTTCTCCCATGCTCTTTTTAGAACACCGTCTTCCAACACCAAGGAATTCCATTGAGCCCAATAGCTTTTAATGCTGGGCTTTTACTACTGACTTCAGCCCAAGAGGGTCGGTTGTTGGCTTCTTTCCAGTCTAGTAAGGGCTTGATGTCACAGTCAGCTTGCTGGTCTTCCTGAATCGCCGCTGAACTCCATCTGTCTTCAGGTTGGGCTGCTACCACCTTGCAAGGAACTGATGAGATATCCTCCTTCCTTTCAAGACTACTACAGTGCTTGCAGTTGACAGGACAGGGTCTCCTAGAAAGGGCATCTGCATTTCCATGTTTCCTGCCGGCTCGATGTTCAACAACAAAGTGATATTCTTGCAGCCGTTCCAGCCACCTGGCCATCTGTCCTTCAGGGTTCTTAAACTGGAGCAGCCATTTAAGGGAAGCGTGATCCGTTCTGAGGAGGAATTCTTGGCCATACAAGTATTTGTGAAAGTGTTCTAGACTCTTGACGATGGCAAGCAATTCTTTCCGAGTCACACAATAGTTCTTTCGGCTTTTGATAGGACTTTGCTGAAGTAGCCCACTACTCGCTCTTGGCCATCTTGTACTTGGGAAAGAACTCCGCCAACTCCAATGTTGCTTGCGTCCGTGTCCACTATAAATGGTTGTCCAGGTATTGGGTATGTCAAAATCGGGGTAGTGCAGAGAGCCTCTTTCAGCGTCTCAAAGGCTTGCTGGCATCTCGGAGTCCATTCGAACGGGACGTTGTCTTCTGTCAGTTTATGAAGAGGCTTGGCAATGTCCGAGAATCCTTGGACGAATCGTCGATAGTATGTGCATAGGCCGAGAAAACTTCGAACTTGATGTTTGTCTTTAGGAACCGGCCAGTTCTTTATGCACTCTGTCTTCCGGGTCTGTTTTCACACCGTTCGGAGTAATAATGTGGCCTAGGTATCTAACCTCCTTTTGGAACAGACTGCACTTCTTCGGGTTCAACTTCAGGTTCGCTGCTTTCAGCTTCTTGAACACTTCGGACACGTTCTTCAGGTGCTCCTGGAAAGAGCGTCCCAGCACCACCACGTCGTCCAAGTAAATCAAGCAGGTCTCCCAATGCAGGCCATGAAGTACAGTTTCCATCAGTCGTTCAAAAGTGGCAGGGGCATTACATAGACCAAATGGCATTACATTGAACTGCCACAATCCATTTCCGGTAGTGAACGCGGTCTTTTCCTTGTCTTCTGGGCTGACCTCGACTTGCCAATATCCACTCTTTAAATCCAAAGTGGAAAACCATTGCGCACCAGCCAAGGTGTCCAGAGTATCGTCAATTCTGGGTAGTGGGTAACTGTCTTTCTTGGTGACGTCATTTAATTTTCTGTAGTCCACACAAAATCGGGTGGAGCCGTCTTTCTTCTTGACCAGAACTACAGGAGAAGCCCAAGGACTCTGAGATGGCTCTATGGTGCCTTGATTTTGCATCTCGATTAACATCTTGTTAACTTCCTCTCGCTTGGCTAGTGGAAGTCCTCGTGGTGGCTGCTTTATAGGAGATGATGAACCAGTATCGATTCGATGCTTCACTACCTTTGTTCTCCCAAAGTCGCCTGGTTTAAGTGCAAACACATCTTCGTTTTCACTTAGCAGCTCTTCCAGTTGTTCTATCTCCATCTCTGTTAATCTTCCCTGGGCCCTATCCACGATGTCCCTTAGACATTCCGGTAGACTGGTCTTGTTTGGTTTCTTCTCCATTTCGTTGTTTTCTTTGAGTGTTCTGACCATGGCAACAGGTTCACAGACTCCTACTTCAGTTCCCTTTGTAATTTTCTGTGGAAAGGTCTTCAGGTTAACTACCCGTACTATTGTCGTTTTCTCTGGTTTAATCAGGGTGCGGCCGGTGACTATAGATTTATTGAACAGATCCGGATTACTGGGTTCCACCACTCCAACACTGCAAGACATTTGCCCATCCATTACAGTGGCAACCAATGTTTCGGTCTGACCAGGTAGTACCACATCTTCTTTAACAACGAGTCTCCGTACAGCGTTATTCTCAGTGGTGGTCGTTAGCACTACTTCCTCACCCATTATCCGTAGCGTACCAGCATTCAAATCTAAGTTCACCCCTTTGCTCGTAGTAAGTCTAGTCCGAGTATGACATTGTCCGATATATCTGCTACCAGGGCTCTGTGTTTGAATTTGACGTCTCCTAATTCTATGTCAAGCTCGCATTCCCCTTGACTGGCAGTTGTTGTCCATTGGCTGTTGTAAGGACATAACGCTTGGCAGGGCTCTTAATACGCCAATCACCAATAATATCCGGTCGTACAATAGTTCTTGCCGCTCCAGTGTCGATTACCATAGGGAACATACGACCAAAAATAATGCCTTCTATTAGCAAGGAGTCAGAGTCCTGGAGACGTGACAACGTAATTTCTTCTCGTGGGGCATGGTAGGAGGACGCAGCCGGCTCTTGCCCCGTCAAGCCGGTTGGCCCTAGTTTTCCTGTGTAGCTGCCGCCTGGGAGTCGCGCTTTTGCTGATCCGCGACTGGGGCCCTACACTGTCTCTTTAGATGTCCTGTCTGTCCACAGTTCCAGCATTTAAGAAGGCGATCCCTTCGACTATCAAATTGTTCTTTCTTTGGCCCAATAGATGGGCTGAATTTATCGATAATCTCCTTTAGCGTCTTTATTAGGTCTCCATTTGCCATACTATCGCTGTTATCACTGATGGCCCGAACTTTAACATGTCTACCGGATGCCATCTTTGCTGCCTCGAATTCCAGTGCATGCGAAAGAGCGTCGTTCAGTGTTTTAGGTCTGGCGAGTCGTAGTGCCTGCTGGGTTTCACAATCTCTTAGGCCGTCGATAAAAACTTGGATGGAGAGCTGATCTACAAATTCGGACGGGGCTGTTGAATATGCCAATCGAACCAGTCGGGCAACGTCGGTCTCAAAATGTTGCAAATTCTCTCCACTTTGCTGGTGACGATTTTTTAATTGTGCCTGGTACACTTGCTGCAGGTGCTTATCCCCATATCTCATTTCCATATGCTGTTTTAGAATGTCGTAGTTATTCTGCTGCCCAGCAGGAACTCCTTGTAAGACGTCAAGAGCTTCCCCTCGTAAAGCAACTATCAGAGCAGTAGCTTTCTCATAATCCGACCATTCATTTGCTGATGCCGCTGCTTCAAACTGACGCAGATATACATTCCAGGAAACCTTGCCGTCGAATTCAGGGGGTCTCGTCTTCTGAGTTCGGATAACAGGTCCTTCTGATTTGATTACGCCCTCCTTTGCTATCTTGTCTAATTTATGTCTAAGCTCTTCTCTAACCTGGTTTATTTCTTCGTCTATTTCCTTTTTTTGTGCTAACAGTTCTTTGTTCATTTCTTTTCTTTGTTCTAACAGTTTTTCCTCTACTGTATTTTCTAATTTTTCTAACTTCACCTGCATTTCGTTTGTCTGAGTTCTCATTTCCTGTTGTATTATCTGCATCTGTTCTTTCATTTTATACCCTTGTTCGTCTAATTTATTTTCTAATTTCTCCTGCATTGCTTGTCCCTGTTCTTCTAATTTCTTTTCTAATCTCTCCTGCATCGTTTGGGACTGATCTCCGATCATATGCCCTTGTTCTTCAAATTTATGTTGCATTGTTTGTCCCTGTTCTTCTAATTTCTCTTGCATCGTCTTCGTCTGGTCTCTCATTTCCTGTTGCATTGTTTGGATCATTTCTAACAGTTTTGCCATTTGTGCATCCATATTGACTTGACTTCTAGTTACAGGCATTCACTCTCTTTGGAATCTTCTAAAATGTCCAGGAATGTGTTTGTAAATGTCACAGTTGACTTCCTTACAATGAAACGAGTGCAGTGATATGCCACACTTGGGTCTTTGTCTCACTTCGGTATAAAGTTCTAGAATGTTCGAGAATGTCCTTCGCAAATAACACCGTTCACTTCTTTAAGTCACGACGAGTGCGGTGATATGTCACACTTGGGTCTTTGTGTGACTTCGGTAGAAAGTTCTAGAATATTCGGGAATGTCTTTCGGAAATACCACCGTTCACTTCCTTGAGTCACGACGAGTGCGGCGATATGTCACACTTGGGTCTTTGTCTTACTCCCGTACAAAGTTCTAGAATGTTCGAGAATGTCCTTCGCAAATACCACCGTTCACTTCCTTGAGTCACGACGAGTGCGGTGATATGTCACACTTGGGTCTTTGTGTCACTTCGGTAGAAAGTTCTAGAATATTCGGGAATGTCTTTCGGAAATACCACCGTTCACTTCCTTGAGTCACGACGAGTGCGGCGATATGTCACACTTGGGTCTTTGTCTCACTCCCGTACAAAGTTCTAGAATGTTCGAGAATGTCCTTCGCAAATACCACCGTTCACTTCCTTGAGTCACGACGAGTGCGGTGATATGCCACACTTGGGTCTTTGTCTCACTCCCGTACAAAGTTCTAGAATGTTCGAGAATGTCCTTCGCAAATACCACCGTTCACTTCCTTGAGTCACGACGAGTGCGGTGATATGCCACACTTGGGTCTTTGTCTCACTCCCGTACAAAGTTCTAGAAAGTTCTTCCAACTTCCACTTAAACCCACTCACGCACAGGGTTCCAGAAAGCTTCTCAAACTTCCAGTTAAATCCACTTCCGACACCAAATTGTCACGGATTTTCCAATCCGTCTTTTTCTTACTTCCAGAAAAACAATCCGTTAATTAATTACTTCTTTATTAACTACTGAACACTACTAATTACAGGTCAACTAAACACTTATTTAATTAATCGCTATCTAAATCACTTTGATATCTCCAACTAAACACTTTAATTCAGACTGTAACACAAGACTTATACAAGACTAACTAACTCGGCCGTCTATTCTTCTTTTATAGACCCAACGAATATTCCAGGTATATTCCAGTATCTCTAGATTCATTTTCTCGTACGACTGGAACGCTTCTCGTCGTTTCCACGATTTTCTGGTAACGCCTCGATTCACGCATGTTGTTTGTTTACCAGAATGGCGTAGGGGCGATCGGGGCAATCTTAGGCAATTCGCGGTGCCACAGTCGTCGGTTTGGGAGTGAGTGGGGCAAATTCCGTGACAGTATTAAAAAATTATCGAGTAATCATTTTATTTACTTGCTCAAAGGTATTTCCTTGCTTTTCTATACAAAACCTATATCGTTTTTCCAAATTATTTTATCATTTTTGGGCGTTGGTATATGTAGCTATAGATATAGCTTCTTGTATTCTATCTTGAATTTCTAAAATAGTGGTTGGTCTATTTTTATAAACAGTATTCTTTAAATAGTCCCACAAAAATGTATCAGGTGGTTTCAAGATGGATTATCCGGCGGCCATCATATGGTGCCATATTTTCCTGACCATTTTATATAACTATTATTCAAAATTCATAACTCGTCGATCTATCAAATTGGGTAATACAATCATTTATTTCATGACCCAAAAGCTCTAAATAACATTGGTCGTTTAAACTTTCCTGGCGGCACCATATGATAGCTGTAATACTAGCAAAAAGACAAGATATAGTGTACTTAAAATTCGCCAACAGGAAAAGAAAGATTAATGTTCTGCCAATGAGTGAAAACTAGATGACTGTCATAAAATATCAAATCGTGATAAAACTTTCATTAGAATAGAATGCAGAGATCCAAAATGTAAGAAACAAACCGAATCCATCCGTTTTCATTATTTACGATGATACAAAAACTTTCTGAGCCTAGAGTTAATCAAATTATTTTGTTAAAAAATGTCAATCTGAAAGTAGGTCTATTAGAGAGTTAATTAGTAAATGAAGACATGCCAAGAATCACGCAGTATCAAGAGACTTTAATGGACGTAGTAGTTCTTGTTTCTTGTTAAGAAAAAAATGTCTGCTGGCAATGAAATGGATAAAGATGCTGAGAGACCTTAATAAAATGACTAAGTACTGACTAACTTTTAGAAACTAAGCAATGAGAAAGACGATACCATTTTAAGGACGCGAACAATTGACGGTGCCTATTTTAGATCATTGCAAACTTCTTGTCGTTTTGGTACGTGCCCGGTAACGCCCATGTAGAAGATTTTCAAGCCAGCCAGGTAGACCGAAGTGTCTCGATAGTGTGTGGGGCTGATGTTCCTCGACAGGTGTTTGATGGTTTGTCCCCTCCGGACCTTTTCTGCGTCAGGTGCAGTGACCATGCACAAGATTTGCACCACCTGTTATGCTAGATTCGTTAGGTACGCTGATAGACAACTTTTATTTTATTAATCTTGTGATGCTATGGCAAGTTGTTAACAACTTATTAATTTCATTTTTTAAAAAGAAGACACATAAATATGGAAGAATTATTATAAATAATGTATAGGGTTTTAATTCGGTGTTGATATCAGTTCAAAGTAAAGTAGCAACCATTAGAACAGTAATAAAGGATTTCAATAAAGCACCCTAGTACGTACCAACTTTGTATTCTCTATATCTGCTAATAAGTGACTTGAATAAGATATTCTTAAACAAAACAGTGTAAGTCTATAGTTGGTGAGAGCAAACTAGATACCATACCACCGAACTTGATTTAGTACCGCATTTTAAACAGTTCAACAGTCAATTAAGTTATTTGTTTAACTGTTTAAGTACAACATTTAATGCCGCGGACGAAGCGCAACCGAGTCTATTAAACCAGCCAAGGCATTAAATTTACTTTACTGCTAAGTTAAACATAATTTTTTCACCGATCAATTTTAATTTTATAATAATAGAAAAGAAAGATATTAATTTTATATTTTTAAAATTGTATAAGGCTTATTTCAAGAATGGTAATAATTTCATCAGGTCGTCCGTGGATGCTATGAGACGTGCGGAAAGTAAATAAATAAATACGTAAGTAAATACCTTAGTACCTAGTAACAGTCATACTGCTCCCATTTTAAATCCATAAAAATAACTATTTATTATTTGAGTCACAAATTATTATTGAATAAGTGAAGCAAATAGAGTGTAATTTATTACCAGAAGAATTGAAGATGCAATATATCTGCAAATACATAAAAATTATTGATTACCGGGCTGAGAGTAACATTATGTCTTTTTGGTACTATATACAGGGTGTTTCAAAACAAAGGCGAAACATTTCAGGGGGTGATTCCTTGTTGAAAATAAAAGGTAATTTATTATATAAACGTTGGGTCACAAGTCAACCATTAGGGAGATATCGCGTTGCAAAGACGGCGGAAAAGAGTGTTTTTATTGTTTTTCTAGGAAATGAAAAGCGTGGGAATGGTAAAATTTTGTGGAAGTGTTACCATCATCGAAAGATACTTGTGACATATTTTTACACTTTTTGAAAATAATTGGAAAGGGTTGAAATAAACTACCCCTTTCATTTCAGTTTTTTTAAATATACTTTCAAAAAACTTCCTTAACGACGTAGAAGAAAAATAAATTAGGTTAAGCCGATTCATTTAGAAACTTTTTTCTCTCTTATATTTTTTTGATAAAATTAACTGTTTTGGCGTTAAAAAATAAAATGTGAAGTATTGCACGTCGGGAAGAGGCAGTTTTAGTACACCTATTATTAGGAAAAACTAGTTGGCTGCTGTCAATTTTCGGATGTTTCCATTGTTGCTTTCGTTGTTGCGTTCTTCTTCTATTTTCAGCCCATGATTATCCAGATTGCGTATGTACAATTATTAATGAATCACCCTGTATAAAATATACTCCATTTGGATATCGATAGGATGCGCTGTTCTCGAGTAACATCGACTTGAAAATTTTATAACATGCTGTAAAATAAAACTTTTATAGCTATTCACTAATAATAATTAATACTGTGCTCAATCTATACCTTCTAAGGTTTTCGTCACTTTTTGACATATTTTACATGCAGCGAAATTGAAAACTCATTTTATCGGGTATCCTAACTTCCAACAAGTAGGCGTTTAGTGACCGGCCAAAAAACACACATATAAGATTACGCCGGACCCCCTAGACCCGGTTAAGCCGAGCCAGACGCCGGTTGCGACCGCGTGTTTGTAAACAACCCTTAGCGCGTGGGCGAAGGACGCCCGATAAATCATCGAATGGCTCACCGCAAATAGTTGCGTGTAATCGCACACCGTAAAACCGCACCGACGATGTAATTGCGTGAGTATGTCAATTGTTTGGCGCTACCGTACGGCCTATTGCCGCTCTGTTGAATCACGCCGAGGAGATTTCGAGCGTTTGGCCGTGAATGCGTTGATTCGTTGAGCGTAGCTTTTAAAGCTGGGCGATCACGAACACGGGATCTGGCTTCCTTACTCGAGAAGTGAATTCTATAAAGTACCGGGTACACGGATATAGTTATTTATCTAACAACTGATACTTTTTTGCACGCTGATTGCAGCTAAGAGAACGATGCGAAGCGCAGTTCGGTCAACAATCGAGTTCGAGTTAGAACGTGTTAATGAAAAACATTGAAATTAAATGTACCTACAATTTGTAGCATTTTGTAAATTCAGTGTTGAGGCAATAACGGATTGAGGATGTTCTTCAGTGGTGGAATTCACTGTTGACAAAGTGTGTGCTACATGATTAGCTTATAACTTCGGTGATGAGAGAATGCTGCTAGATGCTGTTCTTAATCACGGAACATACTGTTACTGTTGATGTACTACGTGCTTCAGCTCGGTTCTCTTGAACTTCTGAAGAGGGATTTGATGCTTTGAGAATGTTGTCGGCTATTTTCTTTTTTGTTATGCAAACAATTCTCAATGTCACAGCTACCGCTGTGGACTTCCACCCACCATGCCGTTTTATGTTTGTAACATTGGACCTGGAGTTGGCTAATAATGTGACAAAGAAGCGCAACAATGTTAGATGGCATCTTCCCGAAGCTGTTGATCTCACCCACACGTTGCTTAGTACATTTACCTCTTTTATAGCAAAATAGCATAACTTCGACAGATAGCGACATATCTAATTGTTTCTTCGTTATTCACCACCAATTTTCTTGAAACATTTGGCTTTCGTGTTTGGTATATTAATAATTAGCACATCCCCTTTGTCCTCTATATCGTGGATCGTCATTATACTACTGTGGTCATAAGATATATTTTCTAATATTAGTGTCCTTCTTTACTTTGAAGCTACGAGTTTCAACATCAAATACTTCGACTATATAGTTGACGGCCAAAAATACCTCTTCTTTTAAAGATGAAATGTTCTTCTCCATGCGCCATTGGTCGAAAGCAACAAGGTCTTTTCCATAGCGAATTAATCATCTTGCAGGAATTAATGCATTACTAGCACAAACTTCTTCGTTTAATTCTGCCTGTATCCGCTGAATTACGTTGAATATTAGCATTGTCACAACAATCTGATAGGTCTACTGTATAATATAACAAAAATTGTGCGGAAAAGTGCCACTTAATTGTATGCCATTGTATTGTATTCCGTTTCGCAGTAGTATTTAACTATTTATATAAGGTGGGTGTCATAAAACAGATGTCTATAAAATAAATATAGATATCTATGAAATAAGTATGTGTAAACATCTGAAAGACTTATAGCAAACTGCTCTCAGTATGCCATATGTGAAGCAACCGACAACTTATGCGACAGAAGAGAACCTAAGTATACACGATGCAGCACGTAGCTACATCTTGTGACCCCATGCTGAAACTGATGATCTTGAAAACAAGGTTTTTTATTCTTTCATGCGACCATCTGCACATACAAAACTATAAATAATACTACAACTGTGCCTATAGGTTTGATAATGACTCATCACAGGTGTTGTATTAGTACTATTACTATTATTTTGCATGGTAACTAAGAGCTAAAAATTTAGAGTCATGTCACTTTTTGTGAAGCTCGACATTAATTACTACTAACTGGAAATTATTTTTATCATATTCTGGTGACATTAACAAACGCCATCTATTTCTTTCTCTTTCTGTTTCCTTTCTAATACAATATAATTTTGTATTATTATTATTAACTATTCACCTTTAACATCATTTAAAATGTTTGTACAAAATATATTGCTTATTTGCTTGCCATATCTCACTTGTCTAGTTGAATATAATGCGACCTATAATTATTTTAAATTTTCCAAAAGTTTGACTGTTAACCAGTATCTCCACAAACTGTCAGCTAGGATCAATTTTCTCAGTCTTATGCGTTTAGCTATTATTCCAGTATTATAACTAAATAACGGCATTTCTTGGAAAACGCCACAAAATATAATTAATTATATATTTCTTATTAAATAAATTCATATTCTGGATTATTCTTTCAGTACTTTGTTTTCTATATACTAATTATTTACCACTATATAACAGTTAATATTAAATTTACATACACGTCAAATAAATTATTTAGTTTTAATTCATAAAACAGGAAACTTAATTTGCTACAATGTAGGTAAATTAATAAGTAGGTACCTATATACTTGTAGGAGCACCTATAAGCTTTTATGACAAGAATAATTCCCATTTCCAAAGTAAAAAATACTTGGCTTATTATGTTGTAATAAGTAGTAATAATTCTAATATATTAGATAACTAAGACATTAAAAGTAGTATTTTTATTTTATATTATGTATTATTAGGTATTAATGATATTATCTGTAACCAACTACTCTAACAAAGATATGTGTGTTTTTGACATACTCGGGTTTCAAAATAGTAAAGTGTGATTTAATTGTAATTAATTTATTTGCATTTTTATACGCAAATTTTCAACAAATCTCATAGCTGTTGTACTGTGACAGTTGTACAAGTTTTCTCAATGATTCAACTTCAGCATTATATTTGAGTACTACGCTAATAAGAACCTCCAAGTACTGTATAAATTTATTTTGTGCATCTTTAGATACGATTCTTTGTCCTTGAAACGCCAGGCTAAACAATGGATAATAATTTAAGCTCTACAGGGTGTTCTTAAAATAGGAAACGCCGTAATCTAACAAATGAGTAATGTCGGAGAAAAAAAAAGTGTATGAAGGGATTAGGGCGAGAGACCAAAATATGAGTGTTAAGTGGTGAGGTTCATTAACAATGTGTTCATGAGTAGTGTAACCATATCGTTCAATAAGAGTGACAAAGAAGACATACAACTATTATTACATTTAAAAATGGTTTCCGACAATAAAAAATGAGTTGTGATCTCACAGGATTAAACTTTACTTAGTATATCTACAGAGTGTTTCTGAAGTTGAGGTCAAAAATACAGGGACGTATTATGTGGCCAAAAATAAGGGTTTTTTGTTATATGTATAAACTACAGCTACAGACAATGGCTGTCCTAACGCCCTGTACGTGACAATAAATCCAGTGTTATAAAATAAAATCAAAAGAGTATGCTGATAGACGAAATAATGACATAGTAAAAAAAAACAATGTATGACAAATATTAGATCCAAATTTGGACATCCCTTTGGGGACGACAGTAGCTCATGATGAATACGACAATTCTAGTGATGACAGTGATAGTGACAGAGCTAGCTATTTAATAGTTATGTATATGTATATAGTGTAGTTATAGTACAGTGTAGTATAGTGTGCAAGTAACCAGTAGTGTATAGTGCAGTGTATTATAATGTGTTAAAGTGTGATATCTGCGGAATGCTCATCAGGTAGGTGTAAGTAGGTGGTGGTGAGCCATCGCTGTCCAAACGGACGTCATTTTATCATAACTGTGAAAAGGATGGAAGACATGGGTCAGTTTATAAAGCTTTAGTGCCAGGATCACTCAACGCCAACATATTTTGAATAATTATATGCTCTTTCAGCCCTTTTCAATTGACACGCCAATGGAATCTCGCCCCCTGCAACCCCCAACGCCTACTACTAGTGCTGTGAATTTGTTACTTTTTTGGAACTCCTTGTATACACCTTGCATACGCGTAGAGAATTATTTTCTTACCCACAGACCACTAGAAATTAATGAGAAGAGTACGTAGAATTTGCATAAAAAGAATTATATATCAAATAACGTTGCGAATGAGTACAATGGACCTTCCAGGCTGTCTCGTTCCTGAATTAAATAGCTTTCACGGTGGTCACGTCTTAAAGCCTGTTGTATCCCAAGCTTATTTCATCCACTTTTGTAACAAGTCATGCTAATGTACTAAGCAGTTTCCTTTATAACAAGCCTGTCACTGTCATTCCGTTTAATGTTCAGCGGGCGAGGAGAATAAAAAATCGGTTTTCAACAGCGCAAATCTGAGTTGCTGACAAATAAGATTAAAAAATTAACAGGAGACCTCTCAAGCTTCCTGGTAACTTAATTAAACACGTTTTACTGATATCGCACCAAATAAAAATCGATTCGTTTTGTTTGTTCTTAGACACTTAAAATAATTAGTTGACCCTTAGTTGGTATACCAATAAGTTAAGCTCGTGAAAATAAAGACACGAATAACAAGAGAAATTAAACAAATACAGCTTAACTTGGATATATCACTACTTATAAGGATAGCACACAAACGTATTTTATAGAAATTTATGACCCAGTATCTACAAATAAAGGAGATTCGTTCGAACGAACATATAAGAGCAACGTAATGAAAACATATATTTTAATGAAATGTAAGAACAGGAATATTATTTTGTCCTGGACTATATCATAATAAATGCATTATTCGTTTCTTCAAATATAATTATGTGCATAATGCACTCTAGGAATGATTAATCATTATTCACTTGTTATTAATGACTCATCACACTTCTGTCAACAAATTTGTATTCATCAATGTGGCAGTATCAGAAAAGGACCAACAAAATAAAAACTCTTCGGTGTTGAAGCCGCTATACCAGTCATGGTAATATTAACATTTTTCCGAATGATGGTAAATGTTTACTATTTACAACACAAGGGAGGAAAGTGTCATTTTTCTTTCCGTTAAAACTCCAAGGGAAGAAAAGACACTTTACTGCGGAGATATGTTATCTGATTTTTTATTACCTACCTTGCCATAAATTATTTTAAAAAATAAAATTATTATTATTTTTTTATTAAAAAATAATTTTATTGAATCAACAACATAACAAATAAACTTTAAGTACATATTATTTTTCATTTAACTTAGTATTTCTTATATCAGTATTAAACAGTCATATCATAAACAGAAGCAATTGTAGCTTCAGTATCTGAAGTACTGTCGCTTTCTACATTATGACAAAAACGCTGATAACCACCAGATTTGCTAGGTTTATATTCTTTAACAGGTTCTGTACCATTTCCCATAATTTAATTGGCAATATTTTACCTTTTTGCAAGAGCCTCTTCTATAGCCTTCAGCAATATTTGTTGATTTCCACTTGCCATGCTGCTTTAGAGTTAAAATATCTCCACCAGCGTTTACTAATAGAGTTGCTGAAGTTCTCCAAAAACTCTGTCCTGTATAATGTTTTGTGGTACTTTAGATAATGTATTCTTGCCAACTACTTAATTTACACATATTCTTGCTTTAAAGCATAAAAAGAAAAGTTTCTGGTCAGTTTTCTACCGAAGACAGGCATATTTTCTGCAAATTTCTGCAAAAACTGGACTATCTCGTAACGATCTACCGTCATTTTAACCTCATGCTGCTTCTGAAACTCCAATAACAATGAAAGAAGAACAAAAAGTGTGTTCCTTTTATGGAAAAGTAAGCAAATTAAACATTTTTGAATGAATGATTTCTTACTTTTTTGTTTGGGCCCATTCTTTGTATTGGGCGTACTTTTTTATATTTACCTTTATATTTCTGCGGATGTTTAATGTGCTAGGTTGGCTTCTTCCATAATTTCATTAAGAGTATTTGTAAAATCAGAATCACTAGAATCACTTTCAAAATTAATTTTAAAACCATCAACTAACGTTGTTTACCGAATAGATCACAGTATTGTGCTTTACAATGTGTAAATGTTGAGACTCTAGCTATAATTATTAAATGTTTTTCGTTACATCTGCCAATGAGTTTTAGCATGCTAAAATATTTTTATTTGAGTTTTTTAAATACCAAACATGGGTATGTATATCTTTGTTACGAATATCCGTATCCAAATTTTGTAATTATGCAGAATATACATAGTGTTCCATAGAAATACGGCCAAAATTTTGAATCAATGGTCATATAAGTTTTCATTCAATATGTCGTAAAGTCATAGATCAGTAAATTGTTTGTACACAATTATTTTCTATTACAGTTACGCTCTCAGCTACTAGTTTCATAAGATTTTTTGAAAAGGTAACAACAGGTAACACTGATAAGTGATCTGATACAATTCATTTCGGATAATGTCCAGTATAGGTGTAAATAATTAAAGTACAGTTTAAAAAATGAATTATAACGTTATTCATTAGATTTAAAAAAAGAGCATTCTGGCGAGCATGTACACAAGACATTACTCCTAAAAAACCGTCCACTCACTTAAAGTTATGTCCTGTATAATATTATAAATTATATTTTAGTCTTATAAATATGGCTTTAGGTTTCCGGCATAATTTTCTTGAAAGGTTCATTTGCAATACTTGCAGATTTAGTCATTAGCTAACTCTTCAACGTGAACTGCCAAAGAAGATACACACAATTATTACGAAAAAAACCGCCAATTTGACCTAAGCAGAATAGTTACAATTTCACGTTCGGATATTTAAAAAATGATGGGGCAGCTGTTGGAATATTAATTTTCCTTCTCCTCGACAAAGAACGTGACTGACGCTTACACCAAACCGCAAGGAACACAATGGTCGTTCGTGGCCTCTGTAGATCCGTCCGATACAGTGATTTGTAGGTCTGGATCAGATGGCGGTTTGCAATTAAATGCCATGTAGTACAAGGATATACAAATTATTTCCATATTACGAGACAGCTGATTTCAAGTTCTAGCTGTTATGGAAAAAAGTCAGCTGCTGATTTAAATAACTCGACAACTAAGTAGTTCAATTGATTAACAAGTAATACCTACTTTATTTATTGGTCCAAGAACACCTTTTTCTCCGATGTAGTTTGAAAGCGTAATTAGCATTTCAGCAAAGAACAAATAAATTTGAGAATACTTGGTAAGTTTTAATTCAATTTAACTGAATATAAATTATATTTCAGTTGCGTCAAAAGTATATCTACCTGAGGAGATTGAAGCCAAACCGAGAAAAAAATTGTTAAATTAATTAAAAACTATTTGTATAACAGTTTTTCACGGTTGTATATGGCGAACCGAAATACTACTTTACTTAACGTTTTAAAAATGTGAAAAAATATTGTTAATTCAATATTCCATTATTATATTAGTTCGACGTAAAAGTATAGTAATGTAGTAGTAAGTAATGTTATATTGCACGCCAATATTGGCAATTACTTCGGATGTGCGGTATTCAGAGAGCAATCATTCTTTCAATCATTCTTAATTACAAATGTTTATTTCAATAATCTGACACCGTCAGAGTCAAACATATTAAGCAGTGAGTCGTCAACAGGTGTTTTTTGTTACTTCACATAATCAGTGTAATTTGATTTTTAATCATCTTTGTTTTATCTTACGAAAAATGTTCTTGAGACAACAATAAAAAAAACAAGAAAACTGTTGCTTCAAGGATTTGTCTTTTTTCAGTGTAGATTACTAAAAATATCTACGTTAATTTTGCAAAGTAAGAAACTGAAATTTGGCAGTCATATATCTACATAAAATATACATGATTACGATAGTTAAAGTAGATGCAACTTCGGCAAAGCATCTGTACCCGAAATATAGTAGAAAGTGGCTAAGTTACAGCACTTAGAGGTGTAAGGAAGGTGAGGAGGAGGGTCGCAGGGGACAAGATTTCATAGGCGTACCACTTGAGAAGGGTTTAAATAACATAAAATTGCCAAAAAAAGATAATTTTCAATATTGAGTTATTATTAGGCGCTGCTCTTTTTCAGAAGACGACTTTAATTCCGCTAAGATTGCTGCCGTTCGCTTTGAATACTACAATCGTGCCACACTTTTGTCACCGTATGACCTTCATTCATCCATGCTCAGATTTCGTCTTTTTCTGTCAGCATACTCTTTCGATATCGTTTTATAAAACCAAACTTAATGTCACGCATGATTCGCAAATGCACCCTTCTAGATATTCTCGGTAGATTTATCCTATGAGATAGTAACCTGGAGATCACGCTAGAACTTGAGTTATTCTCTACCATTTTGAAACCCGACTATAGTTACAGCAGTTGAGTTATCTGGAATTATTTATTCCTTTTAACGGCACATACAATGTAGCTTATGGTACTATATTCACGAGTATAAATTAATATAATAATAATAATATCTCTACCCCTCATTCTAATCACGAGGATTAGCCCAGAAGTCGAAGACTTGTGCGGGAGAGGGGGCGGCATATTATTATTAAGCAGGCCGCATTTGCGCCCAGGAACGACTTACGTTGGTAGACCCTAACCACCATTCAGTGCAGGAATGAGGGAAACCTGGAAAACCTCATTAATTAGGGGGGTAGTCAAATGTCAACCGGTATCAATCTCTCACATTGATCCAAGCCAACATTCTTCCACCCTACCATATCCGCAGAGAGGGTGCCAATCTCTCCACGAATATAGCTTATATACGGTCTACCGGCTGCGGGGATCGAACCCACAGCGATGCAGTCACCTCGATTCAAGTACTGACGCCTTAAACCGCGCGACCACTGACCGATATTGACCGTCGACGTTAAAAACCAAATGAGTAAACTAAACAGACAGCGGTGCTAGTGTTATGATTCACAACCAAAATAAAACAAGATTCCATAATTACCTGTATAAGCTAATAAAACGATGGTAGATTAATTTAATTGTAGAGACCTATCACTGAGCTCGATAAAATTGTAGACGTACAGAATAACTATGCTCTCGAGTTGCATCGTATTCAGGATTAGATGCATTCAGAATTGATTAAGTGCAATGTTGTGGTTGTTAGTGTAGGTATTGATTATTGTGAAATGCAGCAAGATGGTTTGCTTTAGTATGAAATCATTATACAGGGTGTCCGTAAATAATGCGTCAATATTCTGAGGGGTGACTTTATAAGAAAAATTAATGCCACAAAGCTCTATAACGCCCAGTAACCCTTGAAATCCGACAAATTTGAACCATCCTCTGTACAATAATAATTTGTGTGAAAGAAACTAATAGCGACAATTTTGAGCATCTTTCTTTATAACCAAATTCGGGCTAAATAATAATTTAATTAGACATTTTTTCGGCTTTCTGAGATTTCGGAAATATATTGCTTGAATAATTTTTAGGTCTCATGGTTAAAAGAAAATCCCTACAGGTTTTTCCAGTATTTTGATGCGACATACACTGTACATGATTATCTCGTTAACTATAGCAGAAACAAATAAACCCCCCCACCATCTGTTTTTTTTAAGAGAAAATTAATGGTCAAAAGCAAAATGTTCTATCGTGTTTTTACACTTTTCAATACATGCTGCAACTTGGTTGTTTGTAAGTTATAAAACAAAATTAATACGTTCTTCACACTTTTTTTAGTAGAACTCAGTGGCGTGCCTAATTTTTTTTAACTTTCTTAATTTTTGACTTATAACCTACAGTTCTATATTTTTTTTTATTCATAGGTGGCAATGGGTCAGTTGAAACTGTTATCTTTTTCTCTTTCCATTATATATAATATGTGGCGTAAAATATGATTATTCACCACTTTACTGATTTAATTTTTTTAACATTTTTGACAAGACATTTAGAAGAAATCATGACAGAATGGGTTACTAAACAAATAATAGTAGCTATTATTGAAAACGAAAGAAACAAAATATGCTATAATAATTATTGTCTCGGTAAAATGGCAAATCATCATATTTAACCCTACATATTATATATTAATGGAAAGAGAAGACAAATAACGATTTCAACTGGTCCATGGTCACCTATGGTTTGTATTTAAAAAACACACCATTATGTTATAACTCAAAAATTAATAAAGTTATAAAAAAATTATGCACGCCACTGGACTGTACTAAAAAAGAGCCTGAAGAACGTATTATTTGTTTTTTAACTTTACAAACAACCAAGTTACAGACATCGAAAAGTGGAAAATTTTGTTTTATTACTCGAAAACAAAAGGCGATAGGTCATTTTGGTTTTGACCATTAATTTTCTCGTAAAAAAGAGATCGAAAGAGGAGGAGGGTCATAGTTAACGAGATAATGCCTATAAAAAATGAATGTACATAGTCACGTGGATATATAACTGTTTGAAATTAATTTTGTAATTTAAGTATCTTAATGGACTAGGATATTAAATGTGTATTTATATAATATATGTATTTAATGTAGACTGTTACATATTTTGTTGTTGAAATTCTAGTTGCGCTCGAAACTTTGTCCGACATTTGATGCTGAGAGTAAATTATTAGTTCCATTCCCATTATGTAGTTTAAAATGAAACTGAAACAATAGTTTTGTTGTAACAAAGGATCTGAAACATTAAAGCTTACTTCAGAGTCTCTAAACTTGGCGAGCGAAATAAAATTTCCTGGTGTAAATCGAGCTCGGAGAACTTGCTATTCAAGATGACCAATTTATAGGTACAAGTTCAGTAAGTTATTGTACACGATCTGAGGAATATTTATTCTGATTCAGTCGAGCATAAAAACGAGAAATAACCGAGGTAATTACTTTATTCTGTTTAAAAAAATGATCCACATTTTTCACTTGACTTTTTGCTCTCTTTCCAGAGCTCATTCCAGCTTTATTCAACGGTTCGTTAGATTTGAGTGCTGAAATTTATTTGATGTAGACGTAGTTTAATTTTATTTGGTAGCTTTTACGCTATTACATATAGCTCTGTTTGTTCATAATTAAGTACAAGTATTTTTCGAGTAATTTTACACAAACACGGGTAGAATGAAACAGTAAATTTGCATTTTAATAAGATTTTCGTCTTGCCTTTATTTGGTTTCATAAATTTGTTTTGTTTAATTTCGTACTCAATCCTCAGCCTAATCCAGCGCCAATTAAAATTCAAGAAGTCTTATAAATGGTTATTTATGAGCTGAATAAGTTACTTATGAAAGCGTGCCTTTTTAAAGTGTATTCAGAACATGTAATTTCCCAAGTTTCTATACCCTATTGTAGGCGAAACTCCTTCTAATATTCATATTGCACATTGCAAGTTTAGGTATAATACAGGGTTAACTATGAATAAGTACAAATATTTTAAGAAGGGATAGAGAAAATTAAGAATTAATGAAACCACCCTTCAAAAAAATTCCACTTATTTGTAAAGCAAAAAAAATGTTTTCGATTTTATATTAAATCCTTATATAACGCCGCCTATGCGACCCGCCCGCCACACATTTAATGTTTACAGAGTCAGAATAGGCAACTAGCAAGACAACGGTAACATTCGCTGTCATGTCGTAATTTAATTTTTGTGTTTACGTTGTAGTTTTGTGTTCTTCTTCAGTTTTTAGTGCCTTATTTTTATTTTAAACGTTTAATTACTATATTAAATAAAGGAATTTGTGTCGGGTACAGATATTTTCCCTCAATATAGTTCACCGGTTAGTTTTTCTAGGTTTTTGGACAAGACTGCCGCGGGTGCATTAAAAGTTTTTTATTATTATCTATTAGAATCTACCTATTTCTTTCGTTCGATTATCTTATAATAAATAGGCATTTTATCAAACTGTACCTACGGCAGTGTGTTTTATCGGTAGTGAGTCGTTGTAATGAGTGAAAATGTCTTAGTCATTGTTAACCCTGTATACAGGGTAAATCTTAATTAAATAAGTACAAATATTTTAACTGCCGGTATAGTTCGTCAAACAGTAAAAGTTTAAAAAATTACTATTAGATACTATTTAAAAAAATACTCACATTTTGAGGACCACTGACTGATAGAGTACTGACCTAGCCTAATAAACTATATAATCTGTTGGAGGAGAGTTTGCCATATCGCTAGTATAAATATGTTTTTTACTTTAACATAAATTAAACCTTTGTAACTAATTCTAATTGAAAAATATTTGTTTTAAGGGCTAAGTAAAGTAAAACTGGGTTAGGTAGCACACTACGCAGTTATATAAACCTAAATGTTTCTTCTTTTTAATGACCTTACCATAAACCATTAAATAATGAATTTACAGACGTTTGATATTACCCATTAAAGTATTTATTACATTGATCAATGATTAAACAAAATATGCATAAAGGTACATAAAAGTTTACCTACTTGCGGAAAGACCAAGTATTTAAACAGTTATTCACATTTCACAAGTTAATACCATTCTACACCGTTAGAAAGAAACACAAATATTTCCTCAAGTTATTTTATGAAGAATAACGAAAAACTATGATTTTCACACAGTACATTAAAGTTAATATTGGACTTGGTGTACCGCGTTTTCCATCAACGAAATTTTGCGTGAAGTAGGTACTGAATTATGGCTGTGGAGTCGTAAGCACAATCGTCACAGGCGGTAGGCACAACCTCCCGCATGGAGCAAAGCCATATCGTAGGATTCTTCTCAAAGGCTGAATTAACTTAATATTCTGTAAACACTGCTAATGTATAAAACATGTTTAAATCGTTTTATTGTTTTCTATTATTTTGCAGTGTTTTCCTTTTGCCATCTATATTAAATTAATAGTTTTGGTAAAATGCAGCGTAATTAAGTAAAATAAGGCGCATTATTCAAACAGTGGAAATGTTGACATGTTGATAATGATTAAATTCTGGATAAGTGTGACTAAAGAACCTGTTTTATAAAAACTGACAGCTAGGAGCATTGTTTTTTAAACATGCTGGCGGTCAATAGTGGGAATAAAGCAATAATTTAAAGAAAACACAAATTTTTCAACGTTTTCACTTTTATTGTGACATCTTCAGTAAAATTAAAAAACTGTCGCTTTTCACTATCGGTATCTTGTAACTCCGCAAAAGCTTCACCGCGCTTCAGTTGCGGCTGAAGACTACCACCGAGGAACGATTTCTACTATAGCAGTCGTAATATCAACAACGAGCCGAAATTAAAAATGGGCAGGCTTAGAGATACTGACAGCGGATCAGCCCCCTCCCACACAGAGTTTAATCCGAGAACAACAAGAGCAGGTCAAATAATTCCAGCTAATATGTGTGTGTGTAAGTATTTATCTAATTTTGTGTCTCGTTATTTTAGTGGTTATAGGTAGGTGTGGAGTTACACACAGTTACAATTATTTTGTGATACTCCTATTATATATAGTGTGGTCAAAGGGAGTCTTACAATTTTAATAATAATATATAATAAGAAAACTGAGTGAATTTATTTAAGGCATTCCTAATTAAAATTAAATATATGCTGATGAAAGTAAGTTATCAACGTGAACTATATCTGTAACTAGTTTTACAACGCTCATTATTCATTATTTCCGTTTACATAAATCAACTTTAAGCTTGTTAAAGTAAATGTAAAACATAAAACTGATTCGAAAAAGTAAACTCGAACATGAAACTATATCAGTGATATGAAAATGTACCATCAACTACAAACGAAATTCAGCAAACCTCATTTAAAAACTTTCCTCTACCCACCTTATTTTTCTTAGGGATCCGGCCCATCTCAACTTTGATCCCGGGGAAATTCTTTGTAGGTCCCTTTTACGATGCTATTTCGTAGAAATGAAATTTTGTTCATAGCTGTCAGGTAAATCAAAAGAATGCCCATCATTCTCGAATGGACTTTGCGATTTATAGTTATTTGATTTTGTTGTATTACGTCCGTGATGGTACCGGGTGGTTATATATATATATCTGGTGCCTACAAATAGGATTTCATTTAACGCAATTTATACAAATATTGTCTACAACGTTGTTGTTAAAGGAGATTAATCGAGGGTTGTTCATTAGAAAGCGGAAAACATACAAATCTGGGAAATCAAGATCAGGCGAATGAGGCGGTTGTGGAATAATCCTCAAATAAACCTCAGCAGAGATGTTCACATTTAGTTACATAAATAGTCAAATAAAATCCAATACTCACTACTAACCATTTTTTGTAGTTAAATACAGACAGTAATAAATAAACCCTCGTGCTGTCAACAAAAAGTCCGAGACATATCTATTCAATGATCAACAGTCCTGCAATCCCAATCTTAACCTACCGTGTATAAGTTAATATTGTTTTTAATGACTACTCAATGACAAGCGCTGCAGAATCACTAAATAATACCAGAAATAAACAATAATTAAATAAGCATTTTTATAAATATCCGGTGTAATCACTATGAAATAATGAGAATTTTACAATAAATATCCAACCGCAGTAATCACCGACATCAGATAAGCTGTAATCGGCACATTCGGCACAGCTAAATAGTTGGCAGTTCAAATTCCCGTTTAATCAGTTACCGGCGGAATAAGTCGAACATCGTTCAGGTCCGTTTTCCTATACAGGCGAACCCGCTGTCGACTCCATCTGGAACACCTGCACGCGGCCCGGCTTCTCATCCTTCTCCGTCAGTTATAATTTTCGCGTAGTAGAGGTTGGTGAATTAAATTTGCCTAAATAGAAATTCAATTCAAGTTGGGTAAAGTGAAGATTGCAAACAAGAAGTTTGTCTTTAGAAAAAAAATCAGTAGCGAATATGCCGTTATTTTATGTATGCGGTCCTGAGTGGCAACGCTGTTGGACGTTAATATAGCTTTAATACTCGATTTTTTTTCGATTTTCTGTCTTTATTAGGCCTTCCGAAAACGTGGTTAAAATTAATGACATTATGACTCAGTCACCCTATATAGTTTCATCAAAAATTCCTTTATTACGTTCACAAATATTAATAACGTGCTCTCAAGGTTGAGAAAATATTTCGTAACTGGAATTATTATTGTTATAATTTAGTTAGTACATGTGCTATAATTTATTTCATAAAATATATTTCCTTCTGGCAAAGAACGGAGAATGCCTGACAACCAACCATGAACTGAATTGAGAATAATCCTGTACCAGGCATTGCTCTGAAATATTTCCACGTTTCACTCTGTAAGTGCACTTTATAGAGCGACCTAGTTTCCCCACGGCATGCGTCTTGTACCAAGTTTGAAATTATAAATTTTCTCTGGGGTTCAATTTATAGGTAAATTGAACGTAATGGGAATTTAACGTGGCTAAATAAAGTGCACGGGCCAAAAATTGCATTATTACATAAAGCGTCTCAATTGAGACGGCCATCTTGAAACAAAGTATTCATATATTAAAGTTGTGATCTCTTATCCTGAAAATTCCGAGATTGGATTAAGGTTTACAGTAACTAGTCTCTACAGAGTTGTGACAGTACTATAATAATAGTTTTTATAAGAGAAAAATAATGCAAGAACCTTGATGATACATATAGTTGCCTTAGAACTAAGAGGTTCTATGTTGGTTTTAGAGACATTTTTGAATAAACAAAGAGAGTAAACTCTATTCCCTTCCCAATTATAACCGCTGTTATATGATCACTCGACTAGTGAACACCTGTTGTTTACGCTTCATACGAGTCGTTATTAATTCGTCGCTGTTATTACGAAGGGGCCTAACTCGATATTTGGCGAAAATGAGTTATGCCCATATTTAGGCATGGGTAGACCTTATTTATGTTATGACAAACTGGCATATCTTAATATTACACCGTTTATATTTTATGGAATTATAAGAATCAGGCCTATCTTAGATTAGCCTTAAAAATATTTTTACGTAAAGGCCAAAATTGACATTGGCTCATATGCCATATGTTTAAAGCGCGTCTGGCTGGGCGAATCTCAATATATGCCTTTATGTTATAATATTTTTGCAAGAGATGGAAAGTAATTTTCACATAGGCCCAGTACATTACCTATTAATTATTATGATTTTATTTGACAAAGGCAATCGAATGATTAATAACTAAATACGCAGTCAAGAAGGCTGGTGACTTATTTATTCCGAGTCAACTAGTGCCCGTATTTCGTCTAGCCAGACAGAAAAAGCCTTATCAAGTTTATTCTTTAAATTTCGGTGACTTTTTGAATTTTAAAAAATTGAGCGAAGATTATAGATTCAAGTCCATAAGAACTGATGACAATGGCAAGGATTTTAAATGGACCGACATCTTTGAGTTTTCAGTAAAAGAAGATAGTCCAAATAAGTTGTTTTCCAAACCAGTCATCTGGAAACTCAATATCGAGCTATCACCATAAAAAGAAAAGATAGTGGCACTATAACTCTTTCAAAGTTAAACAAGGAACCCAAGCCAATACCTTTGTTAAAATACAATGATTTAATGGCACTATGTACTGGTGACAAGCCTGTTGTTAGATGTCCTGGCGATGTTTTATTTTACCGTTCTTTGCCGCACACACAATCATAGTAATGACTTTTAGGTTAGCATTCATGTTAACTCACTGTCAGAGTACCGTTTTAGTTTAGGTTTAAAATTGTTAAACATTCAGAATTTTCTTTTTTCTCTTTTGTTAATTTTTTTTAGTTAAAATGGTACTCAGATTGGTATTCTTTAGTTTTTAAGCATTACCTAATACATAGATTTTAAGTAGTGTGTACAGCATCCCCTGCTCATGTGGAAAGGTTTATATAGGACAGACAGGAAGGCACATCAACACAAGGTTAAAGGAACACAAGAGTCACCTCAAAAATAACAACTGGAAAAAATCGGCAGTAGCAGAGCATAGAGCGGACACGGGACACACGGTGGAGCTAAGTGGAGCCAGCATGCTAGTAAGAGAGAGAAGATTTTGGCCCCGACTATACAGAGAAGCTATAGAAATTCACAAAAATCCGATCAATTTCAACAGGGACGGTGGCGTGGATCTGCCCGGTATTTGGAAACGATTCATCCGTGAAAGCAATCCACCGGAACATCATGGATCAGTCACCAACCCACCAGGACATCATGGATCAGTAACCACCACACCGGAACATCATGGATCAGTGACCACCCCTGATATAAATAGTGCGACGACCAGTAGATCTCCAGTATCAGAGTAACTTCTGAAGAAGAGAGCGATATGTCTCTCGAAACGTCAAGTGTTCTAAACCGACGATGTGGCAACCAGCCCGGAAATCACCTGACCAGTCAATATTTCTGCCTATTGTATATTTCCATGTAGCAGAAAAATGTAAGCATAATAATAATAATAATACCTGAACTAATGCTACAAAGTGTGTTTGGAGCTGTAATGACAATTACTATTTCTTTTCTTTATCAGGGTCTGATAATGCAATTTTATGTTAAATATTTACTTAAATTATCATACCTACATAAAATTATTGATATATATATCGAGATAATATCACTACTGCTAGTTCTAATTACAGTTACAACGCTATTTCATACATTTGGAGCAAAAAACATCAAACATAAACTCTTCTAGAATAGAAATTGACTGAATCCTGTACTTAATCCTTAATTTGCAGAATTTATTACTATATAATTATTGTAATTAAACAAGCATTTCACCACTTACCATGCTCACTATTTTTGAACAGATGCAGCATGTAAGTAACAAATTGCCAGCGATGCTGAGAGTTATTAATACATTTCTTTGTATAATAACAATTCCGCACTACCGTTTTATGTAATTACAGCAAAAATTCGAAGCGCTTTTTAAAAATTTGATTACATAAGCCATAACCTGAATTAGAACGGTTTCAGTTCTACGTGAACGATCTTCGTTTATTTGTGTTAACAGCTGCATACGAAAAACGGTTTATTCCAAATAGGATCATCACTTATTGTGAACATGTTGCTATTGCTACCAAGTACATGTATTTTTCATAAGTTGGTGTTGAAGAAATTACCAAAGAAAAATCACTAACTGGGACCTTGAATCAAATGTTAATTCAGCGTCATTCATAATTGTATCGGGTATGGTTGTTACTTGTAATTTACAAATAATATTTACCAACATATATGCAGTGCGTTTTACGCTGTTTATGCTTGTTGAACTAAGAAACACTTCTAATTGTAGCATCAACAAAATGCATAAAACGGCAATATATTCGAAGTGACATCAATAAATGTACTTCCTATGCTCAATTGTACGAACAGACAGTATTTGCAGTGGCTAGACAAGAATTAATTTGAATGTGAATTTCATGGGTTGCCCTTTGGCTTATGTAATGCTATAGCGAAAAAAAAAGTAATAAGCTTGCTATCACCTTATCCCTTCCTTTTTCTGTATTCAAAAGTCCTTTCCAAAAATTCGCAAATTGTATTAGGAATTTTTCAAGAAACAAATTAATAGGTTAGTTGAATTGTCTCTACTTGCCACTACCAACAAATAGTATCCTAAAAAATCTGTTTCACAAATATTGACTCAAACCGGAATTTAATATAGAGAACGGTAAGTTCTGAAAGAAAATCGTTAATAGCTGCCGGGTTTTTCAAATAATGCTGATAGGTATTCAAGTAACTTAAAAATATATATATTACATTATTATTATAAAATGAAATGTATTGCTTGTTTGAAAAAAGTAGTACCATATTGTATTGGACAATTCTCTTGTCTTTAGTGAATTTTGTAGTACTATTACTCAGTGTAAATTTAGTTGCTTAAGGTAGAGATCAGGTGGGTTTTGGGTATTATTAAAGGCACTGAATTAAGATCAATTAGATATAGAATACATGCAACCGATGTTCTGTCTTTTCAATACTGAGTTTATCTAAATAAATAAAACTGATTTCTAAAACACATTGTGCTTTTACGTATAACATTAGGAACAATAACCTATTGTTAAAATAATAGATGTGCTTGGATGTACTGTGGAAGAAATGCATTTAAACCACTATCCCGCTAATGATTATTCCATGTTAATGTCGTGTCACATATGGTATAAATATTTAATGGTGATGGTATCTGGAGGAACAAGATTTAATAAAACAACCCGTTTAGAGGAGATTCTTTATGTCGGACAGCGAACACGGCTCAAATCTCCTGTTAACGTACAAATGATACTGACTTTATCACAAATATACAAATTAAGCCTCGGATTTATTTAATACGAGCTAGTTTTAATCCTATATGTTATAGTCTAGGAGCATATGGCATAAACTTGTGGGTAAAATAATCTGATAAATACAAGACTGTGTGAAGAACGAATAATGCATTTGATTTTACGAATGGTGAATAACAGCACTCATCGTTTTGCCCCACACTGCAAAGAAAGTTGTTTGTAAATGGGATTTTCCACTGTGTAACTGGAAATGTGCAAAATTTCCGTGTCAATATTGTATATAAGACATTTTGGTTTTAATAAATTTCACACAAAATGTAATAGAATTACTAGTAACATAATAAGATATAATAAAACTGTAATATCGACCAATAACGTGTTAAGAGTACGTGTTAACGAGTGTTAACTTAACACAGCTTTGATAAAATGATAAATATAATATTATGATGAATATCGAACAATATATTTGACGAACAATAAATAATAGCACTCATTATTTTATCGTGTCTTATTGAATACTGAAAAAAGCCGTTGTGTAAGAGGTATTTTCTAATGTATAATTCATGAAGTGTACAGTTCTCGTGTTCTGACATTTTAATACGTTTCACGTAAATGTGTTAAATTTCTAATAATATAATATAAACTATGAAATACTGATCAATAATGCGTTAGATGTGTTAACATAACATACCTCTGCATTTATACTTCTGACAGGTTGTACTGTCTTATCGCATACTGCAAAAAAACTTGTATACATTACATTTTGTAGTGTTTTATTCATGATGTGTTAAATTTTCGTGTTAATATTTTAGCATACCCGACTTTTTAATACGTTTCACATAAAACGTGCAAATTTCAAAAATATAATAAGAAATAAACTGCGTTAGACGTAGTCCGTTCGGTGTTAATATAACACATCTTTGAGTCCTATAACCCTTCCTCTGACTGGTTGTACACAACTGCGCAATTCCAGTCGTGTTTAGTCATGTTCAACGTTTTATCCACAACCATGGTCAAAACCGGTTAATTAGGAGAGTGAAAGTCGTGTGAGAGCAACTAAAAATGATAGTTTTGGAAAACGTCATATGCGACAAATTTATTTTAATCAGATGGGAATTCCGGAAAAAATACAGGTTCTATTTGGAGAAGTTAGGGGCCCCTCCAGTCCTTCAGAAGCATCTTACCGAGTGAACTTAAATAATTCCGGTTAAAATGACAAGATCGTTCTTGAGATGACTGTTAACAATAATGATTCTAAATAAAATGCTATAAATCGAAGCGTGGTATTATGAATTCTAATCCACTAGTGTGTAAAAAGGCGTGTAATTCACGGAAAACAGACGTATTAAACCTTATTAATATAGTGGTCATGGATTAATATTTTAATATGTATACTCTGCACCTTTAATGACATCCACATAACATGAGTTCTGTTAACACAGTAAAATGTGTTAAAACACCGCTACATATGGAGAGATGTATCGGCCTTAATTAACACAGGATTCTCATCCATTGCTTTGAAATGTGAATTTTTTACAGTGTACATTACGAATTAATAGCAAATACGGTCTACCAAATAATATCGTCCTTTCTCTCCGTTCGTTAATTTTCAATCATTCTATTCGACGCCTAACGCTCCCACAAATATTCCCCATTGGAAATCGCTCGCCACTACACTATCACATAAACGTACATTCCATCCGAAGTATCGAACTTGACTTTGAGGTTTAGAGTGTGTGATTAAACGGTTTGCTGCTGATTGAGCGCCGCGTGACTAGAAACGCGATTAGCGAATCATGAAAACAAAGCTACAAATTCTTGAGACGGGACATCTTTATTAGTAGGACAGGCGCAGGACATGATTGCCTGGACGTACTGCTTTTTGCTCTTCCTCTTCCCATGTACAAGCTCATTGTATTGTGTACGTTTTTGCGAGAAAAACTGTGAGGGAAAAACCGTAGTAGCGGACAACAGAAAATTTACGTTTTTTCAAACCGAACAGAGGAGATGCTATCAATATTAATATTGCTCTTTTTATTCTATGTGATGTGAAAAGACACTACTAAGTATTTGTGGTATAGAATAGTCCAGGATACGAGTCCACACAAACGTTTAGCAAAAATGTCTATATTCGCTTTCACAACTCGAACACACAGTGTTAAATGTGGCAGTTTCATGATCTTGTTTATTTATACGACCCACAATATATTTATTTTAGTGTTACTCTACCTGATCGTTGCATTGAAAAACTGTCAAATTTTTATTATTCAAATTGTGCCTTTCTAATGTAGTAGATCCGATGTTCTCCAATTTTAAGATTTGAAAATCTAGTCTCTATCTGTCTAATCTATTGAAAAAGTCTCTTCAGTATTAATCTTTTTTGGTCTATGACAATATTGTCCGACAATTTAATAATACATTTTTAATCAAACCACTTTTGAAAATCTGATTTTTCAGTATGAACAATTTTGTAAGAAACTAGACCAAAAAATGAGATAAAATTCAAAGAACGGCATTTATAGTATAACAGAAATGCAGTAGGTAAACATTAGGTTGAGGAGACTTCTACTTTTAAAATGTTAGAATTGTGCTACTCAGTAATATGAGTAGCTGGACAGCAAGTCTGAACAATCCACTATTCCCGTTACAATTTTATGCAGAGTGCCCAACGAATTACACATATGTCATGTGCTTGGGTCATTAAGATAAAATCGACTTAGTAAAGTGCTTTGTGGTACTCCTTCAGGAAGATAATTATTATTATTATTATTATTATTATTTCATTTCCTAATTGTAATTGCACTTCGAGAAGTTCAGAGGAAACATATTTATAGAACACAAATTTTATGCACGTTTTATTGAAGCTCGATACAGTCATTAATATCCGACACAAACAGATAAAATTTGAGATCATCTGCATAAAGAAGGGCCCCGCAATTCAAATTGCGGACAATGTGATTAATAAAGATTAGAAACAATAGCAGTCCGAGAACCGATCCTTGAGGGACCCCAAAGGTAGCATTTATTTCTATAGATCGGAAACCACGATACTCCACTGTCAATTTCCTTCGAGATCAGTATGAGGTGAAGAAATTAATAAATTGTTCGAACTTCTCGAAGTTCGGATTAGCTAGGCCGATATTTGATCGTTTTGACAGTAGAATATCATGCTCTAGCTGATCGAATGCTTTGGAGAAGCCATCTGCCTGACCACCATCATCCAATTTAGTTGCGATATATTGCGTCAAACCCAGCGGTGGATATTTATTTTATTTTATTTAAGGTAGTTTGCACTTGAGATTCGACGAACAATTTAATCATACGTCGTAGTTACATAATATAATTCGATTGTAAGAAAGTAGCAAATGCATTGACAATATCAATCAAACCTGTATTATTAAAATAAAATTTATTATTAATGAAACACTCAGTGTATTTTTACATGGTCGGGTAAGCTCCTGCCTAAAATTACAGTAATACGAGGTTTAATATGTCACACACACGTTTACGAAAACTTGATTGTTCCTCGACCTACTATACATTGCCGGAAATCTATGTTTTCCAAAACAGAATCTATATATTTCTACAATTCCGAAGAATTATGAGGCACTCTATCCGGACGAATTTTATTTCGATAGGGTTTCATACTAACCAAATATCTGCGAGCATAAAAAACTTTCTTAGAATCCGAGGGTTCTATGTCATGGGTCCCTTGACCCTTTCCTATATCGGACGACGTTAATTCAACCACCTGTTGGACAAAATTCGCTCAGCTGATAGGGTATATACTAATGGGAGATGTCAACCCTCGAGTATTCTATGATGTACCTACCGAACCGCTGCGGTGGTACCGGAGACCAGTGGCGCACCAGTCACGTTCCCATGCATCGAGGAGATATAGTCTATTGCAAAAATGATGGCGCTCTTTAAATTGAATTTGGCTATTTATTTCGATCCGCTGACGTTTTCGCAATGAAATATTTATTTAAATTTTATCATGAAGTTTCTACTCAGAACTTAAAGTAGCTCAAAAACAGATTTGAAGGCGTACTATTACTGTTGCGACAGTGTTTGCTGAGGTTTGCTTTCGGTCTTTTGAAAGTCACAGATTTGGAAAATTGTGAATATGTCGAGATGAAGCTATTTCTCCATATTAAATCACAATAATAACGATTCTACAATTTCTACTTATTATATAATATCATATATGTATGTACTTACAGTTATAGTCTAGCATATAACAAAAATGTGCCATCCAAGTCACGGTTTATTGACTATCCTGAAAAACAAAATATAATTATTAATTAACAGTATCTATATACACACTTATTACTACTCGTATAATAAATATTATGGTTAGCACTAGCATCAATCGTATTTCATCTAAAAATTATTTTGAGGCAATTAAATAGTGAACATTGTAAGTAAAATTCGATTTTGAATAGTAACTAATATCACGTGATAGGTTTAAAAAGGGATAAAAGTGTTTTAAATTAAACTAAATAATACAGAGCTTAGCAAATAACAGGAACATGCCATCTGCAAATATATAAAGATACCGAAAAGCGGTAGCCAACAAATTTTTAGGTACAAGTATTTGAAAACATGCATTTATATTTCATTAATAACGTCTTTTTCTATAATATTTGAAACAAGTAAGTATAACATTATATTTTTTATCGTGTACACCACATGCATCTGTTGTTTCAAAAATAAAATGCTATTTTCAATAAAAATATTTCCACATAATTTCTAATGCCAATGAAATACCTACATTGTAATACATTTTTGGATTTTGGATGAACAATATACTTTTAGGCGAACGGATAGATAATACATATTTTAGAAGATTGATGAAAAAATCGCTAAAAAAATCATTATTTCTGCTCCTGACAAGCCCTTATTCTTCTTTGTTACACACTCTAGCAATGGAGGTTATATGTTAACTGTCAAACATTGTATGAATTCATTTTTAATATGGTGGATTTAAGGATTAACCCGAATGATGGATATTAGCCGAAATCGCTTATATAGGATTTAAAAAAGATGCACACTTTAAAGTACAGTTTTGGTATTTCTTTAAAAATATTAAGATTATTTAAAGCAGCAAGAAGGCAGTTTGGCGAATATTTTATATAATTAGAGCCCCCAAACGCCGCCTGCGAGTGCCGCCTATGGCAGATCCGACTGCTATCCCTGACGGCCCTTTACGCCTAGGCCTGTGACCGTGATCCCCACGGCCTCGTCGTCGTGTTGGTGTTTTGTAGTGACGGTGTTTCCGATAACGACAAACAAGGATTCGGCGTTGTTCACCCATCACGTGTAATGCCTGTACCGGGATGGGACATGTTACGCAAATTTGTTGCTCGACAAAACAAATAATTAGTCTCGACACGGAAACGTAATTTTTAGCCTGCCCGTTTTTACCCGTCTTGTTACTTTTAATTTCCTTTACAGGTTGGAAAATTGGTCCAGCTGAAATGAAGGATCGGTGTAGTTGTAGAGTGCGGAAACTGCTTGGAACAAAATTAGTAATTTGATAACTGAAAATATTGCGGAAAAGCGTCAGCTGTGTCTTAACAATTGCCAAATCGTCCAAATAAATTACTGGCAATAAAAAAAGTAAAATAGTCTAAAAATAGAACAAACCGAATTAACCGATGAATTAGAATATAACTATGAGGTTTCTAAGCTCCTGGGTGACCATATACAGGGTGTTAAAAAAAGAGTGTAAAATATTTCAGAAGATAATAGTATGAACCAAAATAAGCAGAAAAGTCTCAATAAACATGAGTCCGCAAAGTAACGGTTGCGCAGATATGAACTACTATTAGTTTTTCAAACATTTTATTTTATTAGGAATAAACAAAGGAAGCTTTTAACAAACAAAAAACAAAGTTACATAATATGTTCAAAGTGCCCTCCGTCCATTTCCAAGCAGGCACGACATCTTCGTCTCAACGATATTCGAACTCTTTCGAAAACACCCTTCTTGGTTTGGATTTCTTGACACTTTTGATTAATCCGTAGCTGCAGCTCTTCCAGGCTATTTACAGGAGTACCACACACTAATGTCTTCAAATATCTTCAAACAAAGAAATCTAGAGGGTTCAGATCAGACGATCTTGGAGGCCATAAAACAGGTCCGGCCCTTCATATCCATCTATGTGGAAAAGTTTGGTGTAAATACTCTCTAACGGCCATGAAAAAATGAGCTGGAGCACCATCATGCTGGAACCACATTTGTTGCCTATGACTCAAAGGAATGTCTTCCAAAAACTCATTCAGTGTGTTCTGCAGAAAGATAAGGTAAGCAGCGCCTGTTAATCGGTTTGGTAAAACAACAGGACCTAGAAACCTGTCATCTACAATACCCATCCAAATGTTTAATGAAAAACGTGCCTGATGTCCAGATTCTATTAGAGCATGAGGATTTTCTTCGGCCCAAATATGTGTATTGTGAAAATTAAACACTCAATTTCTTGTGAACAAGCCTCATCAGTAAAAAGAATGTTTGCAAGTAAATGAGGGTCTTCAGCATCATGACGTAGAAACCAGAGGCAAAAAACCAAACGTGCTTGATGACCATTTATTGGATTTAAGGCCTGTACTCGTTGCACATGGTATGAATAAAGTAGTTGCTCGTGAAGGATTCTCCAAACAAGAGGATACGGGATAATTCCTACCTCGGCTGATATTCTCCGCACACTCGTACCTGGATTCTGCTCTACCAGTGCTAGAATTTCTTCTTCTGATCTAGGAGTGGATACCGACCTTGGTCTTCCGGATAAATGACACTGTTTGCTCAAGGAACCGGTATCACGCAATCTTTGGTGAATTCTTCCAAACATGCGTTGTGAAGAAATCTGGTGATTTGGATAAGCGTCAACGTAAAGACGTCGCGCTTCGGTGGCGTTCCCATTAGCACGACCATACATGAAATGCATGTCTGTTAATTCTGCGTTATAGTAACCAGCCATAGCGAAAGAAAACTTGTGCACTGAGAACAACTGTCAAATACGTACTGTTTATTTCACTAAACATCAACCAACTATTATAAGAAAATACACAACGTTTTTGCAAAATAAAAAAGGGGCTAAAAAACATTTGCGGACCCATGTTTATTGAGACTTTTCTGCTTATTTTGGTTCATACTATTACGTCCTTGAATATTTTACACTCTTTTTTAACACCCTGTATATATATGAAATTGCTAATAAAAATAAACAAAATAATACATGAGTGATAATTAGTGCAACATACAGGGTGCCCGGAATGTGAAAATGCTTATCTATCTGATTAAAAGCAACAAAAAGCTCTATTAATATGTCTATTAAAAATAATTTTTCTACAAATACAATATCAAAATGCAAAACAGTGTTATAAAATTGTAAGCTCTAAGCAACAATTAAGATTAAGCGAAATCAATTTAACGTAATTTGTTTTTTATATTAGTATTAACAAAGTAAACAATTGAAGTTTTCCTAAAAATCCCTCAAATTGTAACGTATTGCAACGTGCGACAACATTGCAATTCATTACCTGGTACTGTTTCCAACTTTAAACTATACAGGGTGTTCCGAATGAATGTAACATAAAGTAAAAGTGCCAAAGTTAAAATTTTACTTTCGATATTTGTAAGTAACTTTTCAGAAAATTCAAATATTTGCATACATTTTGAAAATTTGGTTATTGGGCGTGAGAAATTCAATTTTGTTTTTAATTTTAATATCACTAGTAGAGGGCACCACTTATGACACATTATGGTTCTTCTAAATGTCATAATTTTTTCAGCTTAGTGTATACATCTGATTATTGCAACAATCGATCCTCCTACTCTTTTATTTTATGTGAAAAACCTTGATACCTTGTTGAAGTCGTTATTGGTAATCGTTTTCGAAATAATCCTACTTGAAATATTCAATGCATCGAGTAAAACTGTTTTGGTTTCAGGTAGTGTCACTTACACTGAAAATACAGCAAAAGAGACTCGTATACGATGAACCCTTTATAACAACACTTATAATTTTTTCAAACCTTATTTTGTGTAGTGAGAAAAACTAAGACAATCATTAGTAATATATTTAAGGGTACTTGTAATTATCATGTAGAAATACCTTACATGGCACGTGCGTGACATTGTCACATATTGGTTAGAGAAAAAAATTGAATTACGTTTAGCATAATTTGCGATTTTATTTATTTAAAATTTTGTATACTCTCAATTAATTCTTGTCTATTCTAGCAACTTTCATTCACGCACCTTCATGAGTAAAAATGTTTGAATTCCTTGTGTATTCAACTATAGTTTGAAGCATTTAAATAGAGGGCAGCACTGTGCAGACCATAAAAGAAAATCACATACCTACCTATATAACCATCTATGTTAAAATGCCGTGAAAGTTGTGATATGATCTTTAAATTAAATTAGTATATAATAAAATAACGTTTTCAAATGCTTAGTCAATTAAGCTCTAAGGTATATATGAACATGAAAGTTTAAGACAGATCTAATTAATTGGGATTATAACTGGAAACAGATAAAATCAGAACGCGTTAAAATAGGCAATTATTTCTGTAAAAAATTGGTATCACTATCAATTAAAACTACTTATTCCATTTCACTAAAAGTATTTTTATTAATAATATTCGTCTACTAGCAAGATGAATTCCGTTAACGTATGAATAAAAGTAGTAGCAAGCAATATCATGGTCAAAAACTGCAGCAATACACATTAAATATTTAGTTAAAAAAACTGAATATCTTCTAAATGCTTCTTATCAATCATTTTTATGTAATTTTCTAACAAATATTTTTATTTCAGCCAGTTCAATCGGTCATCTCACCTATGGCATACTGATGAGGGCTAACAAGCCCGAAACCGGTCTATGTCTGGTGGTGTGCCCGACAAGGGTTTTTGCCTGTTCACAGAAATACTGCAGGACTAATTCAATGCCGGTCGAGGCATTAGTCCGCAGAGTAGTTGTTTCCTGCAGTATCATTTACAAATATACAACGTGATTTCTATTGATTATTTACAATTATTATGTCGCAAAGCAAACATTAAAATAAATCATCATTAATGTATTTATAATCATAATTATATTGTTTTAGTAATTATTATCTATATTATTGTGTTGTATTTGTACATTATTCCATAGTGTTGAATATATACATAATTATATCTAATTTTGACGAAAATCCAACTGAACCATTAAGTAAATTATACCGGAATACCAGTGAATTTATCTTGTTGTACGATAAATTGCACCCATAAAACATATTTGACTATTTTTTATTCTGACCAACGGTAACACATTTATGACAGCAAACAGGTCTTGAATATGTGCAACGTCGCAAACATACTATGTCAGGTATTTTTACATATTTATTGCGAATGGTATTCAGTTCTTTTTACAACGCATAATGAAGTGTGAAATGATTACAACCGTTCAAAATGACTTATGCTTGTGAAAATCATTTACCGCACAAATGTATTATGTCATGCAGCTGGTAATAGTTACTATAATTTGTTCCATTTTTGTTTATGTACACTCACAAACATCAAGCAAGCACCAGGTACAGAAAACCGAAACGTACTATCCACTACTATGACTAATAATACATTTAGGTTAACGCAGCAGGTGATAGATTGCAATTATCGTATATTTCTAGGATTTTCTGGGAAATTTCTATTGTTTACTTTACTAATATAGATACAAAAACAAATTACGTTACATCAGTTTCCACTTAACCTTAGTTTGTAATTTCGTAAAAGACTTTTGCATTAGTAGAAAAACTATCCGTTTTGGACATTTTTTCGTAATAGATTTTTGAAGCTTTTGTTGAGATATACAAACCTCTTTAATATGGGTACTTATATCCCGGACACCCTGTATTTTAGCAAGAATGAAACTACCCACGTCTTTATCCTCTACTTAGATCTTATTTTAAACAATTTTAGAAATTTCTATTAGGTAATATTTTTTTTTTGTTTTACTGTAGTTCTTCAAGAACTGTAGAAGCTAGATGGAAATGACGCAAAGTTTATTCCATTCTCCGATCTAACTAACTGCATCTTCTCGTTAACATCTAGATAGTTATTAAATCGACATTATGGCGGTTAATCGACTATAAATGATCATCTTAATCACATTTCTACCACGGATAAAATATGGAAACAATTCTTCTGACCCGTTACAATTCACAAAAAGACATAACTTACGCCTAGCCAACTATAAATAAACCTAATAACAGTTATTTATTATTTTCAAGAGTGAACGTATAGTGCATGCACAATAAAATTATACAGAAAAATGGCGGGTAAAGTATTTTAATGGCGTTGAATTGTATATAGCGACGCAAGAGAGATATTTCCTAGGCGTTTATTTTTGTTTAAACATTCAAATTCATAGTATTTTATACGTATAGTGTTAGTGGATCAGATAGCTAGAAACAAAATTTGATACACAACAACGTCAAATTCAGTAGTTGTATTGCCAATGTTGCGAAGTCTACCACCGTTTTCCTAAATATACTAATTCAATTTTTCCAGATAAACATAAATTTAATCCAACCGAAATTTTCCGTAAGTGCATATCACTGCGGTTTCAGACAACAGAAAATCATATAGTTTTTCTTCAGTTTTTGCAAAAATGTCAATTTTAATTGCACCTTTTTAGACTACCCAATTCTACAAAATATATAGGCGATAGATGGTAGATGACTGTCGTCCACAGTTACACAAGGCAATGTGGTACAGTCCATGGAAGAAAAAGTGAAAATTGGAAACAGTACTTTTAGTGGTGATATCACGAAAATGAAACCGTCGAAAACAATAATATAATATGTAACATTTTACGAAAAACTCCTTTGATTTGCTCGTACTATTTCAAAATTGTCGTTTGGAATTAATATACAAGATAACAGCAACTGTATTATTAATACAAATAATCTAATAAAAAACGGTTGGAATGACATGAGTATTGCATATTATTTAGACAATATAGGACTATATTTTGTTGGACACCATACAAAGCTCTAACCAAAAAAAAAAAACTTTAAATACCCCTAGTAGAGCTGAGCACATTTGACGTGATTTATACTACCAAGAATATTGGCGCGCACTATAACATTTAAAAACTGTTAATACAAATACAACATGTAACCTGTTCGAACGTTACAATAAACAATATGATGCTGACATAGAACAGTTTCGTAATTGTTGTTTGAAAGCTTTATTTCAGTTAATATCAACATCGTGAATTGAATAAATACATTTTTAGGTTCCTCTAACCCACACTTTTACGTTGAACTAAAATAATCATGGAATATTGAATTAACAAATATTTGTTAACATTTTTGAAAGGTTAAGTGAAGGTAGTTTTTGAGTTAGACATAATTCGTTCGTTCGTAAATCTAATGGTTTTTGAGTAAATTTAACAATTTTTCTCTCAGAGTAACACACCAAACTTGGTAAAAATATTTCGTTTAGATTTTTATATATATACATTTAATTTAATTTTCTGTCTATACTTGGGAAACACCCTGTATATCATGCAATCAATGGTATGAAATGAAATTTCTCAAGACACTCTGTATAAATTATTTGCATATGGCAGGGGATTTTAATTTAAAAAATTCATTAAAATGGAAATGATTCTGAACAAAATACGGGTAAAAATATTGTCATTCTGTTGGTAAAATATAGCATAAAACGTGAATAAATTCTATTTTATGAAGCAAGTACGAAAATAAAAATGAAACAAGAAAAGGCAAATAAAAAGCTTGCACACACATATAAATTACTTTTTAATATCACAGCATCATGAATCATTGCTGGAAAGCGCTGAATTTTCCAGGACGGAAATTTACAAATTTAATACATCACTCATTTTACATTTTAATTGCAAATTTTATGCAATAATATTTCTTTGGAATTATACACGATGCATCAAACACCAAAAGAAAAAGTAATCAGTTTGCGAGTGGGTTGGGCATAATTTATGTTGATTGAATGTACTGGGAAATGGTAAAATGATTCTCATACATTTATTACAACTGCGTTTATATATGTGGGTAATGTTTCCTTCTTGTACGAGCTGTATTGATTTTATCTTAAATCAAGTCAATATTCATAAATCCGGAATAGATTGATTGAAATAGCTGTTCCAACTGATAACTTCTGCCTATCGACATAAACTAGACCTACTCGATGCATTATTATACCTGCATGAATCGACAGTAGTATAGTATTTACATCGATCAATAAAAGTCTTAAACTGAAAATTTATTATTTTTTCATAATTGAATGATTTTTAAATTTAGAACACCTTAACAACGAAATAACATATCCGAAAATTTTTAATCATAACGACGTTTTTAAGCGTTGAGTGAGAAATTTCCCATTCAGCGGTTTAAGGCAATACGGCGTCAGCACCATTGAAAAAAATGTTGTGGAAGCGAAAAAACCATCATTCTTGATAAAGTGTTGTTTATGGCGTCATTCACTTAAAAATTCTATTTTCTATTAAGGAAACATACACAACTACATATTCCAAGGGCAGAATATATCTTAAATGGGTTTACCTTTGATTTTTTGTCGCTTATTGCAGCCAAATTTGTTTTATGGTGGTTAGGACCAAAGTTGTTGAGGTACTTATGACAAGTGATAAAATGTTACCTTGTTGCTTGCGTACGCTTATGCTTAACCATAAATCAATCATAACAATGCCAGCTGCGTCACTTAAGTTAACATTTAGATAAATTTTATGAAAATATTATCTATTTTTTATTAAAAGAAGTTGATAAAATATACACCGAGAAAAAAAACACTAGTGCTAGAGAGAACAATTGAATTGTAGCAGTTAAATCAAGTTTTCTGAAAATCAGTTACTAGTCACAAGTGAACTGACCATTTAACTGTGGCTCCCAGCAAATGTTCACTAGTCTAGAGAAAACAATTCAATTGTAGCAGTTAAATCAAGTTAACTGAAGATCAGTGAACAGATCATTTAACTGTGGCTACCAGCAATGATAAAAATTTCCTGCTGGAGTAAATAAACTGTGTTGTTACAGTTATTAAAACTTTTAACGATATTTATTTCTGATACATTGAGAACAGGTGAACTGTACATTAAAAGTACAAGATAAAGGCATATGTATAATACAGTTACAATAATTACACTAACATAACACTTTACAAGAAATCGAAACCGTAGGTATGACCTGCACACGGCATAACAAACAATCCCACGCACTCAAATTAGTACGGTGACGGTCATAACCATTCTTGAATGAATTGATGGATGGACCTTGTGCTTAAGTAAAATAATCTCAAACGACTATTTTACAACATAACAAATTGATTTTTTACTGTTTAAGAAAGGTATTTTAAGCTAATATGTATCAAATCTCCTACAATTCCTATCAATTAGCTTAAAATACCTTTCTTAAACAGTAAAAAATGTTACAAAAGCTAATAATAAGGAATATATGGGTAGATATTGTGGGTGTAATTCAACGCAGGTTGGGGCTTTTGTCCACTGAGTAGTTAGTTTCACACAATATTGTTAATACCTGAAAATATATGGGAAAAAAATAACAAATTGACTTAGGTAAAAGTGCATAATATGGCTGAAAATTGTGGTAAGTTGTAAACAAACGCCTGATATAAATGGTTTTCTTTAATGTACCAAATTCAGTAAAATAAACATGAAAAGGATAATAACTTTTTGCCTTATAAATTTGTTTTTTTTTTCTTTACAAGTTTTCCCAGTACAATTTCAAATTGTTTTAACAGGTTTCTTTATACGAATAATTTTAATCACATACAATTTTCCGTTTAAAGTGATAAAACTGATAAAACATTTACAAATAAAAATTGCAGTTGACTGATAAACACCATCAACAAATGACAGTATTTTCATTTTATGTTCTCAGGTGTGTACAACGATATTTCTCATTACGAAGTTTCTCGAAAACATCCATATAATTTGTCGATGAAATCTGCTGACACACTTTGCTTGGTGACCTGGTTGTACACCTAATTAATTTCGAAACACATATGATTCATTCAGTAGTACCAAAATAAAATACACTAACATACAGTGTTTACGTGCAACATTCGAATTTGTTAAATGGGGATAAAAATTCATAGACTTAAAATAAGAGCAAGCTAAAACTTTCTGCGCGTTACTTGTAAACAAATTGTCGTATTAGCCTATGCAGAATACAATTTACTTTTCTAAGAAACAGTAATTTATTACTGATAATAGCCAATTTATGTAACCTAAGCGATACTAGAAAGTGGTTCAATTACATAAAATTAATGATACTGGAAATAACAGTGCAATAGTGATATTTTATTTAAGGCAGGTAAATAGGTTGCAGTAAAATGATGTCTATATAATAATGCATAATAAAATTACAGTAGTTTGTCATCATTCAGAAGCTTAATTTGGAATATAAACTAGTAGGATCATTTATTTTTCATCGATCAGGGTTTTATGGATCGCCTCACTGTTTCTTTATTTATTACTTCTTTGTAGGTCCTTGCTAGAACCTAGACTACACAAAATTCAAATTCCTATACAAAATTCCTAGTACTTAAGATAAATGTGTACTCTTTCACCTATAATTTGCATTATTCGTAACATCCAGGAAACGTTCCAATTCAGTTCAGAGAAAGATTTTATTCAAATAACGCTGATAACATCATCAATAAATATGCGAATGCATGTGAATTCTCTAAAGCATCATATAACAAACCACTCAATGATCATAAACAAATAAATGTTTTCCAGGAAATTCTTGCAATCTTGCAGACAATACAGCCGGGTAGATTTTATCAACCCACTTTAGAAAGCCAACTAGAATTTCATAACACAAAATCGAGAAAGTATATTTGCGCAACTAATAATAACTATTAAAATGATATCAATAGTAACGGTTACGGTTCAAAAACAGGAACGGCTCAGAAGTATTTATAACAAAATTAAATACTTAGTACGTTACCTTACGCAAAAATATGTGTTACAACATTCATTTAAATTATTTACTTGAGAAAACAGTGAAATATGGTGATGGTGAATAATGTCACGTAACTAACCTCACTGTAATGTTCTTCAGTTGCCACGAAATATGCCCTGACTACCTCCACTACAAGATGTGTTAACTATGACATGCCTCCGCAATGCAACGGGATAATACGAGTCTACATCGTGGAACGATCTAGAAAATTTGAGACATTTTCCATGTTTAAAATGTGATTTGATTGGAATAGTGATTAATTTTAATCCTGCAATTTTTAAACAATAGGGTGGTTATTAATAAAACAACTGTGTTTCAATTAGAAAGATCATGGAGGTTTTAAAAATTATTTTAGGAAAAAAATTGCTTTGCGTTTGTTTTCCTTTTTGTTTAGGCAATAAAAATAATTTTTCAAAATTTGCCGGAGCATCGCTATAAAAATGGGGTGGCATGAATTTTATATTGGTTTGAAATGTATTACTACAGGGCAATGTTTCAAACATATTGAAAGGAGAAGAATGACCCTCTCTGTGGGTATGCAAGGCGTAACAATTTTGGCTTAGGTCAATGTGCGAGATTGATACTGGTCGACGTTTGACCACCTCACCCCACCTAATCCCAAGAGAGATTTTCCAAGTTTCCCTCATTCCTGCACTGAATGGTGGATATGGCCTACCAACGTAAGTCTTTTCGGCACAAATGCGACCTGCTTAATAATAATATGCCGCTCTCTCTCCTGCACAAGTTTCCGACTTCTGGGCTAATCCTCGTGGTTAGAATGAGGTGTACATATATTATTATTACAAAATGATAGAATTTCATAGTTCAGCTCCAACCAAAAATAAATTTCAAGTGTTTAATAACATTTTCGCTCATTAAAAAGTTCAACCCATAAATCTTTAAATAAATTGTTAATTTCTTTTAAAATTGAAATTTGCTCTATATTTCCCATAAAGGTTATAAAAGTGTGAGAGTTTGAAATCAAAACTTTGAAAAATTCATATCCATTCTCTTTATAAAACTGTGATAGGTTTTATTTTTTATAATCAAACTTCGACGCCTTGAGACATACCACAGATATTTTTTATATAAAAAAAAAACAGCACCAGTGCAGTATGCACCTTTGCCAAATGATGTTATAAAAATTATTGCTACAATAAAAAAAATTACAAGATCTTTTTTCGCAAAATTGAATTAGAAATGTTTTTAAATTCTATATTTTTTACTAAAATTAATATTTTCGGAGATATTGACGAAAAACGCAAAAACCTCGCTCTTATTTGTTAAAAACAATGTTGCACATCTAATTCTGTTGCTCATTTACAATTTTTGTCACCTCATGGGTATAAGAGATAAAAAACTACAGTATCTAGCAATTTTTAGAAGAATCCGGTGTTTTACAAACTCTAACGCCTGGGTTAATAAAAATCATATTATAAAGTATCCAAAATGTCGCTGACACAATTCCTTCTATAACGTACCTATTCCTTACTAAAGCTTCAACAATTTAGAACGAACTTGACCTTAGCTCTATTGTTAACAGTAAACTATTAAATACCATGACTAGGTTATGCACATTTCGAATCCTCTTTATGCTAAACTAAAGTCCGGCACTGGAAATTTTACACTCAGCTTATTTATTATAGTCTGAGGCTGTAATTACAACAGGACAATGCACATTCTGTAATAAATTCATTGTTATGTGCACTAATGCATTGTGCCAATTGAAATGGTGGGTGTGTATACGTTTATAAATTGGAAGTTTCGTTCTTAGGAACGTATTAATCGATTGTTTATTTTTTTAAATCGCATTAGAATTAGTGCACGGCGCCTGGTATCGTGAATTTTGCAGATCTTTATCTCGATTTGAATTACAATTTTAAAAACAACTCTGCTGGATGTTATTATGCAAGCACGCGGCAAATCTGCAGCAAAATTAATTGTTGAGACACTACTTGTCTAAAATATAAAAAACGACCTTTTTTCTACCACAGGTCGTTTATACAGGGTGTCCCATAACTTATGGGCCATAGAGCAGCCTTAGATAGTAGACATAAAAATATGTCCTTTGAGCCAAACTTGTATAAAAAATTCTACTAATTGTAAGTAGCTAAGCTATCACATGGAAAGGTAGATAACACTGACAGTTGTCACTGTAACAAATTTTGTTAACATTCAAGACACACTTGAAAATTAAATATTTTTCAGGCATCGACATAATGTGCAATGACACATTCAATAGTGAAAATCTGGAAAATGGCTCGAAACATTGAAATCGACCAAGAGTCTCTTTTTGGCTCTTTTATAATTTAATTTATAAATTCTATTAACTGCACAGGTAAAAAAAGTATCCTCTAGGAAATATCTTGAAACTAATGCCAAATTCGTATTTCTCGCTCCCAAAAACCTAATTATACCAATTTTGAATTCGATATCTTCAACTGTTTTAAAGTTATCATTTTTCGAAAATTTATTTTAATTTTCAACACCCTGTAATTCTTTAAATAGTAACATATTACTGAGGCAAGTTTGGCTAAAAATACATATTTTTATGTCTACTATCTCCGGTTGTTCTATGGCCCATAAGTTATGGGACACCCTGTATTTATAATTACCCATGTTATTATTAAAACCCGCACTTGGTTCGCAGATATCAGGTCCGGACTTGGCGATGACCTTAATATTTATATATTGTAACAATTTAAAATAGACACAGAAAATCAAATGAAAATAACACCTGACCTAACTTAAAATTTGAATTAAAATAAATAATTATTAGTGTCAATTTAAAAAAATACAAAGAATTGTTAATATAGATATCCTGGATATGAATTTACATACAATAAATAATATTACATAACATAAAAATACCAATTTAATAATTTTATTATCAAATTTAAAAATTAAATTTCAGAAATTTGCATGACGTTGACTATTGTTATCATTCAGTACATCATAAAAGAAATTAAAGGAGCACCATATATTAAATAAAAGGAGAAAGTCTACAGATTAATTTGATATGCATATTGTATGCAAACGAGTAACATAATGAAAGATATTCCCATTACAAATAAATCATGTCTTAAAAATTAAAATTGAAATGTCAAATTATAATAATCAATTCTAGAACTGTCAAAAGTAAAGGTGACTTTACAAGAATCCCTTGAACATGACCAAAAACAATAAATAAAGACTATTTTCCTAAATAAAATAAGTAAAATTGTATAATTAAGATAAAAGGACATTTAAATTTGTATTAGTTATAAGTTGTGTTGTGAAATTGTGCATAAAAAGACATCCAAAGACTGTAAAAAAAAATCATGTGAATGGACCTTTTAACATGGCAATCTGCAGCAAGGAGGAAAAACAAAAAGTTGTTGTTAGTTACGGCTTGGTTGGAGAGAAGAGAACAGCATTGCAAGAGAGCTCCCGAAATTATACACAATTTAGTAAAAATAACAAGTAAAATCAAGAAAATATCGAATTACCAGCTTAATTTACCATTCTACATCATCCAGTATAGTTTTTATTGCCACAACTGAAGATAACATCTGTATCCAGGGAAAATTTTGCAGTTCCATAGAATCCCACAGGATAGTTTCCAGTTTCCAGGCAGTTTCCAGCTTTCCAGGCAGATTCCAGGAAGGAAATAATAAATTCCTAACCTCAGGTACCTTAAAAATAAAGTGCACTATAAAAATTTTTTCTATAGCTATAGTAAATTAAAATCGATTTTAAACATTTGAATCTTTGCAAAGTATAAGAATAAATTACAGGACTTACCTGTATAAAACCAAGTCGAACTCAATCAAATAACAATCACATTCGATAATTTCACTGCAACAAATTATATCTGTCACTCCAGAAGAAGACATCTTGGTTTTAGACTATATTATGTTATGTAGAATGCAACCAACATTACAAAATTAAAGGATATTTTAGTATAACTTATAAACTTCAATAAAATTCAATATCCAAGTTGTAATCTACATTGGTTTGGTAAAATTTATCATAAGAAAAGTAACATTAAAAAGAAAATATTCTTTATTGTTTTTAAAATTGATTATAGCACAAAAAAATTGTTAAGCTTTCGAAAATGTTACCGTTTGTTATACTGTAAAATAAAGAAAACCTGTATAGTTTGAACCGACTCCTGATTTAAGTTTCTTTTGCTCTTTGATTTATAAAACTGTGTCTAGCAAGGGATAAACAAAATTTGGTATAAATAAGGTAAGATAAAAAGAAAAAAATTTATAGAAAAGGTTTGTATTGAACGAAATATAAAGAAACACAACATACACTCACAAAACAGAATACATAAAAGGATCATTGGCGCCCAACAAAATTTTAACATTTAACTTTAACATCAAATACATAATAAAATATTCAAAATTAAAATAAACAATAAATAAAATAAATTCAAATTAAAAATAAAAACACACACACACACATAAAATATAACAAATTGTCGCCAACAACGTGAGGCAGGAAAAAGAGGGAAAACAAGTTTAAAAATATATAACAATATACTTTATTTATATTAAGACAAATTTAATTTTATTCGTGCCAGCTAATCGACAGAACCATTTATTTTACTGCAAAGGTTCGAATCTCGAGTTTAGTGGAACACATTGCCTCAACAAGTGACGTAAATTCTCATAAGAAAATTGCAAATATGTATTCTCGACCATTCTCATTGTGGTTACTTCCCATAAAAAATTGGGGAATATTTTCTGCTAAAGGAATATAAAGCTTCAAGAATTGTAAATATACACATAGATACGTAATAATATACTCAGGAATTTTTTAAGTGGAATGGATTCTACTCGAATTTATTGCATTGCATTCGAGAATAGAGGCCCGGGGGTCTATTCTCGAATGTTCGTAGAGCAATACTTTTATCCTTATTCTTATAACGGTAAATAAGAGAGACAGAACCATGTAATTCGCATACGGATTACTCTTCGAAAGTCAAGAATAGACTCCTAGTAGTGTTGTTTTTATTTAGATATGTTTAGACTTACAGCAGGTTACTACTTGTAAAACAAAACAGTTGCAATGAAACCGTACGTTGGGATACGTAGCTAGAAGCAACGTCATATTACTACGTTCACTTTGCGATATGAAAACTGTTCTACTAAAATTGGCGAAGATTTCACATACCCATATATATTTTACTCACTTATTCAGTTATATATGTGTTAACGTTGTATGTAGATGTATTCTCATTGATACAAAATTATTTATCTGAACTGCAGAATTATTTGGATCGGTCAGTGGTTGCGCGGTTTAAGGCGTCAGATTTGAATCGAGGTGACTAGATCGCTGTGGGGTCGACCCACGCAGCTGGTAGACCGTATATAAGCTATATTTGTGGAGAGGATTGGCACCCTCTCTGCGGGTATGGTAGGGTGGAAGAATGTTCGCTTGGATCAATGTGAGGGATTGATACCAGTTGACGTTTGACTACCCCCCTAATTAATGAGGTTTTCCAGGTTTCCCTCATTCCTGCACTGAATGGTGGTTAGGGCCTACCAACGTATGTCGTTCCTGGTCGCAAATGCGGCCTACTTAGTAATAATATGCCGCCCCATCTCCCGCACAAGTCTTCGACTTCTGGGCTATTTACGTCGTTCTTTAGGAATAATTGTGAGCTTAATGTGAAATTAAATATACGGTGTTATAAAGAATAGATTCGGTATTATTGATAACAGTTTTTTTGTGATTTTTTAATTTTCTTTCAATTAGCATACCATTTATTCAAAGTAAAACAAACCTTCATAATCCATAAGTGAAGGACAAAAAAAGTCATGAAAGAGTATAAACTGCTTAACTTAAATTGCATAACGGTCTCAAACCATTTATCAAACGCAATTATATATTGTGACGTGCCTGATTCATACATCGGTTATTTATTCCCTTTGCATTTCCATTCTCATGTCAATAGCGTTCTGCAGCCGGTAACACTACTTCCATTCCGCCTCTTTTTTAAAAAAGTACGCAGATATATGTTAAACAGAAGTATAAAATATAAAGGAGCTGAATGACAGGCACGAATTGCAAACCTTGTTGACTGAAAGTTTTATTTGATAACTTATAACTCGTTTCGATATGAAAAATTTTGAAACGGTTTTAAATCAAATACATGCAGTGATGGAGTTTAGCGCGGTGATGTCTGGAACATGCATATCCAGGTGGATTAAAATTCCAATATTTCCTAAATTTATCCAACATTCCATTTAAAACAGTTTTATCAAGATTAGGAGCATAAATTAACAGCTTAGTCTTTATTATAAATATTTCTTTAGACGATGTCATTGCTAGTACAAATTACTTGATGTATGACTAATGTGACAATATTTTTTTACAACAAAAGAATCAGATCACAATTAGAGGTAACATTGAAATAAAAAATAATTAAATTAAACAATCACTCGATCAACTCCCTTATCTCAAGAAGTATTTTTGATACAAGAATAAAATACTCAGTCTAAGAAATTTAACTAAACGAAATCATTAGTCATATCTATTTTCCTTCTTTCTATTTTTAGGAAAAATAAGGATAGCTGATATTCCTAATAGCTGAAACAATGTCAATAGCCACTTGACCTTTCACCTACTCTGTAGCTAATTCAGTAACAGTTATATTACTTGCAATATGTTCCACACATTCTTTTTCGATCTCGTAGATATAACGAGATCTATCGACATCTATTTTAATATCAGCAAATACAACTGCTTTTGCCGCTATAGTTACTATTAATCAATAACATTAATTTGTGGTTTTAATTAAAAAAATAATTTGACATACCTGATGCTCTGTTCAACATTGTATCCAGTCACGTGTAAACACATTTGGACCCGTCTTACCCAGTTCCCACGAACTAACCAGAAATGTTTTTGGTTCTTGTCCGTTTTGAACTTTTAAGTTATTGGCAGAAACTACGATACGTTTCGCATAAATCATCAATAGGGTCCACTTCGGTGCGATACACTTCACTTTTTAAATATCATCTCAAAAGAAGTCCAAAAGATTTAAGTCAAGAGATCGTGTACCATCTTGAAGTTCTTTAAGGGTGTAGCTTTTATCAGGCACCCCCCATCAGCACCTTCAACGGCAAATTTAACTTTGTGCCCCTGTAAGTTAGGCAATTGTATGCAGATATTTAGCAAAACATGTCTTCTTGGCGGACAGATTTCATGAATATAAATGCAAAAAATTGAAATCTGAGGCAATTGTATGTTATATGAAGACTTGATTTACTAGCCTACAGCTTTCTTTTTTTATAATAGTGCCTAACAACGTCTCACCGCAGTCCTAAATGTGGGCAATATTGCGACCGAAATATTGTTCAGATCTAATTTTTTTTTAATATAGCTCTGCTGTCTAGTAAAATAGACTTTTATTAGTTGATTAAAACTTGCTCCATCTTAATACGAATTTCCATTGAGGAGAAATATGAAAGCGAGTGGACGTCTAAAAACGGCTTTGTAAAATTGTGAACATTACAACCTTAAGGTACTCCCGAACATTTTGCAGAAAATGAGAGGGAGCATTATCATGCAATAACCACATATGTCGGACAGCTAACGGCATATTTTCCAAAAGTGCAGACAGATCATTTTAAAGGAACTCGAAATGGTTCAATCAAGCGATCATCGATAATTAATTTCCAATCATTTAAGGAAAAGCGTTGTTGGAAACGATACCGTTGAATCGCGTGCAGATTGTCAAAATCCAAAACATGAGTATTATGAGTGTCATATATCCCACTCCGTGTAAAAATAGCTTAATCTGTAACTGACACGGCAGCTGTAAATCAAGGATTTTGAGTGAGTTTTAATAATCCCCTGCTATTAATGCTTGAACATGCTGTACATCGCACGGATATAACTGAGCCTTGTGTATGTTACACCACACTATTGATTGGGATAGTCCTTGTACCTGTTAAGTGATTTTCCTGGTACTTATTCGATGATTCTCTTCAACAATCTCTAAAATGTGTTACTTAGTTGCTGCAATACGCCCTGGACACCCTGTACCTCCATTTCTTCTACGATTCAGTTGCAAATTTTGTCTTACTTCATCATAAACTAAAACAATATCCATCAACTCCGAGTTGCTATACACGTATGCCATTCTTGACACTCGAAAAACTACACTATCGCAAAAACGTTAATACTAAAATCGGATTTCGGCATTCCGAAGACGCTAGAGACTACAGTAGCCCAGCGATGTTGATGGCGCAATTTTTTTGGATAAGTGAATCACTCCGTATTAGCCGGACCAGTTTGATTTTTCCCGTAATTTAATTGACATGTAATTTTTCAACGTTTCCATTATCACACTTGAATTACATACGAGATATTTTGCAGGTCACTGCTCTATCGGACAGGATCTGACATCCGATTTGTAAAAAACTGTACATTGATAACCAGAAAAGCAACACAAAGGTACGCTTATCTCTGTTCCATTTGCACGTTCCATTTTAATTAATTTTCACTATCTGCACCGAAATAACACAAAGAAAGATAGTGTATCGAAGAACTTGTTGTACACCTAGGCTATCGCACTTTGTTATTTACAGTATGTATGTTTTAAGTTTATCTCCTTCACTCGAACAGGAAGTGTAATTAAATGCGTTATTTATATTATCGCTGTTCGCTATATGTTTACCTTTTGTTTCGTTACTTTTATTCACTTAAATATCCAACATTACTCAACTAAGAAAATAAAATAAATTTTGTTGACATAATGCTGATGGTTTTTTGATTATACGTTGTAGAAGAACTCGTTTATTTTTTATTACGTTAAATAATATCCATGTTATTAAAGCCTTCAGGCGTGCCATGTACTACAGAAGACTCATTTTTCGTGTAATTTGATGGGGATATAATTATGTTAAATATAATAAATAAAAACTTGTATAGATAATTACGCTTTGAAGCGAATTATTTTTAATTTAAACTCGTTAGTGTAATGTACCGTTAGCTTATTGAGAAATCATCTACTACGAATGTCTTTATTACTTTTGACATCCTATTATTTATTTAAAGTGTGTTTAATTGGTACAAGTGAAGTCTCAGCTAATGCATTCAGGAAAATAATGCATGGCATCGTTTAGAAAAATGAAAAAACAATGTGTTACGCCATATGCCGGGGTCGACCTCGATGAGTCATTTTTGCAGCATTCTGTTGCAGAGAAAAATAAATAGTGAACATGAAAACCTGCACGGGACAGTGGCAGAATGTGTAAGTACACTGTGTAAATAAAAAACAGTAAGATGCACCGATGAAGTGTCCTACAGAAATAACCATAGTAATCTGAATACTTATTTTTATATTCTCTGAAGCTATTTATTTGTAGCATAATTCTAATTTTTCTTGAGTTCAATTAGGAATTTTGCCACATTTTTTTTCGTTCTCAAAAATTGCAAATGTAAGTGAAGTTTGACAGTTTAAAATTTGTTTATCTGCTTCCACAGAGTTCTTAAATTGTGTGTAAATGTTTGACACTTATCTCCGTCCAACAAAACAATCGCGGCATCTTTTAATTTTCTTTTTGTTGCATTATCCTCCTTCTCTAAAATTTTTGCCGAACCCCATTGAATCAACTGACCGTTTTAATAATAATAATAATAATAATAATAATAATAATAATAAACGTCTATTATTATTTCGAATATTTTTACAATTAAAAAAATTACAATAATGGGCGAAGTTTATCTTTGATTACGTCGTACAACGTACAAAGATACTCTTCCACTTAACCCTAACAAGAAACCTGCGTAAAATAATTAAAAGCAGTGTAAATAACATATGATCGAGTACAGTAAATCACAATGCATCCATTGAAGAAGGTCCACCAATGCTTATCATATAAGACATGATAATAATTATTCAAAGCGAGAAACTTAATGATAACAGAATAACTGAAAGTAAAAAATCATAACTTGTTAATTCTGATTGTTCAAAATGTGTGATCTGACATTGGTCTTAAAACTACAAATACCTGAATAAGTGACAAATTTGATAACTAAAAGAGCGTCTAAACAGTTCTGTGGTAAATGAGGAAACAGTTAGTTTTCCCAAGCGTGTTCGCAAGTTTTTGTGTCCCTTATATACGAGGTGTGGCCATTAAGTTCCGGGAATTTGACAATGAAAAAGCAAGCAAATTAAATTTAGCCAAAATTTTCTTATCGACCTTCACAATAGTCTCCCTCTAACTCTACACAACGACTTCAACGTTGCTCTCACGATTGGAAGCACCCTTGGTAATCCTCCGCAGTTAACCCGTTCAGCACCACGGTTACAGCTTCTTTGACCTCCTGTACGCCGCCATAATGAGTTCTCTTGAAGTGCGACTTCATCTTGGGGAATACAAAAATCGCAGGGGACAATATCGGTGCTATAGGGTGGGTGCGGCAACGTTGGAATGCCTTTTTTGCCAAAAATTCTTGCACAATGAACGAGGAATGAGCTGGCGCGTTGTCGTGGTGCAAGATCCAGCCCTTCTCGATGAGTTCGGGTCGCACACGAAAAACGCGAGCTCGCAACCCTTCCAGGACGCCAACATAGAACTGTCCAGTCACTGTCTGACCGGCGATGAATGATGCCGTGGATATCGAAAAAAACGATCAACACTGCCTTCAGCCGTGACTTGGACATCCTCGCTTTCGTTGGCCGCCCTCTACCCTTTTCCTCCCACTGCTGACTTTGTTTACGGGTCTCGGGGTCATACTCAAATATCCTGGTATCATCTCCAGTGACTACCCGACTCATTCAGTCTCTACCGTCGCTCACAATGCGGGACAACAAATCCTCACAGATCGACTTTCACATGTCTTTCTGTTCATGAAAATGACTAGAATGTGTATGAGATATGTTTGCGTTTCTGCGAGAAATTTGTCGATTTTGTTCTCTGGTGAGTATTTTCGACAAGTTTCTAATATTCGCATATGCCCTGATTCTTCAACTTCATCGTTGCCTTCAACATGGAGTAATTTGACCAAAGCATTGCCGATTTCCATGCATTGATTTGTACTTTGAATGATGTCTGTAGAAAAAATAATGTATAAGTGATTTTATTTTGCTCGACGAAATGGGACTCCAAACCCAAACTTCCCTTCTCAATTATTATATCATGAATATTTTAGCAGATATAAAACAGGTCCTATGCAGACTCTCATGTTTTAATACTAACTCCGTACTGAACTTGGGCGGGTAGATTTTGAATCTAAAGGAAAAACTAACATCATTCAGTGATGTAATATGTTCGTATTGGTTCAGTAAACTTTCTCTGAACATCAGCATTACTATATACAATAAAGAGAAGTTTAATCATTTACAGAATCAATCACAGTGACATGATTTACGTGTAAATTTAAAACAGATTTTAATTATCTCCAGTATTTTCACGTCGTCTTAAAATGAATTATCTCCACCTCATAAATATCAGTCGGAGACGTAAATAAAATAACATTTCAAAGAAAGGAACAATAAAAACCTTGATTTATTATTTGTTAAATAGAAAATACATAAATATCACGTTGCGTTTGTCAATAATCGACCTATTTCAGCTTTCATAACAAAGCAAGAGTGGAACACTGGCAATTGAACAGTGGTAATAATTCCTGAATTGTAAATAGCGCCAAGTAAGTACTAATGATTGCTCGAACCATAAAAAAAATACTCAAATTAATTATTTCGTTGCGTGTCAAGCTTTCAGCTGTCTAAATGTTGATTTACGAACATGGAGCGCATAATCTTTGTTTCTTTTCAGGTTTTTAATAACGGAGCTTTAGGCACGCCGTTGTAACGACTTTTAGCTGTTCGTTTAATGAAATTAGTGTAATTATTAAAGAGTAAAACACTAAATTGATTCCATTTCCAACAAAGACAGGACTAGAACTAGTCATTCAATGATTTATTCTATTCCGATTCCGGTTTATTCTCATTTGAACTCCGGTTTTTTTTGTTGCTATAATTATTGTTGTTACGCTAAATAATAATATGCAGTACAACGTACCGTGGGAACAGCGTAAACGTGAATGTCTTCGTAAACGAACAATTTTTTTTTATCAGGTCGTAATTATTGAAGTCAAATGAACTAAATGTCGAATCAAGATAATAGAAACAGGGCGATTCACAACGTATCAAAAAAAAAAAAATTGGGAATAGATGCGTGATGAAAACTCCTTATAGTTTCAGAGAAAAAAAATATTGAAGCTGTAGTATGTATTTTTAACCTTTACATCGCTGGTCTACTGTAGTCTCTAGCGTCATCGGAATGCAGGCGATTCCAAATATTGAAATCCTATTTTAGTATTAACGTTTTTGCGATAGTGTTTACATTAGTTTTTCAAGTTTCGAAAATGATGGATGAAATAAGATAAAATGCTTTAGCTGTTTCTCGTTAGTACGCAGAACGATTTCCCGGTAGAAAACATGGAGATCCTGGACGTCCAAGGCGTAGTGCAGCAGCTGAGGAACACATTTTAGAGATTGCTGAAGAGAATCTCCGAGTAAGTACCAGGCAAACCGTTCAACAAGTACAAGGAATTTCTCAATCAACAGTGTATATTATACACCTGTATAAATTCTATCATGTCGTTTGTCATTCGGGGTTTTACACTTCTTAAATATTTCTATTGTATTGTATTGACAGAATATGGCGATATTTAAGGGCGTGAGAAAGAAGAAATTTTTTAGCACTTAACGTCGAACTTACATAAGGTCGAAAATCGATTTTGTTCGATTTAACAATCTATGAACATAAAAAAAACTATTTAACCACGCAAAAAATTATATATCAGCAGATAAAATTAATTAGGTATGTATTTTCCACTGTTTCTATTTTTACATAAAAATTTATACAGGGTGAATCTCAAATAAGTACAAATATTTTACTTGCTGGTATAGTTCGTCATATAGATCAGTCTAGTGAAAGCCATTTTTAAGAATTTTTTTTTTGAGGATCGCTCACATATCTGTCATAACCAACCTAATGAACCATATGATTTGTTGCGAGGTTGCCATATCTCCCCTAATATAAATATTACGGTGCCTTTAAAGTAATAGTAAAGTAATACGGTTAATTCTATTTTAAAAATACTTGTTTTAAGTATAAGTACAGTAAAATTGGGTATGCAGTATGAAACGCAGCAATATTAACATAAAGTTTAACTTCTTAACTGATCTTACTATAAACGATTAAAAATAAATTTCCGCATGTTCAATACTACCATAAAGTATTTAGGAAGATATTACGTGATATTACTATGTCCAATGTTCAAAAATTATACATAAACGTGCACACAAGCTTACCTGTTTGTTAAAAAATTAACTATTTAATCAGTAATCCACATTTCACAAGTTAAATGTCAAAAGTGTCAACTTTTAGCAAATTTCGCAGAACAATATTATTGCTATTTCCATCATTATGTGGGGTTAGCAAGTTTGACTTGGGCTTCCGACAATCTGTCATGACAGTCAATGACAGTTTGATAATAAAAATAATATAAAATGTTACAGTTGACGAAATTCGTTAAACGTTGAGATTCTTTCCCACCATTAAATAATTCGAGCGAATATTCGCAAATTTTGCGTCCATGAGGACAAGGTTTTAAAACTTCCCCGTAGAAAAGATTTTTGTGTAACACTCGCAACACTGTGAACCACACGTTCAGTCTGCAGCACTATGAGTCATAAAAGTATAAAAGTGGCAATCTTGCTAGCGGTCCTCAACAAGTTTTCTACAGAAAAAATACGAAATTTATTTAAAATTTCCTTTTTTTATTAGGTTTTTTTTTGTAAAGAAACTATTAATTATGTGTTCTAGACACAGAACTATACTGCTGGTTAAAATATTTGTACTTATTTAAGGTTCACCCTGCATTCAGAATGCCCAACATGTAAATATGAAATACCATTTATAGCTTTTCAAAAAATGTTCAGACAACGTTTCCTGCATCCTTTCGTAACGTTGTTTGTATTTCTGAGCCAGAAATTGTTATGCCATAGCAACCAACTTGATGGCAACATACGATTTTCTGTCAGTATTTGTGAATCGCCCTATACATTATATTGAACAGTTTGTCGAAGAAAACTTGTTCCAAACAAACGTGGCATCAATAAAGTTAAAATAATTTCATATAAAGCCACGATAACAAAAAACGAACGAGGAAACTTTTCAATCTTATCATCAAAGTTAGCGGCGAATCGACTTTGCCGGAGCACCAAAATGGGCTGATTTAATTTCGAATATGATTACATGGGAATTTAAAATTCAAAGTAAATGCAGGAATATCACTCCGCCCCATATGTATGCAAATGCCCTTGGAATGAATATTTAAATAAAAGAATTCAAAAAAAACTTTTCAAATTTATTTTGTCTTAATGGAATCGAAGCGTGCCAAACATTGTCAAGTAATCCCAGTTGACCTGAACTCCCTCCTGTGAAATATCATATTAAAACCTTGACTGAGAACTTGGTTAATAAAATATGTTTAGAAATAAATGGAGAATCCAAAGACTGAAAAACATACAGGGTATTCAATTTCAACAGTTTATTCCTTCAACTTTCCGAAAAAAAAATAACCGATCCAATAAACGCTGCAGTTGACAGATGTCAATTAGATTAGATGATTAGATTTTGTTTAGTTGCCAGAAACAGTTTCTGTGGTGACTTGATTCAATTTGTTGTTTTTGCTATCAAAAGATGTAATATTCTAACATGCAATCTAATAAAACAAAATAAATTTGGGGGTCAAATACGATTGAGGCAACCAGAATTTAATTATTAATTAATTAATTAGTTACTTCGTTTACTCCTGTAACAATTAGAAACTGTTAGAAATGTTCGACCAGTCAAGTTGAGAACGAGTCTGATAGTTTCAAACTGTTTCCAGCTACTGTAGAAACAAACCCAATATGAGACACACATATATACTTACACTATTAACAAACCAAAATCATTCATAAGCAATATATATAAAGACAATAAGAAACTCTGCTTTTCACCTAGTTGTTCGGGAATCGATTGCAGCATTCGAACTGTTCGATAATGCTTTTTTATATTTGTACACTTGCTAACACTACTTTAATACAACACTACAATTGTGTCTCTGTAGTTTTGATAATGATGACGATTACTACTGCTGTACTAATACAATATGCAAATATTATTTTGCATTATGTCCGCATTTTAAATATGATATTTATATACAGAATCTAGTACAAAGTTTTATAATTATATTAAAATTTACAACAATAAACTTATATGGGTTTCTTCTACGACAAAACTGTAAGCACAAATATGTAGTAACTGCTTCACTACTATTTCTTTCAGTGTAGATATTTTGTTGTGTTCGCCCCATGGACTTGATCTGTTGCATTTTCAAGTGTTTCAAATAAGTATTTTCCCGGATAACAATCTACACCCTGTATAAATTAAGTTAACAAGTTAATAACGTCCAAGGATCAGTTACACAAATTCGTGGCAGATTGACAAATCATTAAATATTTCAATTGGGCAACGGAAAGAAACTGCGGACCTGACAAAGGGTGGCTTTTATGGCAATATGTATTTTATGGATATTACATAGTATATGTGTATGAAAAACACGCATTGCAGTTATATTTTCCTCACTGAAACGTCTTGTATTGCTCCCTCGGGCACGGGAGATCAATAATAATGGAATTGTACATTTGCTAGGGGCACAATATGTTCTCATAAAACGTTTATATTTTACAACCAATAGCAGTTCCATTAATTTAATAATATACTTCCTTTATAAGCAGTCATTCGATTCGATACCATTTTACCTTCACAGATTTACTGTAGTTGATAAAAAGTGTCGTAAATTTGCACGTTGTCCACGCCATGCATTACTGAAAAAAATACTAAATATAGTAGAATTGTAAGATTGGACTTACCTGTAAGGAAGATCAATATTAATTATTCGAGCATCGGAGTTCTTCTATGATATTGGAACGTTGCTCCTCCATCATAGAAGAACGGAGATGCGAAGAATAATTACATATTTTATGCCAAATGACGTAAGTTTTAATAAAAATACATAACGATGTTGTAAAACTGCAATTCATGCGCACTAAAATGGGGTTATACTCCGAAAAAATACATATTCACAAGTGTATGATGTGTATTTCTTATTTACACAATGTATTGTGAATTTACAAACAAGATATACCTAATAACGTCTAATAAAATTGTTTGCACCATCATATCACGTGGTAACGCGAGACAGAATGACGAGTTACATTTACCTATATGTTACTCTCAAGAAAGTATACTTGTAATCGTTTTTGTGCTGTGTATTATAATTTACAAAGTTCCTATCTACCAATGATCTAACTTATATTATTTTATATACATACTTCAATATTGCACTTTTAGAAAGCAACAGTTTCGAAAAATACATAAGGAATATATAATAGTGCCTCAGAAATGCAGAAGTATTTATATTTTACATTGAGTTAAAATGTTTAAATGTAGTAGCAGTAACGTTGGAAATGATACAACGCTTCCATTCAAAATAAATCCTGAAATGACTGTGTTAATATATAATCGAAGGTTAGTTCAGGCAAAATAGAGAACATATATTTGCTTTCTGTAAATGTACGTACCTATCTAAATCTCTAAATGAAATTGTAAATATAAATACAAATCTTACATGAAAATTATATAGTATAAAGTTGGCAAAACCTAGGGTAGTAATACAAAAGAAATGGAAATTTACATATGAATTTTACATCGGATTTGTAACAGTACTTTACTTCAAATAGTAATTGTATGTGTTATTCCACACTAGTGATATACGCTATAAAAAAAAACAATCCACCGTGTAATATTACAAATAATTTCTATCAGCAATTTTTAATTTGAATTACATTTATAGATTACCATAAAAATTACGTTTTGATTTATTCATTTTTTTTACCCGATCTAAATGCACTTTGACGTTTATGAAAAACAAAGAAATGCCAATATGACACTGAAAATTTGAATCACAACCCTAAATATATATCCTGATAGGTATGCTATTTCAAGAAATGTTTTGTTTAAGACAAACAGAACAAATTAAAAATCAACATTCCCCGGCCAAATCGGTCTTAAAACAAGATTTCAGTCATGCCCTGTATGTTAGCTGGCTTAACAGTGGTTACCGTAATTTAACATCGTTTTATAAAAGAACAATAGAGCTGTAAATACAATAACAATACCATTAATTTGGGAACAACGTTCAACAAGCACGGTATTTGTTCAACGGAGGATCAAAGATGTATGAAAGGATGTTTAAATAGGATAACTGTTTAAAATTAAATGTTATTATTTCATGTAGATGCGAAAGGATATACCACTTAAAGGAGAAAGGGTTAAATAATGCTCGAAGTTAATGTAAGTTTTTTCACAACGATGTATAAATATTGAAAATGGATTAAAATAGAAATACTTTTAATAAAATATTTACCTCGAAAATTAAAGATTTTTAGAGATATGTTCATACGCAGCAAGAAATCGACTTTATATGCTACTATTTTGGAATGTGATGTAAAATTGTACATGTTCTAATTGCAAAAACGTTAAAGTATCAAAATATTTATAAAACACTCAAAGTAAAAAAAAATTGAATTTTAATTATTTCATCAAATTTACTTAAATCAACACAAGAAATTTACAAAATCGAGTTTAAAATGTAAGCAAGAGCGGGTATACCCTATTCCCTTCCCAATTATAACCGCCGTTTGCTATCCAATACGCATGTGAGTTACGATCACGTGACTAATAAGCACTTGCAGTTGCTTACTACATTTCATACGAGAACAAGTCGTAATTCGTGTTCATAGCGTTGATGGTTAAATATTTATGCCTGTTGTGTATTTCCCTGTAGTATAGAAAATTTATCAGGTATACAATGTGTCCAACTTTTCATGGAGCCACCGTGGTATCTCGCTCACCTGATATCCGAATACTTTGAAACTTTGGTGGTGATTATATACCTATAAAGTGAGTCTTTAAACGTAGCCAGATTTGATTATAGTCAGAGGCCTACGATTCTAAGACGGAGAAAGGGGGTCAAACTTTAAAAGAACTAGTAAGATATTCTTAATCAGCACCTTTAGAAACCCCCTTGTACAAGATTACATAGTTGTGGGTTTAAAGGTGTTTGAGATATGGGCCGTCGAAAAACAATTTTTTTCAACTTAAAATAATTTGTATCTGTAAAACGGGCTCTCAAATGAAAAAAATGTATTCTTTATTTTTGGTCAAGAATAATGCTGGTATAAAATGATTCTACAATAAAATAATAATTTGTTTAATAAGACAAAAATTCTAATTTGTACATAGGACGTATTAACTTATTTACATGCAAGAATACATTGACAGTTGCAATAACTTCTGTTTTCATGACTTACTTAGGTTTTTATTGAAGATTATTTGTTAGAAAAATTTAGTATTTTAACTTTCTTGTATTTTTAAATACAGAAAATGATATGTTCAGGTTACTACCAGTTAATGTTTGTTGTACCGTTGCTTATGATTTATTATATCATTATTTGTATCTGTGATTTATTAGAATAAGCTACTAATTTTGTTAAATATTTTGCTAGGAAGCTTGATTATTGTTCATTTGAACCGAATTATATATTTTTTTATAAATCTATCTATATAAAATATCTTTTATTAAAATGTCTTCTATTTTATTATTTACTGTGTACATGCCAATGTATAAAGTTTACACGTTTAATGTTACACTGAAATGTGTAATAGATACACATAACACTTGTTATATTAACACAGTGAATTGTGTTAAACCTTTAACACACTGCTACATACACAGAAATTTGTATAATTATACACAATCCCGTGTGAACCCCGATTCACATAGTATTGTATTGTTTTATGTTAAAATGAGTAAATATTTTTTTACAGAGATAATTTAATGTCCTAGTATATAAATATAACCTTATGATTTGCACCGTTTGTAAAAAATCAGTAGAATGGTATCTATATAGTTCCTTGACACATTTTTATCGAATTACCATTAGACGGTGCAGTTTTCAACGTTTATAATTATAAAAACTACATGATTTACACCCGATTGTAACATATTTACACTGAGATTTACACTATGCAAGTAAATTCTACCAAATATTTGTTAAAATATATTATTCAAGCGTCTTTGTAAAATTTACCAAATCGCGGTATCTACATTATATACATATAACTTCATTATTAGTGGTTCAAAGATGGTCAAGCAAACGAGACGAAACGTTGGTAACTAGTGAGTTTTTGATAAATGTTAAAGTTAAGCACTTCATCAGTATCGTAGAGGCAATTCTGTCATAAAGTAGCAAATAATGTTGTTGGTTTTACAAACATATAACAATCATATATTGATAAATAAGTGGGTAATTTTAATTCCGTTTACTTTGTAGTCACAATGCTGAAAGAACAAATGCGAAGTCAAGCGTAAACTAGGAGACATCGAGACCCATTTAGCCTCAAATAGTGCCAACTTTCCACATTAGCCAGAGTCATCCATGGAGCAATTGCAGTCAATGGGTCGTGGCTTATTTAGTAATCCATGAAGTGGTTCAGTTAGCACTTAATTTGTTTTATTGTTTTGGTGCTGTCTTACGATTAGTTGAAAATTGATGCCGGAAATTTAACGCGACGTCCCTCCTATCACTTTGAATGCATTAAAATTGTTATAACAGTGTCTAGGAATGTTATTGATACTTTGAAAGTACCGATATTTAATGGCCAATATGTCGATATTTTGATATCGATACTAATATCGATATATCGAATCTGAAACGACGGTGTCGTGGTACAGATACTTGAGTCGAAGCTAAGTCAGATTCAACACTATAAATTACGATATTGATTAATACAAACAAAGAAGCAATACACCTGGAAGCCACATAATTCAAAAAAAGTTTTTTGTTCTGCGATTGAAATAATAGTATTTGAAATTCCTGAAATCTATAGATTAATCGTACATTAACCAAGTTAACTGATTATTTAGTTTGCTTCAAAGTGGTGGTTTGACAGATGTTATTTTCTATACCAACCGTGTATTTTCAATAAAATAATGAAATCTGGAATAATATTACAGCAGTTTTACACATACCTATTCATTATATTCAATCATAGTATTATATTATTATACATATTATTTTTTTGCTCAAAAGTGTATTGAAATTGAATTTAATTTCAATGTTGGCAATATGGATTTGTAAAAATTCAGGGACTTTAAGATATACCGAGAAAATATTTATTCTTATTATATGTAATAACTATTGCCATTTTATTTTAGTTTGATATATTATATTTAATGCATTTACAAAACCATTATTATTGAATGCCGTACTTAACTGTTCTGAATGAAAACATTAAATAACCATATAATTAATGTCAGTTTTTTAATGATTTGATAGGTTTGCATTTAATCTATGGGTTTGGCTTGGCACCATAGCACTTATGTAAGGTAAGTATCGAGTAACGATATTCCGCAGTATCGATAATTTTACCCAGAATATCGAAACGTATCGATACTACCAAGTGGAAGTATCATATGATATCAGTCTCAATACTTTTATCCGATACTAGTATCTTTAACAGTATCAAAAACAGCAACTTAAATACAAGTTTTTTCCTCTGTTATTATTCGAGATATAAAAAAAGTGCAAGAATGAAAATTGTAGAAATTTTTAAATATTTTTTAAAGCATGTATCACAAAAATAATTGAATATCGCATTCCCGAGATGTAGACCTTGCGTTAATTTATTTAAATGTATATTGTTACCTCTCTGGAAAGACCGTTCTGTGCTTTTCAAAAATATATTGTACAGGATACTTATCTTTTACGGTCGAGATATGTATTACATGGTTATTGTTAACATGCAACATATCACATCATACAACTCACGAAATATATATTTTTGAAAATTTTAAAAGAAATATATAAAAACAAATGAAATAAATTTATAAGAATGGTTCAATATGACCCATATTTTGTCAATTTTGCATATCCTTATTCTAGCTAATTCCTATTTAAAAATACTTAATGTCAAATTTTAATTTAACATCTTTAAAAAGATATACTCGTATTACATGAGGTATATGATGTGCTATGAAGTTGCACACTGACAATAAACATGTAATCTCTCGAAAACCTTAAAAGATGTTACACAGGGTGGTCCGGAGACATACTAGATTTTTCACTTCAAAATATTTAGTAATTTAGAAAAAGTCGTGTAATTTTATATGAAAGATGTAAATGTAACATATTCACATGGAGATTCTTATAATACAGTATGGATTTGATATTTTTTACATTCATGTATGAGTGAAATTACAATCATGTTTTCAGTCCAGTAAAAACTATTTTAGATTTAGGTAAAGTGCCTTTCCCGCTGAAAATACAGTAAAATGTTACTTGAAATTGTTATTCAGAATGGCTAACTATGGGAATGTGCAAAAATTCATTAATTTTGTGCAAAATTATTACACAATTTAACAAATGTAAACATTCATTTACACCATAACTTTTCTTGCATTGTATGAATATTTCTTTCTCTGTTTTCACTCGCAAATATTAGAGAATTATGACACGTTTCCATTTTCATTAGCACACGTAAAAAACTTCCATCGTATATTCGATACGGCTTTCGAACGCCGATTTTAAATCGACACCTCATTGTAGTTAAATTAGAAATTAAAAGCGCTATGTGACCCGATATTATTCACGGTCGGCCTGTGGTTGGTCGTAGAACCGTACGAGGAAGAGTGTATATAGGGGTGTTTTATAAAGTAAAGTGGATATCCCTTTGGAGCTTTACTACCAACTCTGTGGAAATATTAAAAGTGTTTTACGGTGAATGTAAATATCTGACATGTTTTACATCGCCGTGATAATGAGAATGTTTTAGTATCGCCACTGTATGAATTTTACAGTGTTGCCGTCGTAAAATGTTCATTTCAATATTCGATGGCCGCATGAACTTTTATTAATATGGATTTTCCGGGAGAAAAATAGCCCCGCCGGGAAATAAAATGTTTCATACAATTGAAATATGTTTAAATGCGACATATTTTATATTTTATTCGAAATCTCATTTGAAAGCTCCGTAATGCAATTATTTGATAAAACTTTTATGACTGTGTATGATTTAAAATGGTATGATGTTTGTACAGAGAACTCCATTACCATGTGTCAATTTCATCTCAATGTTGCCGTAGCAAAAATACGCATCGGTTCGTAACTACGTTCGAAAAACAGTTTTTTAAATTATTGTTATGGTCGCGCCATTCTTTTTAAAAATACTTTTCATTTGTCACAACGTATTGACATAAAATTATCCTCGGAAGATTTATGCTTGTTTTATTTTAGAAGACTTCAAATATGTGCTGCCTACACCAGTGATATATCTCCTTGTTTTTCTTTAATTTAATAAAAAATATTGTGTAAAATTTATATTTATAGAAGTGAAGCTTGGAAGTTAAAAATAAAGATATGAATTTATGAACATCATTATAAGTCGCTATAAATTTATCGTATTTTGTATATAATTTTCAGGAAAAATAAAGCATATATGTTTTCCTTGATGTAATAATCAATTTGTTACATTTAATATGACTTTCTCAACGATCAACAAATTTTACTTTCTATTATTATTCTATTTCATTATCTACAGGGTCCACTACTTAAAACTTTCCAACTACGTTTCAACGACGTTTTTTCATCCTCTACAAATGATTACGTGGCGAAAACGGGAGGATGCGGATGTCGCCTCTAAAAGAGAAAATGGAGAAACAGAGTTTACTAGATATACTCGTTTTTGTTGACTAAATATTCGTATGTAACTCGGCCTCTTTCCTACATATTCTTTCTGCCTATATCTCTGCTTCTCTTGTTAATCCTAAGGTACAAAATTAGAACGATTGAAAGTTTACTGTCAAATGTGGATGTTACAATCCGAAATATAAACAAGCGCAACTGAAAAATTCGATATTAAAAAACAGTTCAAATAATTCTGCAAATTTCGTAAACCAAAAAATTATGTATGTATGCCCCAAAAATTTGTTATATCAGTTTTTTTACCTGAAACCAATAGTTATGTATAGATATAGAATTGCATGCAGTATAAATGAGTACTAATATTTTTAAATTTCTATTATAAATTGGCGACTTTAAACATATCTGTAAACATGTCTGCCTTTGAAAATAGAACTTTGAAGTGATATACACTTAAAATGTATACTTGAAGTGGCAGAAGCTAAAAATATCTAACTCTTCAGTTACATTCATCAAAATGGCCAATGGAACTCATCAACTTTCCGGTCACTTAAACGTGGTAGCAACGCTACAGTAACGTTGTTTCGCAATAACCTCAAAATTACAATATTATGTGGTGCATGTCAACATTTCACATCTCGCGCATTTTTATATTTAGTGTATACGTAATATGAGTTTTAAAATCGTGTCTACAAAAGATAAAAAGGTGTTTGTGACTAATGTACTTCATCTATAGTATTCTTTTATAGCAGTCAACACAAAGAAATATATGTATATGCAGCCCTTATATTTTTCCTACAAAATCGTGTACCGCATATCTCTGAGAGCATACCCGATTACACAGCTTCTGCTACGCATGCGCTGCAGTTAGTTCACGTTAGCTGCTGCTTCTGGTTGGCTGCGACGAATTGTCGGATCCGGGCAAAATTTCGAGTATATCTTTTCGTTAATATAATTATGAATGTAATTCATTTTATTAGTGATTTGATCGAAATGAGGAATATCGGATGATGACATGTATGCAGAGTTTAGGGCGCGAGGTCAAAATATGAGTGTAAGTGATGTTGGAATATGTATTTTATTAACAAAATTGTACGTGAATAGCATATGCGCGCAAATAAAAAAGTGGTAAAGAAGTACAACTGTGAAACGGAAAGTAAATTTTGAAATATTCTTATTATTTTTATTATCTAACGCCTCGAAATTGGTAAAAACTGTTATATCACTGTCTCTATGTAATGCAATTATTTTTGTCATTTTTGTATATTTTTTATATCTAATCGCATTCAAATTTAGTACGCCTATGAAATGTTGCTCCCCGCACGCTTCGCCCGTCGCGCTAGTCTACAAGCAAGCGATTAGTCACTTTCTACAATTTCGGCCGCTGATTATAGTGGGAAAATGACGGAACATTATTCTAGCCAGAACACTTATACTATTCTCAAAGAGAAACTTTAAGACGCAATTCAACAAGTGTTCCCGAAGACACTTGGTCTTCGCTTAGGTGCATTTTAAAATTCTCAGAATTCGGAAATTTTAGACAAGAGTTGTAGCACTTTCTGTTTGTTGCTTTAGTTTACTATAAAACGTAGTCGACTACCGAAAAGTCTTCTTTCTACGTTTTTAGTTGGTATCCATCTTACACACAGGATAAAGCTAGTAATAAATTAATTTATTTTCTGTAACGTTAGAGTCATATAGGAAGCAGGTCACTATAGGTTACTCCATAGTGAGTTTTGAAGGTAGCAGTAACTTTGTAGTAATTTTGATGCCATTGGCCACACCTGTCACAATTATATAATCAAGTGCCGCCACATTAAAGGTTTGTTAAAGGTTCCCAATACGTCGTCAAAACTATTACAAACACTTTTAAGCTACTGTCACTTCTAAGTAATATGTACATAAGTGATGTGGCTTGGTTGCCGTTATCTTTTATATGCATTTTAAATTTTGGGCAACTTTAAGGTGTTTCTGCTTAGTTTCCATAACGTTCCAGATACCAAACCATCTCACCAAAAATTACCAAACCATGAAGTGATTTTCAATGGTAAGGATTACGTACTTACAACTGTGCTGACATAAATGCGTGATAGAGTTCCATGTTACTCATTTGTTTTTCGCAAGAATCATGCAAGTGTCTTGCAACAATTGCGAGAGAAGAAATTTATGAGAATTTTGCAAGAGAATATAACACGTGATCTTGCAAGATCGAGCAAAATAAGACTTTAAAGAAACTCTTGTCTTGTTTTGACAAGATTTTTTTATATTTTCCAAGATTTCTGGTCTCAGTTAACACTAGATATCTTAAGGTGCGTACAAACCAAATATATTGTTCGCGAGTAGCTCGGGAGCTATTCGGAAACAGCTCGTGAGCAGTTCACGAGTTTAACGTCCACACTAGGTATAGTTCTAAATACACTACATGTTCCGGTATGAAGTTAGGGTTCGCCAGTAGTTCGAAGCAGGTTGTTCGGTATTAACGAAATAAGATTAAAATGTCGAGTGATGATGAAGATATTTTAATTGTCTGTGCCAGTTTCATTATTATCAAGTCGATTGTAGAAAAGAGAAAAAAAAACGGGCTCTTCTATATTGGGCTAAAATCACAGCTATTTTGCGTTCTACTTCATCTGGCGATATGTTTAACACCGCACTAATTTTTTGTATTGAGTCTTTTTTAATATTCCTTTTTTTTATAATTCGAAATTCTTGGATTCCATAGATTTTTGAAATTTCCAAATTGATCTGTATTCCACTCCATTTTGCTTCAATATACCTACTTGCTCGGTAAAACGTCCACACTGCAAGTGCTATTCAACACGTGCTCGCTAACAATTTCTTTGATCTTACCGCTCATGTACCGAACTTCAGCAGAACTCGCGAAGCAAACACGAGCTGTTCGCGAACTTTGGTACACATTCAGTTCGTCAGGTATTAGCTAACAGCTCTCGAACTTGGTTTGTACGGACCTTTAGCTAACAAGTTATCATTTTGTACACATTGTAAACACAGTAAGTTGTGTTAAATATGTAACACACTGCTACATACAGAGAAATGTACCTGCTGACTTTTAATAGAATTTTATTGAGCGTAGTTATTATAAGACCATTATATATATAAGGACTACGCCATAGTGATTTACCGCTGCCTACCTGAACAAATAGTTATTTATTACAGTCTAGCCTGATACTTAGCCTCTTATTTACATTTATTTTCATACATTAATCTGACTTTACCAAAGTCTCATTTACGCAGCTTAATTTATAAAGTTGTGGATTTATAGTAGAAGTTCCCTAAGTTGTTTTATCTTTATAGTCGCTTTATTTAGGGCTTAATAACTTTTATTACATATTCATAAGTATTATTACGGAGGCCGACGTAATCGAAGAGATAAAGTCAGTTCTGCCGTTCCTCTTCAGATAAACTGTAGCAAATCTTGGTTGTTAATAAAAAGGTGACAGCTTATATTTTCCTTTCAGTTCAAATTGAATCACAACAATTTCCTAAATACTCATCAAATAAACACTGTCACAGGCGTACACTGTTTCACGGTGTAAATACTTCAGATTTGTAGTGGGGGCATCTCAAATCCCTAATCAATAAAATCAAATAAGTATTTCACTCGCACTGCGTATCAAACTGACGATTGATACTGAGTTGGTAGGCAAGAGGAAATGCGAAAAGGTAAATTTTACGCGCATAAAGTGAAGAGTGGACTTTATCTTTAGACTGTGTTTTGTAACTCACCGGCTGTATAGAATCTCGAAGCTATCCGAGTTTTGTTTATGGAATAATAGAGATGAATCGAATTAATATAAAACAAATTTAACATTTCCACAATCTGTCAACTTTAGAAGTGTTTTTTCATTTCAACACAATAATTCTTTCTTACTGTTGACCAGAAGAAATAATCAATCTAAACCGTACTAGTGAAAAACTACATTTTAAATTTGAATAAGTGCTTTCAATTTTAAGAAACTGAGTATTTAGATACTAAAATGACACATTATTATCGATCTTTTTCGATTTTCAGGGAGTCAATTCAATCTTCGAATGTTGTAGATTTCCCAGTGGGAGGGTAGTCCCTAAAGGTCTCTTGTACGCCCCCAAGAGATTGTTTCGCTTAGGCCATCAACACATCCAGTGACGTGGCAGAATTATTAATTTGAGGGTCTTACTCTATTTAATATTTAAGCATTAATAAATGTCTATGTCTAGATAGCACGCCATCGATGTTATTTTTGTAACAATTATTCATTATAAAATAAAAAATTGTCTAAATAGAATCTGAGAGTTTAGAAAATTGAGCAATAAAGATAGTGTATTTACTAAACAATGGGCCTTCTTGTACAAAATTTGAATATGATTACCCAAGAAATAAATAAATTAGCGTAAAAAATTAATTAAATAAAAAACTACTTTCTTGAGCCTGTAACTTCTTAAGGAAGCAAGATCGCACTAAGATAAGTTGATTTCAATCACCTTATTTTCGTCCAAGGAAGCTAACCTGAAGAAAGTATGGCCCATTCTTTAGTAAACACCCTGCAGATAAGTACGGAAGCTTGGCAGTCAAAAATACACTACAACACATGGAAGCACCGAGTGACGCCAAGTAGCTAACCAGAACTAATATGAAGGTGACTATACTAGAATCTTCTGAACAGTTATTATTCAATATACTATAAAAAAAATAGTTAGTCAAAGGTTTCAATACACAAGAAAACACTTACAGTACCTGCATATACCTACTTTTATTTTAATCCGAAAATAATGAGGTACAATTTTGTAAAGACCTCTTAGAGACACCCTGTATATTTTTTCGTTCTCGTGGTTTACTGACTGATATATCTGACACTTCTGAGTGACGTCATGTGCTAAGCATTTGTGCGTGTGTAATAATCATACTTATAATACAGTGTTTTAATATCCACCATAAAATACTTGGAAAGTCATTAAATGAAACTACTTGAAAAGGTTACTATACAGGCTGATTCAGAACTTATCCAAATAAAATTGGAAATAGATGCGTCATTAAAAATGGAGCAAAAATCGTAAAAAAGTAAAAATGCTTTCCCAGTAAACATGTGCCAAATGCAGCTACTTTTACAAAGGTGTGCTGTGAGTGCAAGTGTAGTGTAACGCAAGCGTTACGGGAAATCACGAGGCTTAATTATATTCGTACCATGTACAGCGTGTCCAAACATTAATGCCAGGATGACTGGTACCATAGCCGCCACGATCTGCTGACTTTAAATATTTTGGACTTATTTTTGTGAGGATATTTAAAAATGAAGTATATTGCAGCGAAGTGGACACTATTGATGATTTACGCAAACGTATCATAACTGCTGTCAATAACATATACATATATATAATACAAATTTAAAACTGGCAAGAAGCAGTTTGTAGAAACTAGGTAAGGGGGGCTTAAAATTTTGTTTAATATCAGGTATGTCAAACTGTTTTACTAATTAAAAAAGCAACAAATTAATTCTCTTAATAATTATATTAATTTGCTGCATTAAAATAGGTATTGTAAAATGTAATTTTTTGTTCGGTCGCCGATTATACGCCTATCAGGCTTTAGAGTGGACGAGTTTCCAGTGCCGCGCGGAAGTGTATTTTTAAATCATTTTTGAACTGCTTTTCTTGATTTTATTTTTACAAAATTGTATTTGTTGAGAGAGAATCACCCTGTATAGATAAATTCGCACCTCGCGTCAAAATAAAAAAAGTTAATAATTATGTGGGAGCGGACTAGATTTAGTTCTAGTTGGCGTAGCAGACAGAACATTACCCTGTAATAATCGATATCGGTGACCTGTTTAATGTAGACATAGTGCTATGTTACGCGTTCCGACAGCGAAAAAAAATGTAATCCGATTATGTCGCATGTTATACATTAGAAAGTTAAACTATTATTCTTGTATCAAGTCACGTAATGTACCCAGATGAGCGTTCCTTTAAAACGCAACACGCCCGTGCTAAAACAGCGCCCGTGTTATTTTTATTTTACGAAAAATATCCCAAGATTTATATAAATATTTGTTATATGCTTGAATGTATAAATGTGGCCATATGTTTTCCCGTGATAATATATTTTCCGTCTATTTGAATCGGGCTTTCGTTTTATTTTCATTTGGAGCTCATTTTTCTCGTATTCCTTTTTATATTCAGACAAAGATTTATACCCACTGTCAGGGTGAACCTTTTATATTAGGATATAATATTTTTTCATCTTTCCCAACCCGACACCTTAACTTTATTAAGATTTAGTAATCTTTTTTATTTTACTTTGTTGAATTAAATAGTAAATTGATTTATTACATAATTTCGCGCAAAGAGGAAATTTAAATAACGTAATAATGCCTCGTGGAACCATAAATAACGTTTAACATGCTAAGATTCTTCCGAAATTGTATATTCTCTTAACTCCTACAATTCCGGTGTAATAAATAATATGCATGTCACTGGAAATCTGAAATATACTACCCACAACTTGAAACGGAACACAAAAAAGAGTTCGTTCTAAATTACTATGATGCTTACCGATTTTATAATAATTTGGAGACTGTAATTTTGTAAGACTAAACAAATTCTTCGATTTTTGACAATAGATTTAGGAAGAGGGCGATAAGCGAAAGACTACTGCGCATCCTACCAATTTCCCACTCCTCTCACCCACCAATGACAGACATCAATTTGAATGATGCCATATTACCGCTTGTTTAATCATTTACTAACATTGTTGCTTGGTGTAGTTTAAATTCCATAACATACATGTCCTTACCAGGGGCGTATTTAATAATGTCGTTGTTTACTACTATTTTTGGTACAAATAAAAACATAAGTACCTAATAATTCTTAATTTCTGGGTAACAAAATACTGTAATTGGAAATAAAATAAAATGTGCGTTATTTAGGAGAACTTGCATGCTGAAATTCAATAGAGTTTAGGTTTGGGGATAGAGTGGCCATACCCTATTCCTTCAAAAATGACGAGTTCTGTTAGAAAATTGATTCCGATGTTACCAGAAACGAAGATACACCAAAACGTACATGTTCCACAACACACAATGATCTCATTCTCAGAAACCTCTTTGATCCATGCAGATGTTTAGCTGATTGACATCTTACTATCATAATATATAACACTATCAGTATGGTAAGAGGGTTTTTACTGGCGAACCGAAGGATATAACTGACGAAACATAGACAAGCCTGTCCCTTTCTGGAGCCAGGTACCTTGCACGTATCGTTATATATTTTCTTTGTTATTCGTTTGTAAATATCACATAGATATTCAAATTTGGATTACAAAAAAATCCTCAATAATATGTAGTAAGCTTTGGAAACGCTACCGTGACTACATATGTTGTTTATTTCATTGTTTATTTATTTTGGTGAAAATGAATATGCCCGAACCAATTATAAATGAAGTCACCAGTGTAGCTTCAAGTTTATTGCCAGAAAAATCATCTTCATGGTACGAGCGTCAATATAGCAGCAAAACTGACAGAAAAAATGCATTTGTTAGATTCAGTCAAATACATTATGGGTGAAATAGTCTATGCTAAAAAGTTGTTCAGCAATCAAGAATAATGTTCGCAGATTTGTTTTCTATTTAAAATTATACAGTAAAATGTGACGTTTAGTCAAAGAGGTCTTCAGCTGCTAGAACCATTCTTCTTCTTCTAACACCATGACCATAGTCATAGTAATTAGTTACTTGATACCTTAACCAAACTCTGCTGATTATGAATTAACTAACTGGATAGTTCATTATTGCAAATCACTTACTACAAGAAAACGGCATTTAAGAGCATCATATTTTAATTTGATTAAGAGCCACTGTCAAATACTGAAACTTTTCACTTAGTTTTCAAAACCACGTACTACAGTTGCAATAAACTATTTTGCTCCTTGACTTAATTATTATTTAATGGCTCCATCTTCATGTCACTTATTTGACTTTAACTAGGCTGCCTTGATCCCGTTCGGCTATTCCACTGTAACAATAATACGGATTATTTATACGAAAGGAAAATTGAAAATTCTTTTGAATTTCTCCTTCTCATCTCTTGCTCTGAAATGTGGATCTAATATATTCTCTTTGTAACTCAAATTCGTTCCATCTCCCTCCTGCAGTAATAAATACGATTCGCGAAGAACGATACTGTTAAACGGCACATTTATCTCTGAACAGCCGATTACGTTACGCTTTAACATATAAACTCTCACGACGATTTCATAAGTTCAAAATTAATATTAGGGGGAGGGTGTAACAACTTTAAAGGATCATATTTATAAGCAGCGCATGTCTTAATTATTTTTTCTCACATTCCTTAGAGGAAAATGTATTAATCTACAGTTTATTCCATCGATATAAGGGAATATAAAGGATTTCAAAGGATGCCGATAACGAAGTTGTGGACGCAGTGGTGATATAACATCAAGCAAGCGGCATAAAAATTATTAGAATATTTGGATATATGCATACTATTTTACCATAATTCCATATAGATAATGCCTATTTAAGTAATATAACTCGATATTAATCAAAACGGGGTGGTTATTAAGGAAATTATTAAGGAATCTTTTATCTCGTCCTCAAGTAGTATGATTTTAGTCCAATCGAACCCACTGTTCGAATATAAAAACTTATATCAGCACAGTGGCCACATGCCGCTATTTGAATGCAACGTTGTAACATCTTTCGAAAACAAGGTACCCGCTTTCTGTATATCACGGAAGTGGGTCCCTGTTTCTATAAAATTTAGTCCTTTAACAGGTATCAAATAGCAAATATTATGACATTTCGAATTATCAGCAGTTCGAAAATTCGCAATAACGTTTTTAAGAAGTCTTTTAATTTAACCAACTCACAACACGTCAATCTTCAACACCGTAAGGATGATAAAAAGGACAGTTAACGATGCAACTTATTTTATTACTTTGCTGGCAGTGCAGGACAGTACTATTCAGATACGTGATTTCACAGGCTCGAGCGTGTTATAATTTGTGCTGTCATGGTATACTAGCTGTTTTTAAATTACTGTTATGGTTGGCTCATTATAAATTAGTGTTGTGAATTCATAATTGCTTGTGAATAATGTATTAGTGTTGTTGGGTATGAATAAACAAGTTTGACATTTTATCTAGTACATATTGCCTCTATAGTATGTATTAGTTCTTTCGCCTTAAAAATATTGTGGTATTAGATACTGCATATCTAATAATAGTCCAGGGCATTTAGATCAAAATCGACCGAATAGCGGAAATTTTTAAGCACAGCAGATATCGAGATGCGGTTTTCTGCATTGTGTTCAGGAAGGTCCCAGGAAAAAAGTCTATATCGTCTGGTTTAGCCATTTTTTGAAAAATGCCTTCTGGGCCGGAAAATGCATTACACCATTATAGGAACGACTGGAAACTCGGAAAAATCGCTCGAAAATCGTTACTCGGGGGTTTTCGGGGCTGTCGAACTCGATTCTGGCATTAGAATTACCCGGGGATGCACGGGGATGGCTCTGTGGGGGTGCGCGGAGAGTGAATTGGGGGAGAAAGAGCGGCGTGCATGAAAATCGCTCCAAACTCGTTACTCGAGGGTTTTCAGGGATGCTGAATTCAATTCTGATATTGGAATTACCCGGGGGCGTCTCTGCGGGGGGTCATTCTGGGGGGGAAATTGCATAATCCATGGCAAGCGCTCCAAATTCGTTACTCGGGGGTTTCGGGGATGCCGAATTTAATTCTAGCATTAGATCTCCCCGGGGGCGCTCGGGGGTGGCTCTGTGAGGTTGTCTGGGGGTGATTGGGGGAAATGAATATTTGTTATTTGAATAAAGTATTATCTTCATAATTTGTGATTTTTTACTTTCTCCTTTACCATTTCCCACAGAGCCACCCCCGAGCGCCCCCGGGGAAGTCTAATGCCAGAATTGAATTTGGCATCCCCAAAAACCCCCGAGTATCGATTTTGGAGTGATTTTCATGGACGCTCACATTTCCCCTCCAATCACCCCCAGACAACCCCACAGAGGGACCCCTGAGCGCCCCCGAGGAAATCTAATACTAGAATTGAATTCAGCATCCCCGAAAACCCCCGAGTAACGAGTTTGGAGTGGTTCCCATAGACTATGCAATTTCCCCCCCCCCCCAGAATGACCCCCCGGATATACCCGCAGAGCCGCCCCCGAGCGCCCCCGGGTAATTCCAATGCCAGAATTGAATTCGGCATCCCCGAAAACTCCCGAGTAACGAGTTTGGAGCGATTTTCATGCACACTGCCATTTCTCCCCCAATTCACCCCCCGCGCACCCCCACAGAGCCACCCCCGTGCATCCCCGGGTAATTCTAATGCCAGAATCGAGTTCGGCAGCCCCGAAAACCCCCAAGTAACGATTTCCGAGCGATTTTTCCGAGTTTCCAGTCGTTCCTATAATGGTGTAATGCATTTTCCGACCCAGAAGGCATTTCTCAAAAAATGGCTAAACCAGACGATATAGACTTTTTTCCTGGGACCTTCCTGAACACAATGCAGAAAACCGCATCTCGATATCTGCTGTGCCTAAAAATTTCCGCTATTTTTCCTAACTTTCCTGGACTATAAGATATGGAGAGAATATTCAGACCTTGGGAGGATTTCTCGGAAGAACCTTAACCTGGTGCAAGTAAAGATCACACGAATAGTGAGAGAGAAGATGCGGAGATCGGGACAGACGATATAGAAAATAGTTATTCTCGACATTTTAGTGAACACACTCAGCAAGCTCACATAATTAGATAGATAAAAATATAAAATACAGTGAGAAAGAACAGAGAATATTATAAAAAACGGCGTATTCCATTGTATTAGACAATGCGCCATACCATTCAAGAATTTCATAAAAAAATCCAGATACTGGCATAAAAAAAGGATATTCAAGAATTTCTTGAATATAATATATATATATAAAAATAAAAATTCTATGAGGAAAATAATGAAACAATGAGTAGTACCTACGAATATATGAATAGGCCTGATATTCCTAATATTTCCATGAATTTATATAATTTCATAATAAAGACGTAACACATTCCATTTTAATACACGATCGGATAAAAAATAATTGTAAATAAAATATCCCGATAAATACGTACCCGTAATTTCTTAAAATCCATAATATTGCATACGATGCTAGGCTGAAGAAAGATGAGTTGCTGCATATAGTCAAGAGCAAGAGGGACATGCAATTGCCTCCATACTACTGTATTTTTAATCCCATTGAATTAATATGGAGGCAACTAAAAAGAGGCACTCAAAGAAATAATTGAGGGAGACTATATAAAGCTGCAATTGATTGGGCCAAATAAAAATCACTTAATCATAACTGTCGATGAAGAATCGGATACAAGTACCTTTAATAGTGACGAATATTAGTGCTTTCTTATTATAAAGTATAAGTATCATCTTTGCTGTGTTTTTATGATGTTGGAAAAGTTTCTAGTATAATTGATTTCTGTTATTATTATTTTTTATTACGTTTTCGTTTTAAAGAGGTATATTTTAATGCATTAGATATTTTTTCTGTTTTATGTCTCCTTATGTACTCTTGCCCTACTCAATCCTAATCCCACCCTCCTGGCAGAGAACAATCGTACCACTTCGTGGTTCTTTCTGGCCAATACCTAATAAGTGTAATCATTTGGCCGTATTTTCCAAAAAGCAGTTTGGAAACATCCATCTTGCATCGACTGTTAACGTCGTGCATGATTGCGTTAGAATCATAAATATTTATAAACCACTTGGAAGCATTTTTGATAAGAGTAAAATTTGTATCCGCACGATATCCCAAGATATCCAAAACAACGCGGTATCTACTATTAAGGTAACTGACTGTTTTATATATGCAAACATTTTATCTTTTCAGCTAAATTTATGCGTGAAAATACCGGACTATCGAGGAGTTCCTTTTATACTTATCGCAAAAGTGTACACTGTTTATAATTGTTGTTGCAAATAGATACGTAATTATTACGTGGTACCGGGGACAGGAACATGGAACGGAAGATTTATGAAAATGCGATACGTAATAATAATGTTTGCAGGGAGTAAATCATTTGGACTGTGTATAGATAAAATCTATTTATATTTTATTTGTTTAACAGTAACCTGCAATTATTAGTAACCATAATTCTTTAGCGTTCAAGCAACAACGAAAAATCGATTAAAGGATAACACACCAAGCCTACACCCAAAGAAATTTTTGTAACCACAGCTGATGACTATGTGAACCTGTGGCACCCAACTTTTAAAAATTCAATTTTAGATTTCGGGAAACTACAAACGAAATGGAATTGACTACAAACAGCTAGAAACGATTTTTTAGCCTCCGTTGGAAATATAGTGACTTTGCTTTAGATTTCGAGGGACTACAAATGAAGTGAAGGTTACTACCAACAGCTGCAAACGATTTTCCACCTCTGCTGAAGTATAGTGGCTCTACTCTAGACTTTACGGAACTACAAAAGAAATGAAAGTTACTACAAACCATTCTTTAGCCACCGCTGAAAGTATAATGGCCCTACTTTAGATTTGGAGCAACTACAAACGAAATAAAAGTTACTACAAATGACTCTTTGGCCTCTGCTACTTTAGAGTTCGAGGAACTATAAACGAAATGAAGTTTAGTACAAACTACTACAAATAATTTTATAGCCTTCGGTTGAAGTATAGATTAAACAAATATTGTTAGGCAGCAAATACATTTAATTTTTGTGACCCTAAATAGTGTTAATTAATGTAGAATATTGTTAACAATATATTTTCCAGTCTGGAGTGTATAGTGTTTAAATCATGATTAGTAGATACTGAAAAAATTAAATAATTAAAGTGATTTGAGTCTCAATTTATTCCCTACTAAGGAGACATCAACCATAACAAATGCGATATTTTATTTCAAGATGGGTCTAGCTATTTAGATTAGGCTGAGTCAACTCAGTGACTTCATTATTTTCTATTATTTGTAGTTATTCTCTAGATTAGTTCCTTCTCATTCTAAATCTAGAGATATAAATCTTAATGACATTTGCTATTTCCCAGTTGATTATACATTGCTAAACATTTCTCTATCATCTTGAAGAAGAGTTATATTACGACTAATATATAAACTTGGTTAGTTTGTAAACTAACTAGCTAGTATACAAACTAACTGAACCGTTGGTTATTTTAATAGAAAATGCATATTTTACAATATTTGCGAATACTTTATAAACTAATTACTAAATTTACTTGAAATAGAGATACTAAAATAGCTTCTATTTTCTTTGGTTACTTTATAAACTATGCAATTTAGTCTAATTGGAATGACAAATACAGATCCCAATATTTTATTCAATTCAATATTTTATTTCTTCCACATACTTACCAGCTTACCTTTTTTTAATTCAGTAGTCGCCACCATACATTTATTTAAGACGATTCCTGAATATACAGGGTGTTTCAGTTTGATATGTCACAAACACGTGAGCATATTTTGGGAATAAAAATAAGAATAAAAGTCTGGTAAATTGTTGTTCTAACTTCCTTCGTTATGAAGATACAGGGGGTTGAATTTTTTCTATAAATTAAAATTTTCTTTCATAACTTTTAACGGATTAAGATATTGTTATCAAATTTGGGGTACTGTGTAAGCCGAGGATATTGCATTTGCTACCAAAATATGGCACTTTAAAATTAAGCAGTGGCGTAGATACGGGGTGAGTCTGTCACTTTTTCATAATAAACAATTCATTTCCAATAAAAATGGTCTCTTTCATTTTCTTCGTGTCTCTCATAGTTTAGTCACAAATTAGATATTCATAGAAGTTTTTCGATGACTGTGTTAACATGCGACAATGCTTCTGAATTCAGTATGCTGTGAAAACAAAATCAAATATATTATGTACTTTTGAATGTGACAGTTAATGTTTATGATAAATAGCGTTCCCGACAACCAAACTTTGAAGATCAGATTCTTCAAATGGTGGAAAGGAAACAACAAGCACCAGAAAAATTAGCTCTGAACTGGGCGTAAGTCATACAACGGTCTGGCACATAATTCGTAATCAACAGCTGTATCCATTTCACTTTCAAAAAATGCAAGCGTTGACTCAGCAGATTATCCACCTCGACAACAATTTTGTCGCTGGCTGCTGAACCGTTGTGCAGCTGCAGAAGAGCCTAACTTTGTGGCACACATATTATTTACTGATGAAGCCAGTTTTGCATAATGAACTCACACAACATGCATTACTGCGCTGACGAGAACCCTAATTGGACTGTCGCTGGTACGCATCAACAGCAGTTCTCGCTAAATATCGCGTGTGGTATTATTGGCCATATTTTAATCGGGCTACATGTTTTGGCAATCCGTTTAACCGTCATTTAACCAAGCCTATAGGCATTTCTTAGAGGAAATCCTACCAGGATTGTTGGAAGATGTTCCACTTGCAACAAGAGTATTGCTCTGGTTTATGCAGGACGGGGCACCTGCCCACTTCAGTTTAGCTGCCAGGAATTATTTGCTCGATAGGGTCATGTAGCTTGGCCAGCAAGGTCGCCTGACCTGAACCCCCTTGACTTCTTTTTGTGGGGTCACTAAAAAAGTTTGGTATATGAAACAAAGGTTCAAAGTATTGAAGATCTACAGCTTCGCACACAAAATAGTTGTAGAGCAATTTTAAATACCCCAGGGATTTTCGATCGATTTCGGAGATCGTTATTACGTCGAGCTGAAGCGTGCATCCTAGTTCAAGAGCGGCACTTCGAACAATTATTGTAAATTTTAATTAGATAGGGGTCTAATATTTAATAGTAATAAGTTATATTGAAACAAGTTTTAATTTTATCTGACATGAAGTTTTCTTATAATAATTTTGATCATATGTATATTATCTTAATTAAATAAAAATGACAAATAATGTGTTAAGTACTACTACATACTTCTTCTTAAGATTATGGCAATAGGATACATAAATTATTAAAGCGCCAGAAATTTTCAAAATTAAGCAAAATATCATATTACTTATTGTAATTAATATGCTCAATAGCAGTTAACAATCGAATAGCACAATTGTGGCCAAACTATGAGATACACAAAAAAAATGAAAGATACCATTTTTATTAGAAATCAATTGTAAAATTATGAAATAATCACTTTTTTAAATTTAACCAGTGGCGTCACATATTTATTTTGCCCAAACTGACAGACTCACCCTGTATCTACGCCACTGCTTAATTTTAAAGAGCCATATTTTGGCAGCAAATGCAATATCCTCGGCTTACACAGTACCCCAAATTTGATAACAATATCTTAATCCGTTTAAGTTTTGAAAGAAAATTTTAATTTATAGAAAAAATTCAACCCCCTGTATCATCATAACGAAGGAAGTTAGAACAAAAGTTTACCAGACTTTTATTCTTATTTTTCCTCCCAAAATATGCTCACGTGTTTGTGACATATCAAACTGAAACACACTGTATACAAAATGCAAACATTCCTTAAACCGAAATGAATTCTATCGCCAGATTTTACTCCCACTACTATTGGACATTGTTGCACTGCCATCTTGACCGCAGAACAGGACAGTACAGACTGACAATTTATATAAAAAAGTTTCTAATTTTGCGCCTGTCAATAAAATACTTCTCCATAATTATTTGTGTTCACGAAACTGCCAGTTTTATATTTTGAATAACATTTCACATAACTTTTTGTGTTTATCCAAGGGCGGATGAGAACCCTGTTCCCCGCAAATCCAGAGATATATCGTCACCATAAAATGAATATTTTTAAATATTGTAGCACCCACTCGAAATTGTGTGTTTTATGAACATTTTTATGCCCAAAGTTTTAAAATATATAACGCGCACTATAAAAAAGTGGCTTTTATGTAGATTTCGTGGAACATTCTAGACAGCTATTAACATTAATATTTCTGTTTACGAGCTGGCTTGGTCCCCGAAATGTATTATTAAAATAATTGATTTCGTAATGTCAAAAAATATATTTTTTCCGGTTGTGGAATTGGGTCCGAGATAAAATCAAATAAATATACTTGAAATAAAAGCTTGTATATTCTTTAGGTTCGATGCAGAACTCATGCTATATCATATAACGAGTAACTCACCCTCTTGTATAACTACTTTCTGCAGATCAAGAAGAAAAATAAGGGAGGATAGAGGTAATCCCCTCCTTTTATTCCACTAATCCCGAAACATTATTTTATATTCTCTTTTGTAGCAAAATCAATAGCCATAACGTTAAAATTTATTGCAAAGGCGTTAGATGGAAGATTGAAAAGTACTACTTTTAGAAACATAAAAATACTTTAGAGTACTAATTCGTTATTATACAGCGTGTCTCTTGATATTACTGGCATCCATGGAAAGGGTGATTGTAAAGTCAAGATAAATGAGATTTACCCAAAAATACCTACGTATATCTAAAAGTTCACCGTTCACCGTTTCACTACCTGTTTATTCTGAAAACATAATAAACAAAAGTAATAAATGATTTTTTAAAATTGTTTAAGGAGAAATTAAATCAGTAGCAAATAGCAATAAAAAATTATTAAATTAATTTTAAAAAGTTAATAAATGTTAAGTATCATTATTCATTACTTTTACTTATTATTTTTCAAATTTAGTTTAATGTGAAATCAGATGGCATAATTTTATAAATATTATCTATATTGTAAAACCAAAGGAATAAGTTTAATACGTTTAACAATACCGCATTACCACTACTAATTATCGCATTACCTACACAATATTTGCACTATATATCTATATGCCACAAAAATATAAGAAACAGACGCCTGTTTACGTCACCAATACCGTAACCTGCGCCTGTATCCACGGAAACAAACCGCGCTAAACGTCGTGTTACGTATCACCAACGATATCGCGTTTTCGGCCACGCGGTTTTGTTTACATTTTATTAATGTTAATTTCCAGGCACATGGAAAAATAAATATAAATCTTACATGAAAATTGCATTGTAAAGTCCTGGGTAATAATACACAAGAAGTGGAAAGTGAATTTCAAATAAAACTAATAACAGTACTTTACATTTCAAATAGTAATTTTCTATTAGAGTTGTAACATTACACCCTAGTATGTTATTTCATAATATTGATCTAGGCAAATCAATAACTAACAATCCCCGTGTAATACTACGAATACTTGTTATCAGTATATAGTGATAATATTTTAAGTCGTGTTTGCTAACATTATGTTTTTCTTGTCTAAATCATCGTCTCAAACTGAACTTTGAAAAGGAATCTAAGATTCAACTGAGTTTAAAAACGACGCATGTTGAAAAATTGATAGTTTAATAAAAATGCAAATATTAGTTTACCTAGCACGTTCAGGAGGGATAGCAGTTTGTATTATAAACGGATTAGGTTTGCAAATATCATGTCTCCTGGTTGAGCAAACAGGGAAAGCACGATAGTCAGATTTTCTCAAATTACAACGAAAAGTTATTCATATAATTACGTGTGATGTTTGTTTTAGGATTATACCGTCCAACTATATCAAATAGATTTATATGTGCTGAAAAATATTTAATATTGGGCTTTAATTTCAGATAAAGTGACTTAGAACCGGAAGATAAACATTTTGCTGTATTCAAATTTTGCGGTGGTTTGTTCTCATTCAAGCAAAATGGCGGCTTGTGATAAAAAGCTTCAAAGATATTAGATTCTGTTGTATTGTCAGCTGTTGCGAACCATCAGATGATTATCATTAATCAGGAAGAGGAGTAAATTCATACATATATCTTATCACTGCATATATGAGGGTCAGTGGCGTAGCTAGGCGCGGGCGAAGCGGCCCCTCGCCCACGGCCTCGCACTTAAAGGGGCCACGCGCGAGGCCCCCTTGGGGGTGATTTAAAACCGAACGCCATGAACTCTAAATAGTACGAATAAGCACCCTAAAAGACCTTACTAAAAATAAGCTTCACCGAGGCTTTACGTACGTGTGGTACTATAATTAATTTGCAAACTCTGCTGGGTGTGCTCTATTATCGACATATTTTTTAGTACTGAAGAAGTTCCAAAAAATGATTATTTTTAGCATTTCAACACCTCATAATTATGAAATTTTCAGATCATCCAGACTTCAATACTTTAACTAGTTTCGTCGTAAATGAATAAACAAACTTTCTGATTTTTCACCATTCATTTCTTGAAAATATACAGAGTGACATTGAAAAAACTACAATGCATAGTATCACGGGATAGAGGACAAAAAAATAATAAATAAAGTTATATACACTAATGTCCGATCGCCTTTTGTTTTCAAGATACAGCATTTAAAAATTTTTTGTAAAATTTAAATTTTTTTAATTTCTCCCGATTCTATGAAAACATTTGGACCAAAATTGATGCACACTGTGACCTTGCATGTAGCTATTATGTGTCACAATATTCAGTTCATTCAGCATCCAATGGCGGAAGAAAAGGGCCTCGCTGATGTGGCTTCGCCCACGTCTAGATTAGTCCACGCTACGCCTCTGACGAGGGTACACCAACAAATTAATATTTTTATAGAAAAGTACATAAGGAAGTAATAAATTGGAATCCATACCTACATAGAAAGATGTTTAAAACACTATGATTTAATATAACTATCTTTTTTTTTTGGACTATGTTATGACTCCTGATAATTTTTTCGTAAAACTTCATTTTCGAGACACAATAACTAATAAATTAATTTGAATTATTGAATTAAAATTACAGTTTTAAATTAAATTTTAGTACCTATAAATCTTCTATTTAATTTAATATGTATCTTAAATCCTCGTTCTTCCTTAATAAATGAACTTATATTAATAAAAAACATTTATTTATGTAACAATGGCATATTTGGCTGGCCCAATATTCTGACATACATTTTAGAGTAAGTTAGAAAGAACATTACAAATTGTTTCTCTGTAATTTCAAATTGAAAAAAAGAATGTTAAGTGTAACTCATTCTGTTGCGACTATCTCTTACATGCTCAAATATTGAATTAATCTCGAAAATTAAAGGTTTTATGAATTATCAAGAGATATAAAATATTCTAAAAAAATACATTGTAACACTGTAAAAAATCGTCTATAGGCGTACGTCAGAAAAAAGTGAGGGGATAAAACCCCTTCTTTAGTTTTTACGTTTGTTTCATAGGCATCGTTTACAATAATAGGTACCCTTGAGGATTTGGTTAATATTAAGAAGCTACAAAATATCAGAGTCATATTAGAACAACTAAAGAAACTATAGCGAAAAAGCAAATTTAAGAGTTCAACTTTAACACCCTGTATCTTTTAAGGGAGGCATTTTTGCCACCAAAAACTAGCAGATAACGGACCTGCTTTTTTGTTACACCCTGTACTTTTCCTTCAATTATACCTCTTAAACTACCAATATCCACGTCACTGCTAGTGGGAACAAAATCGTTTTGCAATAGGACACCTTGTCTTAAATCAGAAAACATAGCCAAACGGCATACGTCTAAATTCGACTGCGCCATATACGAGTCCATGGCAATGTAACAGAAACATATTTTCCATCGGGATAAATTAGGATGCAAATTATTAATGGACACGTGAAAAACGGTTCCCGTTTTCACTTTTGTGCGTGACAATTGAGGAGTGTTTATCCATTTACAGAGCATTTAATACATCGAATTGGCTAACACAATACCGATAATAATTTACAACTTTGCAACATAATTCATAATACGAATTCAATTTTGAATTAAATAAACATTAACGTCGACGTATTAGGCTTGCATAATGCACTATGCCGTGCATATACGTTTAATATATCAGCGTTACGATAAATCTCTGTCCGTTAGAACAAAACGCATTAGCGAAAGTTGTAAATGTATTTATATACTTGCATAACATATTGCACATTTACGGCTGTAATTAAAATTAACTATAGCGCTATATATCTAACCCCCGTGCTATTTATGGAACTATCATAGAGCTCTAATTAAAGCCAAAATGGGCAAAAATTAACGGATAAGTAGGCTGATATTGTTGAAGTTTTAAACCGGTTCCAAACAAACGCTGATGGTCGACCTGATGATCGTCAGCACATTCGCGTATCGACAAGACACTGAAGGACGACGCTAATTGTTGTCGTCTGTAAAAGCTGACATGTAAGCAATATCATTATATGCCAGGTTTTACACTGGCGATGACGGTCAGCGTTGCCCGTCGGCGTGTTGTCAAGAAGCGAACGGTCCCATGCTATCGAGTACGTTTAAATCTAGACAATATCGTATAAAAAGCATCAACGGTTCATGTAGAGAGAAAAACGTTAATGACCATCAACTCGTTGATGATCAGCGCGTTGATCTTTGAACTTTTTGAGCGATATTCTTCAGCTTAATCTGGTTCGAGATGGAAGTTCAGCGTTAGCGTGCCAAAGAATGAAGTTTTTGCAAGCCTAGAAAATATTGTAAAAGGAATATCAGCGGATCATGTAAAAAGTCCACTTCTTGAACGTCAGTGTGTGGACCGTTTGCGTTACGGTCGTAACGAGGTTTTTCAGTATGATCTCACTCGAAATGGAAACAGAGCGTTGGTGTTGAAGAATGATGTTTCTTGGTTGTTTCATACGTGCAAACCTAGCCAAGGTACAAAAAGTATCAACGACTCGTGTGAAGGAACACAGTCATTGACAAATCTTATCATTGATCGTCAGCGTGTTGACCGCTTAATTTTTCAAATGGTCTTTCGATCATCAGTGTTAAAATACGACTAATAGGTAGTTGCTGATGCTCAGAGCATGATTTCTGCTGGTGCAGTTGGTCCAAAATATATGAGGAAGAGGAGTAGGTATATCATTAAGTTGTAGGGGGCATTATACGTTACGAATAAAAGTATGAGTACTCCACAGATTCAATTCATATTAACATAATATATGTATTTTCTATGATATTTAATATACGATCATATATTTTCTAATTCCAATTTCTCTTGCTCTATGTGCACAATAATATGTGTGGGTGTAGCAGCCGGTAGACCGCATATGAGCCATATTCGTGGAGAGGACTGGCACCCTTTCTGAGGCTATGGTAGGGTGGAAGAATGTTAGCATTTGACTAACTCCCTAATTAATGAGGTTTTCCAGGTTTCCCTCATTCCTGCACTGGTGGTTAGGACCTACCAACGTAAGTCGTTTCTGGTCGCAAATGCGACCTGCTTAATAATAATATGCCGCATCCTCTCCCACACAAGTGTCCCACTTCTGGGCTAATCCCCGTGATTAGAATGAGAGGCAGAGATATTATATTATTAATATTATTATTATATTATATTAAAATGCGTGATTTCCTCTCGCTCCCACCGGGACGGCGAAAAAGTGGGGTTTTGCGTCCCAAAAGGCTTTTTCTCGAGTTGCGCAGTGGCGAGCCGAAGGGCGCGAAGCGCCCTTCGGTCCCGCGGTTGTCTGTTAGGCGTATTTTGGTTGGTTCGTCTTACTTTTTTCGCGGCGAATTTTGCGTTTTTCCCGAGGTCTGCGGCCGCTACTTTTCCGTTTTCGCGAGAAAACGAGACAAAAGTCGAAAAACGCCCCTTATCGGAAGTCCGGAAGCCGCCCGGAGGCCGGTCTCGCACCGCGCGACGTTTTTCACGGAAGCCCGTCGGAGACGCGGGCGCGGGCGAGTCTCCTTATTTGGTCCTTTCTCCGTCGCGACGAGGCGCTCGGCGGGCCGTTTTTCGCGTTTTTCTAGGTAAATTTTCCTTTTTCGGAGGGTCCTCGCCGGCCGATCTCGGCGAGCGAGATGGATATAGCGGAGGCGGAGCTTATCGCCCGGGAATCGGAGAAACGTCAGTCGGATATGGGTAGACGTCAAACTATTTCGGATTCGATATTTTCCTATTTTCCCGCATTCATTTCCAGAAATGCATGTTGAAACGTAAACTTTGAACCTTCTACAATGTGTCGCGTGCCTCAGATTTAGGTTTAAAATTCGATTTTATAGGAAAATAGCGAAAGTTTTGGTCAATTACACGTTCGGCTGCATTCGCCTTCGCTCGGCCGTCCGAAACGTCAAATGGCTAGCCGGACGGTGCGGTGCCGTTGACAGCTCCGATAAAACTTGGGAACGTTCGCTAAACGGATCGAGCGGAGACCCGCCAAGGCCGGAAAAGGTAAATTTAAAGTCCCTAGATGCTTTCTGTTATGCGAGCGTTGGGTTTTGAATTCGAATTTGTATCGAATTTTGCGTAATACCGAACCGAGACGTGGAGAAGAGCCTGGCAATATGGCGGGTCCTCACAAAACCTTCAAAATGTTACATTTTGCAAAGTAAGTACCCCTTTATTTCCATAAAGCCATATCGAAACGTAAACTTTGAACCTTCTACAATGTGTCGTGTGCCTCAGATCTGTTTTTAAAATTCGATTTTATAGTAAAAATTGCGACGTCAAATGGCGAGTGCGCGGTGACATTTCCGAATAAATCGCAGAAAATTTCGCTAAATAGGCGACCGGAGCCCCCCAAAGGCCGAAAACGGTAAATCTGAAGTCTCTAGATACGTTGTGTTATGCGAGCGTTTGGTTTTGAATTCGTTTTTGTATCGAAATTTGCGAAAATCCTAAGCAAGACGGGGTCAAAATGACGTAAGCCATAGAACAGCTGTCAAATATTTCCATCCGCTATTGCTATTTGCATTGAACTTTGCATAAATAGAATGAATAGGTAGGTGGTATCAGTGAGCTAGACAATATGGCAGACCAAGACGGGGTCAAAATGACGGAAGCCATAGAACAGCTGTCAAATATTTCCATCCGCTATTGCTATTTGCATTGAACTTTGCATAAATAGAATGAATAGGTGGTATCAGTGAGCTAGACAATATGGCACACTTCAAGTCGCTTCGCTTATATACAGTGCGACTCAAAAAATCTCTATGTACTGGGTGTTAATATAAAAATTGAAGAGAAAATAATAAAAATTACAGATTCGAGGAAATTTTCGGTTCTTTCGCTTCGAGGGGTTCTCTGACGTGCGTAGGACCGTTTTATATACAAAGTGTTGGAAAATGTCGAACGTTAAAAAATGTAAGAATTAAGGAACTGAAAATTTTTTGGTACGAAACTTCCGTCGGGGACTCTTACCGCACTAATTATCGAAAAAATACGGGGTGTTTAAAAATTCGAACTGTTCCCTAAAAATCCTGGACATTCGTGGATTTAAAATTTTTTTTTGCTTTCTGATGAAACTTTTACAATAGTTTGTAGAAAAACTGTAAAAACATATACTTTGGTATTATTATGTATATGAATACATACTTATGAAAAATACAGCGTGTAAAATAAAAACCATTCTCTACATCCACAAAATTTATGGATTTTATTTTTTTATGAAACTTTTGACGATTGTAAAAAATCATACTAATGAGAAAATACAGGGTGCTTAACGAAACCAAACCATACTCTAAGAATCCTCACAATAATTCATTGAATATTTTTCATGAAACTTTTCACAATGGTCTGTAAGAAAACTATGTATACTAATTAAAAACTACTGGGTGTTTAAAAACTGAACCAATATTGAAACTCCCAAAATTCATGGAAATTTTTTATTTATTAAACTTCCATCAAGGATTTATTATGACACTCACTAACGAAGCAAATACAGAGTGTTTAATAATAACGAACCATTCTCTAAAAATCCTCAAAATTCATGGAATTAAAAATTCTTTTCGATGAAACTTTATACAATGTTCTGTAGGAAAAATATACTAATTAAGAAATACAGAGGGTTTAAAAACCTAACCATTTCCTAAAAATCAACAAAACTCATGGAATTAAAAATTATTTTTGATAAAACCTTATACAATGGTTTGTAAAAATCTATACTAATGAAAAATACAGGAGGTTTAAAAACCTAACCATTTCCTAAAAATCAACAAAATTCATGGAATTAAAAAATTATATTTGATGAAATTTTATACAATGTTCTGTAGGAAAAATATACTAATTAGGAAATACAGAGTGTTTAAAAATAACGAACCATTCTCTAAAATTCCTCAAAGTTCATGGAATTAGAAAATTCATTTTGATGAAACTTTGTACAATAGTTTTAAAACATCTATACTAATGAAAAATACAGGAGGTTTCAAAACCGAACCGTTCCCTAAAAATCATAAACATTCGTGGACTTAAATTTTTTTTTGCTATCTGATGAAACTTTTACAATAGTTTGTAAAAACTATAAAAATATATACTTTGGTATTATTATGTATATGAATACATACTTATGAAAAATACAGGGTGTAAAATAAAGAACCATTCTCTACAGCCACAAAATTTATGGAATTTAATTTTTTTATTAAACTTTTCACGATTATAAAAATTATACTAATGAAAAATACAGGGTGCTTAACGAAACCAAACCATACTCTAAGAATCCCACAATAATTCATTGAATATTTTTTATGAAACTTTTCACAATGGTCTGTAAGAAAACTATACTAATTTAAAAAATTCTGGGTGTTTAAGAAAACTGAACCAATATTGAAACTCCCAAAATTCATGGAAATTTTTTTTTATTTATTAAACTTCCATCATGGATTTATTATGACACTCATTAACGAAGCAAATACAGAGTGTTTAATAATAACGAACCATTCTCTAAAAATCCTCAAAATTCATGGAATTAAATAATTCTTTTTGATGAAACTTTATACAATGTTCTGTAGGAAAAATATACTAATTAAAAATACAGAGTGTTTAAAATAACGAACCATTCTCTAAAATTCCTCAAAATTCATGGAATTAAAAATTCTTTTGATGAAACTTTATACAATGTTCTATAGGAAAAATATCCTAATTAAGAAATACAGAGGATTTAAAAACCGAACCATTCTCTAAAAATCAACAAAATTCATGGAATTAAAAATTCTTTTGATGAAACTTTTACAATGTTCTGTAGGAAGAATATACTATTGAACAAATACGGGTGTTTAAAAACCGAACTGTTCCCTAAAAATCCTGAAAATTCGTGGATTAAATTTTTTTTGCTTTCTGATGAAACTTTTACATTAGTTTGTCAAAAACTATAAAAATATATACTTAGGTTTTATTATGTATATAAATACATACGTATGAAAAATACAGGGTGTAATATATAGATCCATTCTCTAGATCCACAAAATTTATGGAATTTATTTTTTTATGAAACTTTTCACGATTGTAAAAAATTATACCGATGAAAAATACGGGGTGTTTAACAAAACCAAACCATTCTCTAAAAATCCTCACAATTCATGGAATATTTTCTAATGAAACTTTTCACAACGGTCTGTAAGAAAACTATACCAATTAAAAACTACTGGGTGTTTAAAAACCGACCTTTCTCTAGAAACCTTCATGGAAGTATAATATTCCTTTGATGAAACGTTTAACAATGGTCTATATGGAAACTATTTTAATGAAAACAATACAGGGTGTTTAAGAAAACTGAACCAATATTGAAACTCCCAAAATTCATGGAATAAAATTATTTGTTTTGCTTCGGATGGGTTGTCAGATGTACGAAAGACCGTTTTATATACAAAGTGTTGGAAAAATGTTGAACGGTGAAAAATCTCAAAATTAAGAGAACTGACTAATTTATTTTACTCAACTTCCATCGGGGGTCTCTTAACGCACTAATTATCGAAAAAATACATGGTGTTTAAATAAAACTAACCATACTCAAGAAATGTCAAGTCGGCGAATGCCGACTTGCCACCTTTCTAGTTCTTATATATTAAAATCCGTTGTTTTTTCTCGCTCCCTCCGGGTGGGTGGAAAAGTGGGGTTTTGCGTCCCAAAAGGCTTTTTTTGCGAGCCGCGCAGCGGCGAGCCCGGGGGCGCGAAGTCGAGTTCGGTCCTGGGGTTGTCTGTTAGGCGTATTTTGGTTGGTTCGTTTTACTTTTTTCGGGGCGAATTTTGCGTTTTTCCGGAGGTCCACCGGTGTTACTTTTCCAATTTCGCGAGGAAACGAGACAAAAGTCGAAAACCACGCCCATTATCGGAAGTCCGGAAGCCGCCCGGAGGCCGACTTCGCTACGCGCGACGTTTTTCACGGGAGCCCGTCGGGGACGCGGGCGCGGGCGAGTCTCCTTATTTGGTCCTTTCTCCGTCGCGACGAGGCGCTCGGCGGGCCGTTTTTCGCGTTTTTCTAGGTAAATTTTCCGTTTTTCGGAGGGTCCTCGCCGGCCGTTCTCGGCGAGAGGGATGGAGATAGCGCGGAGGAGCTTATCGCCCGGGAATCGGAGAAACGGTAGTCGGATATGGGTAGACGTCAAACTATTTCGGATTCGATATTTTCGTATTTTCCCGCATTCATTTCCAGAAAGCCATATCGAAACGTAAACTTTGAACCTTCTACAATGTGTCGCGTGCCTCAGGTTTGAGTTTAAAATTCGATTTTATAGCAAAATAACGAAAATTTTGGTCAATTACACGTTCGGCGGCATTCGCGTTCGCTCGGCCGTTCTAAAAGTCAAACGGCAAGACGGACCTTGCACGGCCTGTGACAGCTCCCCATAAAACTTAGGAACGATTGCCAAACGGGCCGATGTGAGCCCCGATGGACAGAAACGGTAAGTTTAAAGTCTCTAGATACTTTCTGTTATGCGAGCGCTGGATTTTGAATTCATTTTCGTATCGAAATGTGCGAAAATCCGATCCAAGACCGGGGAGAAGGGCCTGGCAAATGGCGGTCTTCACAAAACCTTCAAAACGATTAGATTCTGAAAAGTAAGTACCCCTTTATTTCCATAAAGCCATATTGAAACGTAAACTTTGAACCTTCTACAATGTGTCGCGTGCCTCATGTGTGAGTTTAAAATTCTATTTTCTAGAGAAAATAACGAAAATTTTGGTCAATGACAAGTTCGGCGGCATTCGCATTCGCTCGGCCGTCTGAAACGTCAAACGGCAAGCCGGACGGTGCGGTGCTGTTGACAGCTCCGGATAAAACATAGGAAATTTTGCTAAACGGTCCGATCGGAGCCTCCCGAAAGACAGAAACGGTAAGTTTAAAGTCTCTAGATACTTTCTGTTATGCGAGCGCTGGATTTTGAATTCATTTTTGTATCGAAATGTGCGAAAATCCGATCCAAGACCGGGGAGAAGGGCCTGGCAAATGGCGGTCTTCACAAAACCTTCAAAACGATTAGATTCTGAAAAGTAAGTACCCCTTTATTTCCATAGAGCCATATAGAAACGTAAACTTTGAACCTTCTACAATGTGTCGTGTGTCTCAGGTTTAGGTTTAAAATTCGATTTTATAGTGAAAATATTGAAATTTTAGTCCACTACACGTTCGGCCGGCGCCTGGCCGCCGAAACGTCAAACGGCGAGTGGGTGACAGTTCCGCATATAACATAGGAAATTTCGCTAAATGGGCCGAAGGCCAAAAAAGGTAAATTTGAAGTCTCTAGATACATTCTGTTATGCGAGCGCTTTATTTTGAGTTCATTTTTGCATTGAACTATGCATAAATACGAATGAATACGTGGTATAAATGAGCTAGACAATATGGCGGACTTCAATTATTTTAAGTCGCTTCGCGTATATACAGTGCGACTCAAAAAAGCTCGACGTACGGGGTGTTACGATAAAATTGACGAGAAAAAAATAAAAATTACAGATTCGAGGATATTTTCGGTTTTTTCGGAGGGGTTGTCTGACGTGCGAAAGACCGTTTTATATACAAAGTGTTGGAAAAATGTTAAACGTTAAAAAAATGTCAAAATTAAGGGAACAGGAAATTGGTACTTTGGTATTTTTTGGTACGAAACTTCCGTCGGGGGTCTCTTCCCGCACTAATTATCGAAAAAATACAGGGTGCTTACAAAACCCACCCGTTCCTAAAAATCATGAAAATTCGTGGATTTAAAAATTTTTTTGCTTTCTGATGAAACTTTTTACAATAGTTTGTAAAAAAACTATAAAAAATATATACTTTGGTATTATTATATATATAAATACATACGTATGAAAAAATACAGGGTGTAAAATAAAGAAGCATTCTGTAGATCCACAAAATTTATGGCATTTATTTTTTTTATGAAACTTTTCACGATTGTAAAAAAATTATACTAATGGAAAAATACAGGGTGCTTAACGAAACCAAACCATTCTCTAAGAATCCTCACAATAATTCATTGAATGTTTTTTTATGAAACTTTTCACAATTGTCTGTAAGAAAACTATACTAATTAAAAAACTACTGAGTGTTTAAGAAACCTGAACCAATATTGAAACACCCAAAATTCATAGAAAATTTTTTTTTATTTATTAAACTGTCGTCAAGGATTTATTATGACACTCACTAACGAAGCAAATACAGAGTGTTTAAAAATAACGAACCATTCTCTGAAAATCCTCAAAATTCATGGAATTAAAAAATTCTTTTTGATGAAACTTTATAAAATGTTCTGTAGGAAAAATAGACTAATGAAGAAATACAGAGTGTTTAAAAATAACGAAACATTCTCTAAAAATCCTCAAAATTCATGGAATTAAAAATTCTTTTGATGAAACGTTTCACAATAGTTTGTAAAAACTATAATAATGAAAAATACAGGAGGTTTAAAAAAACCGAACCATTCTCTAAAAGACAACAAAATTCATGGAATTAAAAAATTCTTTTTGATGAAACTTTTTACAATGTTCTGTAGGAAAAATATACTAATGAAAAAATACGGGGTGTTTAAAAAAACCGAAACGTTCCCTAAAAATCCTGAAAATTCGTGGATTTAAAATTTTTTTTTTGCTTTCTGATTAAACTTTTTACAGTAGTTTGTAAAAAAACAATAAAAAATATATAATTTGGTATTACTATGTATATAAATACATACGTATGAAAAAATATAGGGTGTAAAATAAAGAACCATTCTCTAGATCCACAAAATTTATGGAATTTATTTTTTTATGAAACTTTACGATTGTAAAAAAAATATATACTAATAAGAAAATACAGGGTGCTTAACGAAACCAAACCATTCTATAAGAATCCTAACAATTCATGGAATATTTTTTATGAAACTTTTCACAATGGTCTGTAAGAAACTATTTTAATGAGAACAATATAACAGAGTGTTTAAGAAAACTGAACCAATATTAAAACTCCCAAAATTCATGGAAAAATTTATGGAATTTAATTTTTTTATTCAACTTTTCACGATTGTAAAAATTACACTAATGAAAAAATACAGGGTGTTTAACAAAACCATTGAACCAATATTGAAACTCCCAAAATTCATAGAAAAAACTTATGGAATTTTTTTTTATGAAACTTCACGATTGTTAAATAATTATACTAATGAACAAATACAGGGTGTTTGGCAAAACCAAACCATTCTCTAAGAATCCTCACAATTCATGGAATATTTTCTTATGAACCTTTTCACATTAAAACACTACTGGGTGTTTAAAAAACTGAGCCATTCTCTAGGAACCTTCATGGAAGTATAATATTCTTTTTATGAAACTTTCAACAATGGTTTATACGGCAACTATTTTAATGAGAACAATACAGGGTGTTTAAGAAAATCGAATCATTCTAAAAATCCTAAAAACTTGGAATTAAAAACTCTTTTTTGGTTTTTGGTGAAACTTTTTAAGATAGTTTGTAAAAAACTATAAAAAATACATACTTAAGTATTATTATGTAGCTATATAAATACATACTTATGAAAATATACAGGGTGTAACATAAACAACAATTCTCTAGATCAACAAACTTTATGGAATTTAATTTTTTTTAAGAAACTTTTTACGATTGTAAACAAATTATACTTATGAAAAGATACGGGGTGTTTTACAAAACCAAACCTTTCTCTAAGAATCCTCACAATTCATGGAATATTTTCTAATGTAACTTTTCACAACTGTCTATAAGAATACTATACTAATTAAAAACTACTGGGTGTTTAAAAACCGACTGTTCTCTAGAAACCTTCATGGAAGTATAATATTCCTTTGATGAAACTTTTAACAATGGTCTATATGGAAACTATTTTAATGAAAACAATATAGGGTGTTTAAGAAAACTTAACCAATATTGAAACTCCCAAAATTCATGGAATAATTTTTTTTTGCTTCGGATGGGTTGTCGGATGTACGAAAGACCGTTTTATATACAAAGTGTCGGAAAAATTTTGAACGTTAAAAAAATCTCAAAATTAAGAGAACTGACAATTTTTTTACTCAACTTCCATCGGGGGTCTCCTAACACACTAATTATCGAAAAAATACATGGTGTTTAAAAAAAACTAACCCTACTCAAGAAAGGTCAAGTCGGCGATAGCCGACTTGCCACCTTTCTAATTACTATATATTAAAATCCGTTGTTTTTTCTCGCTCCCACCGGGGGGTGAGAAAAGGGGCATTTTGCGTCCCAAAAGGCTTTTTTCGCGAGCCGCGCAGCGGCGAGCCGAAGGGCGCGAAGCGCCCTTCGGTCCCGCGGTTGTCTGTTAGGCGTATTTTGGTTGGTTCGTTTTACTTTTTTCGCGGCGAATTTTGCGTTTTTCCCGAGGTCTGCGGCCGCTACTTTTCCGTTTTCGCGAGGAAACGAGACAAAAGTCGAAAACCACGCCCATTATCGGAAGCCCGAAAGCCGCCCGGAGGCCGGTTTTGCTTCGCGCGTGGTTTTTCGGGCGAGCCCGTCGGGGACGCGGCCGCGGGCGAGTCACTTTATTGGGTCCTTTCTCCGTCGCGACGAGGCGCTCGGCGGGCCGTTTTTCGCGTTTTTCTAGGTTAATTTTCCGTTTTTCGGAGGGTCCTCGCCGGCCGTTCTCGGCGAGAGGGATGGAGATAGCGCGGGAGGAGCTTATCGCCCGGGAATCGGAGAAACGTCAGTCGGATATGGGTAGACGTCAAACCATTTCCGATTCGATATTTTCGTATTTTCCCGCATTCATTTCAACAAAGCCATATCGAAACGTAAACTTTGAACCTTCTACAATGTGTCGCGTGCCTCAGATTTAGGTTTAAAATTCGATTTTATAGGGAAAATAACGAAAGTTTGGGTCAATTCCACGTTCGGCGGCATTCGCGTTCGCTCGGCCGTCCGAAACGTCAAACGGCTAGCCGGACGGTGCACGGCCGGTGACAGCTCCGGATAAAACGTAGGAACGTTCGCTAAACGGGCAGATCTGAGACCCGCCAAGGCCGGAAAAGGTAAATTTAAAGTCCCTAGATGCTTTCTGTTATGCGAGCGTTGGGTTTTGAATTCGAATTTGTATCGAATTTTGCGTAATACCGAACCGAGACGTGGAGAAGAGCCTGGCAATATGGCGGGTCCTCACAAAACCTTCAAAACGTTACATTTTGCAAAGTTTATTTCCATAAAGCCATATCGAAACGTAAACTTTGAACCTTCTACAATGTGTCGTGTGCCTCAGATCTGTTTTTAAAATTCGATTTTATAGTAAAATTGCGAAAATTTGCGGCGTCAAATGGCGAGTGCGCGGTGACATTTCCGAATAAATCGCAGAAAATTTCGCTAAATGGGCCGACCGGAGCCCCCTAAAGGTCGAAAACGGTAAATCTGAAGTCTCTAGATACGTTGTGTTATGCGAGCGTTTGGTTTTGAATTCGTTTTTGTATCGAAATTTGCGAAAATCCTAAGCAAGACGGGGTCAAATTGACGTAAGCCATAGAACAGCTGTCAAATATTTCCATCCGCTATTGCTATTTGCATTGAACTTTGCATAAATAGAACGAATAGGTAGGTGGTATCAGTGAGCTAGACAATATGGCAGACCAAGACGGGGTCAAAATGACGGAAGCCATAGAACAGCTGTCAAATATTTCCATCCGCTATTGCTATTTGCATTGAACTTTGCATAAATAGAATGAATAGGTGGTATCAGTGAGCTAGACAATATGGCACACTTCAAGTCGCTTCGCTTATATACAGTGCGACTCAAAAAAGCTCGATGTACGGGGTGTTACGATAAAATTGACGAGAAAAAATAAAAATTACAGATTCGAGGAAATTTTCGGTTCTTTCGCTTCGAGGGGTTCTCTGACGTGCGTAGGACCGTTTTATATACAAAGTGTTGGAAAATGTCGAACGTTAAAAAATGTAAAAATTAAGGGAACTGAAAATTTTTTGGTACGAAACTTCCGTCGGGGACTCTTACCGCACTAATTATCGAAAAATACGGGGTGTTTAAAAATTCGAACTGTTCCCTAAAAATCCTGGACATTCGTGGATTTAAAATTTTTTTGCTTTCTGATGAAACTTTTACAATAGTTTGTAGAAAAACTGTAAAAATATATACTTTGGTATTATTATGTATATGAATACATACTTATGAAAAATACAGCGTGTAAAATAAAAACCATTCTCTACATCCACAAAATTTATGGATTTTATTTTTTTATGAAACTTTGACGATTGTAAAAATCATACTAATGAGAAAATACAGGGTGCTTAACGAAACCAAACCATACTCTAAGAATCCTCACAATAATTCATTGAATATTTTTTCATGAAACTTTTCACAATGGTCTGTAAGAAAACTATGTATACTAATTAAAAACTACTGGGTGTTTAAAAACTGAACCAATATTGAAACTCCCAAAATTCATGGAAATTTTTTATTTATTAAACTTCCATCAAGGATTTATTATGACACTCACTAACGAAGCAAATACAGAGTGTTTAATAATAACGAACCATTCTCTAAAAATCCTCAAAATTCATGGAATTAAAAATTCTTTTGATGAAACTTTATACAATGTTCTGTAGGAAAAATATACTAATTAAGAAATACAGAGGGTTTAAAAACCTAACCATTTCCTAAAAATCAACAAAACTCATGGAATTAAAAATTATTTTTGATAAAACCTTATACAATGGTTTGTAAATATCTATACTAATGAAAAAATACAGGAGGTTTAAAACAACCTAACCATTTCCTAAAAATCAACAAAATTCATGGAATTAAAAAATTCTATTTGATGAAATTTTATACAATGTTCTATAGGAAAAATATACTAATTAAGAAATACAGAGTGTTTAAAAATAACGAACCATTCTCTAAAATTCCTCAAAGTTCATGGAATTAGAAAATTCATTTTGATGAAACTTTGTACAATAGTTTTAAAACATCTATACTAATGAAAAATACAGGAGGTTTCAAAACCTAACCGTTCCTTAAAAATCCTAAACATTCTTGGATTTTAATTTTTTTTTTTGCTTTCTGATGAAACTTTTTACAATAGTTTGTAAAAACTATAAAAATATATACTTTGGTATTATTATGTATATGAATACATACTTATGAAAAATACAGGGTGTAAAATAAAGAACCATTCTCTACAGCCACAAAATTTATGGAATTTAATTTTTTTATTAAACTTTTCACGATTATAAAAATTATACTAATGAAAAAATACCGGGCGCTTAACGAAACCAAACCATACACTAATAATCCCCACAATAATTAATAGAATAATATTATATGAAACATTAAACAAAGGTCTGTAAGAAAACTATAATAATTAAAAATTCTGGGTGTTTAAGAAAACTGAACCAATATTGAAACTCCCAAAATTCATGGAAATTTTTTTATTTATTAAACTTCCATCAAGGATTTATTATGACACTCATTAACGAAGCAAATACAGAGTGTTTAATAATAACGAACCATTCTCTAAAATTCCTCAAAATTCATGGAATTAAAAATTCTTTTGATGAAACTTTATACAATGTTCTATAGGAAAAATATCCTAATTAAGAAATACAGAGGATTTAAAAACCGAACCATTCTCTAAAAATCAACAAAATTCATGGAATTAAAAATTCTTTTGATGAAACTTTTACAATGTTCTGTAGGAAGAATATACTATTGAACAAATACGGGTGTTTAAAAACCGAACTGTTCCCTAAAAATCCTGAAAATTCGTGGATTTAAAATTTTTTTGCTTTCTGATGAAACTTTTACATTAGTTTGTCAAAAACTATAAAATATATACTTAGGTTTTATTATGTATATAAATACATACGTATGAAAAATACAGGGTGTAATATATAGATCCATTCTCTAGATCCACAAAATTTATGGAATTTATTTTTTTATGAAACTTTTCACTATTTTAAAAAAATTATACAGATGAAAAAGTACGGGGTGTTTAACAAAACCAAACCATTCTCTAAAAATCCTCACAATTCATGGAATATTTTCTAATGAAACTTTTCACAACGGTCTGTAAGAAAACTATACTAATTAAAAACTACTGGGTGTTTAAAACCGACCTTTCTCTAGAAACCTTCATGGAAGTATAATATTCCTTTGATGAAACGTTTAACAATGGTCTATATGGAAACTATTTTAATGAAAACAATACAGGGTGTTTAAGAAAACTGAACCAATATTGAAACTCCCAAAATTCATGGAATAAAATTATTTGTTTTGCTTCGGATGGGTTGTCGGATGTACGAAAGACCGTTTTATATACAAAGTGTTGGAAAAATGTTGAACGGTAAAAATCTCAAAATTAAGAGAACTGACTAATTTATTTTACTCAACTTCCATCGGGGTCTCTTAACGCACTAATTATCGAAAAATACATGGTGTTTAAAAAACTAACCCTACTAAGAAAGGTCAAGTCGGCGAATGCCGACTTGCCACCTTTCTAGTTCTTATATATTAAAATCCGTTGTTTTTTCTCTCTCGCGAAAAAGTGGCGTTTTGCATTACCTAAGGCTTTTGAGGCGAGCCCGGGTGCGCGAAGCCGAGTTCGGTCCTTCGGTTGTCCGGTGGGCGTATTTTGGTGATTTCTCTTTACCTTTTTCGGGGCGAATTTTGCGTTTTTCCGGAGGTCCGCGGCCGCCAGTTTTCCATTTTCGCGCGGATGTCGCGAAAAAAAGAGATGGATATAGCCGGGAATTCGAGAAACGTCAGTCAGATATGGGTAGACGTCCAACTATTTCGGATTCGATATTTTCGTATTTTCCCGCATTCGTTTCCACAAAGCCATGTCGAAACGTAAACTTTGAACCTTCTACAATGTGTCGCGTGCCTCAGGTTTGAGTTTAAAATTCGATTTTATAGTGAAAATAACGAAAGTTTTACTCAATTACACGTTCGGCGGTATTCGCATTCGCTCGGCCGCCGGCCGTCCTAAACGTCAAACGGCTACCAGGACGGTGCACGGCCTGTGACAGCTCCCGATAAAACTTAGGAACGTTCGCTAAAAGGGTCGATCGGAGGGCCGCCAATGCCAGAAAAGGTATGTTTAAAGTCTCTAGATACTTTCCGTTATGCGAGCCCTGGATTTCGAGTTCGTTTTTCCATAAAAATTTGCTTAAATCCAAACCGAGACGGGGAGAAGAGCCTAGCAATATGGCGGGTCCTCACAAAACCTTCAAAACGATTACATTCTGAAAAGTAAGTACCCCTTTATTTCCATAAAGCCATATCGAAACGTACACTTTGAACCTTCTACAATGTGTCGTGCCTCAGGTTTAGGTTTAAAATTCGATTTTATAGTGAAAATAGCAAAAATTTTCGTCGACTACAGAAACGTCAAATGGCGAGTGCGCGGTGACATTTCCGAATAAATCGCAGAAAATTTCGCTAAATGGGCCGACCGGAGGCCCCCAAAAGCCGAAAACGGTAAATTTGAAGTCTCTAGATACGTTGTGTTATGCGTGCGTTTGGTTTTGAATTCGTTTTCGTATCGAAATTTGCGAAAATTCTAAGCAAGACGGGGTCAAAATGACGGAAGCCATAGAACAGCTGTCAAATATTTCCATCCGCTATTGCTATTTGCATTGAACTTTGCATAAATAGAATGAATAGGTGGTATCAGTGAGCTAGACAATATGGCAGACTTCAAGTCGCTTCGCTTATATACAGTGCGACTCAAAAAGCTCGATGTACGTTACGATAAAAATTGACGAGAAAAAAATAAAAATTACAGATTCGAGGAAATTTTCGGTTTTTTCGCTTCGGAGGGGTTCTGTGACGTTCGTAGGCCCGTCTTAAATACAAAGTGTTGGAAAAATGTGAAACGTTAAAAAAATGTCAAAATTAAGGGAACTGAACATTTTTTTGGTACGAAACTTCCGTCGGAGGACTCTTACCGCACTAATTATCGACAAAAATACGGGGTGTTTAAAAAATCCGAACCATTCCCTAAAAATCCTGAACATTTGTGGATTAAAAATTTTTTTTTTCTTTCTGATGAAACTTTTTACAATAGTTTGTAAAAAAACTATAAAAAATATATACTTTGGTATTATTATGTATATGAATACATACTTATGAAAAAATACAGGGTGTAAAATAAAGAACCATTCTCTAGATCCACAAAATTTATGGAATTTATTTTTTTTTATGAAACTTTTCACGATTGTAAAAATATTATACTAATGAAAATATACAGGGTGCTTAACGAAACCAAACCATACTCTAAGAATCCCCACAATAATTCATTGAATATTTTTTTAGTAACCTTTTCACGATGGTCTCTAAGAAATATATACTAATTAAAAAACTACTGGGTGTTTAAGAAAACTGAACAAATATTGAAACTCCCAAAATTCATGGAAATTTTTTTTTTATTTATTAAACTTCCATCAAGAATTTATTATTATGACACTCACTATCGAAGCAAATACAGAGTGTTTAATAATAACGAACCATTCTCTAAAAATTTTCAAAATTCATGGAATTAAAAAATTCTTTTTGATGAAACTTTATACAATGTTCTGTAGGAAAAATATACTAATTGAAAAATACAGAGTGTTTAAAAATAACGAACCATTCTCTAAAAATTTTCAAAATTCTTGGAATTAAAAAATTCTGTTTGATGAAATTTTATACAATGTTCTGTAGGAAAATATACTAATTAAGAAATACAGAGTGTTTAAAAATAACGAACCATTCTCTAAAAATCCTCAAAATTCATGGAATTTGAAAATTCTTTTTGATGAAACTATACAATAGTTTGTAAAAATATATATTATTTAAAATTACTGGGGTTTTAAAAATACCGAACCGTTCCCTAAAAATCCTGAATATTTGTGGATTTAAATTTTTTTTTTTTATTTCTGATGAAACTTTTTAAAATAGTTTTTAAAAAAACTATAAAAAAATATATACTTTGGTATTATTATGTATATGAATACATACTTATGAAAAAATACAGGGTGTAAAATAAAGAACCATTCTCTAGATCCACAAAATTTATGGAATTTATTTTTTTTTATGAAACTTTTCACGATTGTAAAAATATTATACTAATGAAAATATACAGGGTGCTTAACGAAACCAAACCATTCTTTAAATATCCTCACAATTCATGGAATATTTTCTAATGAAACTTTTCACAACGGTCTGTAAGAAAACTATACTAATTAAAAACTACTGGGTGTTTAAAAAACCGACCGTTCTCTAGAAAGCTTCATGGAAGTATAATATTCCTTTGATGAAACTTTTAACAATGGTCTATATGGAAACTATTTTAATGAAAACAATACAGGGTGTTTAAGAAAACTGAACCAATATTGAAACTCCCAATATTCATGGAATAAATTTATTTTTTTGCTTCGGATGGGTTGTCGGATGTACGAAAGACCGTTTTATATACAAAGTGTTGGAAAAATGTTGAACGTTAAAAAAGTCTCAAAATTAAGAGAACTGACTAATTTATTTTACTCAACTTCCATCGGAGGTCTCTTAACACACTAATTATCGAAAAAATACATGGTGTTTAAAAAAAACTAACCCTACTCAAGAAAGGTCAAGTCGGCGAATGCCGACTTGCCACCTTTCTAGTTATTATTATATTATTTGTAGAATTGGCAGTATCGTCAATATACATATTCTCAACTTTTCCTCTTTATGTAACAAACTATCCTACATAATTATTTGCACAATGAGCGCAATATTATGCAAGGTTTCTACAAGTAAATTCTTTATTTATTGAGAAACCACTTTCCACTACAACTTTCTCGAGTGAAAAAATTATTACAATTTTTACGACTTTATATAGATGTTGTCAATTTTTGTAGTTATCTAACTGTATACATATTACATCCTTGCGAAGTAAAAAAAAAATAGAAATCACAATATACAAAATAGGACATCTTCAACCTCTGATCTGATTTGACATAAAAGTCTATTGTGACAGATATACGCGGTTCCTCAAGTTCTAGACACTATTTAGCTCGTTAACTTTCTTTTAGTCGACCGTAGGAATAATATTTACAAAGATAAGGCAGCGAGAGTAGGCCATTGGATTGTTACTCTCCATCCAATCCACTTCTGATGGAACATTTCTTCCAAATACGTTCGGAAATAATGCCTCTGGGAAATACTACATATACGTTAGGAACTTCCAGAATAAATATACCAAACTTGGCAGGCCAGATTCACGGTGATATGCCCTAATTGAATATCAGAAGATATAATGGGTTAACATGATCTAAATTTAGTGGAAATGCATTTTTTTCTCATTTCAGTGTTTTCAAACAAGTTTGTTAAATACATTTTTTTAACAAGAATGGGATATATTTAGAGGACTAAAAGGTTATGTGAACCCGACTTTTAAAAATTCAATTTATCTTGTGATTCTTATAGATTATCGTTTGTAGTAACGTTTTTTTCACTTGTCGTAACAGAAAAAGGTATATGACCTTGAAAAATCTCATCATTCGACTTTCACGCACTTAAATCTGGATGTGTCTTACAAAGAGTCGTTTGTAGTAGCTTTCATTTCTTTTGTAGATCCTTGAAATCTAAAGTAGAGTCACTATACTTCAAGCGAAAAAAAAAACGTTTGCAGTTGCTTGTAGTAACTTCCCTTGCCTTTAGGTAGTTAGATAGGTTACTCCATAAAACTGCAAACGATTTTTTAGCTTCTGTTTGAAGTATACTTTCTCTACGTTAAATCTAATCACAGCCCGATAAAATTATACTGTTTTCCTTTTCAAAATTGTCACCGCTTTACCAGTAAACAAATCAATGAAATGAGATGGAAAAAGTTACTGTTTAGATATATTTAAAATAGGAATGGAATATATTTTACACACAAGAATATACTGAAAATATTCGAAATAGCTATAATTTTTTCCCTTCCTACTATAAACAAGATTCTAGTGTAGTAAAAGTCGGAGACAATGAGTTTGTTCAAAATTAGATAACTTTTTTTGAAATTACCTACTACAATCCAAAAAAATGTTATTGCAAACGATAGTCTATAAGAATACCAAAGAAAAAAACAAATTTTTAAAATCGGGTGCCAGGTTAACATAGCCGTCCAAATAGCTTGGATTTTAATTTTTCGAAAAGTTATGTACCTATGGTAAGTTTCTCGAAATCATCTTGTACATATCATTTTCATCATTTTATCAAACACCAAATCGTTTTACTTTGTATCTATATTACATATTGTATCTTTAGCAACGGGCAAAACTCTTTAATGAATAACTTAAACTGACTCTAATTATTGTTATTAATTTTTATTTATATTGAATCTTAAATTTATTGCTTCAATGAGATTGTCATTTACTTAATGAAATGTACTTAAATAGTAGTCACTTTGTTTCAAATTATTTACAAATTAGTAATAATTACACTTATAAGCACTTATACATATAGACCAGATATACTAGAAAAATAATTAATTATTATTAAAAATTAGTGGCTTACTAAATTTAGTCGCATAATGTTTATACTTTATTTTAGAAACACTTACTTGCATCTGCCAAGGTCACCTGTGGAAGAAAAAAAAACTAGAATTAGGTACTAAGTATGTAATTCAAATATTTAGATTTTTGTATAACTATGCAGTTTATGTGATTCACCTTATAATTTTGAGATTAAGGAATAACATATCTAGTATTACAATTATAAGTTATATGATATACCCCAAGTAGCACACTAGTCTTATAATTGAAAATTATAAGAACAGAAATTTATATAAAAGATATGTAGCGGTTAAATGACAGGAATTTCATCGTATTATTGTTCCATTTGAGACTTTTTTGTTAACAGCCGCTATTTTGCTGCTCAAAGTACCTCTGAGAATATTGTAATCCCAACAGAAAAAAAAACGTTTTATAAAAATTATTTAAACTATTTTCAGAATGTTCCTGTGTCTGCACTTATGCAGTATTTTTTCTTCAGGAGGACATTTTACTCTATAATGTCTATAGTAGCAATCTACACGACTGACTATAAAGCGTTATAAATCAATTTTATAGTGGTCGCAAGAGAAATATTTGACAAGATTCTTACAGCAAAAATTAAAGTATTTTATAGAAGTTATTTATATTACTTTAAGAAAGTTCTTACACCTTTTATGCAACACTTTAGTTTGAGAAAGCTGTTTAGGTGTATAATTACAGTATTTGTTTTATAAATGCTGTATTAAAATATTTTTGCGCGACAATAAAGCAAAACTGCTTCTTAAAGTTAGTTAACACTAGCAAACGATTTTCTACAAAACATAATGCTCTTATGTTTCGCTTCTACATAACATGTACAAAGTATTTTAAAAGCTTCTGTGACCAAACTGTTATTATTATTTTAGCGCCATGTTAATTCACTTAATTACAATTGCTTTTCAGCTTACATCTTGAAAAAATCAAAAACAACTTTCAGGTGAAGTTTTCATGAAAATAACTTCCGCTGCTCATTCAAAATAGGTAAGAGTTTCTATTATATGAAATTTAGAATTCGAATTGGGAATAATTTTTAGCAGCAAATGTGCATACAATTTAAATTTTCAGTTTGTTCGTGAACGAAAATTGTATCTTTATTTTTAGTATTATGCAGGCGCGTTTTCGACCTACTTTATTCGTTTATCATAGTAAAATTTTATTCGTACCTGAAATTCAACTTTAAATTAGATATTTTTCACTTTATAAATTATAACATCGTATAATATACCTAATATAAAGATACTTATAATAGACCTATGTCGTAAAATTTAAAGAAAGTTGATTATGTATTAGCTTTATAGTTATGATGGGTTTGTAAATAAAACAGAATACCTGTATAAGGTTTTTATAAGACATTATCATGACATGACATGCTTTATTGGAATCGTACATTGTTGTATCAATACTGTAAACTCATTGCTAAAACATAACTTGTTTTTATATAGAACTCTTAAAACACAATTATATAATTTTTATACAGCAACTATGTTTGATAAAAATGTGTCTATTTCACGCTATTAGCTGCTGTGTTGATGCCAATAAGATGTTTCTGCAACCTTGCAACTTTAACTATCCAAAAATTATTTTTTTCATATATTTTCAGGTATTAACAATATTGTGCGAAACTAACTACTCAGTGGACAAAAGCCCCAACCTGCGTTGAATTACACCCACAATATCTACCCATATATTCCTTATTATTAGCTTTTGTAACATTTTTTTTACTGTTTAAGATAGGAATTGTAGGAGATTTGATACATATTAGCTTAAAATACCTTTCTTAAACAGTAAAAAAATATCCAAATATTAGTTACAGGAACATTATTAACCACTGATATAAAATATCTTGTGTTACTTGGGACAACCATATAGTAATAGTTTGACTATCCTTTATCTACTACATTATCCTTTGTAAGCAAAAGGCAAACAAAGACATTTCAGCGGACAACTCTGTGCCCTTTTAATTCGATTTTTCAAAGGATAATGTAATTTCCCATACACTGTAAATTAATTACTTTATATTAAAATTCCTGTGACAAACTCGACATTTAATAATTAGTTTTCTCTGAAATGAATTCCAATTAAACCCATGGCAGCGATGCCAGACGGAAAAAAATAATTTAATCAGATTAAATTAATTAATTTCGAATATATCCACCGTACATATTCTGATACATGATTTAATTAAATTTCAGAACACAACGGAATATCAAATGTATACTTTTTTCTATTTATTACTAAGGAATATCACCTTACTAAGGAAATCAGAACGAGAGAATAAGTTGTCGAAGTGAACAATTCAGAAAAGGTTAAATGTATTTCAAAATGGTTTGTCTTAATTCAGAATAAGTGAATTTACAAAGTACAATTTACATTTAGATTCTCATATAATAAAGTTAATGGACATAACAATAAATTATTATTTAAAACTGCACTGATGCCTTTTACAAATCAATTTACTCCTTCGAACATATAACTAAAAACATGTGTACTTATTTCATGTCTACAATTATTATGTAAGTTTACATAACTTTACGGTGGTCACAAGTTAACAATATAAAGTTATGTGAAACTACAGACAAATTTGTATCAGTATGCAGTTTCCTCTAGTCTGCAATAAGGAAGATTGAAAAAAACTCTCGAATCAAGGCAATCACACAGAGAGAAAAACACATCCAACGTTGCCAGACTTTGGAAATGTTTGTTTGCTTGATATTATTCTATTCGCTCCACCTTCGTCATTCATATAAACAGAAACCATACAAACTGGGATAGATATAGCTTAGGAATGCAGATTGGTGGGCATGTCCATCAGTAATAAATTGTATTTGGTGAATTTTAATACGTTTTCTCCAACTATGTCAAAATTTAAACTATTCATGATTAGATTAATTAGTGTATGAGTAGTGTAGTGTATGAGTAGATTAACGTCTAGTAAATTCACATCACATTCTTAATAAATTGAGTGCCTACGTAGAACAAAAACTAAAATAAATGAATGCACACTTTTCTGAACAATTTATATCTAGACACATCACAATTCTTTGTTACACTGAAATGGCAAAGATAAATTCTGTGACCTGATAAATGTCAGATTGTTGTTTACCTGTTTATTTTTATTTTGTTGTAGAATATATGGAACACATCGATGAAAAGCGGAGCTTTTTCACCACTTTCAACATAAATCTGATTCAAAAGCATAGCAAAAATCTGGAAACTTTCCCGATAACAAATGACTTAATAAGGTACAACAACCTACGGGAAACAAAGTTTGTCTTGACAGAGAAAAGGGTATTATTCACACGAAATCAGCACAAGGAGCGCAAACAAATAAATTTGATTTGAAATATTGACTTTTTTCTCCCTTTTAAAGTCCCGCATAAATCAATCGATTATGCGCCCAGAAGACTCGTTAATTCTCTCTAATGCATACGGCCGAAACAAAAATAAAAATACAGTGAATTCCTAGAAGGCTTGGGCGTCTTAGTGTTTAGATTTTGTTTATTTTCCTCAGTGTTCCCTTAATCTAATCCTGTGCGTACAGGTTGAAATAAGAGAGAGGTAAGCAAACATGGAGATTTAAATCATGCTTAAACACTAATTTATATTTACCGAGCTGAACGCGATTATTTACAATGCACGATATCAGAACACAAACGCATTTAGTACAGACTGTTAAGTTCCTCAGCAGGTCCATTTGCATACTAGAGCAGTAAATTTTGGTAGATTTGAGGGACGACGTATAAATGTTTGGAATTCTAATGTTTGTATAAGTTGTGTCAAAGATATTAGACAACAAATGGCACAGTCAATTTTAGATACAGTTTTTGCTGATCAATTTTTCATGAAAGTAATCTTTTATAACCCTCTTCCAAGTACAGACCAAATAATGTGCTTTACGTCCGGCAGTTACTACAAGTCGAAGATTTTTTGTGAAGTATGTCAGGGAAAAATTTGTTAACTAAATGGTTGACGTCAACAAAATAAAAAATGTGGCAAAAGAAATAGCAACTCAATTTGCCTCATCCGGAAAATTATACAGGGCACTACTTTAGACGTTCTTCCGCCACTGTGTTAATCGACGCAGAGGCCGATATTACCACCATTAAACGACATCCGCGCGCGCCAATATCCTTGGCTGGATAAATGACCTCGGATGAGCGGGGTCGAGAGGGACTATCTCTCTTTACCCACTTCATCGCTGTAAGACTGGACGTCTCGTAGAGGTGGGTTCCCTTCTCCGGCCAGTCTCGAACGCAATTGCGACCGATGCCGGCGGCTCTGGGAAACGACATGGAGGGGGCTTCTAGTGCGGTAGCGGAAACATATACAGTGTGGTCCACTTTCGAAAGCGGATACTTTAGAGGCAGTTAGAGAACCACAAAATAATATCAGTTTGTATTATAAACTATAGTCGAGAAATGCTTTGTTACAAAGATACAGGGTGTCAAAATTTTTATCAAAAGTTCCAAATTTATTAATATTTTTAACTACTTTAGACATTTAAATGAAATTTGGAAACTGAATAGGTAATCTAGATACATGTTTTTACGTAAAAAATATTATTTTTCTTCCACCAGTGGCATGCGTACGGACAGATCTTTTCTGTATATCCGGGATCAGAAACGTTTATTAAAGGCTAGAAGTACAAAGTTTCCAAATTGCAATATTAATACGTAACTTACTTCTTTATATCTGCTATACAGGGTCGGAAATCGGTGACGGTCTATCTGCCGTTACATGAGAGCGACAAAGTAAAGTATAGAAATCCATGCGATAGACAAGGAAGACTATATTGACGTTTTAAAATATAAATAGTCACCGCCCGTTTTGCCATTCAACAAATAAAATCCACTCCCGCTTATATCTCAGCGACCAATCGTCATCTTCGTTCGGTTAGAAGTAGGAGTGACTGCTCAGATGTTATTCTAATTTATAAAACGTCTTCTTATAGCCATCCTTGTCTATCGCACAGATTTCTATACTTTACTTTGTCGTTCTCATGTAACAGCAGATAGACCATCACCGATTTCCGACCCTGTATATGGTACACCTTTTGTCTGTTGGTATTTCGACATGAATCCATTTTATTATATTTCTTAATTTCAAAATCAAATTTTTCTATGCTTTAAGCGACTGTTAAATCTAAACGTCCGCGATGCATAATTCTGTCAAAGTCGAAGATCGCAACAAGAAATATATCGCTTCTCATGTTAAGTATTCTGCACGAAGTGATTTTATGTTGATGTGTGCGAAATGCACGGAGCAAAGCAAGCTCAATATTTAGTTTGATGTAGAAGTTTCGGCCAGGTGTGCAGTGTGCTTTAGGCATGTGTGTGTTATACCATGTTTACGAGCTTGAGATATGACGGGAATAAATCATTTAAGAAAACATGAGCAACAAAAGCTTGGGAAACTAGTCTTTACTATGAAATAGAAGATAGGTACATCGTGTCAATCTGGTTGTATCACCTTGATTTTTACTGTAGAAAATATTATTGCTACGTAATGATAAATAAAGCTTTATTCACGACCGGTAAGAGAAATCAATATCTCTGTTACCAAAAATTAAGGATTTTGCCTCTAGGTAGAAAACAATGACAAAATGGGTGCTAGTCAATTTACCAGCTACTTTATTGCCATTGCACCGGTCGTGTCCCTTTACCCAGCATACAGATACGCTGTTGTTAGCTGAGGCCACTACTAGTGCCTGATGGCATTCCCATGCTGATCTAGTTGTTATCTTATGATTACGTAAGATCAGTAGTGATTGTCTACTATCCAGAAAGTTTTACCGGACATGGATTGAGGCGTTTTTCGGCAACTTTACTGACCAATACTCCATGGTGGTTGGAAATCGACTACGATAGCGGAAAGTTATATTAAAGATTCACTGTCCAGCAAGATGGAAATTGTTGAAAAAATCCAGGTTCTACCTGGCGAAGTTGTGGGTCTCTCCAGTCCTTCAGAAACTGCGTATCGACTGAATTTAAATAATCCCGGTCAAAATGACAAGATCGTTTTTGAGATAAATGTTAATATTAATATTAACTCTAAATAAAATGCTATAAAAATAATTCGAAGCGTGGTATTATGTATTCTAATCCATTAGTTAAAAGGCCTTTAATGCACGGAAAACAGACGTATTAAACCTTCTTAATATAGTGGTCGTGGATAAAAGTATTTTGCAGTTAGGTGACAACTGAAAATTTAACGAAAATGACGACTTTTGATGACAATTTTCGAAAAATATTATTTTATGTTACATACAAAATAAGGTGGTTATATACGATCTCTTCTAGCATCAATGATAACGTAGGAATTAATCTTATAGAATTTTGTAAAAACAAATGTTCACTTGCACATATACAATGTAGAATTTGCGACTCACATTACTTTAACCGTGATTAAACTTCATTTTTCAAGTTGTAAGTGAATTTTCTACTAACACATCTCAGTGACAAAAGCTATTGTTTCAAAGTTTATCTTTCCTTTCGCTCTTTGTCTGGCGAACAATGAGAGACATTCTTAATTGCATATTATATATTAAATATGCCACACTGGCAAAAACACGGGACAAAAGGAAATTAACAAAGGACCGTAATTTAATCTTAACTTTTTGTTGTGTCTGGATTAAATTTTAATTAAAAATGCAGTCGATACGAGGTATCGGCCCTCCGGGAACTGTTTACTTAATTTAATTCTTTTAGTGTAACGCCTGTCAGAGGCTAAAATCATTTTTTCCCCGGTAAACTTAAAACCGAGACAAATTTTATCACAAAACTAAGCTACACATATCATGAAATAATATAACAGTGTTCTTAATAATAATAAGAACATTTCAGTTAGCTTGTGCAACAGGATCAACGAACAGCTTCTCTTTGTTCATGTGTTATTTCTGTAGTAAATATACAAATTTTATTACTGTATTTTAAATACTTAACATTTTTAATGTTGCTCTGTCTCGAAAAAATAAGATATATCAGGATAACTATGCAGGTGGCCAGGTAAGTATCTACGTGCGTGATCATCAACTACTGAAAACGCCATATTGATTCGTAATCAGCGTTTTTTATAATGTGGGATTCATGAAGACTATTTAGTATACAAGGTGTTATAGATTTGACTGCTATAAATTTAACAAATGATAGTATATATCAAAATGAACAAAAAAACCGTTTAATTAAGGGTTCTCGCATAATTTTCTGAATTAATTGCTCATAAAATGTAATGTTTGCCCCTTCTTTCAGTTTATTTATGTACAGTTTAAATAAAAATAATGTTTTTGTTAATCAATAAACTTCCATAAAGTCGATATCGGGGAATGTGCCTACAACGCAAGAATTTCAGTGACTACAAGTTAGTTGGCATCTGAACTATAAAGTGTCTGTCGCAAATTATTTTATGTACCACTATTTCCTAATTTTTCTTTGTTTGTTGAAATGTTTAGCATAGGTGAGTATCACGATATAAAATTGGAAGTATCTTAACATCTTCTTGATACTGGTAGTGTCATTTTTTTGACATGTTAAGGAAAGTGTAACAAAACATATATAATGTATTTTTTAAACACATTCAATGTGATATAAAGTTGTAGAAAAATATTTTTTGGAATTCTAGACTTTAAAATCATATTTTGTATTTGCACAAATATTTAAAAAATTATAACTTCAAAAATTCTCGTAGTTTTTTAAAATTTCATTCTGTATCTCAAAAATCAATAGGTCTGTGAGTTCTTATTGCACAGTTTGCAAGTTTCTCGAAAAAATAGTCCAGCATCCTTCTACCTCTTATTGTTTCTGAATACCCTGCAATTACAATGAAACTAGGACACTCTGTACGTGTGTTTGCTGGAGTAGGTTATGCACCTCACCGTGTATATCTAATTTATTTATCGTTAATCAAAAAGCACTCTATTGAGCAATCTTAAGTATATTTATTTTTCAACGAATGATATGGAAGTGAAGGTATAACGCAAACGTCCTAATTTTCGCTACGGCTCATAAAAAAATCAATGCCAACCATCAATTATTTCGCTATTAATAATCGTAATTACTGAAACAGTTACAGGAAAATATTTCCTCTAATTACTGTCATAACGACGGGTATAATTCACAACAATTATCCTTTTTTATTTATTTAGTGCCGTATTGCAACAAAAACTATTAATTAAAAGAAGATTAATGAACTTGAAAAGCAAATTTATAGCCCTGGAATTCATAAACCATAAGCTACTTACTTTTTGTTATTTTTTAAGTACGGCAACTGCGTTTTTGCTCCCCTCTATATTATATGCAGCTGAACGTTACCATTTTACTGAGACGAACAAAACAAATAACTTTTATGATTACTCGCATAGCTGAAGATTAATCATTAAAGTTTACATTTAAGCTCAAAAGTCTAATTATCATTATACATAATCGATTTAGTAGTCAATCTTCTGAGTATTGAAAAATATAAATAAAATTTCCTTTTTATTTCATCGTGAGAAATATTTGCCTGCGCAGATAACATTGGCATTTCATAAGCATATTTATATAGGGTGATTCACAACTTATCAAAAAAAAAAAATTGGGAATAGATCATGGAAAATGGAGTCAATAGGTACGTGACAAATTTATTTCTAAAATCCTTATAGTTTCCGAGAAAAAAAGCTATTGAAGTTGTAGTATCTTCAGCTTTTACGTCGCTGGACTAATGTAGTATCTAGCGTCATCGGGATGCATTCTATCCGCGTTCTTAGTATTAACGTTTTTGCGACAGCGTTTACATTAGATTTTCAAGTGTCGAAAATGGCTTACGTGTATAGCAACTCGGAGTTGATGGATATCGTTTAAATATGGAGAAGTAAGACAAAATTCTTTAGCAGCTTCTCATCTGTATGCAAAACGATTTCCTGGTAGACACGTGTCAAACAAGGGCGTAACACGAAAAATTTGCAATTGAATCGAGGAAGAGATCGAGTTCCAGGGCGTCCACGGTGTGCAGCAGCTGAAAAACACATTTTAGAGATCGCTCAAAAAGTATAAGGAATATCCCAATCAACAGTGTGGCGTATAACACACTAGGATCAACTTTTTGTTAACTAATCATGCATATTGCATTTTCTACCACAAATTACATCCTGATGATGATTTCATAAATAGAACAAAACGTAGAAGACACGTTTCGATAACTAAACATCGCCACACATTAGATCTTGATAATGATTTTATAACTAGAACAAAACGTAGAATAAAGTCTGAAAATTTCATATTACTTGACCCTATACATGTTTTTAGTATATTTAGGTAACTTTTTGTTAACTTTAAATCATGTAAGTATATTGCATTTAGACACTATTTCTATATTTTCAGATTTTTAACCTTTCACATCATATTCTCAAGCGCCAAATCAAATCAGATTTGTAAAATTCGTTTATACAGAGAAACGTATTACAAAGAAGTTAATTTCAGGCAAATATTCACCCTCCATTATGGAAGTACACATATATATTATGAATAATAAATACGCTGCATCGACAAATATAACGTATTTAAAAATGCTTTTTAGACAAAATGAGTGTAAGGCCTGCAGGAAATTAAAAAAGCTAATAAATATTCATAGAGTTGTCAGGTGTTGATGTAAAAATAATTCAATTAAAAATAATATGATTGATAGGTTATATTCGAAAATTTATTCAGAGACTGGAGAACGCATATTATAAAGGCATCAAAATAAAAGCAAATCGAGTTCTCTTAATTGAAAACGGGAAATTAATTAAAGAATGGGGTGATGAATTATGTTTTTGAATTAAAATATTTTACGGTATGATAATTTTTATAAAAGCTAATTTAGTAAATCCACATTGTCGAGATTCTCAAATAGTATAATAAAGATAAAATCAGCCCATTCCGAGAGGACAGTATCTCTGGAAGGGGTGATACAGGGTATCTGGTACCGACAATAATTACCAATGAGCAGTGTTGGCTGAGACAAGATATTTTGCAAAATTTGAAAAGCAAACAAGACAAGAATGTCTTAGTTCTTGCTCGATTCTGCAAGATTATGTCTTATGGATAGTTGGATTTAGAGGAATTGGGGTTTATGCGTCTTGGGGTTTTAAGATTTATGGATTTCGAGTTTATAGAATTTAGGGTTTTGGGATTTATGGGTATTGATGTGTATGGAATTGGGGTTTATGGGTTTCGGAATTTGCAGTTTCGGGGTGTACAAATTTGGAGATGTATGGGTTTTGGGCTATGGATTTGTGAGTTATAGATTTGGGTTTATCGGTGTTGGTGTTTATGGGTTCCATGTTTTGTGTGTAAGGAGTATTGGGAGATCTGAGGGTATCGAACGATGGTGAATGTAATGTATGGAATTGAAGAACAGTGCGAATGAATAGTAAATAAGTGGTTAGGGGAATAGGTCAGCATGGACCCTGATTAAAATGTGACAGAAATGGAATGTGAGAGTTCCCGAAAGATAGGGGAGTATGGGGGAACGGGGGATGTAATTTATGGGTTTGAGCTAATAAATATCAAAGTACGATATCTCGAAGAGCAAAAAAGATATTCGAGCAAACTCAATTTAACGTTAGAGCGGAAAACTGGTACTTTAAGATGCAATTTGTTATTTTTGTGACGGAATGTTATCTGTTGGCACAAAACACGCTCAAAAATAGCGGGAAAAACAGTTTCTTGCTCTTTTAGGTTCGAATATCGTGAAAACCTGTCGTGACCGAGCAATTCTGAAGTCAGATTCTTGTCTAGCAAGACTTTTTTAAATCTTGTCTTGCTCTTAACATGTCTTGTCTTGCAAGACCACGACAAGGTCAAGAAAAACCAAGACTAGATGGATCAATAAGCCACAATTAAGCAAGTTTGAAAGATATCACTAATGCCAAAACACGATTCAACGAATTCGAAGCTGTTTTTAGAGGCAATCTAAAAAAATCTAAGCAAGTTATTAAATTTTCTCTTCACCGTGACAATTATACAAGTTTTTCCAGAGCGTATAACAGATTACAGGCTGGCAAGCCAATTAGAATAAGAAAAAACAAACATAATTTACCCGTTCCTTCCTAAAGTTTAGGGAATTTTACACGCCAACTGCACATTGAGAAAATTGTAAGAGCCTACAATTATTTCATTTCAGAAACTAGTAAGACTTGAATGAATGTAAATTATTAACAATTTATGGTCTTTTGAGAGGAATTCATGTTCTCTGGTGTATTTCTTCTTCAAAAGTTACAGTTACTCAAATCTAACAATATTATGATTATCTTACTAAAAATGTAAGTGCTGGTATCAGGAACAGGATGGATGAAGATCTTCTAGATTAATAGAAGTGAAGAGAATATATAATCTTATCTTATCCAAAAGATGGACTGGCAAACGACAAAAAGGACACTGACTTGCCTGCGAATAGTGAAAAATATCAACAGTTTAAAAACTATTCTCTACTTAAGTAGGATTTTTTTTACGTCATTATTAAAAGAGCTTAGAAACTGTTGATGCCTTATTTTATGGTTTACATCCTATTTCATACCAAGCTTGGTATGGCTGTTACCTTGATGATGATTTCGAGAAAGAAGCTTTTAGGTGATCAATTGCCTAATTATCTATCTCCTAATAAAGTATTTCTTATTGATGCTAGATGGGACAGTATTTTGATAGTGTAAGATCTTCTAATAAAGACGTCTAGTTGTCGTCTGCTATTTGCAGTGATATTAGTGTGATATTTGGCACATGTATACAGTTAGTTAACCAAAATATTGTGAAAAGTTATATTATGGACAAGCTCTAATGGTTAATAGTGAAAAATGTAAAAAATACTAACTGATTATTTGTGGCACAGATTGGATAGTATGATCCTTAAATACTTTTGGTTCCAACAAAATGACATTCGGGCTATATTGCGCGTGAAACCACGAGCGAGTTGACATTTTCACTTCGCACTATTAGTCGAAGAGGCAGAAGTTTCAACCAATTGACATCAGTTGCACTTACAGTTAAAAAATTAAATACTTACTACAATATATTACACTGTTTTACTTCAAAATCCTTAAGTTTACACATGCAGTATGTAGCTTGACAATGAATATTACTGCGAGGCACCAATACTCATTTTGAATAAATTTCCGGTCATTTCGATCATATCACGAGCTTAACCTTTTTCTTTAGTACATTAATATATCGAATACCCTTTTGAAGGTACACACACAAGTTAACTGTCTCAGTGGCGACATGAATATGATTCTTCAATTTTTTGGCCCCATGGCCAAATTTAAGTAGACGTGTAAATTCTAATGATTCCTGTCCATTTTCTGATTGTTTATTTGCCTCACTTAGCTGCATTTACTAACTTCTGCTCGTAACTAAATGAAAAATATAAGTAAATAAGCTACCCGGATTGCTATACCTAAAGTACTCTTTGCTGAACGACTATAGACAAAAAAAAAAGTAAGACAATGTTTTTTCTTATCTGAATAACTCCACCGATACAGTGCGTCATGTCACATCTGATAAGTGGTAATTAAAAAATATGGCATCTATAAGAAAAAACAACCAGTTTGACTACTTCCGATGTCGCTACCACAGCGAAGCTCTACCGACGAACGGGGTGCAACCCCTTTAAAAGTGTAATTTCGAGACAACAAAGTTTGCATAAGGGGAGACGAAATGAGGGTGGGTGGGACAAACGGCGGTTTTGCTTATTCATGAGAAATGCTTTTAAAATGAAAATACAGCTCAAAATGGAATAAAAAACAAGCTCAACTTAAATAAGTTTACTTATAACTTGTTTGGGCATATTTTGTGAAATAAAAAAAATTGCTTATATTGTCTCGAGTCTAATTAAAGTACACAATACATTTAAACTTTTAAATGGTATTATGCAGCTCTTAAACGTACATATATATTTAAATAAAAATGGGTTTTGCACTGTTATGAAATAACACACATAATATTCTCTCTCTTTTTTTGTTTTCTCTAACCAAAATTGTGTTGATAAGTACTTGTCTTTCTAAATGTCGCTGGACGAAGGGCTATTTATTTTTTATAATAGTCGAAATATAATGTACTAGTAATAACGAAAGTTTCATTGTATATTAGTTTTTGTGCCTGGTACCTATATGCATAACTAGTGAAGTTCTTGACTGTTAAGTTGTAGAACGTAAAGAATGTGTAGGTAGTTGTAGAGTTCTTCGATGACAGGCTCCATATATACCGAAAATTAGGACAACCTTCTCCATTAGATACGTTTCATCCTGCGCTTCTGCTAGAAATTTGTCGATTTGTTCCTTGGTCAATACTTTCGAAATTTTCGGTCGATATCCTTCGCCATTTCGCTTAAAAAAGCAGAAAACTTGCTGTCCTCATTCTTTATGTTCATTGTCGCTTTCAATGTGGAGTAATTTCACCAAAGCGTTGACGATTTCCATATTTTCATTACCTTAGCAACAATAAGCTCCATGGACAATTGGATTTCAAATTGATATTTTATAACTTTAATAACGTGAGAAATGCGTGGATTTGTACTTTAATGGTGTTTGTAGAAAAATAGTGTATGATACAGGGTGTTTTTAAATGAAATAGCAAAAATGAGCACAGATTCCTTAGGTGAGAATAAAAAAGATAGAGGGTGTCAAAGTTAAAATTTTATATTCGATTTTTTTTGCGGGCGAGAAATTCAAATTTGTTTCTAATTTTAACGTCACTAGTAGAGGGCGCCTCTTATGGCATATCATGTTTCTTTTAAATGGCAAAACTTTTTTGCTGCTTAGTGTATAGATCTGACTATTGAAACAATCGATTCTCTTACCTGTTATATCTGAAAAGGCATACCTTGTTGAAGTCGTTAGGAGTAACAGTTTTCGAAATAATCCGATTTGAAATATTCAGTGAACCGATTGAAAACTGTTATCGTTTCAGGTAAAGTGCCTTTTCTACTGAAAATACAAAATGTTACTTGAAAAAGTTGTTCAGAATGGTAAATTATGGAGACGTGCAAACTTTCAAAAAGATCGGCCTGTTTTGATAAAATCTTTGTGCTTTGTTGAAAAATGGTTTCATCAAACTTCGCCGATCTTCTTGAAATTTTGCACGTCTTCGTAATTTAGGTACCATTCTGAACAACAGTTTGCTGTATTCTCAGCAGAAAAGGCACTTCACCTGAAACCAAAACAGTTTTTACTCGGTGCACTGAGCATTTCAAATAGGATTATTTAAAAAATGGTTACTCCTACCGACTTCAGCAAGGTATACCTTTTTCAAATAAAACAGGTAGGAGAATCGATTGTTTCCATAGTCATATGGATACACTAAGCTGCAACAAAGTTCTTACATTTAAAAAAACATGGTGTGCCTCAAGTGCCACCCTCTACTAGTGACGTCAAAATTAGAAACAAATTTGAATTTCTCGCCCGCAAAAACCCCCGATTTACAAATTTTATGTAAATACTTGGATTTCTCAAGAAGTTATTCGCAAATATCAGGAATAAAATTTTAACTTTGACACTCTGTATCTTTTTTATTATGCGATTTGGGATATAGGTATGTTAGCTTAAATCGATTTATTTTCACCTAAGGAATCTGTGGTCTCATTTTTGCTACTTCATTTTAAAACACCCTGTATATGTGCTAAATGCGATTTTATTTTGTTTGAAATAGACACAAAATTATATCATAAATAACTATTCTATAACCACTATTATTCATGAAAAGTTCAATGCTGTTAATTGTTCGCAAATTGAAGTTACGACCTAAATAAAACTTTAAGGCAAAAATAATAAATGTGGGGATGTTTTAAAGCCACTGGATTTTGTGAGACGTCTCCAGAATGATAGAACGATATAATAAAGGCATGAAAACATTAATCCATCGAGAGGAGTGAAAAATGACAAAAGCGCAGCAGTTTAAAACTCTTTTTAGAGATAACTTACAAATTATAATTAGATTCATTTCTCTGGGAAAACTTTAAAATAAATGAGACGTCCAAGTTTCCAGGAAGAGAGAGAGAAGAATCGCTGAAACTCGAGAAATAATAAGTATTCGGAATAAAAACGATTAATTACAAAATTTATTTGGAGCAAGTTTTAGACATACCAAGTTAATAGGTTTCCTAATCAAATTACTTAGCCTTAATGAAATCCATTGAACTGATACGACGTTAATTATAAATAAACAAACAGAGCCAACTTAAATTAATTATATGATAAAAGAGATCGATGGAGAGAGAGAGAGAGTGGAGTGTACTTGGGGAGACAACGAGAGGATGAATGCGATCCCTCTCTTGCTCCTTAGTCAGTGGTGCAACAAGGTACTCGCGAAATCTGAAATACATTCAGTTGCTATGAATAAATCAATTAGAAGTTAAAAGCGTTCTCAGATGAATTAAAACCCGTTTCATTCGGTGCATTCAAAACTGACGAGATAATGGTTGGAATATAAAGCTGAGTCCAAACTAAACGAGCAAGCAGGAGCAAGCGAAAGCAACATATTTTCTTCGAACCCTCACGTGATCTGACGTATCTTCGACCGAGTGAATGTTGCTCGCTTGCTCTCTAAAGCTGCGTACGGCGAGCCCAGCACGAGCAGAGCATGAAACGAACTAGACATTTTGCAGACATACGAGTTTTTGAAAGATACAGGTGATTCAATTTTACTTGTCGTAGCTGCATTTCACAGTGTTAAAATGAGAAAACTGTAGCTTTAACTTGTTCCAATTAAAGCTTACATTTTCCTGTTTCCAATACACTGATACAAATGGGTGGAAAATTCCATGTTTTGTTATGGTCTTTTTACATGTTACTGATGACGTTTACATTTCAAATAGAAATTTTCCATTAAAGTTGTAACATTACATTCTGGTGTATTATTTTACACTATTGATCCATGCAATATATAAACGAGTATTATTACAAATAATTGAGATATAAGTGATCTATTTACTTCCTGCTCGGCCTAAGCGGCTCGACTTGCAGGAAGCGACCTACATTGCAGCAGGTACTTAACGCAGACCTCTAGATCCACTTATATCTCACCTTCCCTTATATTATATGTGAACATATATATGAAGGAACCAGTGGCGTAGCCAGAAATTTGAAAACGGGGGCTAGGGGCTTCAGTGACAAAGTTTAGTATTTCAAACTAGATTTTTTTAATAAAAAAAATAGATAATTTTTAATAAATTAAAACAATTAAAAGGAAATAAAAAACCGAGGGGTATACCGAGGTATATTACTGTACAAGCTGTAGGTAATTAAAGGTATTTTTTGCATTTTTGGGTATTTATGTGTATTTATAGGTATTTTTAGGTACTTTGTGTATTTTTGGGTACTATCAAGGTAATAATGGGTATTTAATGGGTATTACGAAGATAATTAATGGGTATTTTAAGAGAAAACTAGTATTTTCCCGCCAATTTTTAAATACAATGGCGATTGCGCATGCCTTATTACGATGGCACAGTTTAAATATAAGTAAACAACTGACCGACGCAATGGCAAATATAAAAATAATTAAAAATAGATACAAAAATATTTTCTGTAAAATTATTCGGAGGCACTGTTAAACCACCATGTGGCCTTTTATTGTCTTCGTAAGTCTTTAGTTTAGAAAATAATATAGGGTGAATTAGATACATTCAATTGCAAAAATAATGACACCTCCTCAAATCAGTTTTTTGACTACTCTGTGGGTGAGTGGAACAACTAAGAACTAATGTTTAAAATTGAAAGTAGATTTCATTACGAATATGTCAACAGTTCGAAATAAATAGCCAAATTCAATTAAACAGTGCCTTTATTATTGCAATAGATTGTACAGTACAGGACCATATAAATAAGTATCATATGGATGTTTTATAAGGCGTTTACGCAGAATATATCCACTCACATAGTAGCACATTCCCCTCTTCTGTTAACAAATTTTAGTATGGTATAATTTCTTAAACTTTATCTTTAAATCAATATATTACATATTATTCATGGTTTTTGGGTATTTTTGAGGTATTTGCTTATTTGATGAGGTATTTTTTTGGGTAATATTTAAAAAAAATGGTATTTCATTGTACAAATTTCAAGCAGTGGTTTACCCCTCGTAAAAAACGATCTCATCATAAACATATGTAAATAATAAACAAGTACGAAAAATATTTTTTGTATAAAAATTACAAAAAAAAAAATAGAACTTAGTTGCAGGTGAACCCTAATGTAGGGGGTTGCCGAAGTAGGTCTAGTTATTGTGATTGCAGGTTTGTAGTGGGACGACGACATTACCTATATGACCCAACAAACCCAACCCATATGGGGGGGGGGGTTCTGACCCACCAACCCCCCCCCCTTGGCTACGCCACTGGAAGGAACAGCCAGTTCAATTGTCGGTTATCTCACCTATGGCATACCGTTTACAGCTAACAAGCCCTAAACCAGTCCATGTCTGGTGATGTGGCCGACAAGGGTTCTTGGCTGTTCCCACAGACACTGCAGGTGTAATTCAATGCTGGTCGGGGTTTTAGTCCGCGGAGTAGTTGTTACCTGCAGTTATCATTTATAGATTACAAATAACTGTTAGCAATGTATGTCCCTCAAATATCCGGGATCTAATCTGCAGCATCAGCAAAGCTATGCATTTTGTTTGAAACTATTAGGGAAACATGTCCCGCCGGATCGATAAAACGGTCACGGAATAAAACTGGAATTTATCAAATATAGACTGGAAGTCTGGAATCAGAATTCTAACTAAACTAATAAAATGTGTTTAATGTAAATCCTCTTAGGCCGGCCGTAAATTCGATTTGACGCACAAGCTATAAATATGATTAAGGACGGTGGGGGCGCCCGGAAGTCACTAACGACTTTCAGACTGAAATTAACAAGTGAAAAATGCCATTCCATTACTACTAATATAAATCTGAACGCATCCTTTAAAGTAAATAGATTACTGAGGATTAAGAGCGCAACTTTAATGGGAATAAATCTTCGAATCTAAAAGGTGATATATGTACACGTAAATATTTATTTATGCAAGTGACTTATCGAAGTTGCAGGATAAAGTGATTGTTTATTTTTTACGACACAAGCAATGATGCAAATTTAAACAGGATTAAGTCGGCACTATCTGCTGCTCATTATTGAGGCTGTGACAGGAATAATGTATCGAAATTCTTCGACTTTTGCTTGCTTTAAAGTCTAGAAATTCATATTTTGACTAACTTTATAACCGATCTGATAAAATCATAATGGTGTTTAAGACAATTGTAAAATTTCAATAAAACAAAAATAGTATATTAAACAACAACTTTAGAACAGCAAAATCATATAGCTTTTAGTAAAACTGACTTTCTTACGAGATTTGTTATACTATTTTTCCGCAATTTGTGTTAGCAGGTAATTATAAGCAAATACTGATAGATATAAAAATATTGAAAAGTTAGATATTTAAAATATTGCATAGTAGGTACTTGTCTAGGATTTCCGTAACCTGACATGGCTTTGTTTATTTATATAATAACAGTTAAGTTTCATTTTTGCGGGTCGAATTGATTACAACGTGTATTTACCGTAGGATCAGAGTGAAACGGATATGAAATTTGTCATAAGTATTTACGATTGAGACCCAAGCAAGTGAAAAACAATAGATTTTTTATATACTACAATTACGGTAAATGCACAAATACAACCAGTTGCCATCAACAGTTTTGCAAAAATTTCCCAAAGAGCTGCAGGCAACTTAAAACTCCCAGATGTATCGAGTTACAATGACCATTGCCTGAGAAGGACATTTGCCACCTTCCTCGCCGACAGTGTAGCGGATATTCAAACACTTAAAAAGGGGAGCATGACAGTCGACTAGATAGTGTGGCTGAAGGTAGCATCGTCAATAAATTGAAAATTTTGAAAAGTATATTTCATCAGCAAGAACTAGTGACACCTCAAGATTATTCAGGAATGCAGATAGAGAATCATAATAGCTTCCAGGAAGAACGAGTAGAATTGAATATATTTCGTGTTGTTAACTTTTCAAATTTGTATAATTCCACTTTTAATATACAGTCAATAATTTTAGGAGTTAATAGAATACTTGATTTTGAGTCGATTGAAACATACCTATATACCTAGTGTTACAATATTTGTCACAATTATTTTTTTAATATTTAACAGTGCTTTTCTACAATTATTGAAGTGTGGAAGAAAAACAAACCTTTTTATAACAAATATTTCCATACTTATTTATTAGAAATGAATGGATTATTGAAATGATTTAACCAATAAAATCCAAAGTGGCTTCGTTACTTACCTAGAACTTCATAAACATGGTTCTTCTACTTTGTAAAAGCGAAAGAGTCAAATTTAAACGTGGATTTTATTTATAACCTTTGTGTGTAGGTTTATTCAGATATTATTAAAAACTTACCTAAGCAATGCTCTTTCAGGTCTTAGGAAAAGTTTCTTGATAAACATTCTAAAATTCAGGAAAATTAATCTTAACACTTTTAAGTATGCAGGGAGCGCATTCGCCAAAACAGAGGACAGCCGTGTAGTACGTATTATAAAAAGGTTTACTTTTCTTCTACACTTCAATAATTGCAGAAAAGCACGTGTAGTGTAACATACCCGGGTTCGTTCAACATTGTTGAAAGAGGAAGTATTTGGCCAATAATCGAAAAGATTTACCTACGTTGTGTTTATTTATATTATTTATTAACTTACCTCGAATGTGCTACATATTTACAAAATTAGGGAGATTTGAGTAGTTTTAAATAAAACAAAACAAATTACTAAATACACCTCGTTTATTAGTTTTCTGTCAATGGTGTAATAGCCTACCTAACCACCTATCAGTGCCGTACTCAGCCTTGAATTCACGGGGAAAAGAGCACGACAGAGAAAACCCCGATCACAATTCAAAGAATCGATGTCGCTATTGCAATGGTACTAATAATGATGACAATAATAAAAATGTATCTCTACTTCAGTACTTGAATACACGGTAATATAATTATCAAAACTGAATAGTATTTTGGTTAGTTAGCCGACTTGCGTCAGAAGGTACTGAGGTCCCATACGGGAGGCTACCCAGCTAGTAGTTGAGGGGTTGAACAAACATCTCAAATCATATCTCATGCTTCATATGTTTTTAACGGATGTTTGTCCAGTCACGGGAGAAAATATTAATAGAATCACCAAGGCTCTTACAAACATCTGACAAGCGAACCGCTAATTCAAGTAATAAAGCATCAGTAGTCCTAGATGATTAATAATAACTTACAATACCATTTACAACAGCGTAACTTCGACTCAAACTAAAGTTATACATATAATTTCAACAATAAATCAACAAGTACTGTTTTACCTCAAAATTGTAATAAAATATAATGAAACTGTAATAAAATATTAAACAGACAAGAAAATAATAAAAGGAACACAATGACATTCAATCTTTAAATACCATATACAAAAACAAGTTACTGACCTGTAAAATTAGAACAGATGCACTACTTATCACCATTCACTGTCTTCCAACCTATCAGTCGCAAGTCTTAAAACCCCACTAACTAGTAACTACCCGTTGAACCCCGTCCCGCGTTCCTGTGTTTATTATTGCTTCGTTTCCAGTCGCCCTCTAGCTAATGCGTATATAATATTCTATACAGGGTGTCATTCATTCAGAAGTACAGATATAACAAAATAATATTTAACTAAGTGGATTCCCACAGAACGCCCCTTTGGAAGATTGTTGAAAGACAGTAATGGAAGTAAACGATCTTCCAACATCCTATTTATTTATTTTCCTATATTAACTATACTCCGCTTATAGATATTAACTATAAACAGACAAAATAATGTATTATTACTTTTTAAAATAACACTCAAAAACTCATAAACAATGTTATTATACAAAACCTAGTGTTAGTCAAGGATATAATTACAATTTAAGTAAGTATTTATAAGTTCTGCTTCGGTTCAATAATACAATTTTAATTTAGAAAAAGAATTTATAGCAACATCAAAACATAAGCATCTTGAACGCCGCTCAGGTAATGGACCGTAATATTCCACGGTTGCCGGAAATAACAACTTGCCGTTCAAGAAACTCTATACTTAGTTCCAGCTATAGTACGATTTGGGACAGTAGCCCACAAGGACTGAAAAGTTACAGGTAGTTTTCTCATTACTTCAGATACGATAATGGTTTCTGGGATCGTAGGCGTAAATAATTTATAGGCTGTAACCTGTCTTAGAAAATATTCTGTCAATGTCAGATTTTTATGAGGTGAATATTTTTTTTTTCTTAATCTCACACGCTCTGAATACTGACACTCTTCAGACCAATAGAAATTTAAAAAAACATTTTTAAAGTGTTCAAAAGTGAGACAAAAGCTTTCCATCATGTCCTTCCAATCAGATGCAGAACCTAACATGTAGTATTTTGCCATATCTAAAGCCTGGGTAGGTGAGGCCTCCACAGCACGAATAAATTTTTCTAAACGTTGAATAAATAAAACCAGATGTTGGATTGGGAAGAGCGAGAAGTAGGTTTTTCTACAGTGGCTGAGTGAAATGCCTGGGTGGTGAATGCTATAGCTACACGTTTCCAATACGCCCCTGAATTGTCTGCAGCTGCAGGTAAATGATCAGTTAAATGATTATTGCCAGAAAACTGAGTTTACATTGGACCCTTCCATCTCGGAACATGCTGCGTCAAAAGGATGGTTTCTGGTCTCAGTGGATGAAGCTGCGGTAGTAGCACAGGCAGCATTGTTCTCCTGGGTCCCCGGCAGTACCATAACCATAGCTGATGTCTCGGCGGTTCTAATCAGGGCTTCATTGATACAGCCTTACTGTTGAATAAAAGCTGACAACAAAACGTTCTGTTGAAGCATCATCTCCCGTAATTCCTGCAAACCTCCATCTCGAGCAGGCACCCCTACGGTAGACATTGCTGCACCGCCAACGTCAACACTTGCTACCTCCAAGGCCTACTTTTGTACTTCATCGACAGTCATACTGCGATCTGAGATGTTGGTGGCCATTTCAGTAAATTTCTGTAAAATTAGATTATCTCCAGCAGTAAACAGTTAAAACCAACCTAATAAGTATAATAAAACCCTTTGGGTAGACAGAAAACTAATACACGGTATAATGTTCAGCAACATGTATATTCTCAAAACATAAAACATGTATGTCTTCTGAAACTCGAGTAATGATCTTTTTAAAAGTTAAATACATTAGCATTTCAAATGTGATAAAATTTGTTTATTCTATCTCGCCAATGCTCGACACAGAGATGTTTATATTAAAATTCTCTATTAGGCACAATCCTGCAATTACACAGCAAATAATAGTAAAATTATTTTGGTAAATAATAAAATCTGTAAATTTTATTCCAATACCTTTTACAAGATATCGAACAATAAAATAAATAAAGGTATAATAAATATAATTTGAAGTATAATTCTGTAATCATTCTGTATTATTAGTGTGACGCCTTCAAAATAAGATATAGGCTTATAAAAACTGTGAACTGAGGCCTGTTATTTTAAAGAATTCCGTTTATGAGTTTCTAAACATTCAGTCCAGCTTAGCGCGGCATCGAGGAAATATTTATCTTTCAAGTACCTGCTCTGTAGTCATTTACCCCTGTAAAAATCATATTAGGGTCCAACTAAAAACTTCAGACAACGTTCTCTTTCACTTTTATCAAATGTTTACGTTAACATCACACCTACTTAACCCGGCTAGTCAAAATAGTTTTCTAACAAATGTAATTTTATATACCGATACAGTTAAAAGATTCGTACCTTTATCAACCAACAAAATACACAAAAGTTAAATATTTTTCTAAAATCACAACATCGCATTATATATAGCACATCCTGGTCAAGGCACCAAAAACTCTAGTCTCACAAACCAGGGTTCGTTCAACATTGTTGAAATAGGAAGTATTTGGCCAATAATCGAGAAGATTTACGTTTGTTTATTGATATTATTTATTAACTTACCCCGGATGTGCTACATATTTACAAAATTAGGGTGATTTGAGTAGCTTTAAACAAAACAAAACAATAAATTACTAAATACACCTCGTTTATTAGTTTTCTGTCAATGGTGTAATAGCCTACCTAACCACCTATCAGTGCCGTACTCAGCCTTGAATTCACGGGGGAAAAGAGCACGACAGAAAATAACCCGATCACAATTCAAAGAATCGATGTCGCTATTACAATGGTACTAATAATGATGACAATAATAAAATGTATCTCTACTTCAGTACTTGAATACACGGTAATATAATTATCATGATACATACAAAACTGAAGAGTATTTTGGTTAGTTAGCCGACTTGCGTCAGAAGGTACTGAGGTCCCATACGGGAGGCTACCCAGCTAGTAGTTGAGGGGTTGAACAAACATCTCAAATCATATCTCATGCTTCATATGTTTTTAACGGATGTTTGTCCAGTCACGGGAGAAAATATTAATAGAATCACCAAGGCTCTTACAAACATCTGACAAGCGAACCGCTAATTCAAGTAATAAAGCATCAGTAGTCCTAGATGATTAATAATAACTTACAATACCATTTACAACAGCGTAACTTCGACTCAAACTAAAGTTATACATATAATTTCAACAATAAATCAACAAGTACTGTTTTACCTCAAAATTGTAATAAAATATAATGAAACTGTAATAAAATATTAAACAGACAAGAAAATAATAAAAGGAACACAATGACATTCAATCTTTAAATACCATATACAAAAACAAGTTACTGACCTGTAAAATTAGAACAGATGCACTACTTATCACCATTCACTGTCTTCCAACCTATCAGTCGCAATCTTAAAACCCCACTAACTAGTAACTACCCGTTGAACCCCGTCCCGCGTTCCTGTGTTTATTATTGCTTCGTCTCCCGTCGCCCCTCTAGCTAATACTTATATAATATTCTATACAGGGTGTTACTTATTCAGAAGTACAGATATATGACAAAATAATATTTAACTAAGTGGATTCCCACACACGGTTAAATTAAAAAATAATACAAAATTAATTATCACAAATATTATAACACTTCGTATGTAGATATATTTGTTTCAATCGACCCAAAATCAAGTATTCTATCACCTCCTAAAATGATTTTAACGACTTGCAAGACTCCTTGTATATAACAATGTTTTCAATATTTAAATAAACAAATGTTTTTTTATTAACAGTGACATTACTATATAGCAAAATGAGATTTCAATGTGATATCACTTTAGTAAACGATTTTGAATTTAGTAAAATAGTATTTTATCAGTCAAAATGCAAAATAAAAAATATATAAAAATTGACCATTGTTATTACAAACCGTATGTACAAAAATTATTGCTTGTTTGTTGATATACTGGATAGCTTTTGTGCAGAAAAGTGATACAAATTATGAGCAAAAATACTACAAATTATAATACACAACTGAATGCATAAAAATAGTACAAAATTGGTTCTGGTACATTTTAAAAGATAGTTCGTATGTAAAAATACAACACTTACTGTTCCCTACATATACACTCAGATTTTTTAGTGTATCTGCATACCACAGGTTTATTTTAGAAACTTTAAACAAATAAACCTTTATAATGCATCTAAAAAAAAACGAACTCCAAGAATGCAGCCAATTCGTTTCCAGCTATTTCATTAGTTTACACTTTCCACCGTAAATTTCCCAACAACTTTGTATTTTATGTTAATGCAGGCCTCCTTATTATTAAATCGCGTATAAGTAATGGCCCAACAACTGCGTAATAATAACTCTATCGAAGTTTAATTAAACCCGTAACTTTGTATTAAGTGTTAAAGTGAAACATAAAATAATTTAATTACGGAATAATATCACTGTACCCATTTACTTGATGAAATTACAGTGGTGTCCACTAAAGTTTAATTTGCAGCACGCAGCCCAGTGCCGCAGCTAGGGGATGCTGGCCCCCACCACAATAGGAATATGGTTGGCTAAAATGGCGACCTCGTTCATATTTTCTAAGAATAAATACATTTATATACGAAAAAAGTCTGCAGTATAACTATTGCTTTATAAATCCACTATCAAAAATCAAAAATTTTATACAAGGAAAAAATATATTCATGAAATTGTGAACGGTATAATTGCAATGTATGGCAGTATAGACGCCAAATATACGTAGCAGTAAATTCCCTCCGTTTTTTTGTAAAAAATGAAGTGCAGTAGTATTTTATCATTTTGTAGCAGACATAAACCACAACGCTCGATTACAAAATTTACTTTTATATCGCACAAACGCTAATTTAGGTTCATGTTCATCAACTCAGGTTTTCAAGATATTCTAACCTAAAAGAGCAAAACCGCTCTTTCCTGTCCTGTCCTAATCCGTAATGGCCTACACTATACAGGGTGTTAAAAAATAGTGTAAAATATTTAAGGAGGTAATAGTATGAACCAAAATAAGCATAAAAGTCTCAATAAACATAGATCAGCAAAGTAACGGTTGCGGAGATATGGACCACTATTCGTTTTACAGGAGTTCAGACATTCCTTTGAATCAGAGGTAACAAATGTGGTTCCAGCATGATGGTGCTCCAGCTCTTTCCATGGCCGTTAGAGAGCATTTACACCAAACTTTTCTATATAGATGGGTAGGAAGGGCCGGACCTGTTTTATGGCCTCCAAGATCGCCTGATCTGAACCCTCTAGATTTCTTTGTTTGGGGATATTTGAAGACATTAGTGTATGGTACTCCTGTAAAGAGCCTGGAAGAGCTGCAGCTACGGATTAATGAAAAGTGTCAAGAAATCCAAACCAGGAAGGGTATTTTCGAAAGAGTTCGAATATCGTTGAGACGAAGATGTCGTGCCTGCTTGGAAATGGACGGAGGGCACTTTGAACATCTTCTGTAACTTTGTTTTTTGTTTGTTAAAAGTTTCCTTTGTCGATAATAAAATAAAATGTTTGAAAAACAAAGAGTGGTCCATATCTCCGCAACCGTTACTTTGCGGACCCATGTTTATTAAGACATTTCTGCTTATTTTGGTTCATACTATTACCTTCTGAAATATTTTACACTCTTTTTTAACACGAAATATTTTACACGTTTTTATTATTACGCTAAGCAATTTCGTTTTTGAAAAATAAATTGATGTATTTCATCGTTTAAAAAATCAAGGAAATTATTGATACTGCCCAGACATTTACCACAATTCCCTATATTAGTTTATATCGAACCCAATAGGCACACGTACGTTTATATACCGTTTCCAAAGCGTTGTAGTGGTTCATGCAACGTTTTACGTTGTAATATTCAACGTTTATTTTTAGTAAACGTGTTTTGTACATTTAATGTTTTCAACTAAAGGTAGAAATGAACACCGAAATATGTTTTCTGGTAACGTGTTCCTCACGATGTATATAACAGGTTTATACTTTAAAATGATTTGAGTACATATTAAGTGCATCCAAATCGACAAAATATAATCTAATAGCTAATAGATGTAGACACTTATATCTCACGCACTATGTCCTTCCATACTACTATCATTTTAGAGACTGGATACAAAATCCAGGTGTCACGATTATCGTCGGCCTGGCGAGCTAACAAGCTCGAAAACGGTATACGTCTGGTCACCTGCACCTAGATTCTCTGAATTTGGCTGTCTGCTAATTCTGCTATAAGTTTCCTGGGTGTAAATTCACTACTGGTTGGTCAAGAGATCAGGGCATTAACCCGCAGCGTGGGTACAAAATTCCGTTGTTTTGTATATAATTAATGATCACAGAATTAATACCATAATTTAAAAAAAAAATCGTACAATATTTTTTTAATGTTGAAAAATTCACGTTATTAAAACGGGAATAAAATGTCCGTTTTCCATAAACTTTTATTAACTGTTTAACTTCTATGTTATTCAAACGTAGCTGACAATGTTTTACAACCGTTTCTTTTTAGTTAAAAAATTTTTTTTGGCGCAACATTTTGACTTAAACGTTTTTTAAACGTAAGCGGGGTGATTCAAAACCCATAATTTTTTAATACAAATACTTCATAACTTAGAAATAAAAACCACTCAACTATTTTAGTTACACAAACTGACGTTCGCAGTGCCGAAATAGTATACGATTACGCTCCGCTGCGATCCGATTCCAGCGGATTAATTAGCTAAAGAGTGGTCGGAGGAACTTTTCCATTATTAACAGAGTGAAATTAAATGGATCCCCTCCAAAACCGCAGACGTTACACACACCAGCATTCAATATTCAACAGAACCAAATCAAATATTATTACAAGATCCACTTTGCCAAACCGAACCCAAATATAAATGCAAGACAATACAATTTACAACTCCATTTTCATTTCGGAGTCACTGCTCCGCAGGAGAGATTATAACCGCAGCCCGTCCCGTTCCGTACCAGACCCTAGATCGGGATGAGGAGAGGGAAGTATACAGGGATGAGGGATGTAATCCACTCTATTCAAAGAAGCTGTACTAGAAGCAATATAACCTACACAGTAGAAAATAACATTGAGTAAGTTCAAACTCATTTATGAGTGAATTAATTTGGTGTTGAATTTTGAGTAAATTTAACATTTTAACAAAGAAATAAGCTTATCTACACAATATTTGGATAGAAAACCAAAATATGAGTGAGAACATATTGTGTAAAAATCAGTGTTGTTGGATGGTCAATTCTAAATATCCGCATGCGTTCTGAAAAAGGTCCAATTTTACCCAATATTATTCGCTCAGTAAAATTAAGTTAAAATGCATCTAGCATTACGTTTTTTAAATACATAGGTATATGTTAGAGCCGTGGTTAGAACTTAACAGTAAACCAGTGCAGCCACAACAATATTCACTAACATCAAAACTCGCTTATAGTTTATAGTTTTCTTGTAACCGTTGTAGATATTACACACTGTTTAGTAAGTGGAAGGAGGGAAACAAAGTTGGATACGAGCAGGTACCAATGTGCAGTTGTAGTTTTGCTATGTATGATACAAGTCACTGCTGTCTGTGAACGATAATCATAAGTGTATTATTCGAATCGGATCATCGATCATGGACCGCAATAATTGTAAATACATTTCTAAATTACAGTTTGCATAAAAAAGTATGGTGTAAACTGGAAAGTGAGAATGTGTGTCATTAAGTTGTGGTAGAAATAGGTAAGTAACAATGATCATCTTCATCTGATACAAAAAAAAAAAAATTGAAACATTGTGTTGATTTTGAGTGAAATTCTATTAAAATTTTTTACCGGTGTTATGACATGGTGTAAGTTGATGGGAATTTATAAATATTCAGAAAACGTATTCATCGTCTATTTTTGTGAGAAAGCAAAGATACTAAAATCGTCATAATTATGCCGATTTACTCGATGCTAAAATCCACATTAGCTATTTACCAAGGATATTACTGACTTAAATAAGTTCAAAAAGTTGACGGCATTATTAAAGAAGCAAAGAGATGGATATAGGCCTAAAAAATCAAAAACCTTTTCGTAATCGGAAATATACAGGTTTTTGTGCGAGGCATACCTACTTATTAGAAAAGATAACTCTTAACATTTTATGCAATCTTATTTAACAAAATATGTACATGTCTGGTATGGCTTCTATTGTTAACCTAGATCAGTATTTACTAAAACATCAAAGCGTGAACATTGAACCATCGTCGGCTAAATCGCAAGAGCCGTGCTTTTTCTAGTCTGTTCATTCGCCTGTTTGCAGTGACCCACCGCGCGTGGCAGCACTCTACAGCAGAAATGACGTAGTCGGACATAGTCGTCAATTGTTTTCATAGAAATTATGATAAATGTCAAATATCTGTTAAGGTGTACGGTTCTGTTTTTACGTATCATTTTTAAATTTATAGATTAATACAACCTAAAATAATAAGTATTGTATTTATGGTGAAAATCCAGGAGAAGCAGTCCATGATTAATATGTACGTACCCAGTTTTATGAAAAATGTAAAATATTTAGGCAAGAAAGCTTTGTGTGAAGTATAGGAACAGTATCAGCGCCGCGTGTTTTAATGTTTTAAGATGGTAAATAAAAAATACGTACATTTTTGCAAACTAAATTAAATAAGTAGTTTCTTTTAAAAGATAAGCTATGACAGTGTTAATATCAAATGTTAAATTCTGACATTTATGACATGATGTGTATGTTTCCAAATACTAACGTTGGTGTCGCCACATTACAGCACATTACATAATTCTATATTGAAAGCCGTCTAGCAGACGATGATTGAACCATTAAGTTATAAAATACGTAAGAAGTTAGTTACTGAATAGAAATCACTTGTCAATTACGATTAAAAATGTTTTTCTTAATACTGTTTGTAACCAAATTGTTACAACGAACGGAGAAAACAGAAGCTCCGTACCAGACCCTCGATCGGGATGAGGACGGAGAGGGAAGTATACAGGGATGTAATCCACTCTATTGCTGTTCCTCGAGATGATATCTGCAAGAGCAGTCCACGATCTGGTACATTAATTGGCCAACCCTGATTAGTAATTAAACACGATACTATGGGATCTGCGAGTGATTTACGGTACTCCGAGGTTTGTAATGAGATGGTGAGCCGAGATCTCGTCGACTTTTTACTACTTTAAGAGGCTTTGTGTACATTTATGGCGAGTGAAATAAAGAAATTCTCAGAAGTAGATTTTTCTACCATAAACGTAAGGCCTTTAAAAGTCGAGATAAGGCCGGGAGATTGTTTTGGCTTTACTAATAAGTTTAGGCGTTTCATGAATATTTACTAGCAATGAATAGATTAGTAGTCAGATAATTATGTGGACTTGCCTCTGTGTCACTTGAATTCCGCTTTACTCGTGTAACGCGCCCGTTTTAAATTTGGGAACATGTCTTCCGGAGTAGGTATCAGATATTCGAATTATCTTCCATCTGGTGACTGCCAGAAAATTTGTATAGTAGGAAATTTTAGTTTTATACAGTGTGTGGAGTTTATAATGTATAAAAATTATAGGGCAGCTTCATGACAATATTTAGGATAAAAAAGTCTTTTATCTACAATCACTAATTAAAGCAGAAGTTTTTTGCTTGACAGTGACGACGAAAAGTTGACGTTTATTGAGGAGTGTCACTTTCTTGCTTGCTAAGCGATAAAATCTAGCAAACGCTCGTCGTCAATATCAACCAAGTAAACAGTGTCCTTCATAAACAAGGGAATCCTTGTCTGTGGTGTAAGTAAATTTAGCAATTGCCAATTTTTGTAAAGTTTGGGCAGTTTAGTTGAGATAATTTTAGTTGAAAAAATGATGACAATTGTCACAGCGATAATTAAAATGTAATAAAGGCAAGTGTTTTAATCAAGTGATAAGATTGAATGTTATTGCCAGAGTGTAATTTATACACAGGGCATTGCTTTCGCCGAACATCGGGGATTAATTAAGGGGATTTCTTGTACCGTGGAAAATGTTCAACATTTTCTATAAGAATGGTGCTTTAACTTACGGACCAGATCTATAATGGTACTGATACCACCACCCTCACGAAGCTTAGCCCGAGAAAAACAAGGGCAGGTAAAATAATCTCAGCTAATATTAGGATGTGCACACTATATAATTATGTTATTGGCAGCAACAATTACCTAAATCATAGCATAACAACCTCGCTATTTTAGTGGCTGTAGGTGAACAAATAATCTACAGGTACTTTAGAGCCAAAGATACAAAAATAAATCAAATTTATGTTATTTTTTTAAATCTCTAGTTTAAATAGTCTGCGGTTTTTCTTTGAAAAATCATCAAAAAGTCAAAAACTTACCCTCTAGCAACCCACGTATAACGTGAAAGCGCTTACAACCGCAGCATCCAGGACCATACTAAAGGTAATATTTTATTGCAAAAATTTAATTTACATACATACATAAAGACCGAAATGTACACATGCCAATTACACTTTCTTAATTATATCAAGCATTAACTAGTATTTTAGATAAATGTTGTAACAATAACATTTTTTATTTCAAGAATAAAATTCACACAAGACCACATTAATCGATTAAGTTATTTTACTTTAATCAAAACTATAACACCAGCAATTTTAAATAAAAATCAATGTTACACTTATTTTTATCAATCACATTTCATCAATATTTAGTGACAACGATTTCTGAAGAAAAAAAACAGCATTGACTAAAGCCGGTATAAGGACGAACAAGTTCGCTTTGTTTTTTTTAGGCGACGAATAAATTTATTCAGAAAAACTGATTAAAGTGCCTTTTAAAATTTCCCTCTAAACTTTCCACAAATACGTATGCATGCATTCCAGTTGCACTGAAATATATGAACATCCGACATCAAATCTAAGTATTAAATATGTTGCCACGAAATTATAAAATTATACATTGTTATAAAATGTTTGCATTCATTCCGTCTACTATTTATACGAATATGCTAGATAAAGTGGTAGGTATATTAAATTTACTTACATGAAAGCCCTAACAAGAATCACGTTGAAAGCTTTGAAAAGCATCTCCGACTGGAATTACGTACATAAACCACGAGCCTCATAATTACATGTAAATTCTTGTGATGTTTATAAAGAGGGAATTGAAATTTGAATAAATTACATATTTAAATACGTCCCCATTTTCCTTTAATACTTTTAATTATTTACGCTGCTTTAAGCCCTCAACATAATTTAAAACTTCTTAGATTCTTACCCTGACTACTTTGTTGCTTGAATTAAAGTTGCCACGAAGTACACAGCTTTCGTATAGAGGGCGTTCTCACAAACAAAACAATAAAAGCGAAACACATTATTTTATGCAAAACTATAACAGCACATCACTTGGAGATATAAGTGTCTACATTTAGTGGTGAATGGATGCTCATGCTGGAGCTAGATCTGGACACAAGTAGAGAGCGATCCACTATACTCCGACCTGTATCGCCTTAGGCGATTGCGATATTTTCAAATGTGGAATTTCAATAATCTGCAGGCTAAACACTAGTGCAGTTAATGCATTGAATTACATCTGAAAAATCAATGGCAAATATTCACAGTTAGCCGTCAGGGGCGCCATTAGACATACACCAGTTTCGAGCTAATTAGTTCTCATCAGTATACCACAGGTGATGCCCCTGATGAATAATCCTAGCTGTTCGCTCTTTGTTATAACCGACAGAGGGCACATCTAGTGATCATGGGCTACTCATGCTGGGCCCATATATGGCCACAAGTAGAAAGCGACCTACTATACTGTCGGTATTTGAAGGCTTCGACCTTTATCGCCATTGATGGTTACGATTTGCAAAAGCGGAATTCCACGAATATATTTTCGTTAATTTAATTATGAATGTAATTAATTTTATTAGTGATTTGATCGAAATGAGGAATATCGGATGATGACATGTATGAAGAGTTTAGTGCGCGAGGTCAAAATATGAGTGTAAGTGATGTTGAAATATACATTAGCATAGGTATGTGTGCAAATAAAAAAATGTTAAAGACACACAACTGTGAAACGGAAAGTGATGGAAACTCGCGGAAGGAAGATTGTATTTTTAAAATGAGTATTCCAAAAAATATATATATATTGCTATATCTTACAAGATGAAAGTTAGTCCGTATAAATGAAATCGAAAAGAGTATACTGATACGATACTGACGAAATAGTGATATGGCGAAGAAACTATTTAAAATAAATATTAAAAAATAAGAAACTGGTTCGAAGAATATATTAAATTTTGACGAAACATGGACGTATGAAGGTCATACGGAAAGCGGTACAGTATGATATAATAAGTGTTAATGTGTGACCGTTATAGTGACAGTGCCAGTAACCAATAGTAAATAGTGTTTATGTATTCTAAAGCTTTTTGTCCTTTTGACTGCGGGATTCGCAAATATTTGCGCGAATTATTTGACAGTGGCAAAATCTCTATTTGTAACAAATTTTGTCAACTACCTATAACATTTTCTATCATTTTCATCATGAAACTGCCATGGTAAATTATCAGTTCAAAACAAATTTATTAACACCACATAATAATGAATGGGGCAATAATATTTGTAGTGTTTGACAGTTTCGCAAATTGCAATTGTCAAAAGTTGATATTTTCCCGCCATAAATAATTAAAACAGAAGTTGCAAAATTCGTGCAAAAATCCGTGAATTTCGCGTCCATGAGGACAAGGCTTAAGTGTGATATCTGCGGAGTGCGCATCAGGTAGGTGTAAGTGGGTGGTAGTGGGCAATCGCCGTCCATAAGGACAGGGGCACATTTAAAGTAAATTGTTAATGTGCTAGGTTCAGCCGACGTCAACTTATTTTTGATAATTTTATGTGTTTCAACTCTTCTCAAGTAGCATGCTTAGGTAATGATACCACCCGTACCTTCCGTACTCATCTCTGTGTTGTGAATTAGTCACTCTCTATTATTTTCGACCTTGGGTAATTGATAATACAAGATAAAAACTTTAAATTTTGAAATAATTCTTATTATTTTTATTATTTAACGTCTCGAAATTGGTAAAAACTGTTATATCACTGTTTCTACTCTAAAAATAATGAATGTTATATAATGCAATTATTTTTGTCATTTTTGTATATTTTTTATATCTGATCGTCTTCAAACTTAGTACGCCTATGAAATGTTGCTCCTCGCACGCTTCGCTCGTCGCGTTTGTCTACAAGCTAGCGACTAGTCACTATCTACAATTTTGGAAGTCTTGTATAGCATTGGATTATACCGCTGTTGCAATACGCCGTGGACGCCCTGGACCTCCATCTTTTCCACGATTCAGTTGCAAACTACCTGTGTCACGCCCGCGTTGCATCGCCGCGGCAAAACTAGCTGCAATTTGGCACATATCTACCGGGAAATCGTACTGCGTACAGAAGACAAACTGCTAAAGCATTTTGTTTTACTTCATTATAAATTAAAACGACACTTAAAAATTAATGTAAACACTATTGCCACGTTTTATTTTATGAGTAAAATATACTAATATCCATTGATACTTGGTCTTTGGGCAGAAACGCCAGCTAGCTCTTAGTCGGAGCTGGTCGTCAGTTAAATTTAGAACGACAATAGTTGGACCTCTTGTCATTCAGGGCGCCAGTAACCAAAACAATTGACGTTAGCGTTTCTTAAGTCACTTAAAACCTGGTTACAAGATTTTAAGTACATTTACTTTAAATAATAGCAAGTATGCAAAGGAAAAAAAATACTTATGCATTAAACATACAACAATAAGTATATTATAATTAGGGGCAACAAAAGAAAGAAAATGTATATCTATTAGTAATATTATTATAGTGAGAAAGACAATATCGAATAACCGCTCGTGATCACGGGTGGCGCACAAAATTTCTTAAATATATCAAACACCTTGTACAACCTAAATAATCAGTTAATGATAAGAATTACCCAAGGTTTCTACGAAAACTACATACGGATATAAATATAGAAAAAAATACAAAATATTCGTTGTTATTACGTAAGAGGAGGATAAAAGTTGGACTATAAAATGGCGGCTTGGTATTGAAGGACAGCCGGTATTCTAAGGACAGCCGGTATACTGCAACTTCCCCAAATATATCCCAAATGCATTGTAGACATCAACAGTATTCGCTTTCGTAATGCAAGAGCTTATTGGTGGAAATAATAGTACTTGAAATAATGCTGCAGCGGATGCACTACGCATTTAAAACCCTAAAATTGGGAATTTACACCGTAATTAATAATAATCTGATAACAAGAAACAGTAAAATAACTTACGTCGTTGAAAAGTGGCTTGATAGTGGGCTATTCTTTATGTAATAGCTGATATAGTTTGTTAACCACGTGGGTCGAATGCAGATGCAGTAAAATCCAGCAATATAGCCGAAACTATGCACTTTTAACACCGTTCCAAAACGATATAGGCACAGTTAATGATTATGCAATTTCCTAATATCCCAAAAAGAAACAATCAATTTGTTTAAAAGGAAAATTTGTAAAAATTACACCTGCTGATTGATAATTCAACTATTCTCGAAGACCCGACAAGTAATCTTTTTCTCGGCTCAGCTCTTTTTATTCCAACTCGCAAAAACGTTGCGTTGTACATTTCAAATATATACGCCAGAAACTATTATTAAAAGACCATAAAGTATTGAATTAATGGTTGCCTACGGTTGTACTTAATTAAAATAATAAAGATGTTCATTTTTAACTATCACTATCGCAAAAACGTACTAAAATCGGATTTCAGTAATCGTAATCACCACCAGATAAGTTGTGAATCATTCTGGATAGCGTTATTAAATGAAGTATATCAGTTGGAACAAACAAGAATAGATATTCAAGAATTAACATTTTTTTTGTGTAGGTTAGGTTTTAGATATCCCGTTTCGTTTAAATTAGCAAATCACTAATTAAAATATTACAAACGCTCTTAATAAAATAGAAAGGTGTAGGTAGCAAATTGCCTCAAAATTTAGTATTCGACGGCGTGAGTGACTTACACACACAAGAGAAATTCCGGATTGGTCGAACAAATTGCTTTTTTAATTGAACCTGTGCCGCGATACCCCATTTTAAGTTCCGAACTGACCAGCGGAGTTTTGAGCTTAATAAACGGAAGAATGCACGTCTAGTCAGACCAAAAACAATATACACGACGTGGCAGTTTTATAGACGTGTTTTTAGTATTTGCAGTTAATTACTTCCCAGCCAGCTCGCAACAACTTGGAGATTATCGATCCGTTTTCCAAATTGAAATCGCTTTATTGTGCTCCAATAAATACGAGATATAGAGGAGTTATTATCATACACCCCAGTCCAATCTAGAATATAATATAAAGCCTTATTCGACAACATAATTCACTCTAATGTTAGTAAAGGAAACACGATAACGAACAGTAAATTAATAACCTTTGAGGCTTTCGCTATTGGTTTCGAATTGCAACTTCACAATTTAATTTCCTTACGTTTTACAGCCTCTATGAATTAAAATAATTTGTAGGCTAATGCTTAATTAAGCACATATACGTTACTATAGTAACGATTCTCCCGATCGGAAGGGTCTCCGTTGACATGGTACTCGTACGACCAATATTTCGCCTATTTTGCGTCGTATCGGCGAAAATCATACACCAATAGATGGAGCTGCAAAAATCGTGGAAATATAAACAACAAAACGTTCACCGATATAATTTATGAGGTTCAGTTGTTTTGTATGTAAGATTATTTATGTTTCCATGAATTTTATTGTGTTTTACTTTATCCTTTACTGATTAAAATGTATTTCCTTTTATTTTATCTACAGCATTTCTATTATATATATGTACTATGTTTCAAGGTCATCCAGATAATAAAATTAATTCTAAAATTAGAGTTTATGGAGTCTAGATGCAATTCTGCTGAAATTAATTCACTGCCACTTGACTGAAAGTTCTCCGATTCTGTTTAGCCTATTTCGTGCATTACTTATGTAAAAACTGGCCGTTTCTATAGGTACTATATAATGCCTACCAATCGACCACTGTCGCCGATCGACTATATCGATAGTTATGTGTGAGCTTCAAGCGGGACCGTAGCCGACCGAGAGTAACCACCACTCTTACTAAATTGGCAAATAAAGTTCCATTTTTCTCATTTGTATGCAAGTTTCGCAAGACATGACACACAAGTACTAAAAGTAGTAAAAGGTAAGTAGTAAGTAAGTAATGTGCAGAATAGGCAACACAGAATTGGACTGGATGTAGACTCAATAAACTTTAATTTTAAAAATTATTTTCTATACTTGATGTCAGAACAAGAGAAAAATTTTACTTTCTGATACATGGTTTTCATTTTTGGAGCTCGTGTTCAAGGTCATTGAAGATCAACGCTTCTTTTTATGATAAAGCAATACTTTGACTGCCTATTCTGAAAGGCCGAAGAATTTCCCGTTTAAATACACAATTTTTTTTCAAGGTCACTTAAAGGTCTAATTCTCCTTTTAAGCTTTTCATGTTGGTATTCGTCAGTATAGCGATATATCGGGAAAATGACAGCTGTTTGAATGATACGAGAGCAAAATCTGCCGACCTTGGATTTGACCCTGAAGGTCATATTCAAGGACATGCGGAGGTCAACCCTTTTTTTACCGCTAATACAATTTCTGACTCCGCACTCCGAAAGAGTGCCTTTTTCACTATTTTTTTTTATAACTGACACGTTTATCACAAAACCGTCTGAGGAGTGGTTTCCTTTTACGTTTGACACTTTTTTCCCCGTTTCTCTGTTCAAGTTCCTTTCCTGCAGAAATCTGCCACCATATTGACGTCTCATCTCCCTGGGTATCGTCTTTCCTTCTCTTTGATGTCTTCATAGAATCTCTTTTGTTCTTTGCTGTAAACCCCTAAGTTCATTGGGAAGTAGTCAATGTGTGAAATGGTAGAAAATCCGGAGGGTATATTATGTGAACCTCATATTTCTTAACTCGCATAATGACGTTTGTAAGAGTCGAAGAAATGGTGAATGCGACAGGGATAACAGTACCATTCTGATCATTCTTTATTATTATACAAAGGACTAGTAAAGTACTTCAATAACGTAAATATGTAAATAATGATGGTAGAAATAAAAAGCAGCTCGACAGGCCATTTTCCCACCGAAAACACGCATCCCAATGGAGACGCCACGTTTAAAAAACATTTAAAAGTGGTTGAAAACCAAAGGTTGAAACAACGTCAAAATGTTGCGCGAAAAAAACGTTATTTTAAACTATATAGAAAAGCTTATAAAACAATGTCAGCTACGTTTAAATATCATAAAAATTGAACAGTCAATAAACGTTTATAGAAAATGTTTATTTAGAGTTGTATTAACGTTTTTATATAAAGTATTTTTCAACATTAAAAAAATATTATGGTACGATTTTTATTTCAAATTATGATATTAATTCAGTGATGATTAGTTATATACAAAAAACAGAATTTTGAGAACCAACTACTGAACTCTCGACCAACTAGCAGTGAACTTACACCCAGAAACTTATAGCAGACAGCCAGGTCCAGAGAGTCCAGGTACATGATCAGACATATACCTAATTCGAGCTTGTTACCTTGCTAGGCCGACAATAATCGTCACTCCTTGATGTTATATCCAGTCTATAAAAACGTTTTACAAACGTTGCACTTAACGTATACTTAAATCTTCAAGTATAAACCTGTATTAAAGTAAAAAAGGGCATAGTGCGTGAGATATAATGTCTACATCTATTGGCCATTAGATCAACGTATTTTATACGTTTTATATAACTAAAACGCCGTATAGAAAACGTATTATTAACATTTGGATAATAGTTTTAATACATTAAAATTACATATGTATTTAAATAGTTTTTAATTCTACGTTTTATAAACGTTGCATTTAACGAGCAGTTAAATATTATTAAAATATAAACGTATTAAATATATTTGCGTACAGCATTCTAATAAACGTTATAAAAAACGTAAATTTGTAGTCTTTTCAAACTGTAGATGAAATAAGAATATTATTAACGTTTTAAACGATATAGTTTATACGTTTACATTTCTAACGTTGAATATTTCAACGCAAAACGTTTAATCGACCACTACCACATTTTAAAAACGTATAAACGTGTGCCCATTGGGATGTAGCCCTCAGCGGGGCCGTAGTCGCATCGAATTTAATTCGAAAACAACCACCGCATTAAACAGCAAGGTGAGGTTATTATCAGCAATTAAAAGACGGTTAAGTTCCCGGGCCGGCATCCTCGGAGATCTTAAACGGTGTCATGACCTGCATCCCTAAAGGACCATCCGGCGAACTAACGTAACCGCCGCCCGTGGGCGCTCGAAGGGGTAGACATATACAAGCTTAAATAGAAAATATTCATTTCCCTTGCAATGGCACTAATATAAAGGGAAGGGGGATGGGTAGGGGTGCGTGGTAGGGGGAAAAGAGGCACGTGCTGCCATGGAAACAGCCCAAATGATGTATCGATCGACGACGTCTCGCTCACACCCGGCTCTCCTTCAAGTGTCGGTCCTTGTCATCCACCAGAACGACATCACATATTCAACGTATTACTTTTTACATCACGTTGTTTTTCGTTGCACTATTTCTCTCGTAGTCCGGTCCGATTAGGCGCTCGCTGACTGGATTTCGATCGATTGCTAATTTCTCCGACGTCAAAATAGTGAATCGGGTCCGTTAAACATGTTTAACCCTTTAGAGTGAAGTAGATGATATTTTACAAATACTGCTTCTAGTAAAAATTCTCAAACCCTACAAGCCTTTAAGTCAAAAGATGACGAAAACTTTAATTTCAAAAAACTTCATAACGGAATTATATTAAATCATGAAATTTTGGTTACTGAACTTTTTGTGTTTAAGAATAAGCAATAGAAAACATTTAAAAAATGTATACTAGAGGTGTGAGAAAATAGCTCGATCGAGAATTGAACTTTTCTTCATGACACATTTTAAAAAAATTTTCTACAAACAATACTCCCTTGTACCATTAAAAATATTGCTTTAAGGCACCAGTGCCTTAAAATGATGATGACTTTAAAGCACTAATGTCTTAAAGTAAATGTCAAATTGTATATAAACTTAATGTATGCAATTTCAGATTAAATCCGGGATTTTCTTGGTATACGTAAGTTCAAAGTAGCTCGGTTGGCCGCTTCATCGATCTCTTGGATTGTTCTTTTCCATATTTTCTTTAAACTTTTTAAGGGCAAAGAGACACAATGTTTAAAAGTGACAAATCCAAAGCTTCAAACTTGTCGTAAATGATAAATACAACAATGGTTGCCATCATGGTTACTATAGGTATATCATTGATAAGTGCCCACTTCGAAAATTTGATATAGTGCCTACAATGCTATTGTAAAACTTAACTTATTTCTACCCGGGTTAATTCTTCTTAATGCTGTTTGTAGAAAAAATATTGTATGATATTTTTGTTAAAAGTGTTTTTAAGGCAGTGATGTAAATTGCAGAATTCGCTGTGCTCATTCTGCAAACTTACATGCGTGCCTTAAAAATGCACTTTTAACACTCACATCATAAAATAACTATTATCTAAAGGAAGTGAACTTTAGAGCAAGTTTAAAATTTTGAAATTAATGTTACGAACAAAAAAATATGAACTTTTCATATTCTCCATTCTGATATTAGAAAAATTCACGTATAAAAAAATTATAGTGAAATTTACCCTAGATCAAACTACACTTAAATGGTTGGAAATTTCCATGTTTTGCTCTTTTTAATTTTACATAATAATTACTGGTAATTTTTTTAATTACATCAAGGAAAACTCAAGTACCTATATGTGTTTATACATAATAAAATTAGAAATTTCAGGAATAATGTGGTATGTTCCAATGTACTACTTTGGAACTATTTGTTTTTACTCAAATTACGAAATATTGCAGAATTGTTCATATGATTTCTGTTGCACATACGCAGAGTCACATCAATCTAACCTAATGCATTTAAGTTGTATTAAGGTGTGGTAGACAAACATGTATGGTTCATTAATAGAGACTTTTGTGGGATATTTGGAAAGGAGTAAGTATAAGATTTTATTTTGCAACATGTGCACTTGTAGCTTATCCCAATTTAAATGTTATACAATTCATAAATATAATAGAAATTGAAATGGTACGTTATTTAGATGCTCGCATCAAAACTGAGCCATTATCTGTGTCTCTAACCATTACAACAACATTAATTTCAAACAACATATTTACCTTTCTGACAGTAAAAATAGTAAATAGGTAGTTTACAACATAGGTATATTAATATTAGTTGTAGCTACGTTAATTGTAAATTTACTGTAACTAAAAATCGAGCTAAACATATTTATTTCCACACAGATATACGTATATCTACAAATATTTGCAAAAAACCAAGGAATGTATATTAATGTTTCAAAAACAAGATGTAATACGCTTTTAGAGAAAAGGATGGATATTTCACATTTAGAGAATGGACCTTCCCACACAGAAGTTATTTCTGCTCCTGGCAAGGCCTTCTTAACTTAGAAATAAAAATGTAGCTGTTTATGTATTTCTTAACTCGCATATATATGTATTGAATTCTAATAATAAAATTTACTGAAGATATTTCTAATAATTTGTTAATAAGAGATATCCTATATATTAACTGGTTCACTTGTACTGTATTTTGGTACATTTTAACAAGCATAATCTTTTAACTGGAGCAACTTAAGTAAGTTTTGCCTCTTTTCAACCTTATCTACCGACATACTTTTTATATGGCTACAAAAATAATATTAATGCATTTTATATTGGCTTCTGTTACACTATTCTGGTTAAACAAATGAGAATATTTGAACTGATTGATAAACTCTCTGGTATATACATTTTATTTAACATATGTATATTCACTATTAAAATTTTATACTCACTGATATTCAGTCATAGGTAAATGTGAAATAATGCTAGTTTTTGAAAAAGTTTTCGCTATAAAAGTAAGTATATATAAAATATAAGAAAAATTAACTTAGTAAAATTGTATTCATTATAAATTCCAACCTAAAAATTACAATGTATAAATCAATACATTTCGTTTACAAATCTTGTACGTAACTTTACATAACTTTACACTGGTCAGAAATTGCCAACGTAAAATTATGTAAAATTACAGGCAGACTTTTATCAGTGTATTTTCTCACAACACAGGAGGTGTTTGAGAAAACTATACCTACTAAGGTTTTCATCATCGTTTGAACTTCTACATTCACTGTAATTTTGAATACTCAAGACATTTTTCTTAACAAGAATATTTGTTATCTCCTACATAAAGAAGTTCTCATTCTGAAAAACTGTTTTAATAACATTGTTTGATATTTCATACAAAAATGACAGTTTACTAAAGAAAGTCACCAAATCTTTCTAATTTCCAAAGCTTATAATCATATTACATTATAAAATAGGAGTTATAAGAAAATACAACGATGTGGAACTATATAAAGGGGCTTGACGTTGATAAATTACTTTGATAGAATTAATATTAATACCACAACACGAAGCTTATCAATAATGTATTATTTTGAAATCTAAAGTTCAAATATATCTTGTAATACTGAATGACTACAAAAATAGATAATTAAATATGATTATATAAACAATATACTTTACAATATTTCGACACTGCATTTGCATACCTGTATCTATTACTAGGAGAAATTTAATACATATGCTAAGAGAAATAAACATTTAAATGAAAGTAATAATAAAATTTGTCAGTTATGTTATTTATGGTGGTTGGTATATAGCCAGAGTATAAAACGCGTTAAATTGACTTTATACGATCTATCTTTTTCATTTTACTTTGTTCCGCTTTATGCAATGGCTATATTTAATACCTAATTAGTAATTAATAATAACATTCCACATCTAAAAATTCCTAAAAATTTACCTATTTTCAGAAGTAATTTTAATTCCACCATAAAATGTCATTAATAAATATATAAATAATAATAATAATAATATTCCTACCCCTCATTCTAATCACGAGGATTAGCCCAGAAATCGGAGACTTGTGCGGGGGCGGCATATTATTATTAAGCAGGCCGCATTTTCGCCCAGGAACGACTTACGCTGGTAGACCCTAACCACCATTCAGTGCAGGAATGAGGGTAACCTGGAAAACCTCATTAATTAGGGGGGTAGTCAAACGTCAACCGGTATCAATATCTCACATTGACCCAAGCCAACATTCTTCCACCCTACCATACCTGCAGAGAGGGTGCCAATCCTCTCCACGAATATAGCTTATACAGGGTGTATCTTAAGTGATGACTTTAATTTCAAGGGGTGATTCCTTGTCATATTTTAAGGAAAATAGTGCATATGAACATCGGTCCGCAAGTGCTTCGTTACCGAGATACAGGGTGTCAAAGTTGGGAAAATAAATCGCATTTTACGTAATACACCTAAATTGACCACAGCTTTGAATTTGTCATTCCAAAAAACCCCAGTGTATGAAATTTCATTAAATTATTTCGAATCAGTCGAAAGATATTTAAGAAAATGCGATTAATTTTCCCAACTTTGACACCCTGTATCTCGCTAACAAAGCACTTGCGGACCGATGTTCATATGCACTTTTTTGCTTAAAATATGACAAGGAATCGCCCCTTGAAATTAAAGTCATCACTTAAGATACACCCTGTATACGGTCCACCGGCTGCGGGGGTCGAACCCACAGCGATCTAGTCACCTCGATTCAAGTACTGACGCCTTAAACCGCGCGACCACTGACCGATCAATATATATGCTTATTTTACTTAAATATCCTGCATGTGATTTTACAGTTGTAATATTAGAGACTTACAAATAATTTTGGATAAGAGTCCCGCGCACTTGATTTAGTCTTTGTTTGCATGATCTTATTCTGTAGAATAAATAATTCATTTACATGAGAAGATTTACCCCAACACATGATACAATAATTCAGGCTAGATTGAACGTAACCATAATAATACATTTTAAAGATATATATCTACGAATTTGCTAAGTCGTCAATATGGAAGGACCAAGATAACCTTGAATCCATCTGGACTCCTAAAAATTTAGTTACATAGCCTTGTTCAATGGTTTTGTTATTAAACTTAGCCAAAAGACTATAATCCAGATCTTTAGTGGTAAACATGATTAAATCAGTTTTATAACCGTTCAACGCTAAACCATTGTTTTTACAAAAATCTTACATACCAATCACAACATTTCGATACAATGCGGCTGAGCTATACTGTCTCTGCTTTAACAGCCACAGAAGTATCAGTGAACAATGTTACACATCTATTTATATTATCCATCACTGTTATGTCATTAATAAATAGTAACAATAAAAGCAGCTCTAGAATAGTTCCCTGAGGGACTCCAGATTTAAGATGCTTTGGTTGTGAAGAATATTTGGAGTCATTCAAATTTAAGAGGATCTCTTGAGTTCTGGCTTGCTGAGCCATTTATAAGCATTGCCTCTTATACCATATCTTTGTAATTTATTCAACTGGCGGTATCGTATCTAAAACTCTTGTCAAATCAAACACATAATATACATGTGCATGTATACAAGGTTTACTACTTTCCAAATAATATAACAATGTAGTCAAGATTCATATTCGATTATTGTTCTTAGCTTTTAGGACTCGATGGTCAATAATAAAAATATTTAATGCAATTTTCGAGCTACAATTTTATAGAACACGCTGCCATTCGATTTCTTTCCATGTATAATCGGTAGCATCACTATCGGCGACTACACGGCAGCATATCAACCTAACAACTACCTGAAAATCCATAGTAACTGAGTTGCCGCATCTTTTCCCGGACTAAATTCACATTATTCTAAATTATTCCATGAATTTTATGCGTCCAAAAGTTTTCTATTGTCTTTAATATGTTTCCTGTCTATCTCAATATAACCTACATGCACTGATGCCATCTGAATACCGAGCAATGTATAATGTAAAAGTTATTCTGTAACATACAAAGAAATTAAACTGAACCAGTTTGAAAGCAATCAACGTACTTATTTCAGGCGTTTTGTTGTCTAATCAATATTAATATTAACTTATATAGTACAAATCGTATGTTAAGTTGACACAGTTAAGTGTAAATGTAAAATAAAGTGTACAATCGGCACATTTATCCAATCAGATATTTTGATATTTTATTGTCATCCTAGATCGCTATTCACTAAAGCATCAAAGGTTAAGACGTTGACCTTAAATTTTAGACAGTTTTAAGAAACCAGTTTATAGATTTGTAATTCTAAGATACACTGAAAAAACTATGTGAATATATTGGAATTTTGCCAAAAATGGTGTATTATCGTAAAAACATTACTGTACAAATAAAATTACTAAAAACACCATTTTTTGTTTTTGCTATTGTTTTATGTAAATTTGTTATGAATTAAAAGATTCTTTTTGGAGATAACCATTGTACAATAGGGAACGTGATTTATGTGTCGTTTATGAAACATACGAGGTGTGGCAATTAAGTACCGGGGATTTAGTTATAACTCGGAAACTGGCAACACTGCATCGTTCGTCAACGTTTTTCTAGAGAGCGGGGACCTTCCTTTTAGGTTCAGTCCAAGGTTGAAGTCGATAGTACGTTTGGTTTGTGTTTTATGTGTATTTTTTGGAAGGCGTCGTTTAGTGGCGTCTTGAAAATGAGTGACTCAAATTACAAGCAACGTGTTGTGGTTCAAGTTTTAGTGAAATCTGGCAAAAAAAAACCCTCGGAAATCCTTCGAGAATTGCAGGCGGTGTATGGAGACGAGAGCATGTCGAAAACACGCGTGTTTGAATGGGCAAAACGGTTCAAGAAGGGGCGTGAATCGGTTGAAGACGATTCACCTGAAGGTGCTCCCGTCACCTCTCGTACTGACGCGAATGTTGACCGTTTGCGTGCACTGATCACGTCTGACCGGCGCCTAAGCATTCGTGCGTTGTCTGACGAGTTAAACGTCAACAAAGAAACCGTTCGCAAGATGTTACATGAAAACTTGAATATGCGAAAGATTTAGGCAAAGATGGTGCCAAAAGTTCCCACCCGTGAACAGAAAGACACGCGAAAATCATTCTGCGAGGATTTGTTGTCTCGCATTCGAAGCGACGGTAGAGACCGGATGAGTCGGATAGTCACTGGAGATGAGACCTGGATATTTGAGTATAACCCCGAGACCCGTCAGCAGTGGGTGGAAAAGAGTGGAGAGCCGCCAACGAAAGCGAGGATGTCCAAGTCACGACAGAAGGCAATGTTGATCGTTTTTTTTATATCCACGGCATCATTCATTGGGAATATGTTCCTGTCGGCCAGACAGTGACTGGACAGTTCTATGTTGGCGTCTTGGAACGGCTGCGGGCCCGCGTTTTCCGTGTGCGGCCCAAGCTCGTCGAGAACGCTTGGATCTTGCACCACGACAACGCGCCAGCCCATTCCTCGTTCATTGTGCAAGAGTTTTTGGCAGAAAAAGGCATTCCAACGTTGCCGTAAATACCTCAAAAATAAGTCACTCGACACTTTGGGTTATCTTTATCTGTTTAAATCTGACATGGAATTTATGACAAACTGACACATGCCACCTAGTTCTTTAATTAGCATTCCAAAGTTGGTCTATTGTAATCATTAAAAAATTAATTTTTATCTCATCGGGAGAAAAAAGTCCAAGAGACACTTTTTAAGCAGAATTAACTTGGCGAAAGCGATACCAATTTTACCAAAAATTAGTGGCGTTTTTTTGCTAAAAATGAGTATTTAACAGCACGAACGCCACTGATGGAAGTATATTACAAGAAAAATGTATACATGTAAAAGTAGCCCTTCACTATACACTGTTGTGTACCAAATTTCATCTCAATATCTCCATCGGTTTTAGAGAAATGAAGACTATTATTATTTAAGACAACAATTTTAAACAACCTGTATCTCGAAAACGAGGCAACGATGGAAAATAACAGTTAATTTCCAATTTACCGTTTAATTGTGATTTAATAATATGATTCTCCTATGTGTTTTCAATACATTTCTGTTTTACTTCGTTCAGATATCTTACTGGTGAGCGAGTAAATCCCTGAGAAATGAAAATTATGGATTACCATGTACGTACGGAACAAATATCCCGCTATAAATTGCAAGAACCGAACAAAGGAGGCACCTCTCCTCTATATATGTGCACCTCCGACTATCAGTAATACCAAACGTTAATCTCATTTGGCACTATCAGGCTTTTTCTGGCTCCTTAGCAATCGTTTTTTGTTTAGCTGGTAAGCTATTGTTTAGTTGCACAATAGTAAGTAATCTTATTGAATGGATCTACATATTTATTGTACCATTAACGCAAGAGGCATGCTATTGAATTTTAAATCATTTAAATTAGCCATTGCCGGGTATATTTACTTTAATATTCCATTATGCGGAATTAACCATTCGGTAACGAATACGAGGGGTACCATACAAAGTTTTTGTTATGTTTTACGGAGTCTTGGTTTGATATTTAATCTAAGATTTCTCTTGATGAAGCTTATGAATGTTTTCATAGAACGCGGTGTAGAACTAACTACATCTATCGGCCATTGATGGACTGAAAATGTCACAGGCACGAAACGTCCTACATGCAGTAGACACATTGAAAGCTGTCGACCTTTATCGCGTTCGGCGAGAAACGATATTTTTCAAACACGGAATTCCAGGAAACAACTATGGCATACTGATGAGAGCTAATAAGCTCGAAACCGGTATATGTCTGGTGGGCTTCTTCAGGTGTAATTCAATGCTGGTCGGGGCATTAGCCCGCAGAGTAGTTATTTCCTGGAATTCCGTGTTTGCAAAATATCGTTTTCATAGAACATACTGTATCATTTCGATACTCAATTTCATTTAAAAAAATTTGCATTATAGAGCATTCTAAGCATGTTAGAAGATGGGTTTCCAATGAAGCTCACGTATCCAGCTCAAAATTAAGGGATTTATACATATTAAAAATGATAGACCCAGAATTAGATAATGGCTATAGATATGCTGAAAATTAACATAATCTTCTTGTGCAAAAAAAAAAACATTCATCGGGATCTGACGATATTCCAATACATTTATTAATAATTCATTTCATAATGGGACCAATTACTTTTCTTGTAAATGTACTTTTTCAACACAAAAGTTTTCCGAAATTACTGAAAACAGGAAAAGTGGTTCCCATTTACAAAAAACATGATTCTTAATTAGCTGAAAATAATCAGCCTGTAACTATTCAATGTGGTTTATCTAAAATATTTGAATATAGCTATTTAAATCGTTTGCTAAATTTTCTTCATAAAGGTTTAAAAAAATCAGCACGAATTTCGTTCTAATTTGTCTACAGAGACTGTTATTTATTCCTTTTATAATAAACTAATTGAGATCTTGGAGATTGGCGAGTGCTCTGTTGGGATCTTTTGTGATCTCAGTAGGGCATTCGACTGTATTAACCGTCAAAAATGATTATGTAAACCGTTGTGTAGCTTTTAACTGGCCTCATTTTTATTTTGCTCTAAACAATATGTTAATATTACAAACGGAAGAAGTTGTAAATCGAAACAGGTTAATGTCAGTATGGAAATTCCTTAAGGATCTGTTATTGGGCCTGTTCTGTTTTTGTTATATGCCACTGAGCTTGATAGGTCCTTAAAATTTTGTGTCATACATGCGGACGATACAAGTCTGTTAATTTCTAATTTAAGTGATGCTGTTTTAGAATTAAAATGTGTTTGAAATTACTAATTGGTATAATAAAATAGTCCTTATTTTAATAGTAATAAAACTCCTGAGATTTCATAATAGGTAAAAGAATTGTCCTCGATTAAATTAAATGCCTATGTACTATATCTCAGTGATCATGTCAAATTCTTGGGTATTATAATCGATGATTGCCTTTGATTGATTGATTGATTGCAAAAATTTAGTGCAGTAGGTATATAGTTTTATTATTCTCAGTTGCAGTTTCGTAAATATTTTGATGAAAATATAATCAATTATTCATTTGTTCGTATGATGTAAATTGTCTAAATTCTTGCCGTAACTATATCTTCAAGATAGCCATGAAAATCATCCTAAATGAGACACACTGCTACAGTATTTCATTAGTTCTTAAACTATCTATGAACTTGTGTTATCATTCCGATATTGCAGTGCCAGACGGAATATTTGTAACTTTTTCTAAATTCTTTCGTAATAAATAACATATATTTTGTTATTCCCGAAAAATATGGTCGGCCATGCGGAATACATAATTAAGTAATTACATATTAAAATCGCCAATTATATCTGAGTGCAATTAAATCAATTTATCAATAGCAATAAACGGTTTAAAATAAATATTTTATATAGGATAACGAATGCATTAAATTTTATAGATAATACAGCGTATTTGTATTCGGCTTTAATTCAATTAAAAATTGCATTTTACATAATATTATCGAAATAAATGTATATCAGGCGATTTAAATTCGTTTTAATATTTAATAGCGTCGGCTAATTAAAAAACATCGATTTTCAATGTAAAATGCATTAGAATTTATGTAGCAGGTACATCACTGGTAAAAAGTTTTAAAATCGATATATGCCAGGCCCTTTTGAAAGCTTAATTCAATTATGGAAACAACTGCAATTTTATTGTATTACCTTATACTAGTTTAAAAAGAACAAGGAAAGAAATAGAAAATTTAGTAAAGACGGATCAAAAGACATTAAACAATCCTTAAATTCAATGTTGATATCACATAATGCTGTGTAAAAAATGCTATAACATCATTTTACACTACTGCTGAGACAAGAAATCTTGTATAATTTGAAGAAATCTTATATTTGACTTGCACAACAAGAAGAGTTTCTTTAAAGTCTTGTTCTTGTTCGATTTTGCAAGATTATGTCTTGTATTGTCTTGTGAGAGTTTCACAAATTTTTTCTTTCTTGCATACAAATGCGAAACATGGAACTTTATTACAAATTTGGTAATAGTGGTGGTTACTCTCGGTTGGCTACGGTCCCGCTCGGAGCTCAGAGGTAACTAAATATATGATCGATCGTCGACAGTTGTCGATTGGTAGACGTTATAAAGTATAAAAACGGCCAGTTTTACATAATAAGTAATAAATATTGGACGAAATAGGCAAAACAGAATGGGAGCTCTTTCAGTCAAGTGACAGTGAATTTATAATTAGTTGTAGTTCAGCAGAACTGGACGTTAGAGACGACAAACTTTGATTTTAAAAATAATTTTATATGTTGGAAGTCCTACAACAGAATTTCAATATTTATTTGGTGTATCATTCAACAAATATTAGATAAAATAAACTGAAAAAGAAAGCTTCTTAGTAAACTTTCTCAAGAGCACTATTTTCAGAAAATAGAATACAATTTTGATAGTTGTACTGAAAAAATACTTTTTACCATTGGTATAGAATTTTAGAGAATTCAAGAGTGAACTATACCCCATATCTACGACACTGGATTTAGTTAAAAAAAGTTATTCACGCCAAAATATTAACGTTTTATTATGATTACTGCATATCAAGTTTGAACTAAAAATATTTATTTTTTTAGTAGATAATTAAGAATGTAAAAGAATTTTTTTAAAGTTGAACTCCCTCACCGGAGTGTCATAGAGGAAAATGTTATAGGAAAAACACCTTTTTTTTCATGCTATAAGTATCTGTTTTCAAAGTTAAATACGAAAAAAGAGGAAACCCTGCATATCTGGGCAATCATAACGCAATTTTGTTCATAATTCAGTTTAGGTAATGTTTAAATTTGTAAGAAATAATCACTCAATATTAAGTTACAAAATACACAATGATAGTTATTTGCCCAAATTGTTCCTGTCACGATTTTAGAACCAACGTGAAGTACTGTTATGCACAATTGATCTAAAATTTTACAAACATTCGTGTCTGTCAAATAATAATAATTAAAATGTTACAATTATAAACGGAACAACCCATACACTTGTTGAATAGTTTTGACATTATCTTACTTGTTCCGAATCTGTATTATTTTCTAATCCACCAGCTTACGTTAAGACCGTTATACAATTAGGCCGCCATATCGAAATTAGTAAATGACTAATTTTGAGCTCCATATTTGTCGGAATGAGCCTATTTTTGGCAAATAGTTTTAGAATTAAAGTTCACACAGTGCAAAGTTACCCATTTTTATGTAAAGCAATTACAACGTTTTTAAAAAATGTTTTTTTGACCAGATTAAAAATTACCACCTTTCCACCCCGTGTGATTAAAAAATAAACAACTTTTTCCCATAAAAGTTTTCAAAAAAATGTGTCATTTTTCGTAAATATGATGTTATTTATCACGTCGTGAGGTGCTAACACCGTGCTGTAAACTATGACTATATAAAAAAAAACATGCTACCAAGGATACAGTTCAACAGATATTTTGGTGATCTATGCAACAGATAACAAAATGGCGTAAGAAAATTCAGCGCGGACTTGGTCAGCTGGTATAGAGCACTGAAGAAAACTTGTCGAGACGACAGTTTTTAAATTTAGCCCTCTTTCAATTCTACTTCGCATTAACAGAAACATTAAAATTAATAAACAATTTCGCAAATGTTTTAATATTGTTTTCGAAAGTTTAATAATTATGATGCGAAATAGTCCGAGAACTTTACGTAATAATAACTCGGCAAACATTTTATATTGCTGCTTAAATTAATGAATTCCATTTGTCGTAAATTCATTTTCCGGTTTGGAAATAATTAAAAACTTTATCCACTTCTCAAAGAAATGTCGTGCAGTGGTTGCAATTCAATTAAAGAGTTTCAGCAGGGCGAGGGCAGGCGCGCCCCGCCTCCCCACCTCGTCCCTCTCCGACCCAAGAACGAAACGTCAAAACTTCTCTTACTTAGTCGCCGACTTTTTCAACCAGACCAACTTTAATAGCTCAACTTTGTGATCCTAAACAATAAATGGACCCCGGCATAATAGCTATAATTTTATTGCCAAGGAAAATGTTACTGTGTTTCATCTCTTAAGGTTCTGCTATTTGATCGGACTTCAATAGCAATATTTTCCGTTGTTCTATACAGGGGTCAGTTGCAAAGGAACGAAATAATGTCGATGGATAGCCCCCTTTTAAGTTTAATATACAGAGCGTGTGACGTCTGTATAAAAATTATAAGAGAACTTGACAGTCACGTACATGAAAAAGTTATACCTTTATATATTATGTAAATTAAATGTCAATATTTGCAACAAAAAATTGTCTCTAGTACGGTCCTGGATGCAGTGGTTATAAGCGCTTTCGTGTAACATATGCTCAACTTTTGATTCTTAATTGAATCTAGCCTAACAACAAAACGCCAAATCACGTAATATTTGCACATATTTCCTATGAAAATGTAGATTCGGCTTACTTAAGTATAACTGCACGAAATTCTCATATTTTTAGATGTACACTTTCTATATTTTATGTATCATAGGTGGAGTGGAAGAGTGGCGCAAGCCAAATCTCCTACCTTTTGTGTAATTATTTTCTCTTATGTAATCTTTACACAATAAATCATTTCTATTCTATTCTATTCTAAGGCTTAAGTGTTATCTTGTTGAATTTCTTAGGTAAATTTTAGCGCCAATTTTCCGTTTGTAACGATGGTTGCATAATCTATGACGGCACTACTAATGAGATAATCGATAAAGTAAATGAAAATTGTTCGGCTTTATACAGAGCTTAATTCGTAAAATGAAAATATTTTTCCATAAATTTGAAATTAAAAAATTTGTGTAAAGTTTGCGCTTGTGGAAGATATTTTTTAGCAAGTATAAATAAGACAGGTAGGTACCTATGTATGAAAAATATATCGGATTTAAACATCTATCTTAATTTTGGCGATTTTGACTATCTTTTTGAGATAACCTAGCGAAATATACCCTGTGGTGTAATTATATTTCTGAACAAATGTTTACACGTTTTTTCTAACTCCTATTTTCTTTTGTATGTAAACATCTGTTAATATGTAACAATTCATCTTCAAGATGAGTTAAAACTTTATTGCCGTGTCACTAATTAAATGCATGTAAATATCCTTGTTCAATTAATCATATAAAACTGACGTCATTGAAGTTCAATTACTTATTGTTCAGCAGTACCAAACACTGATACCTTTATGTCAGAGTACCCTGTATTATGAAAACGTATAAACTGTAAGCCTTGTTAGTTTCCTTACTAACCCAGTTACTATCCAAATGTAAACCGACCTCAATTGAGCCTTTATAAATTAATTACTTAAAGCTATACTCCCCTCATCTCCTAAATGTTATTAGTTGGAATCCCATAGTCCACGAAACCACAAGCCTTAATTCCAAATAATCTAGCATACGATACTTGGGTCTTTCAAAACGTACAAATGTAAATCATAATTAGATTAGAGATTATTTAACTCATTTTTTTACTAAATAAAAAACAAATGTTCCCGATTCCTAAATCTTTGCCTGAACTCAAATAATCCTTCACGGACCTGAACACTAAATCTAAATAAAGCAAATGTAGATATGTGTCCTTTTTGCAAGAAAGATTTTGGCAATTGCTTTGTGAGACACTTCAACACTGCTGTTTTTTAAAACTCTACAAGCATCATGTACAATGGGTCACAAGACCTGAATGCTACTGACTTCAGCGCTTTAGCAAAAAAGGATGTTATTCAATGAATCATGGTTTTTCCGACGTGTGCTGATATTATAGAAAACAATATAAGACAAAGTATTTTAATACTTGGCATATTTGATTTATTGTTAATTTGCTGTAAATTTTTAGTCTCCTAAGTACTCTAAGTATCCTTCCAGTATCGTTAATGACCATGACCGATATTTTTAAAAACAACCAACGGATTTAAACATTTACAGCTAATATTTTGGCTTTATATTCAACATGAAATATTTTAAAATAAACATAATTTAAATAGAAAACAGTTTTGATTGTTTTGCCGTCTTTAAATTAGACGCCAGTGAAATTAAAATTAATTCTGTATATTCCCATTTAATGCTGAACTAATATTGTCTGAAAGAGTTTCATTAAATACGTTTTCATTGGTAAATATTGTAGTTAAAACGGTATTAAGGCAATGTAAATATTGGTTGCTTGTACTCGCTAATTAAAAAGCCTTTCTTCTCCTTTAATTTCGAAAACCCGAAACAAAATATAATAAAACTTTTTTAAAAAGTTAATACGAAGTTAATTAAAATTTGCTAAACCCTTTTAGCGATTTCTATTTGAATAAATTTTTCTTTAAATAAGCCTGTTATTTACTTTCAAAGTGATGGCACGACCCCATTCAAACCCTACGGGGTGGTTAAATTTTGTTTTAGTTAAGATGTGATTAAATTCTAAGGAAGTATACAAACGAAATATAAATAAATCAAATAAAACTATTCAGTAAATACACCGAAATAACATTGCTAACAACTGTAAAATCATTTTTCTCAAATGTGTTAAAAAGGTAACATCGTAAACATTTTCTCTATTTCTTTTAAATTTGCAGTATTCTAAAGCAGGAAAGACAATATGCGGGCGCGGTCTAGGCGCATCGCGGACCTTGCTAGTTTAGTGATCGATGATTTATTTTTAACGTACACGTTTGCACTAGTAGGTCGAGAGCGCATAGCGATCTCACCGAAAAATTTTTGGAGAATTTTGGCCAGTCGCGTCAAATAAAAGAAATAATAAAAATATATCTTGCACAGAATATATTTTGACTCTTAAATAATACAGTAGAACAATTCGGGGGCGCATAGAAAACAATATATGCGACTGATTTTGTAAAAGGGCGTGATCAGCTCGGCACAGAACGGTAAAGGATGGGTTTAGGCCGCGACCGCATAGTGCATTTTCTCCTTAACAGTGTTTTTTATAAAAATAAATAAATTTAACCATTTAGGTATAGAAATCTTTAAAATACGAATTTTTGTAAATTTAACTGCGTGGATGTAAATATTGTTATAACATAACCTTAAAGAGTTCTGCATATAAAATTGTCTAATTTGTTTTATAACATACTTATACTTATATAACATACTGTAACTTTCTTTATCAAATACTTATTTGAAAATAATTGTTAAAATGTGAGATTTGAATAGCAAAATAATGTGTGTCTTACAATAGCTGTCTAAGTTATTATTTTATTTGAGGAAAATTTAAATAGTAACCATAAATAAACAAACCACCAAGAATTTTATATTACTTTTGTTCTACATGTTTTATTTTTCTATAATTCTGTACTTAAAACACAGCAAATTTGATCATTTTACGGCGAGAAATACAACGACTTTAAATACGACAAAACTTATAGTGAAAATGACTCAACAATTTCTGGTACGAATATCTTTAAGGTTCTTGACGTTTTGAAGGATATACCGCTGTGTCCTTCAGAAGGAAGTGATAACCAGAGAATTAAATTTTCTTGTCATGATTTTAAAAATATTGATTTTTTCGGAACATGATTTGAGGTAGTAACAGGCCTGTTTTGTTCCCGTAATTCTAAGCTTCTTTTTGAAGATGCTATAGAAGACTTATTTCGCTTAAGGCTGGCGTTTCAAGGACAAATAATCGTATCTAAAGATGCACAAAAAAATACACCCAGTAGGTGGAAGTTCTTATTAGCGTAGTACTAAAATATAATGCTGAAATAGAATAATTTTCTTTAACTTTAAAGAGAAAATGTGCTAGTGAACATAAAAAATCGTGAATTTCTACCATTTCACTGTGTTCTATACACCGTGAAAAATACTTGATAATTTACATAAATCCAAGTATTACTAGTTTTTTAAAAGAATTCTGCGGGATGTGATAATGTTTATAATGTCGTATACAATTTTCTCAATGTGCAGTTGACTTCAAACTAAAATTCAGGGAATTTTATGGTAAAACATAATAGGTGAAAATGATGCTCTTTTTTCTTATTCTAAATGACTTGTCAGCCTGGAAATTGTTTTATATGCTGGAGAAAACTTGTATAATTGACATAGTGAAGAGATACTTTTTCTAACTTACTTAATTTTTTTTAGACTGTCTCAGCAAACAGCTCGTTGAAAATTTGTATACAAAAACGGCGCCCTTAGAAAGTTACCTATTTCTTCAGTATATCTTTAGATAGGTTCTTGCTAGATAGTTCTTATTGCTTTTTTAATATGTGTTCAATATTTAAGTTGATATAACTATTTCCACTAATAAAAATATTTAACAAACCACCAAAGGTGTTAAAAAAATCAAGAATAAGGAGCAATATCTCAACAATATATGTTCATCAATATACAAATTTCACATTTTTATCTCTTATTTTTTTACAGTGCACTTTGAACAACCCAGTTGATAATTACAAATAAATATCGAATTGAATATATAATGAAAGTGGTTTTCCTGTTAAAAGAAGTCCTGTCTATACAAAGCCGATAAAAGGAGGAATGTAAATAAACAAAAAGTATTAAAAACCACGACATAATCGGTTATTTTATTACCATCAATTATCGTAAATTTGAAAGCTATTTTAAGGGCTTCTATATCTGTTTTACGACTATGCGAATTAAAACAAAGCCAGTGGCGTGCGCGACACTTTCTAATGTGCTGCCGTCTTTATTCCTAACACCTAAAGTAACAAAGAAAATAACGGGAATATAATTAAGGACCAGTTGAACAAGCTTTGAAAGAATTAATGCTTTTTATACCAAAATATATATTACAATTTATAAAACCAAATAGATTAAAACTACTTCAAAGGAAATAAAACTGGTTCCTACTAATACGCTTGCATTTGATGCAAAATAAACATTTGCCCAATTTTATTCAAATGAAACCTCTTCCCTCTGTACCCGAATGTATATCTTTTCATGTATTATTATTAGAGTCGTATTCTTTTCTACTTCAATGGAGTCCCAATATTCATTTCAATCATAAATTCCCATTCAATTTCGAGCATGAATGACAAATTTCGCATTGAAATGAATATTGCCTCCAGTCTATTGATTTTATGTGTACTTTATTCGTCTTTATTATAAAATCGTTTATGCTGGCAACGAAATCTTTCGTTTAATTTAAATATTTATGGTACTGCCTCGCTTATGATTATATACCAATTAAAATAAATCATTAGGTCTCTGTCAAACTGAATACAGGGTGTAACCAAGATTGTGGGACAGTTAATTATACCTCCGTCACTATTGATTTGGCAATTTTATTACTTTCATGTAGGACAACACATCTATCTTAGTGAAACGCATATCAAATCTGGATGAAATATCTTGAATACCTTGAAAGATACTTGAAGGCGATCAGATATAAAAAATGTACAAACATGATAAAAATAATTGCATTACACTACAACATCATTATTTTTAGTAGAAACAGTGATATAACAGTGTTTGCCAATTTCGAGGCGTTAGATAATCCCAAGGACGAAAATAATAGAGAGTGACTAATTCACAGCACAGAGATGAGTAGGGAAGGTGAGGGTTGCATGCTTACCTAAGCGTACCACTTAAGAAGGGTTCAAAGCATACAAATTTATCAAAAATAAGTTGACGTCGAGTGAAAGCAAATTCGTCAAAATTCGTTACTTGTAAAGATTTTTACACCATTAAATAAATCGCGCAAATATTCGCAAATTTCGCATCCATAAGTACAAAAGGCTTTAGAATACATTGCACTATATATACACACTATTTATTGTTACTAGCACTGTCACTATAACGGCCATACATTATCACTTATTATCTCATATCGTACCGCCTTCCATATATGACCTTCATGTATCTATGTTTCGCCAAAATTTAATATATTCTTCGATTCAGATTCCGACCTTTTAATATTTAATTTAAATAGTTTCAACGCCATATCGATTTTGTCTTTCTCTATCAGTATACTCTTTTCGATTACATTTAAACGGAAATTCACATACCTAAGCCCATAGGTCACGCATGATTCGCAAAAGCACCCTTGTATATATTCTAAGCAAAGTAGGTATCATCTTGGAAAATATAGCAACCCAATTTTTATTGGTAAAAACTCATTTTTAAAATACAATCTTCCTTCCGCGAGTTTCTACACTTTTCCGTTTCGCAGTTATACTTCTTTGCCACTGTTTTTTGCAGTATACATCACGTACATTCTTGTTAATGAATTACATATTTTAACATCACTTTCACTCGTATTTTGACCTCGCGCCCAATACCCTTCATACATGTCATCATCCGATATTCCTCACTTGTTAAATTTGGGCGTTTACGACTTTGAGAATACACTGTATAGCTTGAATTATTCTCCATTTTTAAGAACACAAAATCACTGATAAATTAATTACATTCATAATTAAATTAGTGGATATACCCGCAATTTTGCCCGCCCGAAAGATATACCCGCCCATGATAGCGCTGGAAATGGGACAGGTGGATCCGTCAATTCGTCACAACCAGCAGAAAACTAACTTCTTCGATCTGGCGCATGCGTATTTGCTACAGCAGAGGCTGATTAATCGGGTATGCTCTCAGAGATATGCTGCACATAATTTTATAGGAAAAATATACGGACTACATGTATTTTTCTTTGTGTTGATTGGTATACGTTGTGAGCGGGTTTATAACAAGAGTCACTCTCTAGATTTTTGACGGTTGGGTTAGTTAGTAGAAACTACTACTCCCCTTTTAAATACAACGTAAATACAAGCCGGAAAAAATGTTTGTCGTATGCAAAAACCTGCCAAACGTTTTGCTGACACGAATGGATTGCTTCTCTTCTACCCAGCACATAAAAATACAAGTAATTGTTAACCACCTTACACATTAAAACTACATAATTGCTAAATAAATCCAGTTAAGATCAAGATCTCAACCAAAACATTTTAGAGATTGTGATTTTTTTTTAATGTCAAGACCACGTATGCCAAGACCAAGAGTTTTAGGATATTTCGCCGTACTTTTTTTTGCTTTGTCATCCAAAACTGCAATATTTAAGTTTCATTAACTAATGCCGAAACACTATACAGCTTACCATACGCGCCAACAATTTCAAAGACGAAGTAGGCGCTGAAAATTAAACGTGAGGCTAATATCTCCTTCCTAAAATATTGCGCTAAGTACCCGAATTAATGGCGTGTACCCGTCAACACGGGGTATAAATTATCGTTTTTATTAAACAAATTAAATATTATTAAAATAACTCCGACCGTAAAACTTTCAAAACGCCAGATTAGCAAATTTGAGCATGCAAAATAAATGACATAAAAAGATCGTAAAGAAAATAAATACTTGGAAACGATACACTAGCTATGCGTGAATAGAACGAATTGGGGCCGACCATTCCGTTTTATGGCCCCGGGGAGTAAATTTATAGAATGTTGACGAATTTCCATGCAAATGAAATGATATCATAATATTATAGTCTCTATATCGGCTTCAATTCACTGCACATTGCCAGTAATTGAGACAAATAGTTCCCTGTAATCGATTGGGTGGATTACGAGGGTTTTCGATAAATCATTTCAACACCACGGATCAAAATAACTGTAATTTATCGTGAATGCGAACATTAGTTGGGTAAATTACCAATTTCTCTAAAATCACATTTACGGTACCGACACCGAAAATCTCATCTTTAACAATTACCAATTTTCTGTAAGACCCAAATCAGCTGTAGCACAATCGGTTTCGGAAGGCGAAATGGGCAATAAAACGTTGGTGAGACGAAATGTATACATTTATTTCATTTCCACTTATGCCTGCTTATGATAGATATAACTGGGTGGTAGCTGGCGGGCAAGCCCAAATTATGCTAGGAAGGACGTCTTTAGGAATGCATGTGCGGTGGGGAAAGATTAGAATAGTGCAGGTATGGCGGTACTCAATTACCTATAGATGTAAATTGTCAGGGTCGGCTGGGAAGTTATCCCATAATCAATGATAGTAAAAGCTTGGGAAATACTCCAAACCATTTAACACCAGTTTCCTACTTTGCTCGTTCAAAACTTCACGACGAGCCATTTTCAAATTTCGTTAAAACTGCATCACAAACAGACCACAACAGAATCAACACAACGCAATAGAATGATCAACACATTCCAACTAGTCCAAGTCCGGCTCTGTTCAACCGTCTGTTTTTGACGAGAAGCACATCTTATTGGCTATCCTTCTCTAGTGAAGGTAATTTCTCCGTAACGTTAGTCCTACCTTATTCAGGCTGACGGTGAGCGCTGTATCAAACGATATATAACATCTGTTCTAAAAACCGTCGAGAACTGTTCAGTACCGTGAGAAATGTTTGACAAACACCGTCTTACGTCGCATTCGCCGAGAGTACATTAACCACTAAACTGACTGACTAATTCTGGACGGTTCGGAATCGATTCTTGCTGTGTTGGAACAAACCCATAGTTTTCGCTCAGTAACTCCTTAACGGATAATGATAAAATATGCGGTTTTTTTAAATAGACTTCAAATATTATTTTACGTCGGCGCTGTGTTTTTAAATTTTGAAAAAGTGTAAAATAAATTTTTTTTAAATGAATTTTGCATATTTTCAAAATTTCAAAACACAGCGCCGACGTAAAATAGTATTTGTAGTCTATTAAAAAACCCGCATATTTTTATCATTTTTCGTTGAGGAGTTACTGAGCGAAAACTATATCCCTTTGGATCGAGCGCTCACCGTAAGCCTTCAGGGGCGTTTCTGAACATGACTTAGGTATATTACAAACAAGTGGAAAGGGCTCAGAAGCAGTGGCGGCTGGTGTATACGTGCTGCAGAGCTGCCAAAAAATTAGATATTTGTATATTTTCACGGCGTAATAATTACTAAAATTTATTACTAAAATAATTTGGTTAGTTGGTGCAGCTAAACAGCATTCTACGCCCACCGACGCTGTCCGCTGTGTCGAGCCGTCGTGCTTGTGTTAGAGCGATGACACACACAGCGGTTTGTGCCGCGGCACATATGTTTGTGTTTTCAAACGATGCAAAACACACACATCGGCAATTATTGTTGACTGGCGGTTGAGAGCCGTCTCGACACGTCGTCTACTCGTAGAAACGCGTGCGGTTTTATTGCTGAGGCGGCGCTTGTTTACATTATTTTGTATGACAGCTGACACACACATCGTTTTCGGTGGAATACAATTTCTCATACAAGTGTTTTTCTTGGTTATTTTGTCTTTTATACAACCAAGTAGTTCGTCAAACGAAGCCATTGACATTCGAGTGAAATTAAAAAATTCTCGTACTTCAGCAAATATTGCATAAAAATGTCCTTTAGTTACGCGGTCATTTACAATTGGATGTATCCACATTCGTCGATTCCTTTTGATTCTTCTTTTCCAACGCAAATATAACAAGCCCAAAAGTACTACATATTCTAAATCGTCGTCCATTCTGACACTTGGGCACACTCGTTTCTGTTTCTGTCGCAATGTTGCGAACTTTCCACGGCTGCTCGGCTGCCGAGCCGAACAAAAACAGCTGTGTGTGTGACCGGCGGAGCGGCAGCCGACTCGACCGCCGAGTCGGCACAAACCGCTGTGTGTGTCATCGCTCTTAAAATCGCATTCTCCCCGCCGTTCTCTATTGAGTAGTAGACCAGACGAATTATCTGGGTCTCTACGGTCGCGGTACATTGAACTGGGCCACACGAGGTAGTTCTGTGCACGGCTCAGCACACCCGTCCTCCCCCTCAACTCTCGTGACAATCCACAATTGACACTCGCAAATGCACGAATTTACACGGTCAATGAGCTGCATTTTTTTTCAGCAAATGCAACATCAGTGAATGTACTTCTCGTAGAATTGCGGGCGTAAATAGTTATTTCGTATTTCGTGTTAATTTGAAATTTTAAATACTGTTTTCGTGTTTTGTGAATTTGTATAGTTATTTATTGTACTTACTAATTATTAATATTTATATACTGTGATAGTGACAATGGATTTAGTTTATAATTAGTTCATGTGAAGCGATTTTTTAAATACTTTTATGAAGAAAAAATTGATTTAAAAAACAATGGTAGGCCATTGCCCGATATTGTTATTGAGACTGCATATAAACGCCAATTTAATAGAGACATTTATTCGAAGAACAATTGGATTTGTGGGTGCAACAAAAAAAATGCGTTATTTTGTTTTCCTTGTCCCAGGATCATTTGACAGCTCTATCGATGCTTTCCATTGAAAAAATATTTATTTCACAAATTGATGGCTTCAACGAGAAAGTTATAGACAAGTTTGCTTCTATGAAGGATCGCAAGATTGAATTGACATTCAAAAAATAGGTGAGTAAATATTTGCAGAATACGCGTTTCGTTTCATCACGAGCCGCCACTGCTCAAAGGTATATGTCGGGTTTCACCAACGTTTTATTGCCTACTTCACCTTCCGAAAACGATTTATTATATAATATTTAAATATACCTTATTTATATTAAAACAAATTTAATCTTAATCGCATTCGCTGCAGGGGCTCGATCCTCGAGTTTAGTGGAACACATCCCCTCAGAAAGTGACGTAAATTCTCATGAACAAATGCAGATCTGTATTCTTGACCATTCTCATTGTAGTTATTTCCCATAAAAAAATTGGAGAATTATTTCAAATGGTTTTTGCTAAAGAAATATAAAGCCTCAAGAATAGTAAATATACACGTAGATAATAATATAATCAGGATTTTTTTAAGTGGAATGAATTCTCACTCGATTTTATTTCACTGCAGTCAGTCATTTAGACATATTTAGACTTACAGCAGGTTACTACTCGTAAAACAAAACATTTGGTTAGAAGCAAAGTATTACTACATTCATTTTGACGGCACAAAAAGTATTCTAAAACGAAAAAACTGTTAATAAGTAAAACTTATTTGAATTAAAGGAATAAGCCACTGACTAAATAAGCAGTTGTTTGAATTGAATTGCGTTTTTTTTTAATATTGTTCCATCATATACCTTTGTTTAATACAAACAAATGTTTAATAATCCTTAATAGCGAGCATTTGACTTCAGTGATAAAAGAACAGAATGCTCATTACGATGACGGTCAGAAATTGTTTATCTGTGGTATCGCCAAATTGCTAGTTGAATGAGAGTTTGCTATGGGAGATTTTTAACTTGTTACACTGTGTAAGTTTTAGTTTTAGTGAAAATTATTCGAGTTTTATGTCGGATATCAATTCAAAACGTAAAAAAACGTGTTGCATATTAACAACATGATATACTTAAGTCACGAAATAAATCTACAATAATACATTTACAGAAGAGAATACGTGAATTGAAATAGAATTTAAAAATGTCAAAATGAACTGGATGACTGACAAGTCACGGCGATTTAAATATCGCTTTCAGTCTGATTTAGTAACATACTGCACAAGCCATTTGCAATATATGCAAATTCATACATGATCTGCAATATTATAATGAATGGGTATAATTTCATATGCAAAGAAATGTGTTACGTCGTTGAAGCAAGTTCAATAGCAAATTTCTACTAAGAAAATTAAAATAATTCAAAGGATCCCGCACAAGCCTTATGTAACTTAAGTTTTTGTTAAATTTAATGAAACTGGGAATTAGTAGTTTTAGACACCCCGACCAAAAATTATCATAGACACCAAACTCAAAAGTAATCTGATATAAGTATCACAAACTGAATATCATTTGTTCTTTTTTTCCCCATTTCCAGGCTTATAACAAATAATACATTCAGAAATGCTCTACAAATGTTGAAGGGTACAGGTAGAATCAACAAATTTCAACCTTAGATTAGACCTTCTTCCCAAGGTCATTGGAAGATAAATGCTTATTTTTCCAATTTTTTGTTCGAGAATCAAACCAAATCAGTTTATTTCACTATCCAAACCCCGCTAATAAACGAAAAGCCACTTAACAATGATTCAACGTCGATTTCGTATTGATTATACGTTAAATCGACTTTGATTTAATGTCGACACTACTGAACAAAAAGTAATTTGCAAATGATTCAATGTTAGCTTCAATATTGACTACATGTATGTAGGTATATTGATTCGGCGCTGATTTATATTCACGCAAGTAAACCAAATTACCAAATAGAAATATGTATGCATCTGTAACATTGATTTTACGTTGATTAGACGTTTATTGAATTCAGGTATACTCAAATATTGAAATCAACTCGAATCATTTTCCTAGGTATCATTTTGCTATTTTTCAACTCTGATGGGTTTAAGGTACAAGTTGACCACCAAGTGACCTTGAAAAAGTGATTAAAGGTCACGTCTAAGGTCATCCTGCCCTCTACAAATTTTGTGAGGTCATTTTATCAGTATTTGACAGATGTAAGTTATAAGCCTGATAATTTTGAAAAAACCGATTGATATTTTTGTTAATCTGTAATATACAACCTTACTTTAAGACCAGGTTGGAGAGCTTTTTGAACTCAATGACCTTGATGACTTTTGTTGAGGATATTCGGAACTAAGTACATATCCCAAAGTTAATCAATTTGACTGAAGTTCAAATTACATAAGGTTTGTGACAAGATTTACTACTTTTTCCTAGAGTAAACACGTATCCTAAAACGTTTTATTTTTAAAGGTTAGTTCTTGATGACGCTTTTTAATTGGTACGTTTTTCCCAAAGCGTAGAGATAAATTAATTAAATTTGGCACAATTCCATAAGTTTGTATGCTCTTTTTGAAAATCTAAAAAGAAACAAATACAGTGTGCCCAAGACCGAGTAAACTTGAAACATAGTTGAGTTTTAAATGAAAGAACAGAAACAATTTTGACATCAATCAATACTTATATATATGTGGAAATGTGTACTTCTTAGTTTTCATTCACCTCATAATTTTTTGCAAAATTCCAAAACTAAAAATATGTTACATACATTTTGTTTTCATTATTCGTCATTATTTGCCCTCAAGTATGTCACGAGTTTCCTAACCCGTCTTTTTATCTAAATCGCTCTGAATTCTAATTGATCTCTCCGAAATTTCCAACTAAACACTCCAATTCAAGATTGTAATCCAAGAGTGTAATTCAATACTGACTAACTCGGCCGTTTATTCTTCTTTTATAGACCAAACGAATATTCCAGGTATTTTCAAGCACATCTAGATCCATTTCTCGAATGACTCTCGAACGCTTCTCGTCGATTCCCAATATTTCCAGTCACGTCTCGATACATGGCATTATTTGTTTGTTTACCAGAATCATATAGGGGCGATCGGGACAATCTAGAGTTTCGCGATACCACAGTCGTCGAATTGGGTGCGAGCGGGGCAAATTCTTTGACAATAATTTCCCTAGTTTATGTGTATAGCTTAAGAATCACCCTGTATTTTATTGACAAAAAAACATAAATTAAATATATTTTATATTTAATTTAAACAAAATGTGTAACTTCTTTTAGATAGAAGTTAACTATATGGAATATTTTCACATATTTCTTTCTGCTATCCATTATCAATAGTAACCTTAATTGTCACAATAAGTGTGTTCGATAATTCACGTTTTTTCTAATGAAATTGCAGAGCTGCCCTACTTTTCCAACTAGTTCTCTTTATTCCACAAATGAGGGTGTCTACAGTTGTCTAAAGAGTTTTGTATACGTAGAACGCAATCAATCATTCATTTATTGTCAGATTGACGTCTACAATAATGAGCTGGCAACATGTGGTGTGATAAGTCATTTACGTGAATAAAAAACCTGAATATTATTAATACATATGTACATAATTACAAATGCTCACAACTGTTAGCCAGTCAATGATGTATGAATAGTTTCTGTATTGTAGTTGCTATAGTAAACATTGTAGTCTTTCTTTGTTAGTAATTAAATTTCTCTTCGCCAAAGAAAACTTTAATTCATTTGTAGACGAATTTGCACGAGAAGCTGTTAGCCTAAACGGCAAAAATGTAGAAAATGTAATTAGCCATCATGAAAATTACCTTTGAAGTATAATTTATACTGCAGATTTTACACAAGATATTGTACAAACTATGTAATTATCTCTGCATAAAAATTAGCTTGGAATAATTTGTTATTAGTTTAATAACATTAATTTTATACATTTATATAACTGCGTGCGATAATAATAAATTTGTATCCCAGAATGGTTGATGTAGTTTACACACATAATTAAGTATTATATTTTTAACGTATGCAATATAATCAATTATTTGTAGTTATTAAAATGTATAGGGTGCTTCACAAACACGACACGATGTTAATAAAAGCTGAATTAAAAAATCGTTAGGTAGTGATCACCATTGGTTTCAAAAACGTTACAGACAAATATTGTTATACAGCCTTACATACCTACAAAGCGGGTATTGAATTGAAATAAAAATTATATATATTTATATTTATAGAGTATAGAGAGTCAAGTAATGTCCGTTGATGTATTATAAACATAAAATGATAAAATCTGGGTGCTGAAAGATTATCAATTATTAATATGTGTGTGCACAGCATAGAAAGACCAGCAGAATCATTCGAGTCGAAATAATGAGTCGCGCATCCATTTCAGGCTGCAGAGATCTCCGCTACCCGTCCGTTTGTCTCAAACTATGGTTGTACAGAGGTGCACTAAAGTAAAGTTATTAGTCGAGATTGAGGAATGAGTCGCTGCAGCAATCTATTACCGTACAAGTTTACAAGCCGTGGTCTAAACCTTTTGCATATGTTGCATAAACAGTTTGCTTCAGTAAAGTCATGTGTAAAATCTAAAAATTAATGAAGAGCAGGTAATTATTTATTTATTTTTCGAAAAGTCACCACAGACGCTTGAATTTAGTTCAAAGTGCAGACAGCGAAGTGAAATTGCTTGTCTATCTATGCTGTGGTGATAATTTCTGAATCATATCGAAAAATCGGTCCAATAATAAGACGTAGAGTTATGTTATGCATTCAACAAAATGACAATTATTGTGAGCAATTGTTGTAAAATCCTTTTTTCACTTTAAATAATTTATTATTAGATTTAGATTTAACAAGAAACTTCAGTGTACATATATTTTTTTCGTATTTATCGAAATCTTTAATTCATCCTATAATTTCATTTTTATAGATATGTTTAGCCGTCTTGTGTGAATATTTATTCGTATTAATGTATAATTGTGGCCCTTTTCACGAACAACTTGCGTAATTTAAAGTATTTTAAAACTTCGTTCAGTATTATAATTGCAATTTTAAGTTCGCCGTGTATTTCGGGTACGAAGTGGATGGTAGGCGACCCCAACCTTTTGTACGAGACTTGCTTTATTTTCGTTAAAACTTTTCTACTTTATAAGAACATTTCTTTCCAGTATAAACTCACTTTTATCTTCTTTCCATTATTAAAAAAAGTTTGTTCACCTAAGATAAGAATTCTCAGACGAAGACAAATACAAGACAATTTAATTTACAAGTTTATTTTATATTATTCCACGTTATGGAACGGATATTTTTATTTTATATTTACCATTAGGTCTTTTGTTCTGGGAGTCTTATTCAATTTCATACGCTTGATTAAATTATTGGGAGAGACGGAAATTCTTCTATATTCAAAGGAACTGCCGAGTAATTTTCTTATTTTGTTTCACAATGCAATGCAATCGTATCTTCTTTGTCTACATTTGTCAAATATACGTATCTATTTGCTGAAATGGTTATTTGGAATTCTGGAAATTCATATTTCAACAGTAAATAGTTATGAGTTATGTACAATATTGAAATTTAATATAGGTACATGAAAATATGTAAACCAGTTAAATAAAAACAATAACGTACTACTTGGTAATTAGTTATTTTCCGGGTTGTTATGCCGTAGCCCCGGTAACTCGTCGCTGCCAGTAACAACATTAAAGTGTACATCTCTAGCATTATCTGAGATTCTTTGACATGCCCTGGTTGTTCTTGGGCTACGCTCTGTGGGGACAGATCCTCTATCGGTATCTCTGGGCCCACCCATACATAGATTTCGGATCCTGTTGTTAGTATTACGACTGATATGGTCGGAACCGTTCCTCGGATAATTGTGGTCTTCCGAGACGTCCCATGTTTCGCCGCTCTTCACTGTCGGCATCCTCAGAGGTGACCAAAATCACGGCTTAACAACCCGGAAAATCACTGTTTATGAAATAATAGCACCGGCCGTGAAAGCTTAAACCACTAAGTATAACAATAACGTAAATGTTCCTTATTTTATTAAGTATTTTGGGCAAAACTGAACAACATATCACTACCATATACGAGATTCCTTTGACCTTGAAAATGCCGCAATGACCTCGGACATTTAAATTGGATTAGTAACGTAATTAGTAATCTATCTACTGTAAAATATGGCGCAATAAAATGTTTTTAAAATTTCAATATACAACATTATTAAAAAGCTGAAAATAATTTAATGATTTATAGAAAATATAAGTTTTGTTCATATTTTGCAAGATAGATTTTAAAATGCTGAATTTTACATATGCAGGTAACGACAATTTATAGGAAAAAAAAAGAAAAATAGAATTGCTTTTACAAATACAAATTCAATTTTATCTTTTTTTCTTCAAAATTTCCGTGGTCGGATAAATAACATGGTAATTGCAAATTAATGTTTACTACGTATACAGGATGTTCAGTAAAGAATGGGACATACTCTAAGGATAGCTTCTTGATTTATAGTTATAAGTCTGAGAAAGTACTTTTTTATTTCATTGTTTTACGATAATTTTCTTATTTGATGGGATATTGTACTAAAATTTTGGAAAAGAAGGATTTTTGGGGGGTAAATGACTAGTTATTTTGAAATAGCCATCGATTAGTTTTAAAATAGGGATATTTGACGCATGTCACCAAAATGCGTTGTTTCAGAGATAACTGCGTTAAAGGTATTTGTTAACATCGCCCTGTACATTGAACTCAAAAATGACTTAAATATTCGTATTTACCTCACAAAAAACCATCTCTTCCAAACTTTAAGCAGATACAATTACCCAATGGATAAGAAAATTATTATAAAGGAAATTAAATGAAAAAAGTACATTTTCAGGCCTCTAATTTTTTAAGGAAACAAACTTGTTCTAAGGTAAGTTGATTAAAATCACATTATTTTTGTCCAAGGAAGTTAGCCTTAAAGAATGGCCTATTCTGTACATATTTGTATTTTGTTCTTTGTAATTAGATTAACATCCACAAGTTACAAAAATAATTCTTGGTAAGTAGATGATATAAGATTATAATAAAATATGGTAACCTTACTTCTTGTGAAAAACATTTGAATAAATTTTTTTATTCATATTATTATTAACAAACAACTTCTTATACTTGTGGGTATATGGCGAACTGCAATGTCAGTCTATCTTATCGTAGTAGCATCGCTTTTTGTTAATAAGAATAAAAAATTACAAACTGTTATAAACACTAATTCAAGATATACAACTGTAAATGAACTGAACATAGTGAGCATCATCAATCAATACAATATATTTTTAAACAAAATATAACTCTAAATATTATTTTTTCCGCCATTTAAATGCAGACATTAACGGCAACAGAAAATGTTTATAGTAATTTTTATATTCATTCTATATTAATAATAATAATAATAGTATTTAATAGTCCAACAGGAACAAAATCTCAAGTACTGTTAAAAACATGATCTAGCAATAAAAAAAACACAACAATCAGTAGTTGTCAAAAGTATTAAAAATGAATAAGTACCTAAGTATGAGAAAAAATTATAACTGCACGTCATGGGCAATCCTTAACAGCTGGTTTAAACTGGTTTATATTCTTGGGTATCTACCCCAAAACGAGTCTAAGTACGGTCCTGATTTTCCCAGATTCGTCCTAACTCCTACTATAGAAATAATGTCAGTTTACTCATTATTAACAAAATGTAACTCCGACAATAAACTAAATATGTGACATATACACAATTTTCCGCATTATCAAGATATCGGCGTAACTCTGTAATGGAGTTATTCGTAAAGACTATGAAGTTTAATTTATATCCCATCTTTCCTGATGGCACCCCTGCCTTGTTTGGCTTCCATTTATCCAGCGAAATTAGGGGAAGAACTGTATAAATATTACCCCCTTTAATAAAAGATATCCATCCATTGTCAGTATCATTAAACGTAAGCCTTGTATAAATACACTTACTAAATATTATCATAACCACTGTTTTCTTTTCATAATTTTATTTGATTACAATTCTTCGGATTGTTTGCTTCAGTTATATATTTTTTCTATTGTTTATTTTTACCTCGAGGCAAATTTGTATTGTGTAAATACGTTTAAGGTAAATTCAGATTTCATATTGTGAGCCGTACGTTATTTTAACAACTTAGAGGAACAGTTTTCAATTACCTCTGTGTTTGTTTTATACTTATTGTATAGAGTGTGTTTACGCAGGCGGCCATTGTTACATTTGTTGAACAAATGGAAAACTTTATTTATTATTTTGCAATCGTGCGCTCCATTTTAATGTAGGTTCCACTCAGTTTGATGGACATTCATAAATTTAAATGTAATAAAAGCTGAATTGGAAATCAACAGTCGACAATACAACCATTAGATGGGTGTAGTGGTCTGGTGTTATTACAGTGACTATAAACTAGGCCTACCAATAAAAATTAAAAAACAGCGCTTTTAATTTGTTGAATAAAACAAACAAGTATTGATATATTTTCACAACATGAAGATGATTTTTGATTAATATAATGGTGACGAAATCAGAGTTTATACGATCTTAAAACATACGAATATATTATTTCTAAATGAAGGTACAATGAGAAAGACTTGAGAAAAAGTTCCTCTGATTTAATGTAGGCAACAGTTTATAATCATATGCGATGAAAAACTGCAGATATGACTAAAGTGCAACAAAATCTTATTAGCTATTCATCAATCATCAAAACTGCAACATCAATCTGCATTGAACCTTTTCAGTTGCAGATGACTGTATATAAATTATTGGTAGAACAAAATCCAAACTCTTGAAATCTGGAATTATGGGGAGGATAGGATCCCATTGGACCCTTCGTACTTCCTCCCATTAAGAAATTAGCCCACATGAGTCGTTAACCGACCTATTAAAGAGAAAAAGGTAGTGACGTTGTTCAGTGGAATCTCTCTAATATAAACCATATAAGGCCATTGTTCTGCCAACATGGATGGTCTTTTTAACGAGACAGCAGTGCATTTGCACATGAAATACTCTCTCATCTTCTTATTCGCAATCTCTACAAAAAGGTGAGTCACACTTCCTCATACAGTAAAGACTTTTCCTTAGCCAAGAGTGTCCAATTTGAGTACCCGCCACCAGGCGAAGGTTTGTCTTAGAGTTGACCATTTACGTCTTGGTTTTATCCTTGCAGGAATACTCTACGAATTTATTGGCGAAGTGACAGCTATTTGTTTCATCCCACCGTTTTCTAAACCCTTTATAAGTGTTCTCCTAAGATTATTCCAACAAATGCTGATAACGGAAGCATACTAGAGAGACTGGGTCCAAAGATAGTGACTGAGACCCCATAAACTCTCGATTCGTGTCCCTTAATCCACCATACATATATCTGTTGGTAACTAAGACCACCACAAATGGCTGATGGTATTCCCATGCTAATCTAGTCTTTATTTTATGACGAAGATCAGTAGTGACTGTAGATTCTGATAGTTTTGCCCGGTGCAGCTACAGCGTTATACATTGTATGGCTATATTTACTAATTCTTTTTGTACCACGATAGCAGTCTATTCATTGGCCACTGATATCGGATATGTAGAAATCTGGAATAGATCCCTCATTCCTCACCTTACTTTCTTTTTATCCATCTGTGAAGCCGTTAAAGGAAAAGTTGCATAAATTTTATATTGGCTTGAAATGAATTACAGGGCAATTTTTCAAACATATTGGAATGTCATGTGTCTAGCGGCAATAACCACATAATAAAACATTAATAAATTGCTATAGAATGAAAACAAAGCCACGTTGCTAAAAACGCGATATCTTTGGTGTGACGTCACACGCCGTTCAACGCGGTTTGTTTTCGTGGATACAGGTGCTGGTGATGTAAACAAGCGTTTGTTTATTGTATTTTTCCGTTGTTGTGGCATTTGTGGGTCATAGATATATAGTGTCAATACTGTGTAGATAATGACATAATTATTAGTGGTGATGTAGTGAACTTACGGTATTGTTAAATGTAATGTGAGAATCCACTTATTTAAATATTATTTTGTTATATCTGTACTGCTGAATGAATAACACTCTGTATAGAATATTATAATAATAATAATGACTTTATTAAGGCGGGGCTCAGTCAATGACTGCTTGCGCCCAACCTGAAATATTAATTATTACATAATTGTTCGGGGCGAGATTCAACGGGTAGTTAGTTGGGTTTTAAGACTTCGGCAGGTTGGCTGGAATATAGTGAATAGTGATAAGTGATGCATCTGTTCTAATTTTACAGGTCAGTAACTTGTTTTTGTAGGTATATTGTATTTAAATATTGAATGTCATTGTGTTCCTTTTATTATTTTCTTGTCTGTTCAATATTTTATTACAGTTTCATTATATTTTATTATAATTATGATATAAGACAGTACTTGTTGATTTATTGTTGAAATTATATGTATAACTTTAGTTTGAGTCGAAGTTATGCTGTTGTAAATGGTATGGTAAGTTATTATTAATCATCTACGACTACTACTTTATTACTTGAATTAGCGGTTTGCCTGTCAGATGTTTGTAAGAGCCTTGGTGATTCTATTAATATTTTCTCCCGTAACTGGACAAACATCCGATAAAACATATGATGCATGAGATATGATTTTAGATTTTTGTTCAACCCCTCAACTACTACCTGGGTAGCTTCCCGTATGGGACCTCAGTACCTTCTGACGCAAGTCGGCTAACTAACCAAAACACTCTTCAGTTTTATATGCAGAATTATGATTATATTACCGTGTTGTCAAGTACTGAAGTACAGATACATTTTTATAATTTTCATCATTATTATTACCGTTGCAATAGCTACAGCGATTCTTTGAATTGTGATCGGGGTTTTCTCTGTCGTGCTCTTTTCCTCCGTGAATTCAAGGCTGAGTACGGCACTGATAGGTGGTTAGGTAGGCTATTACACCATTGACAGAAAACTAATAAACGAGGTGTATTTAGTAATTTGTTTTGTTTTATTTAAAACCACTCAAATCTCCCTAATTTCGTAAATATGTAGCACATTCGAGGTAAGTTAATAAATAATATAAATAAACACAACGTAGGTAAATCCTCTCGATTATTGGCCAAATACTTTCTCTTTCAACAATGTTGACCGAACCCGGGTATGTTACACTACAGTAACTTATTCCTTTGTACACAATATAGATCCGCTCGTGACAATTACGGCGACAATGCTGTTGGGTGAGTACAAGATATATGGTACCAGAGGTATTTATAAAATTATGGCATCTCACTTCACATTATATTATCTGTGTTAATTTGAAAAATAATATTAAAAGTAATGAATAAATATTTCACATTATTTTTTTTTTAATTATTTTTTTTATTGATATTTACTACTCATTTCAATTCTCCTTAAACATTTTAAAAAATCGTGTTTTACTTTTGTTTATTATGTTTTCAGTATAAAATGGGTTTTATAAATGCCTCAAATAACATTCCACATCACGTAAATGGTAAGAGAAATACATAACGTGTTATTTGGAATCGGAATGAAGCGCTAAATACAGTAAATGATAAAAAATGAAAATTTGCTTCACCACTGATTCTCTAAAAGTTCTGAATACATTCTGGAAGCTTAATAGAAAAGTTAGATTTTTTACAACTTTACATTATATCCCAGCTAGCAAAGTAGTTCTATAAATTTAGAGTAATAGGAGTTTTATATTCTGTTAATATTTTATAGTTGTATTTAGAACACTAAATTGTTGCATTAATGTGGCACATCAGACTATTTTGCCTTCAGAAACTGAATTGTTTTTTAAATTTGTTGCAAGAACGTTCTTAGAGCATAATTTATAGAGCACTTATAAGATAACTGCTAATGTAGCCCTATAAGTGTGTACAATAACACAATTTTACAGCAACGGTGCTTATAGAACCAAATTACTGTAAAACCGATGCAAAATACTGCTTTATAGAATTATACCATCTCCTGTGACACTCTTATAAAATTATTCCGTAATGTCGCTTATAGTTTAATTATAGAACTATTGTATAAAGTGTTGTTAAGGTACAATATTGCTGCGGAAAACAAATTACAAATATGGAAGCTGTTATCGAACTTAAGAGAAAAGACTCGTTAAAGCAGTTATAGAGACAGTTGCTATAAAATCATTATAGAGTAAATAAGTAACAAAAGCCTTTTTGTTCCATAAAAAACGCTATAGAACTACCATTTATAAAAGTAGGTTTCCCATACCCCCATCTGACGAGACCTGCCTGTAAAAATACGAAATATTTTGATCAAAGTATAAAAGGGAAATTTGTAAAACATAGTCGTGACTTGTAAAAATTATTATCTGCTTGCAGAAAGAAAATTTAATTACTATAGATAAGATTTATTTGATTGCTAAGAGAAATTGATTTTCTTATAGAAATTTAGTAACATATTTAATTTAGACCAAACCTTAAACATTTTCACGTTTAGATGTTGAAGTTAAAGAATTTTAATAGATTTATTAAATAAGATTGAAATAAGTGAAATTACCACAATAAAATATGACAACACTGTGAATATTAAGTAGTTGCTTACGAAGCATATTTGCTCTATAGTCATTGCAATCGACACAAAAATGTCATATTAGTGAGAATCCATTGGAAGTACAAGATGGAGCCTTTCTTTCTGTCGCCATATTGTGACGAAGGAAAAAAAATCTTAATTAAAAATATTCACAATATAAATAGGTGAAATGATATCAATAATATGGATATACTTACTTTCTAACTATTTTATGAACAATTGGTTGTTAAATTCATCAATTTAGAAAAAAAATGTGTTTATTAAATTTCCAGCATCATAGGAAATATAAGGTTAACTGAGGGCGCGTCAAAAAATTACCATTATGTACCACATATTTCACGATAAAACTTTTTCCGCAATAAAATGTACTGCTCCCTGATGGACAAACAAGCTAAGCAATTCGTAATGTAAGTAAGTACTCCTATGCAGGCTGATTAGGCCCATCTTATTGGTTCTTATTGGCCCGTCCATAATATTTCTAACATGTGCAATACAGAAACATTTTGTTTTTAAAAGATTCAATTAAACAATTTTAAAGTTCTCTAAATATAACACCACGCAACACAAAAATTGTATAGCGAAGTGCTATAGAATTTTTATGAGATTGCTTTGTAACTGTGTTATAAAAATTCTTTAACACTTCTATAATTATTTCCTGCAAGCTTTACAGAACCGCTTAAAGAACTATAAGGTTCTATAGAACGGTGCCCATTTTTATAGTATAAGTGTTGTAAGAACGTTTTGAAAATGTTCTTAGAACAAACATAGCTCTATAAAATTTGCTCTGGAAACGTTCTTACAATTTTTACAGAACAAGAAATTGTTAGCTGGGATATTTTTATGACAAACTTAAACTTACCAGTATTTCCAATTAAACTTACATTAAACTAGTATTCACAAACAAACATTGTTGCAATGTTTCCTTTCGTCCCGCTTCATCGTCCTACACCATATTTTTCTTTTCATTTTTTTTGGCACGGTGAAATATTATTTATCAGGTGCCGTATGCTGTATTCGTACATAATGCAATACTTCTTCCATCTGCCCAGTGAGATGCACTATATGTGCCCATTGCACGAGTCTATTTTGCAAATTTATTTAATACCAATGTCTATTTAACACAATAACACCTAATAATATCACAAATGACAAATTAACTCTTCTAAACGTTGTCCGAAAGTATGGAAATCGTATACCAGAATGAGGGGTAGAGATATTATTATATTATTATTATTATTATTATACACGTGCGAATGGCGTCTGACGTCACAGGTCTACGCTGCGGCGGCGATCGTTTTGTGCGAGCGTGGCCAGACTAAATTTTTAAATACCGTTTAAGGTTTATTTTTCCATGAAATTGTCTAAGACAAACGCCATTTCAATTAATATAATATATTATTTGTTCGGCACGTATCTAGAAAAATCATTCAACTTCCCCATTGCAAGAACATTTACAAACTCTAGTTCTACATACTAGATTCTAGTTCTAGTCTATACAGAATATTTCTAAAATAGGGTTCCAAACTTCTACTGCGTTCTTTAATGAGTTCTATACATAGTACAATATTCAGCTTATGATAAAATAATAAGACATAGCACTTGTTATCATTTAATAGCAGTTTCCTTCTACTCTAGAAGTCTTTTGAGATTTTTTTAATCACCCTGTATATCTATCCAAATACGAGTGCTGTCGACGTCGATTATTGTTTTAATGAAAACTCAAGTAGGTTGTTGGCAACAATTTACCGATGTGTGCCCAACTGCTCATGATAGAATTATAATCTTACGTCGCGAGCACGCCCCATTCCTGCATGTTACGTCAAATCAATGACAATCTAAAAAGGATAAAAATCGACTACAACATGGACCCTTCTCAAAGATGACACAGTTTCCTTAAGTTATCTCGCTTGTTGCTGCAGGCTATACTTGTTTTCTTCTTAGCTTTTAATGTTTACTCGCAAACAACTCGCAAATAGTCGACACGGGCTCTACGCCAGTCTCCCTTCCTTCGCGGCGAACGCGCCGCGGACGGAGAGAGACGGAGAGCGTGCGACGTTGCCATTAAATTATGAGAAGGCTAAATGGGACATTTCAGTGAAATATGTTTTCCATTACGAACCGGCATTAAAGATATGGCTGAAAAAAGTTTTAAAAGATCGTTCATATTATTTATTTTCCTGATTCATTTGGGTCTTATGGGACGTAAAAGTTTTCTGGTTTAAATGTGTTTCCTAAGTAACGGCCAGATCAAAAAGGAAACAGGCAGTTCTAATGACAGCAGGGGACAAGCGATATGATAGAATTAATTTTATTAGTGGTAACAAGGCGTCGCTAGAGTAATATCGTTATTAGAGTTTGTTACTTCGAAAATTAAGTGGTTGGTTGGGGTCTAGCATCGCCGCTATGTGGCAGCGTGGCGTGACTCGTTTCGTTAGTGATATATCAGATATGTTAACCAAACTTAAAGTTTGATAAAAAAAAATGCAAGCATAATAGTATATGACATAATATTACAAATTACTTGAAGCTATGATCACAAAAATTGTATAAACGATTTTCTTTTTTTTTCAGTGTACAATCATTCAAAATAGTCTGCTTCTACAACGTCCACTATAGGCAGCGGACGAAATTGTGGAAAGTGACTAATAGATAATATAAAAACACTATTACTATTAAGCGTATAATATTTTTATAAGAGATTACACATTATTTACCTCATTATTACTGTGCCGCTTTCTATGCACAACGATACTATACTCACATGTACCCCACCACGATAAAGACTCAGTCAAACTGAAGCTCGATGTATTCTCTATCTCTGTTTATTACATTGTGGAAAACAATATTTTGGTGTGTGTAAACATGGTGTAAACCATGAGCGTTAGTACATGGCTTTGCCGAGGTTAGAACGCCATTAGAATATGCGTACGTTGGGGGATTTGCTACTATTCGCGGGGTGTTAAAGTTATATTAAATTATAAAAATAAATTATTGCAACCGTGAAGTTAACAAATAACAGTTAAAAATGGATCAAAGTGCCAGTTCTAGTAAAAGGTCTGTTAGTAATCGACATAACCTATGTAACGGACAATAAGAAACGTATACGAAGGAATTCGAGCGCGAAACTCTAACATAAGTGTAAGTGATGCTGTTGATATGTGTAGTTCGTTAACACAAGTGTCAGTTTCTAGTGTATATCGTGCTATAAAAAAGAGTGTGGAAGTAAATCCAAAGAAGAAAATTAGAAGTACGCCATTTGCAGGAAAATTCATGGAATCTTCTTCATTAATGAAATACCGACGATAAAAAAAATTTAATCTACGATAGCTGAAGATGAGGACATGCCTCAATTTTCTGACAAAGTTCTTAGAAGAACAATGCATGACATGAATTTTCGGTTTTTAAAACGATATCGTAAAAGTATGCTCGTTGAAAAAGATGAAATTGCAGTATGGCGAAGAGAATATTTAGAAAAACTAGAAGAGAATTTCGTGCATCGGGCAAAAAGATTTATTACATAGATGAAACATGGGTAAACAAAAGTTATACGGTATCAAAAATTTGGCAGGACGGTAACGTTCGAAGTAAAAGAGAAGCATTTTTAGATGGATTTTCTATAGGATTAAAGGCGCCTTCTGGAAAAGGACGTAGGTTAATAATAACACATATTGGAAGCGATTCGGGATTTTTAGAAAATGGTTTGCATGTTTTTGAATTACGTAGGACGGTAGATCACCGTGAAGATATGAACAGTGAAGTATTTGAAAAATGGTTTGAATCTATTTATATAGTGAAGTGGATGTGACACCGAAGTAAACGTGTGGTCATTTTAATAAATAGTGAACATACAGTGATAGTGAAGTTTGTTATGATTCTGACGTAATGCGTACTAATATAGTGATAATGATAATATTCGTGTAAAACAATTACCTATAAGAAATGTATAAATAGTCAACATCTTGTGGCGGCATGAGCCGGATGGTGGGTCATCGATGCCCAAGAAGGCATCGTTTTATAGGATATATTTACAATTGTGGTAAGAATCTTTTCAGTTTGTCTTGATAAAGTTTCTAAATTAACTTAGGTACACCGATATACAAGATAAAAACTTTAAATTTTGAAATATTCTTATTATTTTTATTATCTAACGCCTCGAAATTGGTAAAAACCGTTATATCACTATTTCTACTTTAAAAATAATGGATATTATGGAATACAATTATTTTTGTCATTTTTGTATATTTTTTATATCTGATCGCATTCAAATTTAGTACGCCTATGAAATGTTGCTCCACGCAAGCTTCGCCCGTCGCGCTTGTCGACAAGCTAGCGATTAGTCACTGTCCACAATTTCGTCCGCTCACTATAGTAGAAATATGAGTAACTAATATCGTAATCATGGCAAAGAAAGGTGTATTACTCTGTGTAATTAAAGCATTTAACATTTTACAAAATATGTAAATAGAGATTCATTATTTAGTCTTAAAGCAATTTTTCAAAGTTTCCACCATGTCTCTCTAAATATAGTTAACACCTACGGAACCAGTTTTTGTTGGCGAATAGTACCTATTTATCTCATCAAATATTTTGCACCGTTTTGCATTAAATCATTTATGTGCAGAGAAGAAAAAACAATAGGACGCAAATCAGGTGCGTGAGCAGCCACCGTATAAATGCTACTCTCATTCAAAGTTACACCATGTATATAGAAAGTTATTACTCCAATTACATTCGGAAGCAAATTTATGTAAATGAATCTATGTTTATGCAAAACAATATAAAAACTGCTTCATTTTCTTTAATCTTTCACATTTATGTAAAATGTTGAAATGAGAAATACAAGATCGAAGAAAAACTAAATTGATATTCCGATACAATATACAGGATGGACCATTAATATTGGGCCATCGAGCGGGAACGATATCTTTGGGACAAAATAAGAAGATATAGTTATATGACTTAATAAAATGTTGCTGTAGAAAAAGATACAAGATGTCAAAGGTGAAATTATTTTTTAAACAACTATCTAAGTACTTACTTGATTTTTGAATATTTATTAAGGGACTACCAAATGTATTACTCGATGTGAAGAAGTCTGTTATAAAGAGAATTAGATAATGCATTAATTTTTTTCCAACTTTAAACATTTATAAAATAAGATAATCGATTCATTTGTCGTATCAAAATATTGATTTATTGATTTTTGAAGTCGCGTGTAAGTAGAAATCTTTTAGGGCAGCTTTCTCAAAATCGATACGAATTGTCAAGTTCTACCAAGTGTATCATTTTTATGTAGAAATGATTTCCGGATAATATTTTATAGTTAACCGAATCATAACGTTTCGTCAACAATAGATGAGAGAGAAATTCATCTTAAGGCATTGCTAATGCGGCGTCCTTTATAGCTCAACCGGATTTAATATTGTTACGAAAGCTCACCTACCTTTTTAATTGGTTAATTATGTTCCTGTTTTCGTTAGAATTTATAATTGAAGCTCACCTACCTCATTAGTTTGTAAATTACGTTTCTGTTTATGTTAGAATTTACAATTTTTGTGATGCCTTTATTTTGACGTTTTCCGGAATATTCCAGGCTATATTCTATTTGTTTCTGGACACGTTCTCGAAATCTCAGAAACTTCGAGAACTGTAAAAACCTATATAAGCAGATCATTCTCGGCCGCTGAGTCAGTTTGTATTGAACAGCAAAACGCGAGTGACAAACGTCAAAGTAAAGTATTTGACAGTTGTGAATTTGTTGAAGCAGATTTCTTGTATTTATCAAGAGTGACAATAAAGATTATTTGTCTACGTGACGTGTTTCAACGATAACCTAATTTCGAGGTTACAATATATAAATTATGATTACTTTTTTTAAAAAATGGTTTTCTACGAAATTTGGTGACAACTGATCGAGTCAATACAAAAAAAAAAACGAAAAAATAATTTCTAACTTCACATTCTATCTTTTTCCACAACAACATTTTACTAAAACATATGTAGCTTAGCTATAGATTTATATTTTGTCCCAAAGATGTCGCCCTGCTCTATGGTCCATTATTAAAGATCCACCCTGTGTAATTCTACATACCCTAGCGTAATAAATAACATGAACGTTGACGACGTAAGAATGTTCCAGAAAAATGTAATAACCATACATTCTAATTCCAGGGGGAACAAAAACTTCATGAAATATTTTAATTCTTTAATAATGACGCCGATGTTATTTCAAAGCCAACTCGTTGAACTTTTTATTTAAACACAACATATTAGACTTCAAAGGCCTTTATATTTTTAAAAAACATCATGTAAATGCATGCCGGCCGAACTCGTCGAATCAGAAAATCCAAGCTACAAAACAGGCCCCAACTTTGGATGAATAAAGTAAAATTAATAGGTAAACTAACTAAAAAAAATCCTAACTCCGTTAAACTTGTAATTGATTGCACAAAGTAAATCACATAGTAAGCAGCATAGGCGACAGACAGACTGTACGACCCTGATCAATATTCAATTATTAAAAGTTCACGTGGTTTTTAAAAAACCTGCAAACACCGCGGATGCTTCAAAATATGCTTTTCCGTTCCCACTCGATAACCAATATTTGCCTATTGTCTAGCGGAGAGGTTTTTTCTTTGTCCAATTATTTGCTTTTCGTTAGGTATTACGTGGTATGAATATTGAGGAAAGGTGTATTTTGTATTGTTAAATAAATGCAAATCTCTATTTGTGTATCAGATAACCCGCTCTGGTGCAAGCGTCAGCATATTAACGAACCTGTGTGCACATGCACGATGGAAAAAATTGATAAGTTCGGCCGTCCATGTAAACATTACAATTAAAATAACTAGACACGGAAGGATCGTTCGATATAAAACACATTTCTCCCTAGATTCTACACATTTTAATATGTATGTCGCAGGCTTATTGTAAAATCAGTGTTACTTAATACACCTAGACAGAGAAATACAAAGAAATTTTACTCCGATGGGGAAATTGTATGATTCCAAATATGTGCAGAATAAAATGTTATTTTAATCGAAATGGCATTTGTTCTACACAATTTTGTGGACAAATAAGCCTAAAAACGTCATTTTACTGTGTTCAACAGACATTGGTATTGAATAAAGTTGCAAAATAGACTTGTAAAATGAGCACAGAAAATGCATCTTACCGAGAAAATGGAAGAAGTATTGCATTATGCCAATATGTACGAATACAGCATACAGCGCCTAATAAAAGACATTTATTTCACTGCGCTAAAAAATGAAAAGAAAAATACGATGTAGGGCGATGAAGCGCGACGAAAGGAAAACGTTAAGCTGTCCAGCATTGCAACATTGTTAATTTGCAAAGATTATTTTAATGTAAAGTTGATTGGTAATATATAAGTAGGTAAGTTTAAGCTCATCGAAAAAAAAATGTTAAGTTGTAAAGAATCAATTAAACTTTTCTATTAAGTTGCCAGAATGTATACAGGGTGTTTAGAAAACCAATGGCAAAGCAAACTTACATTTTGTTATTTATTGCATTCAATGCTTCATTCCGATTCCAAATAAAATGTTATGTATTTACTCCCATCATTTACGAGATCGTGAATATTATTTGAAGCACTTATAAAATGTTGCTATCTGACATCACTACATTAAATTATTACCTGTTTTATTCTGAAAACATAATAAACAAAAGTGATAAATAATGATTTATAAAAACTGAGAAGAAATAAAATCAGAAGTAAATAACAGAGAAAACTTACAAAAGATGCCAGAATTAAACTCTTTCCCCTATTTTTTATTTATTTATTTATTTAACTACTTTAACTATTAGACTGCAACTTTAAATAAAATAATAAGAACAAATGTCAATAAAATAAAAGCTGTAAATACTGTTTGCAGATATTAAGATGTGTTGGTCCTAGTACTAATGAAAATAATAATTTAGTTTTTTGACTAAGAAATATTGATATTCTGAAAAACATTATGCCATTTGAACTCGTTTTTCTGAGAAGCTGAATAGCAACTTCAAAATTTGACAGGGGACATTTTTTGTCAAGAAAGTTATGAATACTACTATGACTAATAATACTTTTAGACTAACAGCAGTAAGTAATGTTGTAGTACGTTACAATACGTTACATTTTCAAAGGATTTTCTTGGAAGCTAAATTAAAAAACAAATAACGTTACAGAAGCGTTTACTTAACCTTAGTTTGTCATTTCGCAACATAATTTTGCATTGTATTACAGTTGCATTATTTTTGAAATGTATTTGTACTGAAAGTAGGTTTTAGACATTTTCTTCACGTATTATAATAACAGGCCTTGCGACTTTTGAGCGGTATTCCAGGCGAATTGAAATGAATGCGTTTCATTTTAGTGTTAAATTTGTATTATTTATAAGCGTCAAAAATACTAAAAGTGAATTAAATAATAATATATAGTTATAAAGACCTATAAAAGTTTACAATACTAAACTCATTTCTTTCAATATAGAGTCATCAATACGACATCGGCGTCTGATGAACAACTGAAATGCCGAGGCCGAAGAAAAAATTGTGCCGAGAGCCAAATACGGCTCTGTTAAAAGCCGTGTGTCCCAGCTGGTATTTGTATACCTACAAATATTGCTACTCCTATAATAGCTACTGTATATGTTTTGTTGAAATACGTTACACATTTTTGAACCGAAAATAAATCCAACTTGATTTTACATCCAGCAATTAGCTGCGAATTATTAAAGTTAACAAGGGGCATAAATCAAAAGTTTTAATTTACCCCTTCCTAAGATGTCGAACTGGAAATAATAAATCATGTTGTTATTTATCCCGGATTATAAAGTGTCTAGATTTTATTAAGAAAACTCCAAACAGCTTACAAAGCCTAATGAAGTAATAAATGTCCTTTCTAAAACCTTTTCTCCTCTCCCTTTGTACCCCGCCCTAATCTTTAAAAGTTGGGAAACTCTTGATATAGTTAGGTTACCATGAATAATGCATGGATGCAATTTTCGTCCAACAAACTTTCGCAATATTTTATCAATTTCAACTTTATTTACGTACAAACTAAAATTTATACCTCCTCATAATTTTCAAAGGAAAAATTCAGCATAACGTATTCTCAAGAAAACGCTAGTTCTCTTTCTCTCTCTCTCCCCACCAATTCCGTCTTATCGTATGATGTCCTACATTCGATTACACGTCTTAAAAGAAGGTATTTTATGATCCAATTCGGCTTCAAATCTATCTCTATATTTTATACCTAAAGTAATAAATATTACAGATTTTAGATGTTGCGCTGTTCGAAAATTCTTGGCACCTTTTAAATTGTTACAATTAACGGACCATTTTATGGATGAACTTGGATATGACGATAACTCACTATCAGTAGGTGAGTAGAAGTCTATGAAAAAAAAATAGGGTAAAATTATTTTCTTCGTTTGAACATATCTAACCTATAAAAGTTAAAAAAATATATAAATAAATAAAAACAGCTTTAGCCAAATGAAAGCAAAGCTGTTTTTGTACAATTTATACTAAGATAATGTTGCAGAGAAACATAAAATATTGCATTTAAATCATCATTTATCTTATGCGTAGCTGACTGATAATCTCTAAGATAATATGTTAGCTGTCATCCGCTTACATATGAAGAGAACAATATCTAATGAATTTTATAAATTCTGATGTATAAATTATAAACAACAAAGGACCTAAGATAGAACCCTGGGGGACTCCTTTTCAAATTGATCTTGATTGAGATAAGATTTCAGAGATTCTTACAAATTGTGATCTATTATTAAGATATAAATGTAGCAACTTTCTGTTAACGTTTTAAAAACCACATGATCTTATAGCAATTAAAACATCTTGATTTATCGTGTCAAACGCTTTGCTGTAGTCAAGTAAAATCAGGAGCGTACATTTACCTGAGTGTGCGTTAGAGCTGTAGAAGCAACTGCGCCCAGGACGAAAACCGACGAAATATATCTAGTATGTAGTTTTCTTTATTTAATTTCAAATTTTATTAATAATTTATGTCCAAAATGAAATACTGAAGTGGTTTTTTGTTTCTTGTAAAAATAATGTTTAAAATATTTGTACAAATGCAAAGTTACGATTTTTGTTGGTAATATAATGAATAAGCTTCTCATCGATATTAATTTCACATCCACATTACAAGATATACACTGTCATTGTCAGACCAATGTTAGCCTATGGAGCTGTTGTCTGGTGGCCAAAAGTCCAACAGACAACAGCTAAACAAAAGCTCAGCCAGGTACATAGGATTGCCAGCCTAAGCATAACTGAAGCTATGAAAGCCATCATAGCAATGGAGGTGATGCTATGTCTGCCACCTGTGGCTGCGACAACTATGCATCGCCTCATACCTGATGTAGGATGTGGAGAAGTTGGGAGTTGCCTGATTCATGGGGTCGGCAGAAAGATGCCCTTTTTGCAGACAGACACCAACAGCATTTGACACACCATACACGGTACTTATCAGGAATGAGGAGACCGCCATTGAAGATGTAGTCAACATCTTCACAGACGGATCAAAAATGAAGGAGGGAGCAAGATGTGGGATTTATTCCATATCCTCACATATTCGATATCAGTGGGCAATGGATAGGCATGCTACCGTGGTACAAACGGAAATACCAGGCACTGGTTTTGGCCTCAACCAACAACAGCGTATCTGTATGCTCGGTAAAGGGACACGACCGGTGCAATGCCAATAAAGTAGCTGACAAGCTGGCTAGGAGTGCATCGAATCTCAATATTTTGGGACCTGGTCCTTCCAGTACGCTTCCGTCGTCAGCATTTGTTGAAATTATCAAAAGGGACACCCACAAAGAGTTTATGAAACGTTGGGATGAGAAAAATGGCTGTCAATTTGCAAAGGAGTTCCTAGAGTACCCCTGCAAGGATACAACCAAAAAGTACCTGGACATGTCCTCTGCAAGGATACAACCAAAAAGTACCTGGACTTGTCCAGGACTAATCATTGTCTGGTGACAGGTATTCAGACTGGACACTGTTGGCTAAGGAAGCACCTCTATGACATGATAAAGTGTGAAACACCTCTTTGTAGGGGTTAATAACAGGAAGACGAGATAATACTCCATGCACTCTGTGAGTGAACTGCCATCTCCTCAAAAAGAGAATCGGTGTTGGGAGAACGATGCCCTTCTATGGCCTACATTAGAAAGATCCCCTTAAGCCACGTCACCATCTTTTTCTCCTTATTAGGTTGGTTGGAGGCTCAGATGGATTGATCTTCTAAGTCACCATATTTTTCTCCTTATTAGGTTGGTTGGAGGCTCAGATGGATTGATCTCCTAATGCGAGGAAGTACAAGAATCCCAATAGGGCCTAAGTGCTGTAGTCCTTCTGCTACCCTCCCCACAATTCCAGAAGGCAGATTAAGGAACATTACTAATTAATAATACAGTAAAATTGAAAAAATAAATATGAATCTTACATGAAAATTACATAGTAAAGTTAGTATAACCTAGGGTAACAATTCAAAGGAAACAGAAAGTTACATATTTTACATAGAACTGGTAACAGTACTTTACACTTGAAATATTAATTTTCGATTGGAATTGTAACATTAAATTCTGGTGTGTTATTTCACACTATCGACCTACGTATAATATCGCTAATATTTGTTATCAGTATACGTACTTCAACAGGTATAACAATAAGGAACATGGGTTATTTAAAGCCAGTGAAAAACAGTAGATATTATTATACTCGAGATCTTAATTAAAAGCGGCGTCTTAAAAATAAACCGTATCATTTCAGGTCATGTTGATCCACGCAATTATTTCTCGAAAGAGAATATATAGAAGAAAGGAATATTCTAATTACGCTTTTCCGAAGTCCCATTCAAGTTGTATAATTTGCTGGCAATATTCTCCCGAGTCAGAAAAAGGAACGTCTAAAGAATCGCAAACAATTTCCAGTAAAACCCAGCTATACCATATACATATAATTAAAGTTAGATCCAATATAATATATGCGAGTGCACCCAACATGAGTTATTGTAAATTATGCCTCGCCTCGGGTAAATTCACCGTTTGTATTATAGTCATTATCTAACATACATTATTTCTTCACGAGCATAAAGGCTACATCTGATATACAAGTTTCTTCCTTCATCAGGGTGAAGACATCGTAAATTCCCCTAGCGCTTCTACAGTTTACATGTGCATCAGTTCTTTTAAAATTCATAAAGAAAATCAGTCAATGAGGAGTTTACAAGAGGTAAATATGTTTGTTCTTCATTTTATGAAAAAAATGCATTCTTGATTAAAATGTATCTTGTCTTTAAAATATGGTTGGCATCCAGCCAAACAGTATAATTTTCAGGTTACTCCTAACGACTTCAACAAGGTATACCTTTTTCAGATAAAAAAAGGTAGGAGAATCGACTGTTTCAATAGTCAGATGGAAGCACTAAGTCGCAAAAAAGTTCTGTCATTTAAAAGAAGCAAGATGTGCCATAAGTGGCGCCCTCTACTAGTGACGTCAAAATTAGAAACAAATTTGAATTTCTCGCCCCAAAAAATCCTGATCTCCAAAATGTATGTAAATATTTGAAATTTTTAATAAGTTAAGTACTTACAAATATCGAAAATAAAATTTCAACTTTGACACTATATATTTTTAACCATCAACTTGTGACTAAAGGAAATTTGGCAACATCGCATTATTTCGTCGTCAGGCACTCTTGCTCTATGTTGCATTTAGTTTGGGACACCCTGTACACTTGAAGGGGGAAAAATATATTCAAGATTTCGTGACGTGCCAAGTAGCAGAAAATCAATATACGTATAACAGCTTCCTATTCCCAGTGAAGGTGACAAGAAGAAATCAGGAAGCCTAACTGTAGTCTATTTGTGATTGTTATACCTATTTGACAAGTGTGAACAGTCAGTGTGAGGTATATTGGTGCATTTATTGAAAATTAATTTTTTTTTAAACCGAGCAAGGAATAACATTTCATTGTTTCCATAAACTGTATTATTTAACATAATATCTTCAAGTGCACAAGGAAATGATATACAGTGCTTTCGAAAATTAAATTTTAAAATCTTCAAACATTAAAACACCATAACTTTTCATGATGTATGTGAATGGTCAAAAATGGGGGTTGCTATTTAAAAAAATTGTCGATGACGTCATAACAACGATGACGTCACAAATGTGGATCGTATGTCAAAAAGTACCTTTTTTAAAAACAATATCGATGTGCCAGGAGATTTTTTCGAAAACTTCTCAATTTCAAAAATAATTAATTTACTCGTTACTTTTCGAAAGCACTGTATAGACAAATATACAAATTCTTGAAAACATAACGGCAGTACTCAAAGTGCCAATAAATTTTCCAGTGACCTTTGTATTCAATAAAATAAATTTCATCAGCGTGAAAGTTTTATGTGTAAATATTCCCGCAAAATACCAAATGATTCCACATTGAGAAAACTTTATTAAATATTAGAAAACAATTACATGTGGATAATAGTTATTTAAAAATATGATTCTGGTCCCTTGAAGTGCCAGATTTGTTATGTATTAGGAATAGAAAAGAATTTTTTGAACAGTACCAGAAGTATATATTTTTTTAAATTTACTATTAATTTTGTAATTTCAGCTACAAATGACTACAATAAATAAATTGACAACTTAACATGAAAAAAAGGAACTGGTAATAGCATTAAGGTCGCCGCATTTCTTGCCGCAAAATGATCAAATTTTAGGTGTTTTTTGGTACAGAAATCTCGAAAAATAAAACACGTAGAGGAAAAGCAATATCAAAAACAAAATTAATGATGTTTTCTTTGTCCACGTTTACTATTTAAATTCTCCTCAAATCATATGACACACATTATTTTGCTATTCTAACCCCATATTTTAATTATTTTCAGATACTTACAAACAAAAGTGAACAATCTTATATGCAGAACTATGTAACTTATAACATAACTGTTATAACAATATTTACATCTGCAGTTTAATATGTACTTGTAGAAAATTCTATTTCAAGAATACGGCGCCCTTTGAGCCTGGAGTAGTATATTTTGAATAGACTTTAATATACATGAAACATTTAGATTTAAGATCATTTCAAGAAAAGTCACTGTCATTTCGCTGAAACAGACACAAGCTAGCCTAGCACCTCTATAACTATTTCGCAACGCTGGTTTATAAATAAATATCATATTAAATTTCACTATTACTTTTAGTGCATGATGTTGAAAACAAGAAGTTATAATTAATATATAAATCTTTGTTTTAGTTGTTGGGGCAGATTACAACCTCCTGGATCCGCCTATAATTCTCGAAAGTAAACTGATACCAGATAAATTCGCGGGTATCGTGGCTGTCAAGCTGTAAAATAATATTCATTAGGCAGCTGCGTAAGTACAATAGTGTACACGCTTTACGTGTTTCTACAGTTTCATTTAAAAATTACACGTTTTTATCTCTAGAATGCATATGGCATACAAGGAGTAAAGTATTTCCTAACTCCTAATTTTTCAGGTGCAATTCAATGCTGGTCGGGGCATTAGTCCGTAGAGTAGTTGTCTCCTGGAATTTCGCTTTGCAAATATCGTTATCGCCAAACGCGGTAGAAGTCTAGAGCTTTCAGTGGTGGCTACAACATGGTATAACGCTTAATTGCTTTGTGGCGTAGCAGATCAGGCGTAGCTACAGACCACTACATGTAGCTTGGCTACATTCCGCGCAACGCATTTCCATGTCAACAACGGTAACTCGTTCATATATTCAGGGAGAAAATATTTTCATATTTTCTGAATCTAAAATATCCTATACTAAACGGATATAAGTACTTGTACCTAAACGTTATACAGGGTGGTTCAGTCATAATGTTATTAATTTTAACCACATATTCAGAAGGCATAAGAAATACAGGAAATAGAAAAAAAAATTTACTCGACCTCTTAAATTGAAATCAACTCAAAACCCCCGGTAATACGGCGTTCCGTGTTGAAAACAATTTCCCAGTCACATCACAGAGTGTCGAGCAGTGAAACGAGCAACGTCACACTTGCGTTGCCACATCACAGCTAAATATTTGTGTTCTTTCATAGACTAGTATCCGCTAATACGTATGTACGAAACCAATTAAATCCAAGAAATAAAGGAGCATCCTAAACTGTTTACAAAGTATAAGTCAACTTTAATTAAAATAAATAAAACAGAGGTACCAAAATCAAATCAAAACGGCATACCGCATTTTACAAATAAACAGCTCAGAACAGTAAATAACACCCGAATATACAAATTATAACCTCAAATACAATACACACATAAAATTAAAAAGCTCTCCTTCGACAAAAGCAATTTTAAGGCGATTGCAGAATGCAGACATCTCCCAAAGCAAGGTGTGGAGCATGTCTGGACGCGAAACTATTACTATTACGAAAAACGTAGACGTACATGCGGTAGTCAAAGTTAACAGATTTATTTGAACTTGGATTAGAATTGTACTGCTGGTTGCATGTTTACACTAGCCTTGACACTCCCACAAATCTATTTTTGATAAACTTTTTGTTACATCCCTATTAGTGGTGGGAACTTATGCCAAAAGTTGAAGGTAGATTACAAATACGATAACAATTTAAAACAAGTCATCAAGTTTTTTAAAGAGTGTTATGACAATAGATAGTACGTAGTCAACCATATTTATCATAGGTATCTAATTAAATTTGGCAACGTTGCACCCAGATGGTCAACGAATTGGTTTCGGGGCTATATAAATTGGCCAGTGACTTATATTAAAAAAAAAAAACAAAATTAACCGTATTAAACTCATTTTTTCTTAATTTTTCTCTTCTTAAAATTAATGACATTATGACTAAATCACTCTGTATATTTGTCCTTTACGTTCTTTAATAAAATTGTTCTTTTCTTGAAAACCCTACACCTAATCAAAAATGTTTAATTCCGTATCTTTCATGTGATATTTTAGATATTTGACGTATTTGCTGTATATAGCTTTCTTTAAAAATCAGTTCATTTAACGGTCTTTTCATAGGCACAATAATATACAGGGTATAATTTGATAAATAATGACTTTCACAGAAAACTAACTTCACTTTTATAAGTTATTATTATGACCCGAATTTTAAAAACATTTCTCTCAGCGTAACACTGAAAAGTTTCTAAAAATATTTTAGACAAAAATGCATATTTTCTGACCACATCCCACTTCTTGTTAATGTATGCTTTAAATTTGATTGAAACACTACACAGCCGTACATGTTCTGTCGGAATAAAGTTGCATCTCATAGGAGAGCAAAAAATAAAAACTTTACGAGCCAAAGAGGGGCGGTTTCGTTTCATTGCTTATAAAGTTTGGATAATAAGTAGCAGCGTAACATATTTTCCCCGTGTTCATAAAATTACTTATTACGAAATTGCACCGGCATATCGCTAAAAAATTGCCACCCGTCAAAAGGCAACAGTATCTTATATGTTTTATTTCCGCAATTTTATTTCGCTGCGTCGGAAGAAAAAAGAAGAGGAGAACGAACCTTGCAACGTGGATACCATAAAATTTAATATCATTAAAAGATATTGCTTTTCATTTGTACCGCTGTCGTATTTCTAATTTTATTTTTATCCCTGGGATAAACAAAAATTACTTAATGAAATGAAAACGATTTATTCGAGGGGAACATACAGAGTGATGCATGCAGGATATTCGAAGTGACACATTACTAGGAATGGCGTTCCCTAAAAAATAATTATATTTTTAATAAGAGCAAGTCTTAATTACATATTGATGTAAATAATTTTAAGTATTGGAAAATAATATGTGAAATGTGATAAAAATTCTGTGAGAATTCATAAAGTTATTGTGGAAACACGGTTGCCAAAACGATTGCCATTTCGGGCGACTGTCAACATCAACCTACGGGTGTCATGTTGCGCGACTGAAATATCTTGTGCGGCCAAATTATCAATTAACTATTCGAAAAATTGTTGAAAAGGATCCTCACACATTGAATGCCATTTTATTCATGTATTAATCTATATCTATATAATATTTTGATGCCAGGGAGAAATATTTCTATAAGAAAATATCCTAAAATGTGAACGAGACAAATATTCTTTGATACGTAATATTATTACACTCTATGTGTTTATATCAACTCGGAAAGGTGCATTATATTGCCACTGCACTTACTCTCAGAAAAATGTTGGATTTAAAATTTCCAAATGCACTAGCAGTAATGCTAGAAATGGTTTCCATTCAAAATCCATCTGGACTTAAGTGTATAACCAATACATAGCTGAAGGTTACGTTACGTTAGGTTAGGCAAAATAAAGAACATATATTTGTTTTCTGTAAATACAGGGTTAACTATGACTTAGTACAAATATTTTAGGAGGGGATAGGGAAAAATAACAATTAACGGAATAACCCTTCAAAAAAATTCCAAACTTATTTATAAAGCCAAAAAAAATTTTTTTCGATATTATTTTAAATCCTTATTTAACGCCGCCAATGAACTTGCTTGTTGGTTGCATACTCTACAAGCATGCAACAGTCGCTCATCAGTCAGTATCGCTCTCATGCCATAATTGAATTCCTGTGTTTACGTTGTAATTTTGTGTTCTTCTTTAGTTTTTAGTGCATTATTTTAATCTTTAAACGTTTTATAGTTATTAAATAAAGACATTTGTGTTGGGTGCAGATACACAATATAGTTTGGTTTTCTAGGTTATGGCACAAAACTGCCGCGGTTACATTTAAAACGTCTATTTATTCCTTTCGTTCGATTTTGTTATAAGAAATTGGCATTATCTAATTGTACCTACGGGAAGTGTCTTTTATCGGTAGTGAGTGGCTGTAATGAGCGAATATGTAGTTCTACCAGTTTATAACGAAATAATGGAAAACGAATGCAAAATACTGGAGCTAAGTGGATTAACTGTTACCTATCTATCAGGTATTATTACTAATAAGAATGTTAATTTTCGTTTCTACATTTAGAAATGCTGCAAAAAAACGACGATGGTAGTAGATATTATTGTTGACAGATGTAAGGTTTATCTATGGATCTAAGCCATCTCAGTCGTTTCTTATCATAGGCGCCGACTTTCCGTAGGAAAAAAGGTTTTGCCCCATTTTTTAAATATCAAGCTAAAATTCTGGAATAATTTTTTTATTGTTTTTTAGACTTCCCTGAGCACGTGGTTAAATTTTTTGTACTTAGTCATAGTTAACCCTGTATATCTAAATATTTTCAAAGCTATCTAGCAGTTTTTTTTAATTACTTACTAATAATACAACACCACAAATAAAGTGGTCTGTCTAATGCAACAGACCTATATATTATTTATTTTCGCTGGCTGAATCGGAATCTGGGCCAAACTATCGTCCATTTATGTTTTTGGGATCGCTTAATTTCAATCCCAGATTCATTTAACCAAATCAGGTCAGTTTCAAAGTTATTTCAAGGTCAAACCTAAAGATCTGTGATGACACTTTGCTGTGCACAGCACAGTGTTATATTTTTAAAATTGGAAAAAATAATTCAATACTATGCTTCCATCGAAGGGGTTCAGTTACAGCTTTACAACTTTTATTCGAAACTTTATTTTGTATCTCTAATAATAACGAATAAAGGCTGACTTAAATATAATGAACGACCCTGCACCATCCAGGTTTGAATTTGTTCATTAATCGCTTAATATCAGTGGACTAGAAGTAGTGCACCGAAAAATATACAAAGAGTTCACAGATTCTACTCGCATTTTAAGCAATATTTTCGACCACGATGTAAAAACTCTGAAACCCCAAATACAGAAATGCATGATGATTTTGCCCATATGCATATCTTTCGATTTGACCTTGGAATGACCTTGAAGCTGGCCTTATAGGGTTAAATGAATCCTGGATTCCGATGCAGGTTCAGAGACCTCCAAAACTTAAACGTACGATAGTCTGGTCCACTTGCTATATCTTTCGGCTTGACCTTGGAATTACATTAAACCTAAGAAACAGTTTTTAAGTAAAATTATAAGTTTTTTTCTCAGTGTATTAACTTAGACAACAAATAACCAACAATCCACCGTGTATATTCCTAATGACCTTGAAAATGACCTGATAGGATTAAATTAGTCCCGGATTCAGGTTCAGCAACCCCAAAAACATAAATGTACAATAGTTTAGTCAATTTGTATATATATCTTTCGCTTTGACCTTGGAATGACCTTAAACCTAGGGCGATAGGATTAAATAGACCACATGGACTGTTAATTTAACAGTTTTTAAGTTTTATCAGTTGTTTTTTCTCGGTGTATTAACCTAGGCAACAAATAACCAACAATCCACCGTGTATATTCCAAATAATACAGTGTACCCTTGGCACAGATTCTAGTGCAAAAATTTAAGAGAACGGTAGGAAGCATAAACATGGATGAATTGCGATGGTACCACTGACAAGAATAAACAGTTCTTATTGTTGTTAAACAAGTCGCAGAATTTATTAACCGTAAACATTGCAGAACCATTAATAAAACGTTTTTCATGTGATAAAACCCGGCGTATTTTATCTCTTTAAACAAAGAGTATTTATTATAATGGCGAAAAGGAATAAACTAATAAAAGTAAATAATGACGGAACGGGGAATTGTGCCGCTGCCATAAATCTGATTATAATAAATAGAGAGACAACAATCTTAAGCGAGTCGGCTACTCTCTCGTCTTGAAACAACAAAACAAGTTTGCGAATAAATCTGGAAACGGGTACAATAATGGAAAGAGTTTAACAAAGTCCTCGTTTGCAAAGAGGAAAAATAAAAATACAATAATTTGAAATGGAGTCGTCTGGAAATGAAGAGTGCGCACGAATGCGGGACATAGGCGTAGTTTTGGAAGTACATTTCATTGTTCGAGGACTAAATATCCTCAAAAACGTTCCAACTTCAACAAAAAATAGTACCTAGAAAAAGCATAGTTACAAACTACTTTGACATAACGTACAAAAAATGGAAAATAGAAATAAACGTAAATTTATGAAAAACTTTGGTTGTTAAATAATGAAATAATTGATTCGATGATGCTAAGAAATTCATTTAAAATCCAGTTCCTTCTATAAATTGATAGTTCACTGTATTACTATTTAATATAGAACTGAGATTTGTTTCAAGAACACTACTCTTTTATTGGAAACCGAAAAAAAAATTCAATTATCTATTAACAGACTAAGACATTTTCTAGACCAAACACTTCTTTCTCTTGAATGGATTCTTTGAAGATACTTCTTTCAAGTTGTCAAAGAAAAATTGTCTCTAGTACACGGAACGAAAGCTATACTAATACCAAGATTAATACACTTATTCCATCGCTAGCTTGGTTTCACTATTCCTCAAATATAGTAGTATTTTAATGAAAGATTAACTTTATTCTTGTATAACAAGTTCATATATTCTTCCTTTAAAAATAAAACTTACTTGAAATCAAGAAAATTACTGTACTTAATATGAGATAAAGTTATGTTTGTTTAAAGAATTGTTTATTTAGATAATATGTAACAATAATTGTTATTCTCAAAATAGAGTTATGTTTTCTTAAGTGACTTACTGTAAATATTTGAAATAATATTAAATAATTTTGAATAAAGTAAATATGTAATAACATTGCATTAAGAAAACATAAAACTGAAATGCATAATTAGTATTTCAGTATTCTTGCTATATTGTATTCCTTTCTAATAAAGTAGTTACTTATTAATCTACCACTTTATCTACTTAGTAATATTTAACTATTTATAAACCGGAAAGACTTATATCAAACTGTCAAACTTTATAAATTAGCGGCATACCAGACATATACCGCTTTTGGGCTTGTTAGTTCTCCTCAGTAAGGTAAGGTAACCGACGAATTATCCGACAGAAGGAAACCTGATGTCATGCAGCATGTAATTACATCTTGTGGCCACATGCTGAACCTGGAGGTCCACCTGCACACACACACAACTTTAATACAATTTGTAGTAATTAATATCACAATTGTATCTCTATAGTTTTGGTAATGATCACCAAAAGTATCGTATTAATATCATCTATAAATATTATTATTTTGCACCATAGCCGCATTTTAAATTTTACAGTGTGACGTTTATTACAAAATATTAATGGTTTTAATTCGTGCAAATCTATAAACCTATAATTTAAGCAAGAATAACCTGTTCTAATACCATTATATTTTATTCATGTTTTAAAAAAAAACATTATTCTTTAAGTAAATCGCAAATTTAGTGTCATTTTAAGAAAGAAAAGTGTCGAATAAATTATAAAAATGCATGGATGTCAAGATATCAAATATACTTTATTACTGTCCATGTACCTACCCTTGAATGAAGTTTAAAATTTTATGTATATTATTAAACTTAAATGCAGATTAGATTTTTTCCGTGTACGGTCCTGAATCTAGCGGTTATAAGTTGCGCACAAAGGCAATTTTTATTTATTTTAGTTGTGAATTATCTTAAAGTCTGAAGTAAATTCTTTGTAGACAGTAAGCACAAAATAATAACCCTGCATCTCGCTCTGTTTATATATTTTTAATACAATTTTGTTTATATTGTTTAGTACCTAGCTGTGAACAATACAAACCTTTATTATTATTAACAGTACTTTTTCCCTAATATAGAATTAAGGCTAGTGCATTAGATAAACGTATAAAAGTAAAATAACTGCAAAGATTTTGAACTACTGATAAATTATAATGAGGAATACTCTTCTGGTATTCGAAACAAGAGGTTGATGAGTAAATTAATGGAACCAACTCATACAGCAGAGAATAAACCTGGGTTTACTAAAATTTTCCGTAATTTATTCTAGTAAAATAATCTACTTGTCCGCAGAATAAACGATACTTTGTAATTTTTTAAAATAAAATAGCAAGTTCCCAGCTGTAAAACGAAAACAACTGTCCTTCAACATAATAAAAGTTTGCAAAGTGAAAGGCTTGACTTATTAAAAAAGATCGATCAAAATGTATATTCAAAGTTTTCTTTAGTTTTAATTAACTATGTTAAAGTTTAATATGCCCATTTTAATGAGTTGATTAATTTTTGTAATGAAAAAGAATTTGTAATTCAATTTCATATGCATGACCTACATACATACATAAATATGATTCTAAACCTGTGACAAATAAAAAATATACTTTCTTATAATTATGTGGTGTTTTAAACAATAATATCTTGTCAAATGAATTACTCAGTACAACTACTTATCAAAATAAGCAATCATAGTTTTTAGTTATTAATTAACTAATCAATTTCTTGATTAAAAATACAGATCAAAACATTTCACATTCAATAATAATTATAAATAAATAAAATGTGGGCAGTAAAATACGTATATGGAAAACCTTCAAGCAACATAAGTCGCAGCGCTAAAAATCATTAAATCGACGTACCAATTTAAAAAATTATATTTCAAGTTACATATGTAACAATCATATGGTCTGTATATCGTATTATATTCAATAGCTTTATTTGTTCCTTTATGTCAAAGAGGATAGATAACACCGGTAAAATTGACTCAACACAGACCAGAGACTAAATTTGAATTTGGTGTATCCCAAGGAAGCATTCTCGCGCCCCTACTAATTACATTGTTTATGAATGTCCTCGATATCAATCTTAGTACATATCCCTATATTCTGTTAGTTATGTACGCAGATTACACAGGTATAACTATTTCTTCTAATTCTCTACAACCAGAAGCAAAAACTAATATAATATATTAGATAAAAATAGGTGGAAAATAAATGTTATTACCTAAAGTTAAGTAATTAAAATCTTTAAAAAAAATTGTATAATATTTCTAAACCTTGCGCACATCAACCTATACCTCTAACCTAATACGTTTTAGTTGTGTTGTTAATGTGAAGTAGACAAACATATACAGTTCAGTATTAAGGACTCTTTGTGGGATATTCGTAAAACAGTAAGTATAAGATTATATTTTGTTACGTGTGCATTTGCAGCTTGTGGCAATTTAAATATTATACAATTCATAAATATCATAGAAACTGAAACGGTACGTTGTTTAGAAGTTTGCATCAAAATTACGCCATTACGTGTGTCTCATCATACAACATTCATTTCAAACAACATATTTATTTTCACACAGATATACATATATCTACAAATATTCGCAAAAACTAAGGAATATAAGTACTGATGTTTCTAGAATAAATATGTAGTATTTTCAGCGAAAATATTCAACATATTTTCTAGTACCAATAAAATACTTACATTGCAGTACATTTTTAGATGATGGATGAACAATACACTTTTACAGAGAAATAAGGATTGTCACTCACATTTAGAGGATGGATGGACAAAATCCACTAAAAAAATCTTCATACATTTCTGCTACTGACAAGGCCTTCTTAACTATTTAGAAATAAAAATGTGACTCGCATAGTGTATTTATTATTGAATTCTAATAATAAATTCTACTGTAGTTCTAATAATTTGTTAGTAAGAGGTATCCTGCATATTATATTGCCTAGCTTAAACCTGTATTTTTGTACATTTTAACAAGCAGAGACTTATTTCCATAACATTAAAGTAAAAACTTTTTCCTCTTTTCAACTTAATTTGTTGATACACTGTCCATATTGCTAGAAAAACAATATTATACATGCTTAAATTGGCTTCTGTTACACTATTCAGATTAAACAAAATGTAAGTATTTGAACTGATTGATGAACTTAGAAAGTAGAATATTATACTTTGTCCACGACTATTAACAATATTTTAGCAAACTTTTAACTGAAAACATTACACAATATTTTGACACTCATATGAACATGAATATGATATAAATATACAATTCACAACTGTCAAAACACCTTGCTTTCAAGTTTGACATTTTTGTTGTTCACTTGATAAATTTAAAAAAGCAAATAAAACTTTAATTTTAAAAGGATAGATTTTAATATTGCCATAACTGGTATAACGAGTAGCCTTTGGTTTTCACACCCAGGGGGTTCTGGTTCAATTTTGTTTTGTTAGTCCATTCCTCATTGTTTGAAACCAGTAAAAATGATTTCATTATTCACTAGTGAATAATTGATATTATTATTATTCATGTATAATCAACATTTTCTACGATAGTCGTGAACAACGTTCATTTTACTATTATTAAGTATTACCATATAACAAATCCGTAAGCAACAGCCGCCTATGGCTGAAGGGCCTCCCACCTACATCTGAATATGTTTGATAACAACAAAACTGCTTTTAGCTCACAAAACAGTATGTGAAAGAAGTAAAGCTTTTATTTTTTCAGACTTCCTTTTTATTTCATTCTCTCTCAGAAAAGTCCACTTTCTTCTGAAACGTCTAAAGTAATCTCGCAGATGGAGGCCATAAACCTATATTACTCGGAAAAGACTTTTCTATTTCTTTTTCCCTTCTTATAAAAATTTAATATTACTTTCGTTGGGGTGGGGGCAGGGGGGCACGTGAAACTTACATAACGAACATAATATTTTGATATTATTCTCCCTCATTCTTTATGCTTTTACGCTTTAACTTTGTACTTAGAAATTTTAAACAAGAATGCTGCTTTTCATATATAAGATTAAAGGGTCGGGAAAACAACAATGCCGATAAACTGATTAAAATATTTTTATACTTTCAAAGTATGTATAAGTATCCGGACACGTGACAGATAAAAAAAGCTTATTATCTGTCGGTAACAGTTTGTTATAGGATAAAATATAAACCAAAATATAATTAAAATGCTGGAAAATTCAGTAATTTCGACAGTTATTAAGTTTATAGTGATTTTAACGTACCATCTCATAGGGCCATCGTTATCTGAGGAGCAGTTATACTCGTATGCAGCCTTAGAACCAATAATAGGACAATATCAATTAATTTTAAAATACAGTGAACATATTTAATAATGTTCAATACTTAAGAAGTTGAATTTCTTAGTCGTGTTGCAGACAGACGAAACGGTTTGACAGCGTTGGATGCAACCAGTCACGGAGTCTGCAGAAGAATGTATCAGAGAACCACTATCTCTCTGTATCTGATACTGTACAGCCTTAGAACCAACAATAACAACTGATTCGGGTGAAAGACTCCCAGTGAAGGTCAGAGAAGTGAACTAAGAAGAATATCGACATCAAAAAATACTTAAATTCGATTGCATCCCAGAAGCAAAAATCAGAAGAAATGTAAGGTATTAACAAAGAAGGAAATATCCAGATTTTTAATGAATGCGGATGATGATGAGTTTCTGCTTATGAAAATAGCTATATTACAAATATGTTTTTTAGTAAAAAAGTTTTATAACCAATATTTATTTTAGATCATTTTGATTCTTGGTTGGTATTATTAATTATATTCTTGTATACCATGTGAAAGATGAAAATCTATGGTTCCAAGTCATGACACCCAATACCAAAACAATAGTATCTAGTGTTTTTTGTAATTTGAGAACATTGATGGCCTGAATTTTGTAGAACTGGTAAGAAAATATGTCAAATTACGAAATAAAAACTGTGATATTTTTTACTGTATTAGAAAGCTATTTTAAGCTATTATAAATCAAATCTCCTACAATTCCTATCAATGAAGTCATATGTATGTTCTCTGATATCAAACATATAGATATGCTAATGAACAATTCCACAGACAAAGCTCTATTCAATAATTATCTAAAGAAATTAATCTATCTAAATTTACTAACCTGCTTTAATGAAAACACTCTATAAATATCTAACTTCACTTTTGGCAGTGGTTGAATTTTCGAGTTCCCACTCTGTGGGATTGTTCATTAGCATTCCTAGATGTTTGGTATCAGAGAACATACATATGACTTCATTGATAGGAACTGTAGGAGATTTGATTTATATTAGCTTAAAATACCTTTCTAATACAGTAAAAAATGTTACAAAAGCTAATAATAAGGAATATATGGGTAGATATTGTGGGTGTAATTCAACGCTGGTTGGTTCTTTTGTCCACAGAGTAGTTAGTTTCACACAATATTATTAATACATAAGTATATATAAAAACTATGATGTTGTACCAAACAACCTATTGGTATAAATACTATTAGCAATGTGCCAACACTGCCTGCACAATTTATTAAACTGCCTAACGTCTATTAGAAACAATAAGTGAATGGCTATGAGAATTCTATGTGAAAGCGAGAATATTCCTTTGGAAGAAAATATTCCCTCAATATCCAAAGTTATTTCATCAACATCTAAAAATTATATTTACACTCAAAATATTTCCACCTATTCAAGCAAATCGTTAGCATCTGGTATTAATTTATCCAACTGTAAAGATTTTACAGTCAATGTATTTAATAAATGAGTTTTTATATGACATATTTTGTTTATTTAATAAATGTACCACCAAACAGTGTCAAATCATAGTCATGACAGTTATCGATAAAGCATATATATTATGTCACAAATTTCTTAGATAAAGATAAAATATTTGCCTAAAATACATTGAATTAAAACGTACTAATAATTCAAATGCATGTGGATACACCATTGCTTCCACATCGTTTCTACTTTTATTTAATTTTTTTGTTGTTGCTGTTGTAGTTCTAAAAATGAAGCTATGAAATGTTTGTTGATTGATGATTGTATTGTCCCGCTCCTTCATAATTTCAAAATTGTCAATTACCTCAATTCATACCGCTCATAAATTCATTCAATAAAAATGTTGTTGTTTCTTGTTTACCGAATGTCACACATCGTTAAATTCTATTCAGCTACACTTCGTTTTGGTAAATTACTCTGGAGCTACTAATAGATACGTTATTCACATATCAATAGCGTTTGATTTTAAATTCTATTAAAAAATATGTATCCACTGAAGTATTCAGAGTTCATTATAATGTAACGAACTTCACCGTTAGTTGGGTATTAAAGAAAACTTGGAACTAAGTATCGCTAAAAAACACAATGAAGGAAAATTAAAATATTGTACACTTGTAAAACAGTAAGAAATATGTTCATGAACAAATAAAACTATCATTTTTATTATCAACTATTGATATTTCATATCTAGCCACTTGTACAGAGTGATTCAGTCATAATGTCATTAATTTTACCCAGGTATTCAGAAGTCCTAATAAAGACAGAACATTTAAAAAATAAATGCTACTGGACCTTTTAAATAAATTAACTCATAACTCTCGGTAACATGGCGCTCCTGGTATGTTCGAGCGTTAAAGCAGGCCAACATAGAGTTGATTTAGGAGCTGTAAATGAATCGAGTCCGCCAGCGCTCAGAAACAGTCTGAAAAGGGGTTTAAATACTGTTTTGAAAATATATTTTTTCTGCGTAAAAATACCATTAAGTAAACATTTTTTTAATCGTGTCTTCGTATTGTACTATTTTTTTCTATCATCCCTTAAAATGAATGACATTATGAATGATTCATTCTGTCTAATATAATAGACACTTAATGAAGTGAACATAAATTTCTGTAAACTGAATCTTATCCAATAATTCAAAATTTTCCGCAAAGTACTCGTTTTCTTGTAATTTATCATACATAAGTACTTATTTTATGCTGACTTGTCAAAGTTTATGGAGTTGTATTCCTCTCAGTCGTATCTATAATTCTTACGGGTCAAAAACCACTCACCCGCACGGCTGTAACGGCAGCGGCGTGAGCCACGATGTATTACACGTGGAATAGCGGAATGACAGTGCGAAGATAGAGAGCGTGAAAGTGATCCAATAGATTATGTAAACTTTGAACCTGCTATCTAACTAATCAAATTATTATAATAGTCACTCACCCGAATTCCTGATAAATATTCTGTTTAGGATTGCCCTCTTCTCTGATTTCACCTGTAAACACAGAAAATTAGTAAACTTAACGTCAGTCTTAAAGTACACATTTTTTGCCGCAGTATCTTATTAAAGACAGACATATTTTCCCTTATATTACTATAATCGTTGTGTGATAAATTATAACCAATAATCTTAAAAATTAAATTTTTAATAAAAAATCACTTATTATTAATTTGTATGAATAAATGCAGCCATAATATATATTTACTTATTTTTGAATTTAGTTTACATTAATTGGTTTGCATAAATCCATCATAGTAAAAAGTAATTGCGGATTAGAAGAAAAGGATAAGAGATAAATACAGATAACTTTATATCGGGTGAAAGGTAATGAAATGTGTTATCTGGTGACGTGAAAAAAATATGTGGGTTCCATTTAAAAAAATCAAGTTATCCATGATTGAAGTTTTCAAAATTAGAGCGACGATATCAGCCATAACAAACAGAGTTCATAATTGACTTTGTAGCTCTTGGTAGTATGGAGGGTGGTCAATAATTTCCCCCAATCACAGCCTCCTATGTTGCCGCTCACCTCTGATATTCAACTGTTTCTAGACATCAACTTTTTGACAAAATATCGAATAACGTCCAAACGGTACGTTTTACGCACCAAGTATGGTGCATGAAATCACACTAGAATTGACCGAGGAATCCAAATATGCAATAATATACAGGGGGTTGCATTTAAAAAATGTAACTTTGATATGAATCACCCTGTATATGTCTACCCAACTAGCAAAATGGAACTTTAAAAGAAGCGAATTATTTTATAACTATCGAATTGCGTTGTTTAATGAACAGTTTGGTTTTATAGAGCAAATAATTGCCATAATTTTGTTCCTGAAGAAAGTAATTGTATAAAATTGTTTTATAGTAGTTTTTACAACGTGTTTTATAGAACAAATAATTTTCAGTTCTTTAAAATTGTTATAAAAGTATTATAATACGTTATACAACATTTAAAAAAATTATATAAGGATTGTAAACATATTTGAAAGAGTTGTATACTTAGGCAAATGACTTTTAATTATAATCTTATAAAATAGTTGTATAAACGTGTTTTATTAAGGAAATTAATAAAATTATTTTTTAGCCCCGAAATGCGTTTATTTATAAAATAGTTTTATAGTTGTGTTTTTATAAACCTGTTATAGAACAAAATTGTGACTTGAGAAAACATAGTTATTGTATATACCGCGTAATAAAATTCCAAACCTAACCTTAATTTTTGAACTCCTAAGGTATTACCAAGCACTAATCAAGATAGAATACAAACAAATTTTTGAAAGTAATGGTTCCAGTCAAACGTGCAGACGTTCAATTTTACTTATAGGTTTTATCCTTGTTTATGTACTTACATAAACAAGGGTTTTATTATATAAATAATGATAGTGTTCATGTTCGAGAACTCATTAAAAACGCTTCATGGCTGCGAAAAAATACGAAAAACCAGTACGAGAAGGTAACTTTGATTTAATATTTTGGTAATGCAATAATTAGGTTAGTTTTAAATTATAATTAACTAATAATAGGTACTTAGCTAATACCTAACAATATTAATATAGGTAATGGTAGTATTATAATATTTTAAATTTCAAATTTTTTTATAAAACTTGGCAACTTCTTGCGATTATCTACTTGCGCATACACATTTTTAAATATAACTGTACTATTTTATCGTATAAAGTTCTAATTTACACTAAAATATTTTGTTATGGTTTTATGTGGAATAAAATCATTGTATTATAAGTCGCCATTTTTAAATGAATATTTGTTGGATCAGCGACTGCCGCCATTATGGAAAATTAGTTGAAAGTCTTATTAAAATTATTACTAAAACGTAATTTTGCTATTTTTGGAAGACTATTTTATAACAAGATTGTTAAATATAATTACCCAACGATATTATAAATTAAAGGAAGCATAATTTTAATATTTTTTAAATTTATTTTTTATAATTTTAAAGCAAATGTGGTCTAAACTAAAGCGCATAATTTTTTTGTCACAAACATATACCTATATAGTTTATCAATAAAATTTGCGGCGCAATAAAATTTTCGTTGTTGAAACACTGATTGTTGACATGATAATATTGTAAGTATTATACCTATCTACCATTTACACAAATGATCGCCATTGAGTGACCCCGTTTTTAAATATAAGTACAAATAATTATGAATCTGCGTTATACACCAATCTTAAAATGATTTGGTTCTAATATTCTTCACTAAAAATATAATGTTTCTTTAAATACTACCAAAATACAGCCTACAAAACGTTTTTATAGTTGCTGTATAAAATTGTTTTAAAAGTGTTGTATACATTTTTTATAGAACTGTTACATTACCAAAGTGTTTTATAAAAGTGGGCCCTTTTCGATTCTATAAGTATCGTGTAAAGGCATTTAACTACGTTATATGAATTTGAAGCTCCTATAAGATTTATATTATAGCAATTTATACAACCTTTATAAAATTTATTTTGCTAGTTGGGTAGGAATTCCAGTAAAAATATTTTTAGTTTGTAGCTCTAACTACCCCCACCCCCCACCAACAGCAGATTTTAAAAATATATATCAGTATAACCACAATCTTCCGTCCACACACTATTGGCCCACCCTGTATATTTATTTTAAATTTTTGATTACAAATTAATAAAAAACACATACCCATTAACTATAATTTTTGGTCACTAATTGGTATATTATGTATAATATAATCGCAGTTATTTAATAATATAGAGGGTGTCCGCAATATATGCGCACAAACTTCGGGAGCCTAATCTACTGATAAAAATAGTCATATAAGCTTATGTAACACTTTTTCGAATTCTCAATAATAACGAAGTTATGGTCTGTCAAAACAAAAATTTAATTTTTATTTCTGATACAACTTTTTTTGTAGTAAACCAATTTTCTTCAAATTCGGTACAGTTGTTATACGCATTAAAGTGGACCGTAAACATGAAAAAGAATTTAAAATAAAAAACCACAACACCTTTAAACCTCCAATCCATGTAAGAAATCTGGTCAATTTTTTTTTATTTATATGAAATATATATAAATATATATATATATGTTAATAATAATTTTGTATATTACTGATAAATAAATACGGTATAAATAAGGGGCTTGTTAATTATAGGACGTATGTATATTTTTTTCAGTGTACCGTGAATTTTAAACAAATAAGCCGACTTGCAGAATAGACGTCTGTTAGATTTTTTTGTATTACTTGAACTTAAAATACGGCCAGGGAAACTGGCGGTATTCCAATTTCTTGACAAAGTTATTTAGTAGTTGATTGGTGCAATTTGTCAATCAGTCCAGCGAAGAGAGCGAACGGTTCATCAGACGTTGTTCTGCGGTTACCCTTACCCTTACCATTTGCATACGTTAAGTTACGACTGACAATAATTCAACCCTTCCATAACTGTCAAACCTCCTTCACTCGCCTCTATTTATTGCAATAAATATATATTTAGGCACCACAAGAGCTGCGTTGTAAATATGGCTGGCTGGCAATTTGTATTCTTTATGTGCGAGCAGGACGACGTGTCAGTTCGACGCTTATAGGGCAGTCCAGGCAGTCAAATCGCATGTAGTCTTCATTAATATGGCCAAAAAAGAACTAGTCAGTACTAAAATAATACGAAATTTTAAATATACGCGTGCTAAATAGACAAATTAATTGGTTTTGTTAATTTAAAATCAACGATCCAGTGAACAACTTTATTGATTTAAAAAATCAAGAACCACTTTTCCAAATATTTCATGGCATTTTGTAAGACTGCACACAACTGTGAAAGATTACTATTTAAATTCTTCTCAAATAAAATAATAACTAAAACTAAAAAAGCGTTTATAAGACACATTATTTTGCTATTCTAACCCCACATTTTAACAATAAAAGTCATTAGAGCATAAGTAATAATAAAAATAAAATTATTGATGTTTTGTTTATCCACTTTTACTATTTAAATTCTTCTTATATACAAGAAACTATAAAAAAGCGGAAAATATTTTTTCTGCCTAAACTACTCATCTATTAAAAATTCTGAAAGTATAAAAAATAAAGTCTGCTACTAATAGAAAAAAACTGGGAGTAATTGTACAGGGGGTTAAAAAAATATGTGCTTATATTTGCTTGATTCATGATTTTTCTTATATTTCTAATGACTGCAAAATATTTTAAATAATGTCAATAAGTGTCGGTTAGACTTATAACTGCGTAGCCCAAAATTGGTTAAAATCGATCAAGTCGTTTTCGAGATATTCGGAATAAACAAAAAATTTTCCCGAACTTTGGCGCACTCTCGCGGCTAAACGAAGCAATTTTGGAAATAAGTAAATTGGGCTAAATCGGTTTATTTTAAACCCAGGAGTCTGTGGTCTTCCGTTGTACACGTCTTTTCCGGACACCCTGTATATTCGTTTTTCTTTGGATAGATTTATTAGTAAGCAATCAGCTACTGGAAGTGTTGTACGGAAGTTGCGTTTCAGATGTTGCCATATTTTCATTTATACAGGAATTCGCAGATTTACATTACTGCTTGGCAAAAATTAATTAATAAATTCTAGCATAAATACCATATGGTAATACATTGTAATTAAAATTTAAATGTAATTATTCACACACACTTCTTTTCATCAAGGTATGATAGACATGATTTAGCAAATCTATTTAATTATTTGTCATTTCATACTAACAAAATGTACAGGAAGTATTGTCACGGAATTTGCCCCACTCACACCCAAAATCGACGAATGTGGTATCGCAAAACACGAAATTGCCCCGATCGCCCCTACGCCATTCTGGTAAACAAATAACATGCCGTGAATCGAGATGGGACTAGAAAAATCGGAAATCGACGAGAAGCATTCGTGTCGTACGGGAAAATGGATCTAGTGATACTAGAAAATACCTGGAATATTCGTTGGGTCTATAAAAGAAGAATAAACGACCGAGTTAGTCAGTCTTGTATGAGTCTTGTATTACAGTCTGAATCTAAGTGTTTAGTTAGAGAGATCAAAGTGATTTAGATAGCGATTAATTAAATAAGTGTTTAGTTGAGTTGTAATTAGTGTTCAGTGGTGTAATGAGTAGTTAATAAAGAAGTAATTAATTAACGGATTGTTTTTCTGGAAGTAAGAAAAAGACGGATTGGGAAATCGGTGACAGTATGTTACTTATTTTTCTGCCTCTGTGTTCATTGATATTCAGTCTCGCCACTACACCATAATAAGTGTTGGTATACAGCGTTGCTGTCAGTCGTAATTTATGTTACGATTTCTCGGTGTTTTTAATAAAACTTCTGTTTAAATTATTAAAAAATAATGCGTCATGTCAAGTGCGTGAAAAATTGTATTCTTCACATTGTCAACACGTGATTTCACTAGGAAATCATTATTTATAGGTAAATCAGAAAATACAAATACAGGATTATTTGCTCTAATTTATTAGATGAATAAATTCATTTAAATAAGAATTTTTAACTATTGGACGATTTTCCCAAACTTTCAAATTAATTAATATTCTTTTTAAGCGCATCGTCCAATGTCGTTGTAATATTTCATTTACTTATACTTATCAATGTTATTTTGTAGTTTGAAAAAAATGCAATGAGTAATTTTATTATAAAATATTAAGTATCTCGCAATAACAATAAAGCGGATTGGATATTCCGCCAATATTGAAAAAGCGCCCTAATTGAATAATTAGTAATATCTTTAGTATATTCCTCACGTTTTCCTATACTTGAGCCCTGGATATTACCATTTCACATTACACAATTACAGTACATTAAATGTAATACGAGATGTATTATGTTAATAGCGAAAAAGGAACCACGATACGACCTTACAATACGGCAAACTATATTAGACTGTCTCTATTGCACTCACATAGAGATGAGACATGGCTTTGAATTCCTTGCTCTCCGTCTCTTTCTTAGCTATATGTTTATTGGCATGAGGTATCAGATATATCAAAATTATTCGAAAAAAATGCAAAATTCAGTACCCTTATTTAGAATGCAGCAATATAAAAATCGTGTTTTCAACATTTTAAAACCGATGGCACGCCACTGTTGGTCACTGACCTGAATCGATGAATTCTTAGAACAAAATTAGAGATTCCTTTTGTTTTTGGCTTAATCAGGAGAAAATAAAAATTCGCTCAGCTCAATACCAACAGAATATTGAAAGTTATCACCGCAAACTTCCAACAAATATTTAAATTTAAGCGCTGTTCGACCGAGAGTGAAGTAATAAACTATATGTTTACATTTGAATGGGCATCGGGTTTATTTAAAACACAAGGTAACTGGGCAGCTGCCTAGCTGTGTGAATTGTAGTACAAGATGGAACACGGTAGCAGGAGTCAACCCGCCAGCGGTACCATCATTTTACCATGGAATAGCCTGGAATAGGATTAATAGTTTTGTGTAGTAAATAATAAAAAGTCTCGAAGGAAGTCTGGAAACAGTAATTAAAAAAAACTTAAAATTTATATTACTGGCGTTGGTAAAGGACGGAATAAAAGACAGAACAAGAATATATTAGGCCCTTTTCTCTTAAAAAAAAATATTGGAAAAATATGTAAATATTGGACGCAAAAGTTGTTAAATCTAAATCAAAGGGACAAAATGAAAAAAATGTCAAGTTTCATTTATAAAAATACTATAGAAAGTACGTATAAACATATAGAATGTTTAACTATCATTAAGTACAAAAATTTTAACCGCGTACCCAGGGAGGTCTAAAAGACAATGTAAAAATTATTTCGGGATTCTAGTTCGATGTTTAAAAATGGGACATAACCTTATTTTCCTCATGAATGCACATATCTACGCCGAACAAGTCATCAACAATGTCATTCCTTTGTTTCATGCTGCAATTGGGCTAAATTTTTTTATTTCTCGACGATAATGCGCGACTTTATCGTGCCAGAATTGTTGTCGATGTTCTGGAATTTTATGGTATTCGGCACTTGGCACTGCCTCCTCTCTCGCCAGACCACAATCCAATTGATCACGCAGGGGATCAACTACAAATAGCCTTAGATTCGCATCAACCACCCCCACATACACTTCGGGAACAGACAAGGCTACTTCAACAACCTGATCATTTAAGCACTAGCAACATTATAAGTGCAAATATGTTTATTTTTCTGATACTTCCTGCTAATTATTTGCGTTTTGTGTTCTTTGTCAAATTTTACAGGTAAGTTTTAGCGCCAGTTTCCTTATGATATTGTAGTCCTGGTTACATAATTTACGACGTCACCATGCCCTAATGCGATCCATGAGAATTCATTTTTTTTCTAAAATAACATAACCCATACACCTTTATAATTGATAAAGAACATGTAAACACTTTAAAATACATAATTAACGCCGATTTGTCCAAAATATGACCGTGGGTGCGAACGCGCGAACATCCCCAGCAACAGAACAAGATACAGTTTAGGAGTTCTGTTCTTGTCTTGGTCCGCTACCATTACTCAGTTAGAAATCTACATACTGGTTCAGACAATAGCCATTGATTTATGGGAAACATTTTAATTCGAGACATAATGTCCCTTTGATTTGTGACAATGCGATCGAAAACATTATCAGCAACAACATAAATCAAGCTCTTGTCCGTGGAATTCTCAAAAGAAACGAATCATAAATAGAAAAAGTCGACTAGACTGGACTATTTACGTCCGTAAATGGCAGAAAATATAAACTTTGTTCTCTCTTCCCATTGTTTCGGTTTTTTCTCTCTGTTTTCGTTTAGATAAGAATTATACGAGAGTGAGATGATGCCATTATAAACATGTCATATATGGCGATTTTATTTAATGATGTCTTATTGTTTATTTCTTTCTCTTGGGACGGATTACCATTGTCGCTTGTCCAGATGCAATTACAGACACACCAAGTCTCAATATTCATACCTACTATAACTATCTAGTGACAATATACTTTTGGAAACTAGATGTTCTTTCAAATTTAGAAAGAAATAATTCACAGTCAAAATATTACAAAATTATTAAAATAAGGTTATTTTTGGTATCTTGTATTGCTTTTTTTGATATTGTTTTGAGCTGTTTTTTTTTATGACGGACCGTATTCATAGACTGTTCCAAAACGTATTCAATTGTGACGTCACTTATGTATTGCACCAAGAAAATATATAGTTTTTTCATATATTTTCAGGTATTAACAATATTGTGTGAAACTAACTACTCAGTGGACAAAAGCCCCAACCTGCATTGAATTACACCCACAATATCTACCCATATTCCTTATTATTAGCTTTTGTAACATTTTTTACTGTTTAAGAATTGTAGGAGATTTGATACATATTAGCTTAAAATACCTTTCTTAAACAGTAAAAAAATATATAGCCTCAAAATGTTTCATCATCAATTAGGTATTTATTTCTCTTTAACATCAAACTCGCACTTCTTGACTATTGTTTATAATTTACTTATAAAACAGCTGCACTAGTGGTAGAAATTATTAACTTTAATAATTTCGGCATGTTTTTGTACATAAATTTTGAAAATGTGTGAAATTTACAACAAAAACATAGACATTGATTTTAGCAAATGCAAATCAAAAACAAATACGTACCTACATATTCATGTCAATGTTTATGAAATTTGGATGGAAAAGTAATTGGATTATGTAATTCAAGATGTCTCAGAATAAATAAAGTTTGTAGAGCTAGGTACATACAATCATCCACAACCAACTCCTTTTTAAATGAACAAGAATAAGACGTATCAAAATTTCAAACATAGTACAAATCGGACTCAGTGGACTTTTAAATACGGTTTAAAAAGCGACCTGTGTGACGTTTCAACGTAAAAATATAGTGTTTTGAACCGCAGCATATAAAATTATTTTTAAAATCAAAATTTAATGAGTCTAGGTCTGGTTCTGTTAAACTAGAATTAATAATTCATTTCCACTTGACTAAAAGAGTTCCGATTTGTTTCGCCTACTTTGTCCATTACTTATTATGTAAAATTGACCGTTTCTATACTTTATAACCTCTACCAATCGACCACTATCGACGATCGACCATATCAATAGTTACGTGTAACCGCCAATGTTACCAAATTCGTGAAAAATGTCCGTGTTTCTCATTTGTATGCAAGAATCTCGCCAATATTATGCAAAAACCTTTAAAAATTGAAAGACAAGAATTTTGTGAGACTCGAAGACGATACAAGACACGATCTTGCAAAATTGTGCAAAAACAAGACTTTATAGAAACTCTTGTGTTATTTTGCAAGATTACCTACGTGTCTCAGCCAGACACAATATTAGGTTAGGTTAGAGTTACTTTTATATTTTACTTTTTTTTTAGAAAATATTGTAAGTAATTGCACTCAGAATAACATTATGATGAATTACGAAAAGCGATCTATACGGCAGATGTTTAACTTCAAGGAAGGCCGAGTTAAATCGAGCTTAAAAAGAACAGAAATTATTCCAAAGTTGCATTAGAGGCAATGGAATGCAATTCTAATAATTTTAATAACTTTTTCTTAATCACTTGTTAGCTTGTGTTAATTGTTTATTATAAAATTTACACCTATTCTACTTATCTTAAATAACATACATTTATTTTGTTTATTTAATTTTTGATTAATAAATAAATTTAATCTATATCTATGACTAACAACAATAAACACAGTTTTTTGTTTTTTTATAGTTTACCTACTAGTCAATAACGAAGACTGTTATGAAAATGCTGTTAACACATTCAATTGTTTCTCGAAAAGGACACTATTGCGAAAATCGATATAGTTACATTCAGTAACTTATCCATGAAAATTATCGAAAATCGAATATATTATACATAATTATGTTTTCACATAAAATAAATATAAATATGAAAATAAGTAACGAGTTAAGCCATTAATATCGCCAACTTTTAATGAAAATTAAATCGGGAATCAACAAATTTAGTAAACTTGCAATTTTAACATTTTTCTATGGAAACAATAAACAACCATTACATAACCCTTTACACAAATGGCTTACTTGATTAAAACCGTTACTGCTCGAAACACCAATTAAGGTAAATAACCGGATTTTTAAAAACGATCCTAATTACCTTCTAATCGAATAACCGGTCGATTAGACCTATACGAGACTACTTTAGGGCCATAAAATATCCAATAGAATGATAAATTCTACACATGTAACTAAATGTAACTATAACAAAATTTTACGTAACGCTATTTATTGTTAGGAAAGTAAATAAATGGGATTTCAAAATGCCACTTTCAAAATGCATTTCGAGACGTAAATATTGCATTCACGGGGATAGAAACCAGGTCGCTGAAAAATGGCATGTTATATGCATTCGCAGATAAAATGATTTAAAATATAGTATGGAATATGTACATACATCATGTAAAATCATATTACTTAAAAATGGAATGTGCACGTAATATAAAAATATATTTCATTATTTATTTTTGATTAAAAAAAATGCTCATGAAAAATGAATTTTGTTTATCCCATAACCACACCTTTGAAAATGATGATTCTCTTATATTTAAGTTAATAACTAAGAAACAGTGTTAATAGAGCAAAGTAAGTTAATAATGAAAAACAAGAAGTATGCGTAGTTACATAACAAATGTTCTGTTTTAACACCAATGTTTAAATTTACAATAACCATTTACCTCCTTATATATGAAGGGATTTAATAAATATATGATGTTTAATAACATTTTGAGCCTGTGAAATTACAGTAAAATTACATAATGAAGGGAACCATTTGCATTCAGAAAGAGAATTCTTTCATCGAATCGCATATAATATAAATGAAAGAAGTGAAAAAAATGGAACAAAGAGCATTCCATTTAGAATATCAGAGTATCCAATCTCTTTTAATCTGTATCAAGTAATTCTCTTAGGTCCACTTCGAGAAAAATGAAGGCATTCCCGAATAAATGAAATGTTTTCCCCAAGGAAACATGTATACATTATTTAGCGGACATTTCGGTATAGGTAGGTACTGCAATGGTTATTGAAGAAAATACAAATTAAACCCTTAAAGTAAATAATTTGTGACGTGTCATGTATTTGTTGAAATATGTAATAAGTTTTCATGTGTACCTACATACATGTTATAGTTATTGTACCTAATATTCTTTAGGAAAAAAAACAAGTCCTACCTACTTAGTTACTGAGGTGGGGTAGAACCTTAGGTAGAACCACGTGGGTAGAACTATATAGGTACTTATGCTGAAATTTTTTTATTTTAGGTCTAAGTACTGGTTTTCTTCATATTTTGTATGAAACAGTTATAAATTAAATACTCTATACTTACAGCTTCAAACACCCACTCAAATATCTTCAAATAAACATTAACCGAACATTGTTTCCTTCATAATTAAGTATAGGTACCCACTATCAGATAAAAGATTCGTGTTCAGCACCTTCGAAAATAGGGGGTTGGAATTTTTAAAGATTGGAGAGGTTTCCACTGTTATAAATAATTACCAAATCTACATACAGAATGCTGTTTCGTAAGTAAGTAAGTAGTACGTACGTAGTAGGTACTGGATCGCAACTCATTACTTTATGAGTAAACATTTTTACTGTAAATCATATAATCTTGATAATTATTATTCTGTGGAAAATATGATATTTTACCTACGGAACAAACATATATCTTTCGTGCTGAATAAAAGTGAATGCAATAAATATTATCACTTGAAAACTTGAATATTGCGGAATATTTGTCTCCAAGTGTGAGGTTAGGTTGTTATCGTAACAAAATTTTTAAAATCAAAGATTGCACTAATACAGGTACACTGACGCCCTATGTGAAAAAGCATAAAGACAAGAAAATTACCTTTAGTGCAAGGACGTATTTGAGCAATCTTCCACCTGGATAATGTTGAATTAATAGATGTTTACTTCTTTTCACAACACAATCGTTTAGTCTGGTACTTTATAACTAAAAGTACCCCTAAATTTACGAATAAGCAACACTAATTCTACAATAATTATTCCCGAAACTAAATAAACCACGCGTTACTTTAAAACGTTTAATCTAGACTTCTTTTGTTTTTCTCAGATAACTCGAAAAAGTTGAGGTTAATGTTAACAGAAGAGAAGCTGAAATTTCTGAACATAGCTGTCTGGATTGCCTAAGAGTTCGCGGGAAAATTTGAATGAGTATAGTTTCTGTAGATGTTTGAAAGAATTATAAACATACAGAGCAACAAGCAATATGTAAATTATTATATAAAAGATAAACGAAATTACTTAATGGTGGGTGTTTTAAATTGTATTTGAAATAATATATAGAAACAATTTTCAATTTAATCTCTTTAGATTAATAATAATAATAATATCTCTACCCCTCATTCTAATCAGGCATAATTCAATTTGTTCATGTTAATGATGTGTAGGGTCAACGTTGTGTCTATTGTACCTGCATTTGAGGGGCATAAATCTATTTGACATAATTAAAAGTTTGCACTAATCAATGAACAGAATGGAGATAGGTATATCCATCCATTTTGTTCTTCAAGCAAATATTTTCATAGAAATAATAACGAGAATCGAGAATAATAATATTTGCTTTAAAAACTGAATAAAGTTATGCATACTTCTTTAACATTAAAATCGCGTCTTTGAGATTAATTCTGCACATATCTAAAGGATCTAGACTTAATTTCTTCTAAGGTAGGTACAAAAACACTGAAAAATGTGAATATTTTATTTTTTAAGAAATATTAGTTGCCTTATGTTATTACAGCTTATGTGCTACCTTATTAAATACCATATATTTGATTCTAAGCAAATATACAACTTATGGATGGTGTATATTGTCAACTACAATGAAATATATCAATACCACTTAAAAATAATGACGGCTAAATGACCAATTATTAAAAAATTGATCGTTTACAAGAAAAATAACCGAATATTTTTAAATTTCAATATTTCCTCGAAATGGTATTAACCTAAACAATAAAATAATAACAAATATAATTTGACGATATAGGTACAAATATAAGATAAAAATCATTTTTTTCTCATAGCAAGTCATTTATAAAATGTTTCAAATTTAAGCACCTTTAATTTTTATTGTTATAAATCTTACGTTCAATATGTTATATGAATGATTCGAATGAATACGGTAAACAGTAATTAGGTAATATTTTGATGAAATAAAATATGTATATATAAACAAAATTATAGATTCACAAGTAACTAATAAAATATTATTCTATGCACAGCGAATTATAACTAAGTGTCAAATAATTGAAAGGATTATTCTTTAAAACAACCTAACAAAAAAATCCTATCGCTTTATTCCACTTTTGAGTAATTATTTTGCACTTAGAAATTTTTATTGCCGATACAAGTCTGCTAATATAAAAATTCTTACCTCCACAAAACTGTCAACTTTGCCTATATTTAAAAAGTGAGATAAATACACTACTTATAACAGTAAATTATTATTAGTCACTATAAGTATTGAGGTTAAGTTCATTAATGGGTTATATTGATCAGTGACAAAATCGATAACTATAAATACTTGACCGTCATTTTTTATATAGTTGGCCATTTTTAATGTGGCTAGTCATTTTTAATGTAACCGTGATTTATTGTCACTGACTTTGGTCACTTTTGGCCATTTTTAGTAAATCGCCATGACAATTCTTCATGTGACCTGCCATTTTTAAAGCAATTGGTAATTTTTTATGTAACCGGTCACTTTTAATATAAACCGTCATTTATGGTCACTGACTTTGATCACTTTGGCCATATTTAGTAAATGACCATGGACTTTTAAAATGTGACAACCCATTTTTCAACGTGGTCAGTAATTCTTAATGCAACTGGTCATTTTTAATGTAGCCAGACACTTTTAATCAAAACGGTCATTTACAGTCACTGACTTTGGCCGTTTCTAGTAAACGACGGCCATCACTACTTCACAATCCTTCTAATATAGATTTAAAACTGATTTCCACAGTCATTATATGAAATATTTTTCTACTATTGCCAAAGAAATAAACCCACGACACGAATGCAATTTATTTCAGTCTTGGAACACAACAACACGCTCAAGTAAATAAATAAATAAAATATTATAAATCTTCCATATCTACGATGTACTTTTTTGGAATCAGTGTTAATAATCTGTTATACGCCTTCATCGTACACTCTTCCTTGCAGGATTCGATGGTCACTTTCACTTTATACACACTACAACAAATTATTACCAATAAATGATTAATAATAACAATTATAGCAGCTCTTATACCTATGTAGGAGCTTCGGGTAGGATCCAAATTGAACCTCCGGGTATTCTTCGACGAGGATGTGTAGCACCTCGGCAATTTTGTCTTCGGTTATATTGAAGTAGACAACCTTAGAATAAAATTGTTTATTCGATTTAAACAGTATTTCTTTGAGGTTATTAAAAGATTTTATGAGAAGTTCTGGAATGCCAGGGAACATGTATACGTTTTTAACGGATACGTTGGGATAGGTCATTTTCAGTCCCTTGACTCCAATGAAGTTTAGTTTGGCAGACTCCGGGATCTAAAAGAAAAAAATATTCAAGTTGGAATTGGCTTCTTTGCAAGAATTTATGTTTCGTTAAAAAGGTTTCAATATTTTTCTATACAGTGCTTTCAAAAAGTAACAAATAAATTCATTATTTTTTAAATCGAAAAGTTTTCGAAAAAGTCAACAGGCACATTAATTTTGTTTTCAAACAGGCACTTTTTGACATACGACCCATATTTGTGACATTGTTGTTCGAGATATGACGTCATCGACAATTTTTTTAAATATCAACCCCCAATGTTGACCATGCCATTTGAAAAAGCGTGTCATTCTCCATATATACATCAAGAAAAATTATGGTGTTACATAACAAAAATTTCAAGAAAATAACGTTTGAAGATTTTAAAATTTAATTTTTACAATACTGTGCACCGCCTCATTATGCAACACCTGTCCGTGCTTATTTAGATGAGCTGTTCCCAAATCGTTGGATATGGAGAAGGGGACCGATTGAGTGACCAGCCAGATCGCCTGATTTGACACCCCTAGATACTTAAAAAGCAAAGTATACGTTACTAGGCCGGTTAATTTAGAAGATTTAAAAGCAAGAATTTGTCACGAGATACATCGTATACCTCCTGAAGTTATTTATAATGTCCAATAAGAATTTATTAATCGTCTTGGCTACTGTCAGGCAGCCAACAGTGCATAATTTGAACATTTAATTTAGTCCATTTTTTACATCACTGAAAAGATTTAGGGATTATCTTTGACAAGAAACTCACTTTTGTTCCGCATATCAATAATGTAATATCGAGTGCTGTCCAGTCTTATGGTTTTATTTATCGTAATTGTAGGGACTTTAAGGATGTACAAACTTTAAAGATTTTATTTTGTTCCCTTGTTCGCTCTAGGTTGGAGTATGGTTCCATAATATGGAATCCAATTTACAATGTACACAAGCGAAGACTAGAATCGGTTCAGAGACAGTTTCTAAAATTTTTGGCATTTTTGAAAGATGGTGTTTATCCGCCAATAGGTTTTAATCATGCTGATCTCTTAAATCGCTCTGGATTCCAAACTCCTCGATTCGATATCTTTTAAAAATCCTGAATCATAGGATTGACTGTTCGGTTATTTTAAGTAAAATCTCGGATATCACCTGAAAACTTGAGGCATCAGCCACTGTTTTATTTCTGTGCACCTCGAACCAACGTCCTAGCCAAATCTCCGTTATTTCTAATGTGTAGTATTTATAACAGACTCGCATCGGATTGTGATATCTTTAATGATAATATAAGTGCAATTTGTAGCCATGTGCTTCGCAACTAGTTTAAAATTTTCTATTTGTTCTAGAATATATTTTGCTTTTGTTATTGTATTATGTATAATGTTCTTAGTTACTCGATGTATTATTTAGAATTTTGTATCAGTTTATTCCTGTAATTGGGATATTTCCTGTTGGAATAATAAATTACTATTACTATTACATAATCATTATCCTTTTCAGTATTGTGAAAATTAAATTTTAAAATCTTCAAACATTATTTTCTTGAATTTTTTGTTATGGAACACCATAATTTTTCATGATGTATGTATGTAGAATAACATGCTCTTTCAAATGACATGGTCAAAATTGGGGGTCGCTATTTAAAAAAATTGTTGATGACGTCATATCTCGAACAACGACGACGTCACAAATGTGGGTCGTATGTCAAAAAGTGCCTTTTTTAAAAACAAAATCGAGGTACCAGGGGATTTGTTCGAAAACTTCTCAATTTCAAAAATAATGAATTTATTCGTTACTTTTTGAAAGCACTGTAGACAATTTTTCTTTATACAATGTAAAACTGGTATTTACTAGTGTTGGCAAAATAATTTTTTTTTGTATTATAAAAAAATATATCTACAGGGTGTTTTTAAACAAGTGATACCAGAGCTTGCTTACTTGAAAATAATTTAATCAGACATACCTCCATCCATCCTCCATAGTAAAAAATATATGATGTGTTAAAGTGAGTAATAAAGAAATGGTGTTTCCTTAACAATTTCTAACGTTTTAGTGGGACATGTTTCAAATTATCTAGGGAGATTTTTTTTAACATTTTAAAAATAATCATATTTTGGTGTCGCGTAACTATTTTAAGAAAATAACAAAACTAGAAAAACCTAGTCAAATTTAGACACATAATTTTAAAATACGAATTCCAACTAATAAATGCTGAGGCAATGAGTTCTGAACTTATTAACAACTATGTTTGCTTATATGTTAATATTCCTGAAGGTATAAATCCGTAACAGAAATTTATAAAATTAAAAATATTTTCCAAACAGTTGTCTATCCATTTTCAGTAAGAACATCTTTTTTGTTAAAAAGGTCCAATATTTCATATTGTGTTACTAAAAGCTGTATACAAGGGCCAGCAAAAAACTACACATACATATTTAATGTATAACATTGTCTGCAGAGGGCACTTTGTCCATGATACCCAAAAATGATTATTATATTATTTTTTCCACCCTTATAAATACTCGTTAAAAAATTTGTAACATGTCTAACTAAAATTGTAGGAATTATTAAGGAAAATTAATTTTTCACTCTGACTTGATCTTAGATTTGTGCCCCTTCATTTAAATATACCTTGTATTTATTTTTTTATTAGGTACTATAGACACCTTTAACTTAGTTAAATTTTGTCTAATTTGCAATTTTATGTGGCAATAGTCTCTCTTTCACTTCTTTTAAAATGACCTATTTTGAAATTAACCTTTTAGATCAGTATTTAAATAGATGAAGTTGATGACGGACCCGAAGAATCAAATCATCAAACTTAAAAATCGATAATGTAATTATGCAGAAAAAGTAGTGATGATAAAGCAGCTTGTTTTATAAAATCTTTTGAAATAAAGAAATGTCATATTTGGATATTTCTGCAAGTATTAAGAAATTCTGAAATGACATTTGATTGGCATTGCCACGATTTAAGTTTGTGTATATTTTGTAAATTCCGAGATACTGATAGTCTGTACATTATGTCTCAATTTAAACGGATAAGAGGCAAATATATTTCATTTTATAGAAAAAGTTATTTGTAACTTTTGCTAGTTTTTTAAAAAAGTCTCACAGTTTAAAAAAACGAAAATGATAAAAGTAATTTGTTATTTTCTATAGATGCAATAAATTGTGGTATTTTGAAAATTCAGAATCTCAGTTTAATGTGATTCTAAAATACAAAAAAAAAAACACATATTTTTGAATAAAATTGATTGAATGGAAACAAATCTATTTGCAATTCGTTGAAAAGATATAAAAAACAAATTGTTCAAGTATTTTTTTTTTGTCTTTATTTTTAATGGATTTATGCACAAATTGTAAGTTCTAACAAAATTTTTAATTACAAACTACCTCTTTGATTATAATTTCTTGCATCATTTTCAGATAATTTTTAAAAAGAGCGACATTTAATTTGGGGGAGAAACAGCTTTTATCATTAAATGTAAAAAAATACATTCACTCAAAACTTTTTCGTATATTATGATTTCAGAAAATTTATTAAAATCATGTAAACCAATAACTTCACTTCAGTATAAAAAAATATGGTTTAAATATACTCTTTTGCTTATATTTTCCTTGATAAGAAATGAAAACAATAAATTGTAGAACAAAAAATCATAAACTAAAGTTTATAGTAGGAAAATCTGACACAATGTTTTTTTTTATACATGTGTTTCACTTCTCACCTTCACGGACTTACTTACGTCACAGCTGATGTTACACAATTATTGTTTTTATTGTCAACATAATTTTTTATGGTTTGCAGTGTTAAAAACAACCATTTTTTGTAATAGTTTTGTATAACATATTGCTAATATAGTGCAAACATTTAGTGTAGTTATAGTTTTATTATTCTCAGTTACAGTTTCTTAAATATTTTGATGGAAATATAATGGATTTTATTTTGTTTGTATGACGTAAGTCATCTGAATCATTGCCGCAACTATAGAAGGTAGTGCAATTTTGCCAACCATTTTTCTGTAACTAAAGACCCTTCAGGTGAAGCTGTACAACCTACCATGATGACTATTTTACCACTCCACAGCGTTCTGTAACTGAGAAGTTGTGTTTCACTTCTGTATAAGCAGTAAAAGCGAAAAGTAACACTGTATGCTTACCAAGACAAAAATGTTTGTATTTCTGTATGTAATTAAAAAACAGAGGTTTACATCGATACTTACATAAGCGAGCTTTATTCCAGGACATTTTACGTCAGAGGTGTTATAAAACTTCATGCAAATTTCTTTTAATTCCGGATGTAAAATTAACTTTTCTTGAAAAGCCACAGCAACAGCTGGAATATAAAATATTTTAATATTAAACATTTCTCTATATTTAAAGATTGGGACAAAACATATTTTGTGTTCTATAAACTTAACAGGTGTAAAATATACTTAATTTGTCTTTTAATAGTTATATGACCAAATATAAACGATTGAAATATTTGTACTCGTAATGAAAACACAGACTATTAATAAAAATATTAATCCAGTTTATCGTATTTTAAGAAGTTCTTATTCAAGGTACGTTACCTACCTTCGTAAGTTATATCGTCATGCGTGGGGCCAATCCCTCCCGATGTTATAACATAGTCATAACTCTTTGAAAAATGCTGCACCTCTTCTGCGACTTCCTGTACGATGTCACCTATAACTGAAATCTGTAAGTATCAACTGTGAATGATTACTTGGAGCACACACATTTTATTCCTAACCTTCTTCAACTGTACACCCAATTTATGCAGTTCTGCAGATAGAAACGTTGAATTTGTATCTGGTACTTCCCCTTTTAATATTTCGTCTCCTATAACTGAAACCATTCATATTTTTAAATAAAATATTTGTTACAGAAACATTACCTACCTATTATGCCTGCCGTTGTTATTCTATTTGATGCCTGGGAGCAAATATATTGCTTGAAATGTTTTCTTATTAAGATTTTATTTAACATCTTCAATGCCATATTAAAAATAAATAAATATAGTTACTTGAATATATAGGTAAATTTAAAAAATAGCAAGTAAACTATATGACATTTCATGATTGGATTTGTCGTCTCGTCTCTTCTTCTTCTCTATAATTTTGTAGGTTAGTGCCAAAGACGTCGACTGTGGATACCATAGACTTGAAAACTCTCAATGAGTTATTATAGAGCCATCTAATTGGAAGTAGCAAAACTGTAATTTTGGTCTCCACACCTAGCATTTTCTGTTGGACGCGATCCGTTCTATTACAGGAAATGGCGGGAAAGCTAAATCAACCAATCACATCTTGTGGTTTTAACTCAAACTTTTTAGGGAACGAACAAATGCAATCTAGATTCGTATGATTTTTTTTCTCTTTTGGTGGTAGTGACAACAATTAGATGTGATGTAAGTGAAATATAATTATATGTAATCAAATTTGATTAAATTTGTACGTGTTAATTCCGACGAGATTATTTACTAATTATTTAAACTAATTTCATTTCTACTGACGCTAAGACTTTTGATAGGTAGCTATTTGAATATCTATTTATTTTCTTAATATTTATAGATTCAGCAGATATGTTTGATTCTATTTTTCTGCTTAAAAAAAGAGAGGGACATTGTTACAAAATTGTTCACAAGCACATTTTAATTGTTTGGTGTTGTTGCTGAAAAAGGCTGTTATTTTTTTCGAACACATTTTGTGCATTAACTTGTTTCTAAATCATTGCGGTCGTGAAAATTGTTTTAAATGAACCGCGGACAAGTTTATGGTTTTAAATTGGTTATTGAGTGTTTTAAGAGATTCAAAAATGGAGAATTGCGGTGCCAGAGCTTCATCCAACGTCATGACAAACGGTGAGTTGTTCATTATTGTATACCTTATGAAAAGTATCTATCTCTAATCTCTAATGACAATACATTATAGTAATTGTTTAGAATTGAACATGTTTACTTTTAACATAGGGATAGATATGTGTACCTATATAGTTATTTATCAACGAGTTTATCAAAATAGAGGCATGTATACTTATTATAGGTAGCTAGGGTCGTTTTGACAATATTTAGTATTTACACAAAATTATTTGGGAATATGATCACGCCACAGACCAACGATCACGCCAACAAACACAGCTAACCATTTTCTATTTTACAAGGTGCTATTAAAAGTCTAAATGGCTTACTGACTTATTTATTTATACAAACAATAAATAAATAATAACATGAATGATTGTCTTAATTGACCAAAACGAATTGACAATTGCAATAAACGGAGACATTAAAAAATAGCGATAGAGTAATAATCACGTCTGTCCTGATTTGATCAAGTAGGAAGTAGGTCAGAAACGAGAACGAATATTCCATAAATTGAATAAATTGAATAGATTTTTTTTTTATATTTAAAACAAAATCTGTTTTAATCGAGGGGTGTTTCGCGATCGGCAGTGGTGTACAAAAGAGCAGCAGTGAATACGTCAGTTAAGGCAATGCCGTGAGCAATGTTTGCATTGATTAGGTTGAACCCTTGAGTATATACACCAAGAGAGTCAGTCCTTAATAAAAACAGATATAGTTATCATAATTCCTGGTAGTTGTCGTCCTGTGTAACAATACGCATTTATTCACTCGAAGGAAATAAAGCGCTACTATTTTAATCTGCAAAAAACTGCGAAGGCGTTTCGAGGGCGTGGCCGCGTGACCCTTTTTCTTATACCTGCCTAAATAATAAGATTGTGGCAATATATTTATATTCAAACCACAGATCCACAGCACAGATCATAAGATTATAAAATTTGAAACATAAGCAGTTTATGTTATTGCGTTAGAGAAGTAATAGTATGAAATGTTAATTAATTAAAAAAAAAAAAACAATAAGATTGTAAAAAAGAGTTTTCAGCAATATGCCAAAATTTACAGTTTCTATTTTATTTGCTTTAAAGATATTAAGATAATTCAAATGAATTTGATATACCTACTTCTATAAAGAGACATACAACTACAGATTATCGTGTGGCTTTCTCTTATTGCATAAGATGCATTATTATTTTACGAAAAATCAAATATTTTTAAGAAAAATTTATTAGTAAAAATTATAAAACAATAAGTATACAAATCTTTTTTCAATGTTTGGTCTAAGTATAATTTTGTGATGGTGTGAAACAAATATTATTTTGTAGTCTCTTTGAAGAGTAATTTTTAAATTAAATTTAAATTTATTTAAAAATTCAAATAATTAACATTTGCGCATGCAAATTTAAATAAATTTACATGCGCTAATTTTTTTAGTAAAAATAATTTGTTAACTTTACAGGTCTCACAGAAAAGAATGCGTTTCAAAATTTATTTATTATTATAAGTATTATATAGGGTGAACCATTAATAATGTGCCAGAGTAGGAATGACATCTTTGGAGCAAAATATGTACTTAGATATAGCTAAATATGCCTTACTAAAATGTTGCTATGGAAAAAGATACAGGTTTACATTATTTTGTTCGTTTTTTTTGTAATAACTATATAGGATTGCTCAACTGATTGTCATCAAATTTGGTAGAGAAACATATTTTAAGAGAAGTAATCATAATTTATGTAGTAGGTACCTATTAAAGCAGATAGACCATTAACAATGCCAGATGATGACAATTTCTCTCTTATTTTTGTTAACGAAATTCCTACCGTTTTCCAAAAAACTGATCTAAAACAACCACATGTATTTTTCGACGTGAGGAAAGCTCTTAGGAGCATTAGAAAATTGCATAGAAGTGGAAGGCCATATTGAAAATTTACTGTAATCAGCTGTAATAATTAGTTTAATTAATTAAGACATGTAGTAGAGGTAGAGAGAGTTTGCTCAAGGGCTAAGTTGTTTTTAGTGCTCTGTTGCTCTGTTGTTATTTTTGTAAATAAAAGTAAATATGTGGGTAATTTTTTCAAATATGAGTTTTTTCCAAAGTTACTCTGGGTATTTAAAAAAATAAACGACTCATTGATACCTACTAATTTTTGGAATTAAATTTCAATAGCATTTTTCAAGTCGCGTGTAAGCAAAACATAGAAATGATGTTCGGATACAATTTTGTAGTCGACCGAATCAAAATGTTTTGTCAACAAAAATAAGAAAAATTCATCATTAGACATTGTTAGTGCGACGCCCTTTATTGGCAAAACTGATTTAATACATAAATTATTTTTATTTTTTTTTTAAAATGTTTCACTACCAAATTTTGGTGACAATCAGTTGAGAGATACTCGCGTTATTACAAAAAAAAAAAACAAATAAAAATATTTCAACTTTGACACCTTGTATCTTTTTCCACAGCAATATTTTACTAAGATATATTTAGCTATATCTTCATATTTCCTCTCAATGATGTTTACTCCTCCTCTACGTTCCCTTATTACTGACCCACCCTGTATATTTTTATCGACACGTAGGTATTAAATGACTTCTTCACTTGAATTTACCAAAGATGGAGCAGTATGATAAAAGTGTTATCTGGCGGTTAATATATTTTAAGCTTTGACTTTCATTGATACGTGAAAGTGAATATAAACTGGATAACTGCACTTCTATAATTTGTTTTCTGTAAATATGAGAATATTTTTATTATTAAATCATGTGATGGAATTACTATAATTACTTATCACAATTCAAAATCTATTATTATAGTCGATTTTCGCCTTGCGGAAAAGTTTTATTCCTGGAATCTAGTTTTATTACATTTTAAAAAATAACATTTATTTCCTTCCTGCTTCTTCATGACTAACACATTCACCTAATAATAAATTAAACAGTAATCCTATTGAATGTCATTACAGTTAAAAATTCTAGGTACATACAAGCTTCCGAAATAATAATGACTCTCTCAAAACTGTTTTGAACTTCTCGAAGTTCTGAGTAGAAATTTCATTAAATCTATATTGGTAAGTGAAGCAACTAATTACTAATGTTACAAGTTGAAAGTAGATTTCATTATAAATACGTCAGCAGTTCAAAAGAAATAGCAAAATTCAATTTAAAGGGTGTCATTATTACTGCAAACGATTGTACATAACATAATATGTATGAACCAATCATCTTCGATGGGAGGAGCTTTCAAAACTATATATACAAATTCATGTCATTTTAGTACCTAATATTGCGCCATCTATTAGCAAATAGCCCAAGCGTAAACGTACTTTTTGAGATCGTTTCCCATCACGAGAGAGTTGGTTTCCCATTCAGGGCAACAAGATCTCCCATTAGATTGACTAGTATTAGTGTATATAGTCAAGGGTTGAACGCATTCAATAGGTAGTGAACGGCAGTGGACGGTATCGTCGGCAGTGCTTTAGGCTGTTACAGCAGTGACACCGTAATTGTCGGAAATGATCGCAGTTTTGCGGCATTAAACTAGTAAATAACGGCAGTGATATACAGGGTGTCCGGAAATGATTAGCAAAAAATTCAGGGGATAATTCTAGACCGAAAATAAATGATACCTCTTTCTATAACATTTTTTTCAAAAATGATTATAAATGGAGTTACAGGGTGTTAAAGTTAAAATTTTATTTTCGATATTTGTAAATAACTTCTTAAGAAATCCAAATATTTACATAAAATTTGTAAATCAGGGGTTTTTGCGGACGAGAAATTCAAATATGTTTCTAATTTTGACGTCACTAGTAGAGGGCGCCACTTGTGGCACACCATGTTTCTTTTAAAATGGTAGAATAATGTGTAAAACACCCGAGTCAGAAGATGGACAAGTCCATTAAAAAAAATCTATACAGTGCTTTCGAAAAGTAACGAATACATTCATTATTTTACGTTATATACTATACGTTATATACTATACGTATATATATTATACGTTTTTTAAAAAGACGAACAACGATGACGTCACAAATATGGGTCGTATGTCAAAAAGTGCCTTTTTTAAAAACAAAATCGACGTGCCAGGGAATTTTTTCGAAAACTTCTCAATTTAAAAAATAATGAATTTTTTCGTTACTTTTCGAAAGCACTGTATGTGGAAACAAAGTGAGAATTCTCAAACTCAAGTCATTAAAATTAATAATTAAGTAAGTAGTAGCTGTTATGCATACATAGTTTTAATCAGTTAATAGTTTTTTTATTGGGAGTATAGCATATTAGCCAATGCATATCTAATTAATAATTTTGTACATTATATTTTTGTTAAAAAGTTTTGTAAAAAATATGCATATAATTATTATTAGCACACAATATATACAGTGTGTCCACGGATGGAGTTGACAAGAAGAGAAAGTCTGTTGTTTTTGACTTTATCGAAAAATGTCACTCTTTATAAAAAGTTCTGCTTTTCGAGAAAATGAGACTATCATAGAAACGTATTAGATCAGATATACAGGGTGCTCATAAATTAAAAAAACCTGAAAATGCTCAAGAGAGAAATACCACTATCTATTATTTTACGCAACATTTTTATAAAACAAATCTGTTTATAACCCGAAATAGAGTCCTAATACAAATTTTAAAATCAAAATTACAATTTTGAATTTTACTCTACACACTAGGAATAGTTTGTTATTGCTTCTTTTATGCGCTCTTTTAATATCATGTGGCACATCATTTGAATAAACCTTTTGTTTTAGGAAAAAAGTCAATGGGCCTAAGGTCAGGTGGTCTAGCAGGATAATGGGCCAAATCTTCCAATCCACCTTTTAAATGAGCAGGACAGCAGTCCTGTTGCCAAAACAGGTTATTGCGTACTTCTGGCTCTCAAGTATTTAAAAATGGCAACAGGACGGCTATCCTGCTCACAGGAAGATTTCGCCCAATCCTAACCTTACACCCCTTGCCTTTTTTCTCCAAGGTGTCCTAAAACAAAACATTTATTCAAATGGTTTGCCACATGATAGGGAAGTATTAAAAGAGCACATACGCCAAGGAATACATGAACTGAATGAGCCGCTAACTATTCGAACAATTTATTAAGTTAGCGGAAAAATGTGTTGGGGTGGGAGGTAGAGGTAGAGTAAATGTTAAAATTTAAATTTTGATTTTAAAATTTGTATTGGCACTCTATTTGAAGTTATAAACAGATTTGTTTAGTAAAAATGGTGTAAACAGTAATACAGGGTTAACTATGACTAAGTACAAAAAATTTAACCACGTGCTCAGGAAGGCCTAAAAGACAATAAAAAAAATTATTCCAGAATTTTAGCTCGATATTTAAAAAATGGGGCAAAACGCTTTTTTCCTACGGAAAGTCTGCGCCTATGATAAGAACCGACTAAGATGGCTTAGATCCATAGATAAAACTTATATCTATACAACAATATTTACTACCATCGTCGTTTTTTTGCAGCATTTCTAAATGTAGAAACGAAAATTAACATTCTTAACATTAACAGTTAATCCACTTAGCTCCAGTATTTTGCATTCGTTTTCCATTATTTCGTTATAAACTGGTGGAACTACATATTCGCTCATTACAGCCACTCACTACCGATAAAACACACTTTCCGTAGGTACAATTAGATTAGATGCCTATTTATTAAAACAAAATCGAACGAAAGGATAGATAATAGACAAGTTTTAATGTAACCGCGGCAGTCTTGTCCCATAACCCAGAAAACCAAACCGGCGAACTATATTGTGGGAAAGTATCTGCACCCAACACAAATGTCTTTATTTAATAACTATAAAACGTTTAAAAATTAAAATGAGGCACTAAAAACTGAAGAAGAACACAAAATTTCAACGTAAACACAGGAATTCAATTATGACATGACAGCGATACTGACTGATGAGCGACTGTTGCATGCTTGTAGAGTATGCAACCAACAAGCATTGGCGGCGTTAAATAAGGATTTAAAATAATATAAAAAAAAATTTTTTTTGGCTTTATAAATAAGTTTGAAATTTTTTTGAAGGGTGATTCGGTGAATTCTTATTTTTCCCTATCCCCTCTTAAAATATTTGTAAGTCATAGTTTACCCTGTATATAATGATACTTTTCTCTTGAGTATTTTCTTGTTTTTTTAATTTATGAGCACCCTGTATATCTGATCTAAGAAGTTTCTATGAGAATTGCATTTTTTCGGGAAGCAGAACTTTTTATAAAGAGTGACATTTTTCGGTAAAGTCAAAAACAAAAGAGTTTCTCCTCTGGTCAACTCCATCCGTGGACTCACTGTATGTGATGACCAACATGATGATCGACACTGTCGGCATTGAGGTAGTGTCGCTGGGCATTTATGCAGTACCACAGAAAATATAGAGCTATATATTCTGTGGCAGTACCTAGGGCATTGGTGTAATAATGGTAATTTTTAAAGAGCACTGCCTACAACTGGCAGTGGTGTACATATTTTAATACGTGAAACACCCCTCGGTTTTAATAATGCAATTTATATGTTACAAAAAATGTTACTGACTTTATTGAAATTGTAATTTTTTCCATGTTTGAGTATTTGCAATAACTTTTATTGCACGAATACAGCAGACAACTTACGTCATACGAACAAATGAATAATTCATTATATTTTCATCAAAATATTTAAGAAACTGCAACTGAGAGTAATAAAACTATATACTACACTAAAAGTTTGCATTATATATTGCACTAAATTGCACAAAATGGTTGTTTTTAACGAGACCAAATATCGAAAATTACGTTGACAATAAAAACAAATGTGTAACGTCAGCCAACAAAAGAAAAATATAGTCTAACTCCCAGCACACATGACTTTTTTTTGGACCTGTAAACTTTTGATGTGATTTTTATAGTTTTTATGGGTTTTCTCTAAAATTTGCTATGCGACCCCCCCATTTTGACTTCAGATTCGTGTTCAGCGGGAAAAAATACATGGAAAAAATATAATGGGACCCTCAGCACACACCACTTTTTTGTAGACCTGTGTTATTTTACGGCAAGAAATACGGCAACCTTAAATAAATATTTTTGTTTAATGCTTATTATTACTTATTATTTATATTTTATATTAAATAGAGAGTGTAATCCTATTGTTCCAAACCGATTAGGAAAGCGTAGGTATAACAGATTATGATTTTGAAAAATTGTACCTCTTTAATAACTTTAGTATTGTATCTTTCAAAATAGTGTCAAAACATTTTATACAGTGCAGGTTATCTGATTATCTCTAATCCTTTAGTAATTTATTATTTGCATATACAGGGTGTTCAGTAAAGAATGGCACATACTTTAAGGCTGTTCTTTAGATAAAAATAGTGTGAATCAAATCAACTTACCTCATTTCCATTAGTTTTAAAAGCAGGTTGCATATTTGTTAAGCTTGGAAATCAATACATAAATTCCAACAAATTGATAATTGAAAAAGTTATTGCAGTTAGTAATTAATGTGTAGTAAGGTAGCTGGCGAATATTTCAAAAATAAATTTGCAATATTTTTTTTTGCTATTGCGTTTAGTTTTTTTTAGTATTATATTATTTTTTAAATGTTTTTCTTTCATGTTATCATATTTCTCTACGTTGTATTTCATGCTGTTTTGTAAGAACGACTAACTGTAATAACTTTTTGAATTAATAATTTGTTACTTCCAATTTACTTATTGATTTCAATATTTAACAAATACCTACATTAACCGCAGTTTCTCTAAAATGGTGCATTTTGGAGACATGCAACAAGTAGGTATACCTTTTTTAAAATCAAAGGCTGTTTCAAAAATAGCTAGCTATAGCTTTTTTTTCCAAGGATACTAGTTTTAAAGTAAGACCCATTTTTTTACTGAATACCTGTATACAATACATTTTTTTGTTGTTTTATGTAGTCAGCGTCGTAGCCAGGGGGGTTCAGCCTCCCCTCGAGGGTAATTGTTGTAAATGGAGTGTAGACTTCTTTTTTTTTCTCAGTCAGTTTGTATGAAGGCTACGGCCCTGTGGATAGTAAATAATGAGAGAAGCGATAGAAAGCAACGGGTATAATATCATTTACATAATTTATTTATTATTGTTGATAAATACTACATATTCTACTTAATTGTATAATATTGAGCATCCGTTAATATACAGGTATTAGCCTAAGCGTTCAAGTAGCAGAAACGATAAATTTAATTTAATAATTACTTAAGCTACTCTCTAAATGATAACGTCTTTTTTCTGCTAGTCAAACAACTTAGGCAGGTTCGGGATACGCAACACATATGTAACTCTAAAGTAAGAGCCCGTGTATTACATGTAATGGCTTATCAAAAAACGACACTTCAGATCCTAGTTACAAAAGTGTAAAAATTTTTTTCAGTCATCTTCGTTAAAAATAATCTAGTCGAGTACATGTTTCCGTGTGCATCACTTAAACGATTTTTCCGTGTGCTTCTGCACTGTTTCCGCGATTGGAATCGTCCGAGATCCCTTGCAAAAAGGCACGATACCTATTTAATGTCCGTTTTTGGCACCCGAGAATGCTTTTCAGTTAAAGTTCGAGACTATTTTCAATTATTATAAAACTGTCTGTATCACTTGCACAATACTGTTGCATTGCCACACTATTTTACAAAAACGCTCATCTCCTCCTTCTTGACACCGCTGCCGCTATCATCTGTCTGAGCATGGGTTCGGGGCTGCAAGCCTTTGGATCACATTTCATTTCGCCATCTCCACCGCACCTGAAACAGGATTTTGTTGGTTAATTCCACAATAAATAACTTTCCGATTCAAGGAATGGGAATGCCATACAAACATTATGATAAAGATAAGCTTTAATAAATTGTACAGAATAGAACTCTAACAAAAATACTTACGTGCACTGAAGACAAGGCCCGGAAGCAGATGGGATGACGTCTCCTACTTGGTAGGCCCGCCCCTTAATTTGGCAGCCTGACTTCGTCACCCTGCCCTTATAGGCATGTGACAGGAAATGAGGTGGTAATGTTGTAGTGGTCGTGGTCGTCGATGTGGTTACGTTCACAGCCGTTGCCATGCCAACCGGGCATTCGTACCTAGGACAGCAGAAACCTCTGATCGGTTCTTCGTGGCACCTAGGTATGGGTGGGGGACAGCTCTGTTGCAAGCATATGATGTCGCTTCTGAAGCAGAAGCAGAAGTCACAGGGATCGTCGCGGGGAATTTGCTGGGCGGAAACGTACACTTTCCCGCCGTAGCGACAGGTTCCAGGTCCCAGAGGACTCTGGTCTTCATCATCGTAGTCTTCGCCTTGTGAAGGATATTCAGGAACCTCTGGTATTTGTTCGCCTGGAATGTCGTGTCCAGGAGCGGGAGCCGGGGCATATGTCGGATATGCAGTTGATGGCTGTTGGGTAGAAAATTGAGTTACTGGGATTGATGTGGAAAGTTCACCTTTAACGTATTTCTTAGTAGTCTCTTCAATTTTTGGCCCTGACGTGTAGAGTTCGGAAATGTTTGTTGGACCCTGAGTTGGTGTTACTTGAGGAGAGGTGTATATTGGCTCTACTTTTTCAGTAGAAGTTACACCTTCATCTAATTTGACTGTCTCTTCCGTCGGTTTGCTGACCAGCGATGGTTCTGTTGACCCCTCTGGTTGTTCACCTTCGCTAATCATAGAAGTACCGGTAGTATCTTCCTTAATGTCTGTAACTGGCGAAACTGATGAGGTATATCCGATTTCAGTTATATTATCTACTGGCGCGTGGGTGGGGAAAGGTTCAGTTTCAGATTCTTTTCCAGGAACGATAACCTGTTCAGTTACTTCTTCTTCAAATTTAACAGTAGTAGGTTCAGTTACTTCAGGAGTTGCAAGTATTTCTGTAGCGGGTTCTTCTGGTTCTGCATAAATTGATTGATCAGGTTGTTGTTCCACAGTTGGTACTTGTTGGGTGACGATTTCTTCTACTGGACCCTCTGTCTGTGGTACTTCTTCCACTAAAGGTTTCGAAGTAGTTTCTGGAACAACTTCAGTTGCAGGAGCTTCTGTAAAGTCTTTAGGTTTTTCGCTTTCTTTATCCGTCACCTGGGCTTCTATTTCGATTGCTGGCGTAGTTTCGATAACCTGTGACTCTGTAATAGTTTCGGCTTTGGTCTGTGAAGGTTGTGTCGTTTGAATATGATCAGCTGGTATTTCAGATGGAAGTGTAGGTTGATAGGGAGGTTCTGATTGCTCTGTTGATCCAGTCTCGCCAGGTGTCTCAAACTGTGGTGAAACAGGCTCCTTTGATACTTCTGCCTCACCCTTGGCACCAAGAGTGGTTTGTTCAAAGGCCGTAGGGGAAGTTTCCCTTGAAATAGAATCAGTAACAGTTAATACCGAAGGCGTTGTAACAGCTTCTTCCATTTCAGGCACAGCTGCTATCTCTTCGGGAGTTTTCGATGACTCTTCACTAACAACTTCTGTTACAGTTTCGGGAATTTCAGTTACTAGACTATGGATTGTTATCGGTTCTGTATTAACATCATGTTGTTCTATTATCGATACCTCTGTTTCTCCTTCAATAGGTTTTTCTGGCACGGCACTTTCAGTAACACCTAGAAGTTCATCTTCTTCTTGACCTTCTGTTGGTCCTTCAATTGGTTTCTCTGGAATTCCGCTTTCAGTAGTCTCTGGTAAGATGCCCTCTTTGTCAGAAGCCTTAGAGCTCTCTGTTTGTTCTGGAATTTCTTGTTGTGGTTGCACTGTTACCGTTTCGTCATCAATCGGTTTTCCTGGTATTACGCTTTCTGTGGTAACTGGCAGAGCACCTTCTTTTTCTTCTTCTGTTTTTTCTAAAAGATCTTTTTCTGCTGGCTGTTCTGTTATTGAAGGTTCTGTTTCTTTAACAGGGCTTTCTGGAACTATACTTTCGGTAGTGTCGGGCAAAGAACCTTCTTTTTGACTTTCTGTTTGTTCTGGAATTTCTTCCTGTGGTTGTTTAGTTACTGAAATTTCTGTTTCTCCTTCAACTGGCCTTGCTGGGATTATGCTTTCAGTAGTACCTGGAAGTTCACCCTCTTTGTCGGAAGTTTTAAGACCTTCTGTTTGTTCAGGAACTTCTTCTGGTGGCACGGTTACAGAACCTTCTGTTTCTCCTTCAATCGGTTTTTCTGAAGTCACACTTTCAGTTACAGTTGGCAGAATACTTTCTTTTTCACTTTCTGTTTGTTCTGGAATTTCTTCTTGTGGTGATACCGTTACTGTCACTTCTGTTTCTCCCTCAAGCGGTTGTTCTGGAGCTATGCTTTCGGTACTATCAGGTAGGGCACCTTCTCTTTCACTTTCTGTATGTTCTGGAATCTCTTGTGGTTGTACTGTTACTGAAGTTTCTGTTTCCCCTTCAATCGGTTGTTCTGGAACTACGCTTTCAGTAGTAACAGGCAAGACACCTTCTTTTACACTTTCGGTTTGTTCTGGAATTTCTTCTTGCGGTTGTACTGTTACTGAAATTTCTGTTTCTCCTTCAATCGGTTTTTCTGGAACTATGCTTTCAGTAGTACCAGGCAAGGCACCAACTTTTCCACTTTCTGTTTGTTCAGGAATCTCTTCTTGTGGTTGTACTGTTACTGAAGCTTCTGTCTCTCCTTGAACGGGTTGTTCTGGAATTATGCTTTCTGTAGTAACAGGTACAGCACCTTCCTTTACACTCTCTGTTTGTTCAGGAACCTCTTCCTCTGGTTGCACTGTTGCTGATACTTCTTTTTCTCCTTCAACAGGTTGTTCTGGAAGTATGTTTTCTGTACTACTAGGTAGGGCACCTTCCTTTACACTTTCTGTTTGTTCAGGAACCTCTCCCTCTTCCTGTGGTTGCACTGTTGGAGATACTTCTGTTTCTCCTTCAGCAGGTTGTTCTGGAATTATGCTTTCAGTGGTATCAGGCAGCGCGCCTTCTTTTATGGTATCTGTTTGTTCTGGAACTTCTTCTTGTGGCTGCACTGTTGCTGTTTCTCCTTCAATAGTTTTTTCTGGAACTATACTTTCGGTAGTACCAGGCAAGGCACCTTCCTTTACCCTTTCTGTTTGTTCTGGGACCTCTTCCTGAGGTTGTGCTGTTGCTGATACTTCTGTTTCTCCTTCAACAGGTTCTTCTGGAACTATACTTTCGGTAGTACCAGGCAGCGCTCCTTCTTTTAGACTTTCTGGTTCTTCTGTGACCTCTTCCTGAGGTTGTGATGTTGCTGATGCCTCTGTTTCTCCTTCAATAGTTTTTTCTGGAACTATGCTTTCGGTAGTACCAGGCAGCGCTCCTTCTTTTAGACTTTCTGTTTGTTCCGGAACTTCTTGTTGCGGTTGCACTGTTGCTGAAGCTTCTGTTTCTCCTTCAACTGGTTTTTCTGGAATTATATTTTCAGTAGTACCAGGCAGAGCACCCTCTTTTACGCTTTCTGTTTGTTCTGGGATTTCTTCTTGCGGTTGTACTGTTGCTGAAGCTTCTGTTTCTTTTTCAACTGGTTTTTCTGGAACTATGCTCTCAGTAGTACCAGGGAAGGTACCCTCTTTTATACTTTCTGTTTGTTCTGGGATTTCTTCTTGCGGTTGTACTGTTGCTGAAGTTTCTGTTTCTCCTTCAACTGATTTTTCTGGAACTATGCTCTCAGTAGTATCAGGCAGGGCACCCTCTTTTACACTTTCTGTTTGTTCTGGAATTTCTTCTAATGGTTGCACTGTTACTGGAATTTCTGGCTTGCCTTCAATTGGTCTTTCTGGAACTACTCTTTCAGTAGTACCTGGCAAGGCACCCTCTTTTTCCTCTTCTGTTTGTTCTGGAATTTCTTCTTGGGGTTGTTCTGTTGATGAAGTATCTGTTTCTTCTTTAACAGGTACTTCTGGCGTCACTCCTTCAGTAATACTGGGTTGTTCATCAGAGGTTTTCACACTTTCTGTTTGTTCTTGGATTTCTGGTTCTGGTTGTACTGTTACGGAAACCTCTGTTTCTCCTTCAATAGGCTTTTCTGGCACTGCGCTTTCAGTAATGCTTGGAAGGGCACCTTCTTTTTGATCTGGAACTTCTGTTTGTCCTGCAATCGGTTTTTCTGGTATTATGCTTTCAGTAGTTCCGGGCAACGCACCGTCTTCGTCAGAGATCTTAACACCTTCAGTTTGTTCTGGTATTTCGTCTTGTGGTTGCACTGTGACTGAAACTTCCATTTCACCTTCAATTGGTCTTTCTGGAACTGCACCGTCAGTAGTACCTGGCAAGGCAACTTCTGTTTGTTCTGGAATTTCACCTTTGGGTTGTTCTGTAACACTGGAAATCGTTGTTTCTGGTACTTTTTGTTCTGTTTCAGTTGTAATCTGATCAGTAACTTGAGGTTCTCTTGGTGCTTCAGTTTCTAGTGATTGGCTTACTTCTGGCAATTCAGTTGGTTCAGCCGGAGCACAACCATCAATACCACAATGGTCTGGATGTATAGGTTCTTCAATAATTTCATTTTCAATGTCATCTTGACTTGGTAGGTGTTCTTCCGAAGGTTTGGTAAGACCTTCACTTACAGTAGTAGTTTGTTGCTCCGTTATTACAGTTTGAGTTTCAGGAACTGGTGTTTCTTTAGTTTTTATTTCAGATTCAGGGACTGCACTTTCAGTTTTACTAACTACTTCTTTCTGTGTTGTTATCTGTGTGCCACTGGACTCTGTGACTTCTCCAGCAATCGGTCCTTCTGTAGGTTTGACAGGTAGCTGTTCTGTTACTTCAGCTTGTTTTTCTTCTCCAGTTGTTTCTTCAGATTTCACAGTTGTTATTTTTTCTGTTGCAGTTTCTTCGCTAGGAACTACTCGAGTAACCGATTCACCAACAGTAGTCGTTTCCATAACATGACTGTCAGATTCCATGCTGGTGACACCGGGTACAGCTGAAAATAATAAATATTTTTTAATTTTAAATCGTCCACACAGTTTACGTGATACTTACAGCAACTATATACAGGGCAGCAGGCATCTTGAGAATGGAATATTGGTACGCATTGTAAATTACTTGGAGGTGGTGTGCATGGGATTGATTCACACTGAAGTATTGAACTAAGACATTTACATGAAGTTTGGCATTGATTAATTGGTGGCACATGTGAATTATTTTTATAAGTTTGGCCGTCAACCAAACAACTTCCTTCTCCAGGGATACCATGTTCTTCAGATACAGTAGTAATCTCGGCTTCTGATTCTGTAACAGCTACTGGAGTTTCGGTTTCGATAGCACCTTGGGAAACTTCTTCAGGAGTTCTTTCAGAAGGAATTTGCTCAGTGCTTTCAGCTACTTCTGAAGGAATGCTTGTTGTAGGTTCTTCTGGTGCTTCTGATTCATGGGGCAACACTTGTTCTGGCACCTCTACACCCTCAGCCTTTGATTGTTCCGTTGTTACAGGCAATGAAGGAGTTTCAACTGGAGCAGCAGTTCCTTCTAAAATCGATGGTTCTGTCTCCTGGCTACCTTCTGGTATCTTACTTTCCGTAACAGATTCAGTTGTTTCAATATCGACAGAAACTTGATCGGTTATTACAGGAACTTGAGTTATAGCATCAGATGGAGTTTCTGTGCCTGGTTCTTGAGGAGCTTTAGTACCGCTTTCAGTTGCTTGACCTTCTTCGATCTCCAATGCTGGTGTTACTTCCTGTTCTTGACTTGTACCTTGAGTTACACCATTTTCCGTCTCTTGAGAAATGTTTACTTCGGTTACAGGTACTACTTCAGGTTCGGAAATATTTTCAGTAGTAATTCTTTCAAAAGAGGGTGTAGTTTCGCCAATTATTTCTGTTTCGGTGGGATAAACTTCAGGTTCCTCAGTTTTCTTGAAGTCACCTTGGTCAGTGGTTTGCTGAATAACACTTTCGGTTTGTACATCCTTCTCCTCCCCTGGAAGTTCCGTAGGTACCTCTTTTTGAGTTTCGGTAGTACTTGCTGTAATTATCACTGAAGCTTCAGTACTTTCTGGAGATATTGGGGAGACTGACAAATCAGATTCTTGTGGAGTTTCTGTTTTGTCGTCTTTAGGTGTTTCAGAAGTTGTCTCGTCAACCTCTGACGCTACCTCCCCTTCTGTAGGTTCTAATTCAGGTTCTTGCTCAACAGCTAGAGTATGTTGTGTTTGATCTTCTGGTTTGACTGTAGGTGCCACTCCTGATGAAGTAGTCTCATATTCCTCAGGTGTCGTACCATGTTCACCGATATCAGAAACTTCTTCTCCAGAACCTTCAACTTCTTGCGGTTGTTCTGTTTTATTCATTTCAGATGGTTCAGTAGCACCTTGTGTAACAGTTACTTCAACTGGGACTTCGGTTGTAAATTTACCTAATTCAGGAATTTCAGGAACTTTATCAGTTACAGGACTTTCTGTTCCTTTACCTGGTGCACAACCCTGTTCGCCATGACAATCTTCAACTGCAGGTTTTTCTTTCTCCAGTAGGTCTGGGATGCAATCGGTTTCATTGTCACATTCTTTTGGAATAGTTTCTCCCGGTACCGGACTGCCCTCTTTAGCTGGTTCGCATCCATCCTCAGATTCACAGACGACTGGAACTGCTGGTTCATCCGTACTAGTTTCTGAACTAGGTAATGGTTCTTGTGGTTTACAACTTTCCTTGGTGCACAGCTCTTCAACGGGTGCTTCATTTTCGTCTTGTGTTGTCTTACAGTCCTTGTCACCACAAATTTCTGGTGACTCAGGGATCTTTGTGGCTCCTTCCACTTCAGCAACTGTAGTGTAAGTTTCAGGTTGATCGGTACTAGACTGAGTAACACTACCAGGCTGTTCACTTTCTGTGACACCTGTACTCTTTTGGGTTACCTCTTCGCTTATTTCTTTTTCAGTTATTTCTGCTTCTTGTTCAGATGTCACTGTTACAGTTTCGAAAATGTGATCCATTGATTCGGGTTTATCTGTTTCTTTAGCTGAAATTTCTGTTATGACTTCAAGTTCTTCTCTCTCGGTTGTGGTACCAAGATTACCTTCTTCGACGTCTGAGGGCTTTTGTTCTTCCGCTGGCGTTGTTTCTTTCTCTTCAGTTTCTTTTATTGGTTTTTCAGTCACAGAGGGTTCTTTTCCTTCTTCTTCTGATTTCACAGTTGTTTGGGATTCGGTAACTGAGGGGGGAACCAGTTTATTTAATTTGTCTTCTGGTGTCTGAGTTATTTCTTCTGTAACTTGTGCTTCTGGTTCTTGAGTAATATCGCGATGTGGTTGTTCTCCGTCACTGATCGTTGGCTCAACTTCCGGCAGTGCAGGAGTTTCAAGTTTGGTTTGTTCAGTACTTTTTTCAGGTTCGAGAGGTAGGACAGTTTCTTGTGCTTCTGAATCTGTTACTGGTTCGTGTTTATCTCCTAATGATTCTGTTGTTAATTCTTCTGTTGGTATTTGCGTAGGTACAGTTTCTTTTACATGACTTTCGGGTTCTAGGGAAATAGGTGTTTGTGTGCCTTCGCCTTCAAGTTCTGTTTCTACACCCGCCTGTGTTGTTGGTTGTATTTCAGCAATAAGGGTGTGGTCTTCAGGAACACCACTACCCTCCTCCACTTCCTCTGTGGTAAGTAACCCGCCTTCTGGTTGTTTTGTTGTTGCCTGCTCAGCAGCAATTTCGTCAGCTGGTCTGGTGTGTTTATCTTCAATTTCAGGCGCAAGCGTTACAGATGGAATATGTTGCTCCTCTGTCGGTTTACCGCTACCTTCAATATCGTTATCTTCCTCTTGTGGTTCTTCTTCGTGATCATCATGAGCCGGTATTTCAAACGATTCAGTCGCTGATTCTGTTGTAGTGGTTCTAGGACTTTCACTTTCTAAAGGTACAGTTTCTTGACTAGTTTTTTCGGTTACAATAATTTCAGGTTTTGTTCCTTCTTCAACTTCACTTTCGGTGGCCGTTTGTTGATCGACAGCTTGAGATTTTTCTGTAGCACCAGATAGTTCAGATTCAGTGGTTTGGATATCAGGTAGCGCCGTTGTTTCTTGATCAGATCTAGACACAGCAGATGTAAACGCTTCAACAATCTCGGTGACTTTCGAAGTTATGGCATCTACAGCTTCTGTTATTCTAGATGTGAAAGTTTCAACTGTCGCACTCTCAGTGACAGGTTGAGTTGCACTGATATCTTCAGTACCTTGTGCGATAGCCTCGGTTACTTGTCTCTCTGCTTCAAGTGATGGTTGCTCTTTTCCTTGAATGGTAGTGGTTAGACCTTCAACTTCAGAAGGAGTAGAGCTTTCATTGGATACAATTTCTGTGGGTTGTGTAGTGGGAGCTTCGTAGTACGTCAATGTGGTCAGGTCCTTTTCAGAGATATTGTCACATTCGTAGGTATCCGGACAACACTGGCCTTCCTTTGCTGGTAAAGCGGTACAATTGACTTTGTCCAGAGGAGTTGGGCCACATTCTTGAACGGCGCAAACTATATCTCCTCTCATACAGTAGCACTGCTCGCATGGTACGTCTTTCTTCACTAAGGCTCCATCAGCGTATACCTCGTTGTGGTAAATGCAATCGGTAGGTGCTGTCGTCGGAGGCAAAGTGGTCGTAGTGGTCGTCAATAATGGTCTTGGAGTTGTTTCCAGTTCTGGGTGGTCTGTAAATATAGTCAAATTTATAATAACTTTATTTTATTTGTACTTACAATTTTATAACTTACCGCAGTCGTAACGCACGGGACAACAAACTCCATCCACATATACGGGACTGCAGCCTTCAACGACTTTTCCCGTTAGAGTACATTCTTGGATTATGCAGGCGGTCTTGTTTCGAATACAGTAGCAAACTTCGCAAGGATTGTTGGGGTTGGAGGGTACTTTGGCACCGTCAGCGTAGAAGAGGTTGTCGATGGAACAACCGTATTCGTTTAAGTGTCCCAGGGCTGTAGAGGGTGTCGTAGAATCAGATGGCAGTAGATGCACAGGTACTACGGGGACGAATACGAATTATTATATATGCTACACAAATTATAAAACAATTATTACCTTCAGGACAAGTAATAACCGGGCAGCACTGGTCCGGCTTCTTTTCTACTTTGCAGTCCTGGCCGATAGCTTTCGTGAACGGACAGACTCTGAGGTAGCACATGAGCATTCTGTTATGGCAAGTACAATTCAGACATGGCTCGTTCGTGATTATCCTGTCTCCTTCGTCATAATGCTCGAAATTGTAGTAGCAACCAGTTGCATCTGCGACTGAACATTGCTTTTATTAAAAGTCTGACATTATGTATTTATTCATATGAAGGATTTACGACAGTTGTCAACTTACCTGGATAGTATTCAAGTTCCGAGCTTTGTTGTTCTAAGTCATCTACTGGCGCTGAAAAGAAAAAGAAAAAAATATTATTTGGTTTGCATTAAAAAAAAATAGGATACTAAACAAGTAGATAGGGAATTCCTACACGTAATAAGATGTAATTAGTTTACATCTAGTAATGAATGTAAACAAGAAATCGCTTACTTAATTAACATTGACTAATGAAGTATCCAACCCGTTAATGCTAGGTATTTATCTACATTTTATTACTTATATGTTCTCACAGGAATTAAAATATTTGTCGAGCGTGTTTGCCTCTAACGCATTATGGTGACTAATTGGTAAAAACAGTGAATTTATTTAACCGCTAATAAAAGTAATAACGATTTGCTCAAGTAAATGCGATAAGATTTATTTTCTAGATTGAAAGAATATACCGACCTGTGAGAACCAAGTTATATGTGTTTTACGTAATATCTCAGTATTAATTTATTCTCGCGACGCACACAGGTGAATTTAAATAGGTTTAAAGTATGGACAATATCAATACTAAATATTGGATCGGCTGACCATGAACTGCCAGAACAGAATTCCCGAGAAATCATTAATATAAAATAATACGTGTAAGAAGCTGCCTATGCAGTACTGTTATGTGGCAAAAAAATATAATGTAGTTTAGTTAAATATAGGTACAACAGATGATTTTTGGATTAGGTATATATTTTTGTTTAATATGACAAAATTGTGTACAATTTTATTGAATGGTCAAATATGATTCTGATAGCCTCGTAGTATGTTATACGTATCAAATATGCGTTAATTTGATTTTAAAAGTAGGTATATGATTTTTTGTAGACAGGAACAAACCTATCATACTTATTAAAGAAATGTGAATGAAAATAAACGAAAGTGAATTCAACAAGTACGAGGACACAAGAACAAGTTAGTTGACTCTCGTGATGTAATTTTCGACATAACTTCCATAATTAACAAAATGAATACAACTTCGATGATGCAAAGGTACATTAAACTTGAATTGTGGGTTTAGAGGAGAGGAGGATTGTCTTCAACGGTCATCGAACCAAAAAATGACCATATATTCCAACAAATAATAAATAATATACTCTCTATAAGCATACAAACAGTGCAGTTAATATTATTTAAATATATTTTGTTTTGTAACAAAAACGAACCAAGTAGGTGTGAACAACAAAGTTATTTTTATTACAAATGGAACAAAAATAGCATTTTAACTTGTTAAAAAATGTAATTTTATTCGAGGGAACTCCATGGTTCAATTGTCTTTGTAATTATAGACTATTATTTGGGTCAAACCTATTGAAGGCGAGGATCTTTATTATTTTTGTGTGGCTTTGAAAAAGTTTTTGCAAATCCAATATCTAATTGGTAGGTAAACCGTATAATCTATAATTTACTAATTAATTTTTCATTAGCCTTCAAATCTTCGACCTAAATTTATGTAAGTAATTATGAAAATTGATGCGCTCACTAATTTTACAAAACACGAAACAAGATAAGATGAGAATAAATAGAATTTGGCTAGAGATTAGCTATGAATCGATTGTAAATCGGTTGACTTTTAAAAAAAAAGGAAAAGAAAAATATTTGGAGATATATATACATATATAACAAGAAGCATGTATGTATGCATGCAAGTATGTCTAAATATTAATATCAAAAAAATTTTTTTGAAGTATGTTTGTCTTTTAAATAAGTTACAGTATTTATTTATTTTTTCGCCGGAATTAAGAGACTCGGTTAGAAAAACAAAACAAATGAGAAATTAAAAAAATATAAATAAACGATTCTAAACACATATAGTTCTTGTCATATGTATAGTAAACATAAAAAATGTCAAAGCCTGCCGACAAATATGAGACGGGTTGTGTAGGACAATACAATTTCTAATGTATGTAGAAAATAAATATTATAACAGTTAATTTATGTCACAAATCATAATGTTCTTGAGTAAATTGAGTACAAAATTAATGAAAAATAGAGTAGTATTAATCAATATACATCATCTTGTCAGGTATTCAATTTAAAGTTGCTCCTATCCTAGGTGGGCGGAGTCTTGATTCGTCTCACGTGGCCCTACGTTGCCTAGATGTAAAAGTATTCCCTAAATACACCATAATTGCTAAATTGAATGAAACTAATTGGTACTATTGTTTAAAATATTAAGTTATATTCTGAAAATGTAAGAACACAGCATAGGTAGACCAGCAGTTTCACTCCGTTGTCGGCGCTTTGAACTGCCTTCAGTTTTCTGCAGTGACCTCGAAATGTGAGTGCGATAGCGCATCCGATGGAATTTACAGAATCGGTGATCAGGATCGGAATAAGAATTTTTTATTTGCGCGTGAAAGCGTAGTTATTCCACATGAAAGTTTACGTTATATCTATCCACATTATGTAATAATTTATATAGTTATAAATGGGTAATTCAACATGTATTATATACTATCATTTACTGCTACTAACAGACAGTGTGAAAATTCGATTTACTTCTTTGGACTTTGGAAAAAAGTTTAAAATATATATTGCACTACAAAACAATTTTATTTATTTACTTCCTTTTTTTTTTGTTATTAGTGATAATTACATTTTTTGGGATTTTTTTTTTAATTTAAAATTTGACGTTTGAAGTTTAGTGGACAAATAATTTATTACGATTTTTTTTTGTCTTAAATGATCTACGTAAACCAGAAGACAAATATTTTTCAGAACAGAAAAATTATGTTTACTTAATAAATTGTTAAATTGGAGATAAAAGTGCAGTAAATTTGGAAAAAAATTATTTTTTATTTATTTTGTTTTGAGACTTAGGTACTCTCATTATAGTGACTATAAGAAATATGATCATCTACATAATTTGAAGATGAGCCGTTTTGTGCAGGAAACGTTGGAACGGCCTCTTTGCGTAATCTATTGCGCGAATCGTTAGAAAACATATTATTTTCAAAATGTATTTGACATAGTTTGTATGAACTATTACTAATTCTGAGCAGCTTTTCTAATAAATCTTCTCTATTAGAAGCCACTGCACAGAACTTTGCTCTAAAATAAAAATTTGTATTTGTGAAAAATAAATATATTTTAAACTTCACTATCATAAGAAGTATTTATTCCAATGTTACTTAAGAAATATAGGTAAATATAGGCAAGGCAAGGAATATAGGGTATAAATAGGTAAGGCAATAGCAGTAACATATCATTTATGGTTTGTACAGTATATTATAGATTACTTATTACTTATTTATGTCTTTAGGAAATTTAAAGAAACTTAAATTACTATTTATAGATGATATGTTTAAACATCTAACTGCTGCGCAGCGACTCGTTTCTCGATCAGACTCAAAATATTGCTTTAATACGGCTCTGTATAACCGATGTTCGCACTCCCAGAGTTGGATGTAAACTGAGGTCTCTGCAGCTTGAAATGGATGCGCGAGCTGCTATGCGCGACTTATTATTTCGGCCTGAGTGTTTCTACTGGTCTCCCTATACTGTGGTAAGAATATGTGGAATTTGCATCAATGTATTAAAATAATTTTTGAAATTTATGTTACTCATTTTTAGTACAATACGTTAATATTGTGCTAAACATTTGGCAACACTGTTGGTTTGTTTTTCCGTTGTCAGCAATATAAAAGAGTTTTTTATTTCTACAATATAAATATGAAAAGAACACACGATTACGTTATTTTTCTACATAGTCACCATGTGATTCCAAACATATTTTGGTGACCAATAAATATTTCCGCATCTTTGGAGACTGAATAATTTAAGAAATTTTTAAACACTTTAAAATGTAATTCGTCTTTTTCTTCAGTTGCATATCAAATCCCTTTGTCCGAAACAGTTATTTTCAAAACATGACAATGCACATCGTCGACATTAGCCTTCATGACCGCCGGTGAAGTGTATGAATATTCAAATTTTCTCTCGAGTCGCGTTTCGCGGTCAGTTATTTAATATTCATGTAATAATTCATTCCGTTTCCCTTAGCGCTAAGCCCGTGAAAGCTTCAGACTGAGAAGTCAAGTTCGAGTTCATTACCACTAACTTCATTATGTGCAGCATAAACATAATGATTTGAGGAGAGTGAGAAAGCGTTCTTTAACATTCCATTTAATGGCACTGGAATAATGCGCTACTATAAAACTGCGGTTAGCACACTTTTTGCTATGAGAAGCTTAAGGCATTTGCTGTTACATACTCTTAGGAGTACTACTTTTGAAATTGCTAAACTAGGACTGAGAATAGAACACTAACTATATAAAAATGAGTGTCTTATTGAAAAAATATTTTAACTTACTATTTATTAAACCTTAAAAAGGTTCTTCAAAATACTCAAATAGTTATTTATGGTATAAGTATTAAAAGTGACATTTTATTTTAAGAGAAGAGATAATATTGACCATTTTTTCTAGAAACATCGTTAATAGTTATTTATGCAACAAGTACAAAAAGTAAGTGTTTTGGTCAAATTCCTCCATGCCGAAGGCGATGATGAACATAAAGAATCAGGACATAAGCAAATATTACAAGCTTGTTGCTTCTTTGAAGCGAATGGGCGAAGAATATTGACTCAACAAGTCGAAAGTACTAATCAGGGAACAAATCAACAAATTTCTCGCAGAAGGTTGCCGTAATTTTCGGTGTATTTGGAGTCTGTCATCGCGAAGAACTGTGCTGCTCGAATTTCAATCATGTCGAAGATTTGGGATCTTCACTAGTTATGCATACACCAGATACAAAACTAATCTGCAACGAACTTTTGTTATTTCTGGTTCTGGCAATCATTCAACACTTTCATAAAATACATTAAGAAAAAGTGTACCACGACTCCAGTTAGAATCAGCACATTTGGTAAGATGCTTGCCAATATTGCTGCATTTCTAAATTTGCCTGATTCCCATCTTTATACTGAACATTGCTTCCGACAATCTTCGGATAGGTTGTTGGAAGACTCTGGTGCTAATTACACTATAATTAAGAGTAAAGATGGATGGAAGTCTAGTACGCTAGCGGAGGGCTTTGGGGACAGCCTGAGCTATAAGTAACATTTTTTTACTTGACTATCTATCTATGCTAAGTATGCTTATGTTCGTAATATGGTTATGTTTAAACGAAAGACCATAACTGTTCAAGGCAACCAAATTATACTTCGTAGGATCATAAATTAGTTTATTTTCATTCAAAGAAGCTACTTTGGAAATAACATTTCAAACTAAAATTCCCACAATCAATTCACTAAAGTAAATAAATATTCATATTAGTAACTAGGACCATCCGGACACTAGATTTGTTAGTTTACTTGATGCAAACTATTAACTTGTAATATTGTTCATTAAACCTAGAGTTATTTGGTTTTCAGATAACCCCATAATAAAAAATCTAAAGCACTTACGTCGCAGTGGCTAGCTAATATTATCACCATGCGAAATTACAAAACCTACAAATCTTTATTTCGACATCTTGGTGAAATCAAAATCTATGGTTCATCATCCAGTGTGAGTCAGAAACAGTTGATGATTATCATTGTCCGATATCTTTCACCATTAGAGTTACAGTTAGAGAGAACAGAGAGAGAACAGTTAGAGCATGTTCGTAATACACTTTAACAACGTGTGCGCGCTATGGGATAGCGTTGCATCCATTTAAAGTTTGGTACTTGCAAATAAAACACGAACATACAACAAAGTCATTTATCTACATCGCTTCATTTCACTTAAAAAGAAGGTTTTTGAAAGATCATTTATACTAAGGTCAGTTTTTTAAATCGACTTATTTTGATCCAGAGAACATATGCCAGAATTTTGCAAAGACCAAGAAACTGTAGGTATTTATTATGTAGGTACCAGTCAAGTAGTTTTGTCTCAAATGTTCAATCTGCCTACTACTGTGTTGGGTGTGCAATAAAATAACTAATGCATATATTGTTGTTTTCTTATGTTTAGTTTTCACAACTTGCTTTGCCTACACTGGTGTGTTGCCTTTGGTGAAGGGGTCGGCTAAATAAATCTATCCGCCATCGAGTGGGTTTGAGATCGAGACTTCGAAAGAATTGGGATGTTTTCAAAGCTCTCCAAACGCCAGATGTTCTACGGACAATACCGTTCAATGACAAAAATTCGGACGTCTCTAATTGCAGTGTCCGAGCCAACGTCCGTCCATATTAACCGTAAATCATGTCCACGTGAACGAGATATTTGCACAACCGTCTCGATTCCGGCTCTAATAGTGAAATCTAGACATCGCCAGAGGTGAACGATGTCTGGCCCCTCGGTTCGTGAACTTGGGAACATGCCATGCCGTCGTCGTCGACGGTCCTTAGGTACACCGGATAACTGTAAAGTCAGTTACATAATCACGATCGGAGCATATTGCAATTTTTGAATGCGCAAACGACATGTCTCGGATCGATATGGGAAAGGGGCGACGTTCTCCCGTTTAAGATGTATGAAAGTGTGGTGGTCCGACTGATACGTCAAGGCGGCGTGGGAGACGGCAAAGAGACTCTCTGGGAGGTCAAGCCGCGAACCGTGGCCAGACGGGCACAATCGCAAAACTCAGTGGCGTGCGCGCGTTCGCCTACGATTCGGAAAAATTTCGAAATTGCCCCAGAACATTATTATTTAATTAATTTGTAATATTATGTGGTGGATTGTTGGTTATTTGTTGCCTAGGTCAATATTCTGAAATAACATACTAGAATCTAATGTTACAAGTCTAAGGGAAAATTACTATTTGAACTGTAAAATACTGTTATCAGCTCTATGTATTATTACTCTGGATTTTAATATGTAATTTTCATATATAATTTACATTTTTCTATATATTTATTTTTCCGATTTCATTGTGTTATTAACCTGTAATTTTCCTCAATCTGCCTTGTAATGTGGTTGTGAAAATAATATCAATAACCCGAGTAACGATTTAAATGCTGTTTAGTCTTGCTCTTCTTTTATAAGGGGTTGTTTGTAGATTAATTAGTTTTAAAGGAAGTTTATCTGATACCAAATATATTTATACAGTGGAATAATTGATCGATAGCCTTCTTGTAATATACATTAAAACTTTACAATACAACTTTCTAGGCTTTCTGTGACTGTAGTTTTATAGAAATTTTATTATTACCATCAAATGGGCTTAATAAAACAGTTTGGTTTTATGAAAGCATTCGGAGGAAAATTTGGTCTAATCAAGCAACTATAAAATGCTTTATAAAATACTCCCGTAGATTTCTTGTATACTCTTTAAAAATATTCTTATTTGAAAGAAGTATACCCTTCTCAAAGTATGTCATAAAACAATAAATTCTTTATTAAATGTGGCTGATGGCATACCATAATCTAAGATAGAAAGGAGCTTAATGGGTTATAGTCTTCAAAGAAACAGATGAATTTTAATGGCTAGATGGATCCAGAGGAAACAGATGGAAGGAACAACGAAGCAACTTGGGACAACGTTGTTTCTGGGTTTTTGCCCTTCATCAGCGCAGTGCATCTTAAAAACAAGTTGGAATAAGAAGGAAGGGCAAAGGACACGAACACGTTTCGTGTAACACAATCTAAGATTTCATAAATGCGTACAGTACATAATGTGTAAGTATTACAAATGAATGATGGTCAATAATTTTACCACAATTCGACTTTTTTAAGAACTTTCCAAGAAATTATTTCTAATATTGCAGAAGGTCAATACTGGCGTCAGGGTTTTAGAACATGTATTGAAAATACTTTTGCTCTTATTTATGAACGACTAGGCATACCTATCAATTAACATAAATACCTACAGATGGACTGTACATTTAAGAGCACAAAAATGTACCTATGTACTGAATATATTGAAACTATACCCAACAAAATGTAAATACAACGAAAAACATCCGAAAGCAATAACAAATAGATTAGAAATTTAGGCGGGAAACATAAAACCTATCATAAGACGAATCATTATTTAACGAAAATAAAGGAGTTTTATTCCAAAAGAGCCCATTTTAATATCGACTCAATTTTTGATAAAGCATCGTCAATTTTTAATAATAAAAACAATAACCATTAAATATATTTGTTTCACTATTTTCTACATTCTTTCATATATATACAGGGTCATCTATTATGTACACTAATATATAGGGTTTACTTTGATTTAGGGCTGTGATTCGTTTAAAAATATATATAATTGCTGATATTTCTTATGAATATTTAATGATGGAAAAACAGTGGAATATAGCGTTAAATTAGTGTTACTAGAAGTCCGGATTTTCTCAGATATGTTATAGTAAACTTTTATAATTGCATTCGTGTTTCTCAGACATAATAACTCACTGATAATAGACCAGATAATGCATTGTTGTATGGAAACTATCAGTTTAATTTTAAAAATGGATATAAACAGCACGAAACAGAACCTATTTTTTTTTAATCATACATTTTTATCGAAGTAAGTTTTCGCCATGCTGAACAATGCAGTGTTTCCTGTTATCGATGTCGATGACTAGTTTCCACGATAGCCGAAATTAAATTTACAAAATTGCGTCAGACGAGACTAGATCTTACTAACATATCCACTTATGTAATTATTTTCTATACAGGGTGGCCAGAATATAAAAGCCGATACTAAAGAGGTTTGTATATCTGACCACAAGCAACAAAAAAACTCATGAAAAAAATGTTTATGAATCGGTAGCAGACCTGAAAATAGTTATATTGATTAAAATTCACTTATCGAACAGTTTATTAAATATTACATCATCTTCAAAGACCAAGATGATACATTTTCATAACATGCATTACTTACGAGACATGAAAAAAATGACAAGTGACACATTGCTGTAATTGGAATGTCTTTTCCATTAAAAAAACAAATTCTACCACACTTAACTGTCGTTTCAAATAAATTAACTCGATTACATGTTCCGATTCAATTTAGTTCGATTCGAATCGATCAGCCAATCGATATTTCGATTTGATTTTTTTGATGGATCGATTCAAAAATACAAATCAATTAGACTCGATTCAAATAAAATTACAATTCGATTAATCGATACGAATCGATATTTTTGAGGAATAAAAAATATATTGATTATTCAAATCGACAAATCGAATTGGAATATAAAATCGAATCAGTTTAAGATATTGCTCGAAATGTTGCATTATTAATTATTTCATGCAATATATTGATCGGTCTGGGCAAAAAAATCGACATGTCGATTCGAATAAATTTTATTTTTGAATCACTTTGCAGAAAAAATCGAATTGGAATATCAAATCGAATCGGGTCGAATGTCGAATTGAAATGGTGAATCGAATTAGTAGCAGACCTCAAAATCCTTATATAGCATAGCATTTATTTATCGAGAAATCAGACTGGAAGATCAGTTCGAATCGAATCCTAATATACATCGATTCAAAATCAATTCGAATCAATATCGTTTTATTGCACAAGACTAATAAATTTTAATTGATTTGACTCGATTCAAATAAATTTATACCATTCGATTAATCGACATGAATCGATTTTTTTGCGAATCGAAAATCGATTTATCGTTTTTCAATGTAAGCAATTGCTAACGTGACGACTCGGTTTTATATCAAATTTAAAAAATTGTAAAATATCGGCGAACAAGCGGGACGTGAGCCGAATGGCGATAAAACGCTTTATATAAAAAATGCATTCCTATCGAAGTTCCAAGTATGAGCCGCACAGAAATAGAATGTTTTAACAAGAATAATATTTATGAATGGGAAATTCATCGATCAATGGAGTCGCGATTCTTAAAACAATTTGCTATTAAAATTCACCACATGCGCACCTAATCGAATATGCAATGTGAATGGTGCTGTATTACATCTGTTCTATAAAATGTTGACAACACAATTTACTGGTTCACATACCAAGTAACCTCAAAAAATAATCGCTATGTTCCAGTTCATCGGCGGCTGAAGAATTTTAAAAGCACGGCAACCTTCTTATAAAATTTATGATCTGAAAACAACCTATTTTTCAAACGTTCGTTACGATTCTTTCGAAATAATCGTTAATGGCAAGCAATTTCAACTGTAAAGTGTGGTGGCGAGCTTTTTGGAAAAATTGTAGTAACGCTATGCAAATGTGGTATTAAAAACGGTAAATTTTATACTATTACTATAAACATATGTTTAGTGTTTCAGATTGTTGTCGTAAAAGAGTTTTTTTCCTAGAATTTACTGTTTCTCCGTTAAATTTATATTGACATTATGAGTCTAATCAGAAACTATAATAAACGATAACGTTTGACATGTTTCTCGGTTAATTTTAATATATCTATTAACGGTGGTGGTAGTCTTGGTGAGAAAGAAAGTAGAAGGTATTTAAAGTCTCTTTTTTTTAAAATACATCAAAATCAACATAAAAATACAAATATTACAAATTGTTAACACTTTGGAGCACATAATACAAATGCATAATTCAGATTATACATATTAATATACCCAGGTATCAAAATTGATACCTAGGTATATTAATTTTTGTTTGTTACTGTAATTATTAATATATTTTCTTTATCTTGTACATCATTTTTTCAGTTCGTCCATTCACTATCTTCCACAAAAGATAGTTCCGATCTGATGCTTCTATAAAAAAAATTGTTTACATCTTGTTGACTTTTTTGGTTGGTATCCTAATCCTATGTTTTGCTCTTAATAATTGCTATCAATTTTGATATCTAGGTATACAGGGTGTCCCGAAATTAATACAACATAAAGCAAGAATAGATCTCTGACAACAAAATAATGCGGTGTAGCCAAATTTACTTTAGTTAAAAGTTGTTGGTCAAAGAGATACAGGGTGTCAAAATATAAATTTTATATTAGATATTTGTAAATAACTTTAAAAACTCCAAATATTTGCATACATTTTGGAGATCGGGAGTTTGCGGGGGCGGTAAATTCAAATTTATTTCTGATTTTGACGTCACTTGTAGAGGGCGCCAATTATGGCACAAAATGCTTCTTTTAAATGACAGAACTTTTTTACGGCTTAGTGCTATTGAAAGAGTCGATTCTCCTACCTTTTTTATCTGAAAAACGTATGCCTTGTCGTTAAGAGTAACCGTTTTTGAAATAATCAGTGAACCGAGTAGAAACTGTTTTGGTTTCAGGTGAAGAGCCTTTTCCGTTGAAAATACAGCAAAATGTTACTTGAAAAATTTATTCAGAATAGTAAATCGAAGCACAAATCTTTCAACAAAGCCAGGCCGATCTAGTAATTTTACACGTCGTCGTAGTTTACATTCTGAATAATTTTTTCAAGTAACATTTTGCTGTATTTTCAACAAAAGAGGCTCCTTACCAGAAACCAAAACAGTTTCTACTCGCTGAACTTAATATTTTAAATAAGATTATTTCAAAAACCGTTACTCCTAACGACTTCAACAAGGTACACCTTTTTCAGATCAAAGGGTAGAAGAATAGACTGTTTCAATGGTCTGGATACACTAAGCAGCAAAAAAGTTCTATCATTTAAAATATACAAGATGTGCCATAAGTGGCGCCCTCTACTAGTGACGTCAAAATTATAAACAAATTTGAATTTCTCTCCCCCAAAAATCCCCGATCTCCAAAATGTATGCAAATATTTGGATTTTTTTTAAAGTTATTTACAAATATCGAAAATAAAATTTTAACTTAGACAAACTGTATATCTTCTTAACCATACTTGTGACAAAGGTAAGTTTGGCAACATCGCATTATTTTGTCGTCATCTACTCTTGCTCTATGTTGCAATAATTTCGGGACACACTGTACATATTAATATTATGTTTAATCTAAATCATGGACTTTTACTCTTTATTGTAACTCCCCTATTAAATAATGTTTGAACTGAGAACACAGCAAGCTGAAAACATCTCCGTGCAGCAAATATATGTATTGATTTATATCATCCGGCAACCGCCTACATACATGGGTATAATACTCTTTCGCCGGGCGATGCTGTTACGAAACAGGCAACAAAATAAAAGTAAAACAACCTGTTGTACGGTAAGCCTTTTCATTTGGTTTTAACACGTATATATACGGACTTTAATTAACTCCGATGTTAACAGGGTATTTTGTGTCCTTTTTGTTAACGATATTTTGCGAAATAATGGCCGACAATTAGCAAAGCAAAGGGAAGGCGCAAAGTTACGACCGAATGTCTCTTACCAGTTGTAACGCTGGACAATTACAATTTTATTTGTTGAGGTTTTGCAACTCGGGTTCCCAGAGCTGGAAAGTAAGCGTTGTATTTTTTGTCTGCCGAGGCATATGTTCAATGCAAAGCTATTTCATTTACTAGAGGTGAGCTATAATCAGCAATTTTCCCTTCATCACCCTGTGTTTCTAATACTGCACCACTGGATCTATGTTGCACTTGGTTATCTATTGTGGAAAAAATAAAATGCGGATTCTTGGGAATATTAGGAATAAAAAAATCTTACATCAAAATGTCTTAGATTGACGTTTTGAAAAGAAAATTTAACTTCAATAGTATTATAGAATGTTACAGTTTGACAACGTTTCTGATTTTCTACTTATTTTAATTTACAATAACACTATTATACACTCTTTCGTTACTCAGACCAAAACGGCAAAACAAACACAACACAATGCAAATCCATAAATACAATAACGTAATGCACCGATCTTTTTCACACAACTTAACTTGACAATTTAAACACTTCTTCAAATAACAAAAACCTAAATGGAAAAGCAAAAAGAGTGAATCAGAAAATTCTTCACATTTTGGTGATTTAAAATATTTTTTCACAGTGATCAAATTTTAGGTCTAAATTCTTTAATGTGAGGAAAATATTCAAATTTGGCAACATTGATCTCTCATAGTCTCTACTACACTCCATAGGTGCATTATTATGAGGTTTAGAACGTATTCAAAATTAAGCATTCTTATCATTCCACAACACGTGCAACAGTTTTAATTTAATCATTTGGAAAATTATTTGTTAAATATATATCTCCAGTATGTTACAAATTGAGGTGCCAATGCCACTGTAACTGTTCGCAGCTTCGGTTCTAGACAGGCTGGCATGTCATTAAGAAGTTTATGTGCTAAATAACCACTCTCGTACTTGTCTGTCAGCAGAAGAATTTAATAATTAATTTAAATTTCAATGTCGCTTAATAATTATTCAGTTATTTTAATTGAAAATTAGCATTCATAGTTTAGCCATTTTCTTTACGTAAGGCAAATATTATTCATAGAAATACGCAGGTACCTGCCATTTTAATAGAGGAAATTAAGCGCATATACACATGTTACTTTTGACATACTAATAGTAACAATTTCTAGCGAAATTCTGCAAATATTCTATTTACTTGTTTTTTATTATACTAGACGGCCGAACATATAGAGTGTGACTCGTGTTATAAACATGCTCACAATATACAGCAGTCGACACAAATAGACATACATGCAGCCCGTATTTTTTTCCTATAAAATCGTGTGCCGTATATCTCTGAGAACATACCCGATTATACAGCTTCTGTTGCAGTAAGTACGCATGCGCCGCAGTTTTCTATTGGCTGTGGCGAATTCCATTTCCAGCGCTATCATGGGCGAGTAGGTATTTTGTTCGCGCTGGCAAAATTTCGGGCATATCTTTTCACTAATTTAATTATGAATGTAATTAATTTTAGTAGTGATTTTGTGTTCTTAAGAATTGAGAATAATTCAAGCTCTACAGCGTATTCTCAAAATCGTCCTAATTTAATAAGTGAGGAATATCGGATGATGACATGTATAAAGAGTTTAGGGCGCGCGGTCAAAATATGAGTGTAAGTGATGTTGAAATATGTATTTCATTAACAAAAACGTGAGTAGCATATATGCATAGTGCAAATAAAAAAAGTACAACTGCGAAACGAAAAATAATGGAAACTCGCGGAAGAAAGATGGTATTTTTAAAATGTGTTTTCGACAAAAAAAAAAGTTGGATTTGGACCTTCCGTACTCGTCTCTGTGTTGTGAATTAGTCACTCTCTATTATTTTCGACCTTGGGTAATTGATAATACAAGATAAAAAATTTGGAAATATGTCTTAGCATTTTTATTATCCAACGCTTCGAAATTGGCAAAAACTGTTTTTACTAAAAATAATAGTTGCTAGGTATGTAATGCAATTATTTTTGTCATTTTTGTATATTTTTTATATTTGATCGCCTTCAAATTTAGTACGCTTATGAAATGTTGCTCCTCGCACGCTTCCACCGTCACGCTTTTCTACAAGCTAGCGATTAGTCACTCTCTAGATTTTCGACCGCTGACTATAGGAATGCTGAAAAACTTACCTCCGCTGACAATCGGTGAGGTTACAGCTAACACTAAAATCAGTAATGCCGGCCCTGGCTCCTTCAGTTGAGTCCACGCCGACATGGCGCGTCCTGAAACAAATAAAAAAAAATTAATGGCATGCCAGAGTTGGTATAACTGCAGAGATCAATGTAGATAATGTAGAAGAAACGTAAAGTGATACTAAATTTTCAATTTACTGAAAACGACTCGCAGAAATTGTAATTTATCGGGTGTTATGAACAGAAATGAATCTCACAAAATATGAAATATTAATGGGCAAAAAGAGTGTAACGGAAAAATATTTCGGACACAAAACAGAAACGTGCCGAAAAAGTTATAACTGTACAACACGTTTCGGATAAAAATTACACGCTCCACTAACTCTAAAATAGGCTGACCATAAAATTCGGCAGAAGCCGATATAAACAAATAATTTACAAAAGATCCACGTAACCGAAAAAACTGCCTAAAAAACTTGTTTATGTAAAATTGGAATAGTGGGCATCTTATGTGGGCAGAAACATCATAGAGTTCACCAAATCTGATGCATCTCTAGGAAGAAAACAATGTTCGTTCAAGACGACAAAATGTAGAACATAATTAATAGAAAAAAAAGTAAATAAATATTCAATTTTTCAGATTAGGTACCTATTGTATTAGTTTATTGTCGTCAGCATTAATGTCAAAAGGTTCAAATTACCGAATTGTGTGAATATCACTATTTGTGTTTTATTTAATATAATTTTGCAGTTACAAATTCTTTTAACTCATATTTTTATTATAATTTTTAATAAATTTACCAAATTACCTTATTGTTTCATAAATTATATAAAATTCATATCAAATATAATATCGATGTCAAGACAACTTAATTACTTTTTAAGCATTACATTTGTAAATTATGTTATTTTGAAATGAAAATGATGCATTATTTTTTTATTACAAGAATGTATTGCGGTCGACGTATTTGTCGCTGTAAAATTATCAAATTAGTGGTGTTTTTAGGTACAGAAGTCTTAAAAAATAAAATATAATAAATAATACTCTTGATATTTTGTTCAAATAAAATAATTACATTTACAAAGCGCCTGTAAAACCTGTTTTCCAGTTCAAAAGTTTTCGCTCAAGTGCATGTGTTATATGCAGTGAAGACAAAATCGCGAGCAGCTGATGTTTTCAAGTACAAGAAACTTCAATGTACTCAAATTAACAATTTACTGGTATGTTCTATTCTGGTGAATTCGGTAATGCCAACCAAAACAAAAATCCCAAGGCGGATTTGTACTTGATATTTTCTGTGAATATATAAATTACATTCATTTTTTAATCAATCAAATAGAAGCTTTCGGAAATAAAGAAATATTATAAAAATAAAATGCAGTAACAGAATTAACGTTAAGTTGAATTTCGCTTTCAAACATTGTAAGACGATTCAACAAGAGAATTGAGTCAAGAAATGTGAACATGAAAATTGACTCAATAAACATTTTTGACCTAAAAAGCAAGTATAGGACACACATTTTACTATTTTAAACGATTTTTCACAATTATTTTCACATACTTATAAATAAAAAGTAAAAATGTAGTCCTAGATGTTGTAACAATATTTAGGTCCATCTGCAGTTAAATTTTAAAAAATATGTATTTTCAAAGATTTCTGCACTTAAAAATGTGTTGATTTGAACACTTTTTCATGTTATTTCATGGTTTTAGTTTCGTAGGTGACATGAGACAACATTCCTGTTATTTGCTAAGCTTAGACTATTCAGGTATTAAGTGTCTAAAATTATTTATCTTTGAAGAAAACACTAGTTCAAGATCACAGCGCACTTAAGATCGACAATGGCTCAATATAGTTTGTTAAATTTAGGTTTATTAGGTATTGAGTCAAATTTAACTAAAAATTGTGGATTTATGTAGATAATAGATTCATTTTTACGTCGAAAGGCACGCAAAACCCAATTATTAGTACATACATTGCCAAAAACAGTTTTAGATATAATAGTACCCTGACGTATAATGTATTAAAGTATTAGTTTAGCTGTGTCATTTGTTTATATCTTAAAAACATGAATGTGTAATTTTTTAAACATAGGTATTTTGTATCGCTGAATAAATAGATCTAAAGCCATAGTAGGCCAAATAGGTATAGATATTTGTTTAATAATTTTTTGTCGTCATGTCTGTTCACGAGTTAGTAATGTAATGTCGTTATGTAGCTTACATAAATGTAAACTAAAAACACAGTGGCGTTGAACTTCCATTGAAAATTTTCATATTATCGAGGCCCTGCTCTGGCTTTTGACGACCCTGCGAATAACTAGTGGTTTTTCTACCTGATTCATAAAAATATTTTCTTGTCTCAATATATGGATGTGTAACAAATAATAATTTAAATATATGCATATATTATATCAAGGAGAACAATCTAATAGAAATCTTACGGTCTATAAATGCCTACGTACTTACTGCTACGTATATTAAGCTGTCATACGACGATATTTTATATAAATTTGCGCGTCGCATAGATCTTGTTTTTCCGTGTGAAAAGTAGCGACCGCGATAAATCAGGAAAGATTTAATTCTCGAATTCTTTCATGCGTAACGAATTTACATATTCTTAACCGTATGTGCGTGGTATCAAATTACAATAAAGTTCAGTGAATCCTCAATTTTATTCGCGCGTGGGTCGATCGCTGCTATTACCGAATGTTTTGAAACAATTATTATTCGACTATTATATACGTATACCACACAAAGTAATTAAATGCAATGATTTATCTAACAATAAATAAATATCAAGTTGGTTTTGAAACTGGTAATTAGACGGAATTACCCTACTCTACTATAACCTTTAATCACTTCACTTTTTCATTGTTATTTCTTTCGTCCTACAAAAAATTTACGATTCGTTGCCTTTTAATTTGTTATAATGGCTGTCTGTTGCTTTATTAAGACAATTTGTTATCTAAAATTGATGTAGAAGCAAGCATATTAAAGTAATATTATATAAAAAAATTACCGTGGAATATTTGTGTCCTTCCAAAAAGGATAATTAATGTTTGCTTGATTGATGATAATTGTACGGTTGCTGAACATCAAAATGTACAAAAAACAAAGGTCCCAAAATGCAGTATTATTGATGAAATGTTTCCCATTGATATTATATTAAACATTTGCACAGTCGACTATAGTATACAGAGTAATTTGTTATTCCGTTATATACAGCGTGGCTCTAATCATAAAAAAGTTGCGCCTTTCCATGGACCATCAAGATAAAATAAACAGATCCAAGATATATGCTGCCGCTGTGAAATATTTTGAAAAAAAAAATGAAAAAATCATTTTCTCAACAGAAACATCTGAACTTTGGTACAGAGAGAAAATGATATACTCGCGGCAAGAATTCAGATGACTTACGTCATACAAACAAATGAATAATTAATTATATTTTCATCGAAATATTTAAGAAACTGCAACTGAGAGTAATAGAACTATATACTGCATTAAAATTTGCCTTCCTGAAAAACCTGCATCAGACTGTAATTAACACTAGATCTGTTCGTTAGCATTGCTCGAATCAGAGTAAATCTTTTTTAAAACTCTTGATCCTAATATTTCAACTGAAACAAATTTAAAATAAACTTCCATGAATAGGATACCTAGCACGTCTTCTATTAAATCTTTGACCACATTTTTTTGAAAACCAAATTTAAGTACTTTGTAGGAGTAGGAATGAAGTACTTTGAATTGAATAACTTGACAGTGGACTTCGTTTCTAGTTGCATAATAGAATCCAGAATGTAATTTTGAATGATAACATAAGAGAGGTATACCGCAAGGTAGTGTGTTGGGTCCATTACATTCAATTGGATTTGGTATTGATTTTTGTTTTACAATTAATTTTATGGATTCTTCAATTAAAATAGCAGTGTTACATATTGTCGTGTTTGCAATTTTTTTATACATCTGGTACTGTCACGATCCAATATGGTGCCCATAAAAAAACAGTTGAATCTTGCAGAACCGAAATTATTGTGTGTAGGAATTTTCTTTCGACGTATATTGACTTTTCCTATATTTTTATTCCTCTGTACCAAATTTCAACTCTTTATGTTGAGAAATAATAACGCCAAAATCTGTTTTTTTTTCACAATATTTCAGCAACGGCAGCATATATCTTCAATCTGTTTGCTTTAATGGCCATGAAAATGTAAGTTTTTCTTATTTGAGCCACCCTGTATGTTTTATACAGTTGTCGGTGGTGAGCCATGAAAACGGACCACCATGTATAATCATTGTTAAAAATTCTTAAAATATTTTTAATACATTTTTTGGCGTTACAATCTTACCATATCAGGTGTTTTACCATAAATTAACATGTCAAGCAGCAACTAAAAAGTTCCATTTTTGTTTATGCACGTTCAGAAACATCAAACAAACACTAGGTATAAAATATCGAAACGCACTGTTCACATTACGAAGTAGGTATATAAGCATATAGGGATTGTAGCGACTGTACGATGCACAACTAGTTTAAGGTTGACATCTAGTAGTAATATTACATCTGAATTACGTATTGTCTTTTACTTAAAGGGATTTTAGTACCAATTTTAAAGCAAAGAAATTAGTCCTAAGTAAAATATGACCGAGATGGTATCTTATTAAGAACCGACAACGATTGTCGTGTAATGAGGAGCTGACTGAATATTCTCATCATCTATCTAAAGCAAACAAGCACCAACCAAAGTACTTAATTAGTTAAAGAGACTATGAGAGCACCGTTTCCATTTATTCTATTAGCTCTTTCATAGTAATACGTTTGTTTGTCTGTAAATTCGACAAATGGACAAATCATAAATACGTCTTGAGAATGGACTCGTAACACGTTGAGCAAACTGGCCGCCAACACCGTTCCCATGGAATATTATTTACAAGGGACTGCCTTTGAGCAAATGTTTGAATTTTAACTTAGGCCTCAGTTAAATGTGAGAAGAACTGCAAACCGTATATCTTTTTCAAACAACGCATCACTAAAAAACCTCTCGTACATGAAAAGGCACACGGAGAGATTAATACACTTATTCCAACGCTATATAGCTTAGTTTCACTATTGCTCAAGTATAGTAATACTTTATTAAAAGATTAACTTATTCTTGTATAATAAGAATTGATAAGATTTGAAATTCTTCACTTAAGAATAAGAATTACTTGAAATCAAAGAAACTCCTATACTTAATATGAGATAAAATTATTTTTGTTTAAAGATTTGCATTTAGATGATACGAATTACCTAAGTCAACAATTGTTATTCTTGAAATAAAATTATGTTTTCTTTACTTAAAGTTTTAAGTGACTTGAAAGAAGCACATAATTAGGAGATATTATTAGTATTCAGTACTGTTGCTATATTAATTTTTTTACGATAAATTTTGTATGGGTATTTTATTAAAAAAAAATTATTATTAAATTGTATTAAAATTTTTGTAAAGGAGATTTCTTGGTGCAATAAATACTAATAACTGATTTATTTTTGCGTTAAATATACACTGCCGCTTTCTCTCTGATTTTTTTAAGGATTTATATTTTTAGAAAATGATTAATTATTGTGAAATAGCGTACAATTAGTATGAACTGAAAAAGTTATTACAGTTGGTAATGTTGTTCTTATAATAAGCACTTTCTAGGAGGAGGGGTATTTTGAATTAAATAATTTGGCAGTGGACTTCTTATCTAGTTGCATCCAGAATGTTATTTTTAATGATGTAGAGGTGTACCTCAAGGTAGTGTGTTGGGTCCATTATTGTTTATCCAGTCTTGTGTTTCATTTGTACAAAATTGTACTAAAGTAAGTTTTAGATGACCTTATTTTCGTCCAAGAAAGCTAGCCTTAATCCATTCTTTACTAAACACCCTATATAGGGATAATTTTAAATAAAAAACCAATTCCTACAATATTAGAAATTAATGCAAACCTGCTTAATTGGTTTGGAAGTGATAAACAACTGAAGATTATCCTGTATGAAAAATGATATTACAGCAAATATGTCATTTCCATAGAGTCCAACATCTAATCAGATAAATTATCTACCCCCATGTCGTAGCAAAGTACATGTACCCATACATAAATACAACATTAATAACAATTAAGGCAAGGTCTTCGTCATTAGTAGTCATAAAATATATTAATAGAGCAGTAACACGTCGACCTTTGCAAATAACAACATTGTCCGAAAGAAATTCGGTACTTGGTATGCCCACGCAACATCTACTTTCGTTGATTCCGATTACTCACTTGAATGTTTATTATGTCAGATATCGAGGTCTGACTAATTCAGGTTAATAGTTCTTAATGCAAATAATGTGCTCCTGATAGGTGCGAATTAAATTCCATTTAAATGTTCAAGCGTAAATCTATAAGTAATAAATCAATTGTTGTGTCTGAAATACCAGTAGTTTCGTGTTTTTTGTACGTAAACCAAAATTACTTGCAAATATATAGTTATATAACATTCTTTTATGTAAGCAAATTAAATCTGTCAACTTTTTGATATGCATTCGAAATTAATTTATTTGTCAAGTTAACTTTACTTGTTTTTTGGATATGAAAGTGCTTGATTGAAATTCACAGTCGTTTATTTTCACATTTCATTCTGTAGCAGAAAATTTTACAATTATGTAATCTAATTTTAAATTCCACATCTTGATTTTATTACATAAGCTCAGTATATCGCCATTAGAAAAAAATGTCATTTTTCTCGATGGCACGGAGAAAATTTTTTTGCGCCCATGAGCTTGAGATACTCCAGGATATTTGATGGATTTGTTTGACATCTGACAAGATGTGGTTACATGTTGCATTACGTCTATTCAGGTTCCCTTCTGTCGGATAACTAGTCGGTTGCCTCGCCTCCTATGACATACTGAGGAGAGCTAACAAGTTCAAAAACGGTATATGTCTGGTGTGCCCTAATGGAAGACTTCGACAGTTTGCTATAAGTTTTTCTTTCCTTATATAAATAGTTAATACTACACCGTAAAAAAATTGAGTAAAATTTTACTCAAATTTAACACAATTATTTGTTAAAACGAGTCACCTGATTGTGTTAAACTACGAACAGAATTCGTTGAGTAATGTTTGGAAATATACTTAGTATAAGCACCGATATGTAGGTATCGTTAAAAGAATGAAATATTGAATATGACCATATTGTATACATAGCAGACAATGTTAACTTCAAATTTTTAATTATCTACGTTGTCATTTTGCCCATACGATACTGATACTGATTAGGAAGACAGATAATAATGAGGTACAAGTGGTTATATACGTGGATTTTTAGAAGGTTCTATTGAATTGTAAATTTTGTTAGCGTCTTAGGCGAGTGTATGTTTTTCTCAAAGTGACATAAAAGGAAAATAAAGATAATCCTCGCGCGACATTCATTCTTGTCAGGCGTTACATGTACGGTACAATGCCTGTTATATCTCTAGATATCTCCATATTGAGAGTTCGATCGCGACAACTTTTTGCATCGTATATTTTACTGCCTTGGGAAGAGATTCATACGACTGATTATTGCGTTGCAAGGTTCGAAATGCTTAAATTTAACCTATTCGGCAAATCTTTGACACCTTACTTACTCTATTACTGTAATATAAATACAAACAGACATAAAGTTTACATAATTATATGGACTATATTAAGGTTGTTCAAAGAGACTGCAATGAGCAATCAAACAACGAACCTTCTTAATATGTAACTAACTTCTACACTTTTTATATACCTATATATTTCAAAATTATTCGCAAAATTTGAATATTTTAATCAAAACCAACTTTGTTTTTACCACATTGAAATCCACCGCTGCAAATTTGTAGATTAACGGATTCCACCAAGAATAACAACACGTGGAATTATTTATTTAAGTAATTCTAACTTTGCCTGAGTGCCAATCAATTGTGTAAAGGTTTTTAACATCCGTTTAAATTTAAGTGCATTCACTAATAGAATACGAAACGTCGTAGAACTGAATGAAAGCGTTTTCTCACCTTGTCTTACCCGTCGCTTACTTAAGCATATATTTAAGCGTCTGTTGGGTACAGCATGGAGAATTATGCTTTTATAGTAGTGTAATTATGTTATAAATGCATTAGGTGTTTGAACTTTTATTTCGGGGAATGTAAAAAGCAGATATTCGTATGCATATCTTTGAAAAAACCTTAAATATAACGAATACATTCACATTTTGTTTACTATTGAATTGAAAATGTTTTGATCTATTTTTCAACAGAAAATCTAAATGGTATATGTTATTTTGCATAATTATAGAATAAATGTCCTTATTATACAGGGTGTATGATCGATTATGCCTATGATAACGTTATATAGAGGTACCTACACTAATCATGTTTATTTGTAATTTTATTTGTAAAATAAGAGCTACGTCTTTACCTCCCCATTATTTTACCAGTAATTTCACATAAATCGTTTAGTTTTACAATTTTATTGAAATATTTACTAAATTTTTGTAAATTCCTTTTGTGATTTTATAACAATTTGTACATTTTTGCTGTGTTTATTTTGTACTTCTACATTTTCTTTATTCTACATTGTAAAATTTCTCTATTTTTAAAATAGTTTCCTAAAAATACAGTATAACGTTCCTCTATTTTTATAATGCCTGCTTACTTAAATATAAATTTGCATTTTTCCACTTTAAAAAAGATAAATATTTTATATTGTAGGTACCTACCTATACATCTACTTTTTTTCAGGATTACTTCAAGTTTTAAATAATATTAGATAATATTTATATTTGAAAATATTCATGACGCGATCACATTTTTCAATAAATTTCTGCAGATAAATATGTACAATAACATACAAAGTTGAAATATTAAATATATAGGACGTGCTTTCTTCAGTAGTGCGATTACAAAATTTATAATGCAAATGTTGTAGAATTTTGTAGATTAGTAGGAAAAGTTTTAACACTATTTTATCTGGATTTATAACCCGGTGAATTTTTCGGTTCACGCACCGAAATACACTAAAAAAACTTTTTTTCCAACGAATAGTTCAATTTATTTTTATAAAAAACCTTTTTTGGTATAATAATCATATTTTTGTCAAAAATACATGGACTTATTTGATATGTTTTTTTTGAGTATTTATTTAAAGGTATCAAATAGTTATTTGAACACCTTATAAAAACTTAATTTTAAAATATGATTCAAATAAATATATGTTTTTATTTTCCTAAGCAATTTGTTCAAATTTGTATAAAAATAATGTTTTGAAAAAAAAAAAATGTTTTTTGATCGAAATGAACGTGCATTTCGAATCAAGTAATATGTTTATTTAATTCAAAAATGCATATTTTTACATTAGGTATGTAGAAAAGAAAGAAATGGAGACTTTTAATGATTTTTTTAAATGAAATTTTATTAGGTTATTTTATAGTCTTTTGAAAAACCGTAAATTAAAAAACTCAATTTCCTAATATAGTTGTATCGTCGAAAAAAATATTTGTTTGAAAGGAAAAATTCGAATTGTTATCTATAAACAAACAATAATTGTCATTAGGTGACCGCTAGATGTAGCTGTGCTATATTTCGCATACTTACGTTTGTAAAGTTTGAGATATATTAACAACCAGGGTTAGTCGTTAGTTAACTCACAACTCACCTGTAACGTAGTGACGAGAGCTAATAATCTCGAAACCGTCATATGTTGATTATTTGCTATAGATTGGCAAGGTGTAATTCAATGCTGGTCGGGACATTAGCCCGTAGCTGTTTACTAAAATTCCTTGTTGACTACAATAAGCAGTTTTTAATTGGAAAATAATCTTAGAAATATACAAATATTGTTTTATCATATAATAATTAAATCAACACAAGAAGTGTCTGATGGAAAAGGAAACAATGTTTTTTTAATTAAACAAATGCTTTCTTTACATAAAATAATTTTTGTTTGGCCCTATACAAACAAATAATTCATTTCCATGAAACAAAAGTTTTTTGAGGCATCAAATTTTCTCTTCAATGTACCTTGTACTTATAAATACGTCCTTAATCGATTTTAGTTGCGTTAAATTTGAATTATCAGCGGATGCGGCTTTTTTTCAATCGTTATTCTCCATTGCGTATCGCGTGGACGTCCTGTAGCAGTTTTCTGAGAAGACGCTGCACCGCCACGGGCTCGCCTTGGCATGGACGGATGCACACAGAAGAATATGCTAACAGTACAGTTGGCCTTGACTGTGAGGTGTTCCCACGTGCTATGCGAAGAAGATACACACTCACAGATTTTGCACAGATACCCATAACGCGAGCTGTACATAAATACAGGTAACTTGTAATTCATAAAATCCGAGCATTGTCTTGTATGGAGAAATCTCGAGGGAACATCTCACAGGTATTATTTTGCGTCGCTCTTCCACGCCGATGTTACTGTTAAAACTGCAGGAAATTATTGCTGCCTGTCTTAAATTGCTCTTCCTTGATGGCAACGATTATATGTTAAACTTTATTGGAACTGTTTTTATACACTGCAAATCGTTAGAGAAACAATTACACTACAAGAAATTCAGAGGGTTCAGATCAGGCGATCTTGGAGGCCATTAATCAGGTAGATTTCTTTGTTTGGGGATATTTGAAGACATTAGTGTATGGTACTCCTGTAAATAGCCTGAAGCTGCAGCTACGGATTAATCAAAAGTGTCAAGAAATCCAAACCAAGGAGGATGTTTTCGAAAGAGTTCGAATATCGCCGAGACGAAGATGTCGTGCCTGCTTGGAAATGGACGGAGGACACTTTGAACATCTTCTGTAACTTTGTTTTTTGTTTGTTAAAAGCTTTCTTTGTCGGTTTATTCCTAATAAAATAAAATGTTTGAAAAACGAATAGTGGTCCATATCTCCGCAACCGTTACTTTGCGGACCCATGTTTATTAAGACTTTTCTGCTTATTTTGGTTCATACTATTACCTCCTGAAATATTTTTCACTCTTTTTTAACACCCAGTATACTCTATTTTATATCTGGAGAGAATTCAGGACCATACGCAGCTCATATTGTTGTCATATATTTATATAAATTTAATGGTATTGATTCAGAATCCTATACAAACGTGAAAACTAGCGTTTAAAAGAATGTTAGCCAATGTTTGTGATACATACGTGTACATTTTTTAATGAAGTGGACGTGGAAGAAAGGAAGTGGATTTTTCGGAATACCGGAATTATATCAACAAACGTGGTTTTCATGTACGCCATATTTAGTACGCGCCAAACCTTAGCGAAGCGAGAGATTTTTCATATATAATTGGTAAAATATGGATTTCAGTAGTGATAGTACTACAAAAGACATTCTGAATGCACCTCCTGAAATGTTTAAAGCCGCGGAGGAAGCGAAAGGAAACCTGTTGCTAGGAAAATTTAAAAACATATGATTTTCTTAAACAGTGTTCCTTTAAAGCCCGAAATACTACACTAAAAATGTTCTTTTAGCATATTTTTTGGGAAAATGTGAGAACTGTAAGGCGTCTTCTTTGCGGTCGTATTATTTCATGTTAAAGGCAACGGTAAAACATCGACATAATACATATTCAAGATTAATAACATTGTTAAGAAGAAGAAATAATGGTTACAAACCGAAGAAGTCAAGAGTATTGGTTAGATATAAAATTGACACTTTTATGAGAGATGCTCCCGATGAAATACTTTTAATGATCAAGGTAATTTGTCATCAAATGTAAAATAAAATGTATCTACCTACATTATTTTTTAATTAGGAAGCACTGATTTTTGGCATATGTGGAGCTTGTTGTAGAGAAGAGTTATGTAACATAAGAATATATATTCAGGATTTAGATAAAACTGTGCTTGTAGCTATAAAAGAATTCAAAACTAGTGGTGGTTGGGAAAAATTCTTTGGGTCAGATTCTGTACAAAATAGTAATTATTCTAATCTTAAATTAGCAAACCCAAATTAATATATATTAGGGATCGTTTTCGGCGTCTTTTGCTACTTTATTAGACGACGCTGAAACAGGTATAGAACATAGTAGAAATAATAAAAGAGATGATATTGCAACGACGAATCAAAAGTAAACACATTTTTTTAATTACTTGTAAGTTCATTTAGCAAAGTTGCTTTTGTTATAACAACCATTTTGGTGCCTATTTAATACAGATATTTTGTTAAAATTAATCGATTTCTCCTAATGGCTAAAATATATTTATCTCAGTGTATGCCGCGTACATCTGGCGTGTGCATAATCATTGCTATTTCTAGGTCTGTATAGAAGTAGGTACTGTAATATTAATCCTCAGAATATAATACCTTTGTATATAACACAAAGAATAAAAAGGCATCTCATCCAGGTGTTACATCCCAAGTTAACTGCGAGCTGTTCCATTGTCCGCCACTATAAACTAAACATTCAAAACGGATGCGGACGTCCTAAACTTTGATAGTAATAGTTGGTGAACAATATGGTTACACACGCGCGTATACATTTTATATAGCGCCTCTATTCCGCGTCAAATTGGATCTGTAACTTTTTGGAAATTGCTTTTTTATGGCCACTTCACAAACATTAATGTCTGTCTTTTATTTATCTACCTATATATTGCTTTTATATTTGTCTCCCAATGATGCCCGTAATATCCAATAATTGTAAAAATATAACATAATTTACTTAGTGAAATTTCACTTTTGCAAAATGTACGTACTTCAACCCACACTTCGAAAGTGTGGTACATTTTTTAACTTGTTAATTTACCACTCTTTCGGGTCTTGAAATTAAAATAAATTGTGATAATACGTTAGTGCGACTAATTAGATTTTCTTCTCTTGGAATGATTTGCAATGTAAATGTGTGTCAAAATGGAAGTATGGCCAAAGTAAAACAATTTTCCGTACGTCACGGTACAAATCTTGATGGGAATCATCAGCTGGACTTTCCGCAACGTCAATAATAAATTAAAGTTCATCAAAATATGATTCACCAAAACCAGCCCACAAAAAAGCATTCGAAGGTCACTCATCATGCCCCATTTACAGCTATATGGTTTTACAACAGTTCCTGTACATGTAATTCCTTTTTTTTCACAGAGCATTTTAATAAAAATTCCATTAGAATTTGCAGTTATCTCGGTCGGGAGGACCTGAAAATCTCGTGTTACCGTTGCTTTTTTTCGTCGGATTTTTATCACCTTTCACTGCTGCTTCTTATGCCATCGGAGAACAGCTTAGACGACCTCAAGACATTTAACCTACTTCTATTACACGAGGTTATATGTAACAAGTATTTAAATGATCTAGATATGGCGCCCAGCACTTTTTTCAGTAACGGGTTTTGTGAAATGATTATGAATGAGAGGTTCGCCTGGTTCCTCTTTCCAAAGGCTGAATAGTGATAGTCTACGAAATAATTTGTGCTGGGTATGACGAAGAACCAACTCAAACAGACAATAACAGTACTAGTTATTTCTGCAACTTGCTATATGGTGAGATCGCGCTCATAACAGCTAATGTCAATGACATTGGCTAAAAAAATGGCAGTGATTCATCAAGGAAAACGACTTGGAACGGATTAGTTCAAAACTTGTTTGCAAACAGGAATTATATCTCAAAATTTAACCTTGCCAAAACTACCTAGTTACTAAACTGTGTCAATAGTTATACTTGTCAAATGTCGTCTTCACGAAGACAAGCGAAAGAGTTTATAAAACGCTAAATTTTTATATTATTTATTTTTATCACTCACAGAGATGATATAGTAAAATACTTAGCTCTACTTTCGACATTTTAAAAAGAATTAATTTAGATTAAAATTTCGCTCATTTTTGTCAGCTATCTAAGGCTAAAAAATAAATACACATTAAACTCTGTTTTTATTAAAATTTTGTGTATTAAATGTCAAAATATGTTTACCAGAGAGGTTATGTTAAGTTTTTCTTACAATTTTGACATTAAGAAGAAGAAAACATTTTGCGCTGTTGCCGAAATAGTAGTAAAATTTTAAAACAGTTTTAGAAAAGGCGTGTTTGCAATTTGAGTCCTGTTATTATTAAAAAAAAAACTGTTAACAAATATCTTTAGGACAAAATTTTGTTTACGTACGTCCAATATTAGTAAAGAATCAGTCATATTTAATTGACTACTAAAAACAAATTATTTAAAGAAAAAAATAAAAGAAAAATGATATGCAAATAATACAAAAACTGCAAATTGTTTTTTACCAATATCCGTTATTCATAAACTTTTCCTTTAACCTTCGTAAACCCAACGATTATTCAAATGAAGTAGTCTGGAATATCAAATACCTAATAAATTTGTCAACTGAGAATTCGAAAAAGTATATTTATTAGCTGTTTATTTAAAATCAAATTTTATTTGTTGACTGTATATATCCTTTAGTTTTTTTTTAATAATATACTAGTTTTTCCCCGATAAACTTAACTTATTAATCTAAACATAGTTTAAGTAAAATTTATTTGTGGAAAAATCTATAGTATAGTATATTTTTGTTTCAGCACTTCAAGATAATTTCTATTTTGTAAATATCTACAAAAATGTTTTTAACAGATTTCCACAAACAATTATGAGATATTTTGAATTCTATTTTTATTTATTTAACATCATTTCTTGCAGCAATCTAGAATATATTTAATAATTCTTTAATAATGTTATACTCAATGGTAGAATTTTTTTCTCGTGTATGTCAAACAAAATATTTCTTTCAGTCGTATAGAAACTAAAAAATAATGTATTCACTGAAATTAATATTTATTCAGTGCATCAAATTAACTTATCTTCGAAAAGGTCAGGTTTGCAGTAACAATTCTACCCCACACGATGGGAAAAGGATAATAAAGCCAGAAATATGAGCGACTCAATAAAACTCCTCTATTTTTGTGAGGCTTACGGCCATATTTTATTTCGTTATTCGTACACTACGGCACTACAGAGATCCAGCAGATATTGATCTACATCCGGTTGCCATATTTCTCTTTTACGGTAACAGCATCGTTAAGTTTGCACATCTGGAGGATCAGGTTAAGAAGTATTGTTAGGTACATTTATTTTCGCTTGGAAGGGCCATATAGTATTTAGAACAGTCACATTTTTAGTAAAGCGCCATCGCGATAAGTAAAAAGTTGAATTGTTGCAAAGAAATGGATTTTTAATTAAATTTGGTTACATACTTTACTATACTTTCGAATCGAAGTTGAAACATACAAAGAATGTCGAATTAAGCTGTAGACAATTTACTTTGCCTTTATGTGTGAAAAAGAGTAATTGCTTCATAATTTTGATGCTCGGCTGATAACAATTCTTAATTGAAGTGTTTGAAAGTGTTGTCGCAAAATACCTCAGCATGTGTTTTCGTCCAGACGTTAAATTAGTTGTCTGCTGCCGGCAGCCTTTGAGAATTTAGCACAAAAGGCTAAGGCAGCAAAAATCTCAAGTGCCTATAAAAATTATAGCCTGTGTCATCTGCCTCTTAAGCATATAAATCTTCCGAAGCATCAAGCTGCATTTTGTAATGATCTTGGAAAGGTACGCGTAATGTCGACGCTAGAGAGCACTTTAGACTGTTTTAAAGATAATTTATGCTAATTCGGAGAAGATATATTAGAGCTCAACAGTAGCTTATAATTACTTTAATTGTAAAATGAGCTTCCCAAGTTAATGACGTTCGACAGTAAAAAATTACTGGTTGTGAATATTTAAGTGATCTTTTTATATTTAACAAAAAAAAAAGCGAATTGACGAGTTATAGAAACCATTAGAATATATAATTTAATTTGCAAGAAGAAAATTGGAACTGTATTTAAAAGTGTTATAAAATAAGTGTTAAACATTGTAAAATATAGTGGAACGTGAAAAATAAAAGAAAAACTAAAAAGCATGAGATAATATTAAGAAATTAAAAAAATATTATTAAGCAGTGTTTCATGTAGAATTGTTAAAAATTGTAAAATATAGTGGAACATAAAAAAATAAAAACTCAAAAGAAAAAATAAAGATACATGAGATAATATTAGGAAACTAAACAAATATTAAGTAAGCAATGGTTCATGTAAAATCTACTTTAAACAAGTGGTATGAATGCATAAATAAGTAATTACAGCGCCTTCTACTCATAAATAATAAATCTATTACTAGATTTTATCGTAACGGACGCATTATTGCGGATAGGATTCAATAAAAATAGACGTCAGGTGAATGTAAACCGGAAAATATGATATCTTTGGTGTACGCCGCATCTATTTATAGAAAGTAGATGAAGATCAAGTTCAGCTCGAGACGTGGGTCTGCATTCGGCTAGAAAAGCACTCGATAGACGTACGAGTTCAGCCAGTTCGTGGCGTTTTCTGATTTTTCTACGCGCTAAACAAACTCCATTTTCTTTACTTTATCACCGCTGTTTGCCAACATACTTTGCATCCCCGTGTGAGGCCAACGAGCAAACACACTCGCTCCCACGACATTTGTGCTTCCCTTAAGTACATGGGCGGAGCTGGAAGTGATTTAGTCAAGCAGAGGATCGGTTTTCAAATAGTTCGAATCTTTGTAGGTACTAAATATGTATTCGACGACTTACAGGGCAACGTCCAGTGGAGAATGTAAATACTAATTTTTAAGAAAAATATTGCAATAATGGTACTAACTTTAAAATAAATTAATGCTTTTATTTCGAATTGAATTCAAATTTTTCGTAGAAGTTTTGCATACACCGAAAAAAAATTTTGGTACCTGTAAAAAATGTTTGTTTCATTGAAATAAATCATTTATTTGTATAGAGTCAAACAAATATTTATTTCCTGAACCAAATAATTTTTTTGAAAAAGCAAAAATACAGTTATTTTGTGTAAAGGAAGCATTTATTTAAATTAAAAAATATCTCCTTTTCAATGATACACTAGTGTTGATTTAATTATATTCTATTATCTAACAATATTTATATATTTCAAAAGAATTCTTTTCCAATTAAACATCTGCTTATTTAAATCAACAACTTATTGATCAGGAATTGCTTAAACAACTGTGGGCTAATGCTCCGATCAGCATTGAATTATACCTGAAAAATCTATGGCAAATAGTCAACATACATCGGTTTCGAGCTTATTAGCTCTCATCAGTAAGCCACATGTGAGTGGTAAGTCAAATGATAACTAACCCTAGCAGTTAATGTCTCTGAAACCCGACATATTTGAATATGCAAAATATATCACAGCTACATCTAGCGGCCACCTATTGACAATAATTATCTTTTATTTATAGGAAAAAATTGGAATTTTTCCTTTCAAGCAAATACATTTTTCGGCAATACGACTATATTTAGAAATTGAGTTTTTTAATTTACGGTTTTTCAAAAGATTTATATAACCTAATAAAACTTATATTTAAAAACTTTACAGAATGAATTAGAAGATTACATATTTTTCTTTTCCAGGTTTCCAATAAATATTCTTTCCCCTTTTCTAATAAAATTTAAAAAAATATTTAGTATCATCTACGCCTTTGGATGGTAAGAGGAAACTGTAGATCAAAAATAATCTTGTTTGGGTTTAATATATCTCAAATTGTTATTCAACCTTCCTTTCATAAAAGGATTTCTTTTAACGATATTGGTGCCCTGAAATAGATTTTCTTAAAATTTGTACTTGATGCTTACGGTTTATAAAAAATATATACATATTATATAACTGCAATTTTGTTTTCGCCAATATTCGAAAGTTGCATGAAGCTAAAACAATTAATTTATTCTTATGCTATTATAAAATAAACTTGTTATTATTAGCATTAAGACGTATACTGCTATTTTTTGCAGAGTTACCTTCAACTTTGAGACATAAATGACTTTTCTGTTTAACATCAGACGTAGAAAAACGGTTGCCGAATTTAAAAGCGATTGTGCCGAGCAACGAAACAGTTACGTGAATAGGCTGCAGGTCTGCGGCTTTTATTTATTTAACTTTGCAGCGCTGACCTTAGTCTCCCAGACTACGGGTACATTTCGATTTTTTCTGTCTGATACATCGCCGATTTATCGTTGTATTTGCTGTGACAATATTTATGCACATTTATAAGTATGTATATACTTATGCGCGCTGTAAATCTTGTAATGGTATTTATTCTGCGTTTTCGTCTCACTCTTTCGCTTTTTACCAGTTTCGATGTAATGTATTCCAGAATGGAGACAAGGTCTTTTTGGCGAGACTGGAATTTCTGCTCGAAACGGCTTACGCATTTTATGAAACAGTTTGGCCTACTTGTTTTTTTATTTTTCATCTTTAAGGGTCCTCCGTTTTTAAAATGGTGTTCTTTATATAAAACAAATGTTTTAAACATTTAGTGACTGAATTATATAAAGCTTAGGAGAAATAGTGGGGATGTTATTTCATGTCATCTGGGCATTTTCAAGGATGCCGAAGAAATATATACAAATAGCAGCAAAAAGTGAAAAAGTTGATCTATGATACACATTTTTCTTTCATTCAACTGTAACTGTAAATATTCTTATGCTATAAACTTAGTACTACATATAAAATTGTTTATATACTTTTATTTATAGGTATGTCAAAAGATTTGATAAAATGTGACGTTTGCAAACGCTTTTTAAAAAATAGTATTTAAAAACATCAGAAATTTGATAATTTCATTGAGAAAAATACTGCATAAAATTATTGGATTATAATAAAGTTATGGAATTATTTTGAGTATATCCTGGAAAAAGTGAAAATTTAACAGCTGTTAATTTTCGTATTTATTTTTTATTAAAAGAGTAATAAAATTTGTTATGTGTACAAATCGATGTGCTATGTCTATTAGAATTCCAAATTTTCATTTGTTTTTTATGATTATATTACGAAAATAATAAGATATTCACATTTTTTTGACCCTTAATATAATGGGCCCAAAAAGATAGAGATAAAAGAAATTATATTTCAAATTTTTCAGGACATTTCAGGAATTTTATTTCCATTAATCGTAAATGCCCAAATTTGTTGTAATTTATCTTCTATACAGTTTAGGACGTCTTGATGATGTACACTAAAATTTCCAAAAAGAATTTTATTTTTATTTGCAATTTTTTTTGGTTAATCTTAAATGCGTAAATTTGTTGTAATTTATCTTCTATATAGTTTATTCTGTATATATAAAAATATATGAAACAAACACTACAAAAACAATCATGCACAAAATTACTTACATTCATGCATATTTTTAAAAAAAATTACTCTGAATGTTGAATATTAAAAAAATACATGCACAATAACTTTTATGAAATAGAATCAATTATGTATTTATGTTTCACTAAACTGTGTTTTAGAACTAAATTCCCTTCTTGAGTTTTTTTTAATATTTTTTATGTAATTTTTATTTTATATCTACTGCTTTTTGCAAAATTTTTATATTTTCAAAATATTTTTTTACAAAACGTTGTGTCACAGTAACAAGCGTTCAAACTGAGAATCCCTTTTACATACATGGAACCATTATCATACCCAAAATCACTTTCAGCGAGTTATATACCAGGACTATGCGACATAAGGGCTGTCCCGTGAAAAATCTCGGTACGCAACGCCTATATATCCTGATTCCCACTTGGCACTGTACACCTTATCACACTGGGAAGAAGAGGAAGATCACTTTATCACTTGGCCATTGACTTACCTCGATGCAGATTCCTTCGGGGACGAAAACGGGATGGACGGTCGAAAAAGCACTGTAAGTCCAGGCCGCGCTAGTTGGGAGCACTCGTTAAACTGGCAAATGCGACTGTAGTACAGGGTGTTCGCGAATTGGAGTGACGGTATGGGTCGCACGGAGGTCTATGGGCGAGCTTACGGGCGGCCGGCAAGGAATGAACTCGTGCGATTCTGAGCGCTGCAACTTTAAATACTTGGCGAGCGGGGGAACCGCCGTGTTAGCTCTTAGGCAACTAGTATTTGCTGTACAGTTTCATTGGCTCGCCTCGGGGTAGAGAAGAAACTGTATGGAATGTATATGCGAGGACGCAGCCACAGACGCAGAGCGCGGATAAGGATTTGCGCTCGCAGTCTCCAGCAGGACGGGGTGCCTTCCGAACAGCGTCGCTTTGTACTTTTTGCGGCTCTGTGGAAAGCGTCGAGTGCGGCTCGTTTTCAGTAACAACTACGTTTCCTGTGATATTCCAGATAAAATAATAACGGGGTAGAAAACTGGGAAGCATATAATTGTCATATCTGGAAATGTCACCAATGTTCTGAATTTTCAGTTGTATGTATGGAGTGGGCAAATTTCGATGTTTTAACTCTCGTTAACTATAGAATAACTTTTTTAAGACAAAATTAATAGTCAAAACCAAAATGACCTATCGTCTTTTGTTTTCGAGAAATAAACAAAATTTCAAATTTTCCACTTTTCGATACAACTTGTTTGTAAAGTTAGTATCAACACGTTTTCTGTGATATTCCAGATAAAATCGAAATAAACTAGAAAACTGAGAAAGCATAGAATTGTCATATCTGGAAATGTCACCAATGTTCTGAAATTTCAGTTGTATGTTTGTACAGGGAGGGCAAATTTGCATGTTTTTATAGATTCTCGTTAACTATAGGAGATAGAAAAAAATGAAGCCTTCACTCTCGATCTCTTGTTTTAAGAGAAAATTAATGGTCAAAACCAAAATGACATAGTCTTTTGTTTTCAAGTAATAAAACAAAATTTCAAATTTTCCACTTTTCGATACACGTTTGTAACTTGGTTGTTGTAATAACACGTGTACTGTGATATTCCGAATAAAATTGAAATAAACTAGAAAACCGAGAAAGCATAGAGTTGTCATATCTGGAAATGTCATCAATGTTCTGAATTTTCAGTTGTATGTATGTAGAAAGTGGGCAAATATCGATTTTTTTATATCTCGTTAACTCTAGCAGATAGAAAAAAATTAACCCTTTACTCTCGATCTCTTGTTTTAAGAGAAAATTAATGGTCAAAACCAAAATAACCTATCACCTTGTGTTTTCGAGTGATAAACACAAATTCAAATTTTCCACTTTTCGATACATGTCTGGTTGTTGGTTGTTGATAAAGTTAGAAAAAAATAATTAATACGTTCTTCAGACACTATTTTGAGTCCAGTGTGCTTGATTTTTTTGTAACTTTATTAATTTTTTAGTTATAACCTAAAGTTGTGTTTTATTAAATCGTTATTTTATTCTCTTTTCATTAATATATAATATGTGGGGTTAAATATGATGATTTGCCATTTTATTGAGATAATAATTTATTATAGCATATTTTGTTTCTTTCATTTTCTTGAAGTAGGCGTTTGTCATTTGAAATAATTGCCTGTTACCATTCTTTGTCATTTTCGTCTCAATTGTTACATATCAGCAACGTTATTTAGCTTTTTCCGTATATTAATTTAATTATGTCTTGGATACATTCGCATAATGTTTGTTATTGCCAATATATCATTTTAATGATACTATTATTTGTTTAGACTCATTTTGTCATGATTTCTTCTAAATGTCTTGTCAAAAATATTTAAAAAATTAAATTGATACTCTGGAATAAACTGATTTCTGAGTAAAATGGTGAATAATCATATTTAACCTCACATATTAATAGAAAGAGAAAAAAATAACGATTTCAACTGGCCCATGACCACCTATGGTTTGTTTTAAAGAAACACAAGTAGGTTATAACTCAAAAATTAATAAAGTTAGAAAAAGATAGGCATGCCACTGAACTTAATTATTTTTTTGTAACTTTATAAATAACCAAGTAACAAACATGTATCGAAAAGTGGAAAATTTGAAATTTTGTTTATTACTCAAAAATAAAAGACGATAGGTCATTTTCTCTTAAAAAAGAGATCGAGAGTGGGGAAGGAGTAATTTTTTCTATCTCCTATAGTTACCGAGATATAGCCTATAAAAATATCGAAATTTGCGCACCCCGTGCAAGGTGATTACCCGTAAACGTTGGATTCGATTGCAACTTTGTTATTTTAGGAGATAGATAGACTAATTCCATATAAGGATTTTTTTTTTATCAAAGAAACAATCGACTATCGCACTACAGAGATATTGATATCAACTTGGTTTTTTCTTATAAAACACCCTGTATATTATTATATAGGTATTTGGATCTCCACTTTTTCCTGATTGCATTTAGGTATATAAGCATAATAATGCATAGGTAATTAAAATTATTTTATTTTTTTATTATAAAGAATGCAAAACTATATTTGAATTGATTTTATGGAGAGCCAAGTTTGTAAAAATTGTTCAAACTCATTTCCTTGCTTTTCTATGGAAAACCTATATATGTAGTTCCAAATTATTTTAACAGCTATGCATCATTTTTGGATGTTGGTTCATGTAATCTATACCTTCTTGTGTTCTATCTTGAATTTCTATAATAGTGGTTGGTCTATTTTTATAAACAGTAATCATTAAATAGACCCACAAAAATGTATCAGGTGATATCAAGTCTGGACTATTAGCCGACCGGTATTTTTACTGAACTATAATAAATAAATACGGTAATTTTTTTCTCATGTAAGCGGTGGAGCGTCAAATATGAATTTTACAAAAAATATAACATCTATCTCATTGTTACTATAGCAGTTTTCTGCAGCATTGTGGATCTTTTCTTTTGGTATATTACGATTTTAACAGTTTACCTGCTTGTTTTGAAAGCTTTGTAATGCAGATAGTCCCCAGTGTACAGGGAGGTATATATTTATTCTAGGAATTTGTCGCTCCTCCATTAGGATCAGAGAGCTTTTGATGTTACTGTCATCTTTTGATAGCAGCGTTGTTTGATGTATGTGAAAGACATTTCACATAGTGAATATCACAGTAAACTAAGTTTTCATTTCCTCTTAGTTATCCATACTTATGAATTCCATGTAATATTTAATCCTGTAAGTTGATGTAACTGTTATAAATATTTTATTAACATTTATTTAGGCTACAAATTGTCCTGTCATCGTTTCCTTCTACCTTAGTTATCAATCTGATATTATTTATTAACCATAATATTATTGTATATATACTGTGGGAAATTATCAGTAAACCGTCAATTCTGTGGTTAAGGTAGACAGAAGAATAAGAAACATTCATAAATTCAGTAATCTGTAATGATTAATAATTTTAATATATACTCATAAGCATTGTTGCAGGAAATATATTGGTTGAAACTATATAAACAAAATCGATGATCACTAGCATCATTTTATTATAATTTTCCGTGAATCTGGCGACTGCATAGTCTAAACAGGATGTAAAAAAAAAACATTTCAATATTAAACGATAAATCGTATTTACATTTCTAGCAACTAGGTATTTTTTAAACTCCGACGACTAGTCGCGGAAAAATATGTTTGCATCTCATTAATATTCCTTTTACAAATCGTATTACAGATTTATATTAAATGTACACAAGCAGCCGCAGACGGAGAATGCTATTACAGAGTTGTCGTTCGCAGTTTCCTGTAGGATCACAGGGATTTCTCCTTTGATCTACTTTTGATAATTACTTCGTCGTTTCTGTCATCGTTTAATAGCTAGTTAAACTTAACAACTTATAAGCAATAAAATAGTGATTTTCTTGAGGTTTCCTTGAATTTTGAAAGTGTGATATATTTTCATAGAAATGAAAAGATCATTGCTTTCATTTTACAGACAAGTTGATATTAACATTTCCTGTTGCAAGTAATCACGATTATAAATTATAAAAATTATTTATTTTATTGTAGGTACTTAAAAATTAACAAATAAGGCATGAGATAAAGGGTAAATCTTAAATAAGGACAAATAATTTGACTGCAATGAGCCATTCTTTAAAATTTCAAATATTTACAGATTTTGAGGACTGCTGACCAGATAGAGTATTGACCATATGATCTGCTGAACGAGAGGTTGCCATATCGCCCCTAAAATAGGTATATATTTTTTTACTTTAACGTAAAGAAAAATTAGATAGGTAGCACGCTAAGCAGTAATATTAATCCAAATGTTAACTTCTTACCATCGATTAAAAAAAGTACATATTTAGTTACCGCTTTTCTATAATCTGCGGAAGTTCGTAGTCGGTAACATAGATCTTCAGATTATTATAAATTCACCCAATCAGTGCTAGCCATTTCGAATCCAGCCACGAATTGATTTCGTGCTTCGTAGTAGTGAACAGAAAAGTAATCTTGTACATGAAATGTGGAATAACAAAATAGCCAGCTTGAGGTATGCGTTCAATATCAAGAAAAAAAGATTGTTGGAAAATTTCAATAAAAAGAATACAATTTTGAGAACAGATCGCCAGGCAAAATAAAATATTTTTTTTAGCTTTGTCTGAAATGTATTGTGTATTGCCAGCATTTGGATTAAATGTCATTTCGATCTGTGAACTGTTATTTGAAGTGATGTTATTTGAACTACTTTCCTTACGTTATTTATTTTTGTGTTGTAATGAAACAGAAACAGTATATAATGCACGGGTTTTCTAGATACGAATATGGAAGCATTAATACTTTTCCTGTTCTTATAATCAACAATAATTGATAGACAATATGTGATTCGAAGTGAAACAGTTTTAGTTGTATATAATAATAAATAATAATATTTCTACTATTCTAATCACGAGGATTAGCCAAGAAGTTGAAGACTTGTGCGGGAAAGGGGGCGGTATATTATTATTAAGCAGGCCGCATTTGCGCCCAGGAACGACTTACGTTGGTAGGCCCTAACCACCATTCAGTGCAGGAATGAGGGAACCCTGGAAAACCTCATTTATTAGGGGGGTAGTCAAATGCCAACATTCTTCCACCCTACCATACCCGCAGAGAGGGTGCCAATCTATCCACGAATATAGCTTATATACGGTCTAACGGCTGCGGGGGTCGAACCCACAGCAATCTAGTCACCTCGATTCACGTACTGACGCCTTAAACCGTGCGACCATTGACCGATCCGAATGTGTATTTATATTAATTTTATCAAAATCTATTGCTTAATGAGTGCATATTCTGCCATGTCTAAAAATCCTAGTTATTAACTTTCTTGAAACATATTCTATATAGAAAGTTAGTTTTCAAGACATTAATGTAACAGTGGCAACGCTGTATAATGCGCATCAAATCTACAACATCATGACTTATGAAAGTATCAATTACGGAGTGAAGTCAGGGGTTCTCAACAAACTCTGTCTAATGAAAAATCACGAAATTTATTTAACATTTGATCTTTTTATTCCTATTTTAAAAAAGAAACAAAACTGTTGGTTATAATACTTGTACTTACTTAAGGTTCACTGTATATATAAAACGACTTACTACTTATTTTCAAACATTTTATATGAATGGTTCTGAGATTTCGTAAACACTGAATTTTTAATAATTTGGGAAACTAATGTTACATCGTTATTTTGGAATCAAAGAAATACAATGAACCTTTCCTGCATATCCATTATTTACTAAAAGTTGCTATTTTTAACTATCCTATTATTTCGCAAACCTGTTTTTAATTGAAACAGGACGTACAAAATGATGAAAGCGCTAACTAATCCCGATATGTATTCTTTGCACTTTGTAGCACGATCAAAGACCTATCCTGCTAGCAGGAATTGGGGGCTTTCTTTTGATGTCTCTTCAGTCTTTCAGTAATACCTTCTGTAATTGCTAAACGCTTTTAGTAAGGTTATGTCGGGATTATTACGATCATATCGTCATTCCACTCGTGAAACGTTGAAATTTTTAACTTCAAAAATACGTTGCATATACATTATTGTTGAATTAGTCTGACTCTAATTTTAAGAAACATATACCTTATCACAGTTCAACGTATTGTAGCAATCGTTTTGAATAATAATGGTTATAAAATGTCAATTTGAAATCCAATTATCCCTGAAGTTTATTGTTGCTAAGATAACGAAAGTTCGATCGTTTGTTGACAAGTAACTTCAGATCTCGTGACATGGAAAGTGATGAAGAAAATCCCGGCGGAATAGAAGAAGCCACTTTCAAGTTATTGCCTCCTAGTAATTCAAAGCAACAGTACGAGTTTTCGTGCAATTGTTTCTTGAGATGATGTGATCTGAAAAATATTAGTCGCCAGTTCAGTGAAACTGTGCTTTTGGCATACTTTGAAGAAAAATCGAAAATATGAAAAAAGTAAATGCTTTAGTTAAACTACTCCAAGTTGAAGGGAACGATGAACATTTCATATCAGGGCATAAACAAATATTGCAAGCTTGTTGTTTTATGAAGCGAAAATGGTCAGCATAAAACAAAGTTAAATAAATCTAACATTATCGGAATCGAATATCCTTTGCATCCGAAGTAGACGAGGAGGTAGGTAGTTCGTCGAGGGGGAAAGTTTAATTACTGACTTAATAGCATCCTCCACATTAATTATATTTATAGATGTATAAATATAGTTTTAACTTTGCTTTTCATTGCGTCTCTATCAAGACGATTTATCGTACTTTGGAGTAACTAATTAATTCGTAGAGTCTGTCAGGGGTCTAATGCGTCGTAACTTTTTATAGTTTATAAATCAAGATTATCTGAAACGGCCGCAAGTACTCATAATCACTCTATATGCAAACGCTAATACGTCCTATCTTCTAATTATCAACCAACGTTAAAACGAAACCAACAGAGGACGCCACTACACATAGCGACCCTATTTTAGCCTGCAGTTGATAGATTATCGTACCTAGTATACACTGAGAAAAGACAAACTCTTGGAACAACAGTTGTCTTGATCTATAAATGATATTGCAGGTAACAACTACTCGACGGACTACTGCCCCGACGGGCATTGGATTACACCTGCAGTATCTGTGTGTTTACAATGGCTGTTCAGCCAAGAACCCTTGTTGGCCACACCACCAGATATTGACCGGTTTCGGGCTTGTTAGCCCTCATCAGTATGCCACACGTGAAATAACCGACAACTGAACTGACTGTAATGTTCACATATAAACCAAGTGAGGATATCTCACCGTCAGTTTTCTTGATGTCAAATTTTTTTGTTGTTGCTGCAAAAATATTTTTCTTGAAATAAAACATGACTAACAAAAAAAAATATTGATGACTTACTGCTTAATTCAACGATTTAATTCAACGATTCAATGTTCAACAGGACAGGAGACAAAAAAGAGGCCCCTAGTAGAGCTGCCGGGTGATAAAGGAGGAGCCCGGGGGCCCACCTCTACAAGGTGTAGGCCGCCCGGTCCTACAGCGCAGTGATGAGGGAGATAATTCCTCTCAGCCTCGCACATTTTACATCATTTATTCTGCCAAGAACATTGGCTGATCTAATTTAAAAATTGTTAAGATAAACACAAAATTGAACCTTTTCGAATGTTAGATTAACAATATGTCTATATAGAACAGTTTTGTAATTGTTGCTTCAAATCTTTATTTCAGTTAATAGAATCAACATCGTGAATTGAATAAATATATTTTTAGGTTCCTCTAACTAATACCTTTACGTCGAACAAAAATAATAATGAAACATTGAATAAACAAATATCTGCTAACATTTTTAAAAGATTAAGTGAAGTAGATTGTGAGTTCGCCATTGTATAACCGTGAAAAACTATTAGATTTTGAGTAGATTTAACAGCTTTTTTCTCGGTGTAATAATCGTTAAAATTGACGTTGATCATAAAAATGCATCTGGCGATACTAAAATGATTTTTATGCATGGTATGCTAGACTCACGGCGTGCTAGACTTTTATTGTCATAAGTCATTAGTAACTCGACTCAAGTGTTATTGCACTGATCTATTCATTTCTATTTGCATAAAACATAACGACAGGCACGCGCTTGGTAGTGGTTCCATTTGTTGCACTACAATTAATCCAGACTGCTTTTTTAGAAAGCTCGCTAGATAGCAATAATTTACCGTTTTTTCGTCCCAAACGTTACATTGGAAACTTGTTCCGTTGACTTCAATAAGAGACGTAGTAAATGGCTCACTAGTTCATGTCTAGAGTATTGAAATTCCACCAATTTCAATTCGAAAAAGCACACCTGCGTCCGTGGTGTTTTTACAAATAATTATTATATATTAAATAGGTGCCAGCTCAAACAAGTTTATATTTCATAAAGTTATTAATTTATGTTAGTCACTTGAACAAGTTTTGTTGTTTAAGGAAGTAATCAGAATTTTGTATAATTATATCTACTTCTGTGTAAACTTGACTTGTCTTGATGATTTCAATTTTATAATGCTAAGCTGAAAGATTCAGGTCTGGGCAAAACAACAGTATATGGTGTTATTGAAAATAGAATTTTCTTTTTTAACATTTTTAAGTACAAGAGAATAATTTTTGATAAAATCTTTATTCTGTTATTTAATAACTAAAATATTGACATTTCAATAATTACGCTCGTTAAGGCATACCTTTACTTGTTCATGATGAGTGTAGTTGGTTGGAACATACGGCATGGCATGTCTGTATAACGCTAATGAACTTTTTATACGTTATTGACAGTGAATGCCAGCAAAATGCTGCAGACGCATCGTGTCTTCATGTAGAGCGTTTTCTGGTACCATTTCTGTTTGTTTCTTTCACAAGACTTGGAAGATATTACGCGAAAATTAATTTTATTTTTGTTTTAATTTTTATTTTGGTAATACGCAATCCAACAGTATAATACCTATTGCAGAATGAGAAATACAAAGCATAAGTAATAGTAATGCATGTGTGTTAACATAAAATTAGCAAATTAACAGAAATAGATAATGGGCATAATTATTGTTTAAAAATCAAATCCACTAAAATAATTCAAGAAAATGGCACGATGTATTGTTTAATATTGATAGTCACGTTTTTTTTATCTTAGCCAGAAGTGTTACAAATAACGTGCAATGAAGAAAACTTTATAATTAGATATTACAATAACGACAAATATTTTTGAAAGTGCTGTTATGAAATGTAAATTATTATGTATCCAATGTACACTGGAACAGTAATCAACTTTTGGACTAAGGTAAATTCCCTACATTTTAAACTGAGGAATTTATCGATTGAATTATACAAATCTTTCAGAGGTGAACTCTTTTCTGTTATAAGAAATTATATTACATGTTTCAACATTATTTTTTGGAAATATTGTGCATTATAGGTACATATAATAAATATAACAAATTCATAACTTTACTGATCAAATATTTGTGACACTTTGAAACCATTCCGGATTCCTTACTTGAACAGACCTATTAATATTTGAGGCTTCGGCTGTCATTAATAAATAAAGAAAGTAAAAAAGGACCTCGAAGGCCCTGTGGTACTCCAGACACACCTTGGATTTTGACAGACTTGAAATCACGATATTCTAAAACTGTTTCCTCTTTCTGAAATATAGATATAGAAGAAATTAAAAATGAGATTGTACAGGGTGGACCTTAAGTAAGTACAAATATTTTAACCAGTAGTACAGTTCACTGTGTAGAACACATAACTAATAGATTTTTTTACATGAATTTCGTGATTTTTCAATCGAAAACTTGTTGAGGACCGCTGATCCGACTACGATTCTAATATTTTTAAGAGTTATGGTAGATGAGAATTCCACAGCATTGCCAATGTTGCACTAATGTCTTCAAATAGGCTTCAACAATATTAATAAGAATTTTTAGACTTGCCAAAGAATAATTTAAATATGTTAATTTATGAAAATATTAACTGCCATCTCCTCCCCTTTGCCATTCCTATACATCACCAATAAATTGAAAATATAAACCAGGTACTCTACTGATAGTTCAATCTAGAATTTGGATATTATCCATTTTTCACTTTCCATCACTGATTATCACTACCTTACAAATATACTTATATGTCAACCTTCTCACTGTTTGAATAATGCGCCATATTTTATTTAATCACCCTGTATTTCACGAAAAATATTAATTAAATACACAAGACACTTAAGAGACGTTTTATACGTTATTGCGTTAAAACAGATGCGTCAAGCAGTGCATTACTTAAAGAATCAGCTTAGTTCGGTCTCAGAAGATGCAAAAGTATCTCATATTAAATTTCAATTTACGTGTATTGAAATTATCAAATCCCTTTCCACAAATCTTACATGTTTTGTTTCCACTTGCCTTACCACAGCTTATTCCTTTGCCCTGGACCATACTAGTGTACCGGTATCACTATCAACATATAACCTCTATCAATCCTAGAAGAGAGGGCTGGTACGGGATAATTCGCCTACTGCTCGTGCACAACCTACTCTACTCTGTAGAGTAGGTTGTGGCTCGTGACACCTCCCTGTTACCTGTGTCTACGACACCAGTTTCTTTTGTGAATGCTATTGATTCTGCTTTTAAATATTTTACTTTTCCTTCTCCTGATATTGAACGTATACATCAAGCTATTTTGTTATTCCATGTTTTGTGTTTATTTTTAAAATCTGTTTCATCCACGAAATACGAAATGGTTAGCACTGACACGTTGTTTGAGGTTATGTGGAGAAAGGTTCACCCTGTAGTAGTGGCATCTAGCATAACTCCGCTGACAAATTTTATTGCAGCGCTGTCCCGCAACGACCGCTGAATTCGGATGGAAATACGTCATCTCTGTAGATTTTCTGAATAATTGAGAAGGCTGGGGTCAAACCGTGTGGGGATATTGATTTTGGAAGAACTCCGGTAATTAGTATTGTCCTACAGGGGGGGTTGCACCCCTGCCTTTCATCCTGCACTTGGCACTTTAAGGCGACTCTCCTGCCATGTCCTTGGGGTTGTCGCTTCCACGAAATTGAAATCGACGAAAATACAACGGCGGCTTTCTTGCACCCCACTTAGAGAAATGAATTTATTGTACCCAACTCGCACGTTAATGGTGTTTTGGCTCCGTGGAGATGGTTCTGGATTTATTTAGAACTGTCGGGAAGAGTAAACGGTATTTTAGGGCCTAGAATATTTCGAGCATTTACAGTAGAAATCCGACGAGAAACTGCCTAAAAAGATCTGGAGTGGGAAAGTTGTATAAATTTTGAATCGGTTTAAAATATATCAGAAGGTAATCTTTCAACCGTATAGAGAGATGAGAGGTGAAAACTTGTGTCTGGCGGCAATAATCACATAATAATTAAAATAATAACATTAATAAATTGCTAGGGAATGTAAATAATGACTTGGCCGAAAACGCGATAACATTGGTGTGACGTCATATGCTTCTTAGCGCGGCCATCTTGCTTATGTTTCCGTACATATACGTGTAGTGTTACTGTATTCATGATCTATAAATGATACCGCAGGAAATAAGTACTCCGCGGACTAATGTTCCGACCGGCATTGAATTACACCTGCAGTATCTGTGCGAACAGCCAAGAACCCTTGTCGGCCACCCCGCCAGACGTCGACCGATTTTGGGCTTGTTAGTCCTCATCAGTATGCCATAGATGAGACGACCGACAATTGAACTGGCTGTTCCTTCATATGTATGTTCACATATAAGTACCTGCTGCAATGTAGGTCACTTCCTGCAAGTCGAGCCGCTTAGGCTGAGCAGGAAGTAGCAGACTACTTTTATCTCACCGGTATTTGTGATGTAAATATGTAGGTATCTGTTTCTTATGTTTTTGAGTTTTTCGTGGCATTTTTAAGGTAGTTCTGAGCAAACGATGACAAACAATTTGCCACGAGTGCATTCATTTATAAACTTCATTATTGCGAATTACAACTGCATTAGTGCAGAAATACGGAGAGTCAAGCAGATGTGTCTATCTTCCGTTTTTCACATTACAATAATTATTAGTGGTGATGTGGTGACTTACGATTAGGTATTGTTAAATGTAACTTGTTTGCGTTACGTTCATGTTATAAGAAACGGTATGCTTTGCACAGTAAAGAGGAAAATTCAGAACATAGTGTTTATTCATTTGAATGCATACCGTTTCTAGATTTATGCTTCATTAAATTGTTTAGGACAAACGGCATTTCGATAAAATAATACATTCTTTCATCCGCACGTATTTGGAAAAACCGTGCAATTTCTCCATTATTTCAAACTGAGCTCAAAACTAATAATAATAGTAAGGTTATTTATATCATTATCTTGTTTCTTAATTTGACACTATCGATTATACATCATATGTCACAAGGAAGTTACCGCATCTAAGGCAATTTTCAAAAGTTTATTCATCACAGTATCTTTCAATGCAGTATTTCTTCTGACGATGTTTTTAGGTGAGGTCAAAACGTCGGTGAATATTTAATATACGGTGCGATATCTGAAATCGTATCAAGAATCGTTTTAAGAAAATCATGATTTGCAAAAGTAACAGTCAAAATATGCTAATGTGACGCTACGGGAATATTTTACATCCAATATTCTCTTGTCGTTTTATTGTACCGAAAAAGAGTTTCGTTTCATTATGTAAACTAGCTGTACGTACAAGGCTTTCTCGATAGCCCAACATCAGCCAGTATAATGTATTTTTTGCGGGGCATTAATAAAATATTTGGTTTTGGAACCAGTTGTAAAACCTGAATGTTTAAAGTATCCTTTTGCTGTTTCCCTGTACCCTAAGCTTAGTCTTGCTATTTTTACACAGCATGCATAATATAGATAGTGTTGTCGTCTTGTCTTCGTCTCGCAAGACGACAAGACAAAACTAAGACAAGTCAGCTCGAATTGCACAAGACAATATTTAAAAAAAGAAATTTTTGCGAGACAAAACAAGAATAATTATTGCTACGGCAAGTCTTGCAAATAAGAAGAGGTAATATTATCTAAAGCGTGCATTAATTGAAAAAATAAATATTGCATTTCTATAGTGTTGTATACACTTTAAAGATCATCAGCCATATAAAATTATTTTTAAAATCAATACTTTTAAAATTATATAGGTAATATCGCAATATTGCCAAAATGTTGCCGCTAGCTTCTTAAAGAGTGAAAATTTAATCAGTATGGGATAATTCCGTTTTAATTATCTTTTTCTTCAGCCATCACAAAATTATGACAATTTGTGACTGTCAGGAGTCTCTAAGGTAGACATTTTCCTTACTGAGAAAAAAATGGTTTCTATCTCAGCAACAAAAATATTCACTTTTAATCCTAGAAGCTAATGTTGACACTTTTATTCCTTCGATTAATCAAGTTTTAATTTATAAAAGTTTATTCAACAATATTTACAATAATTTTTGTTTATCCACATTGATGTTAAATACATAGTTTCAACAAGTATTAAAATTAAATAAACCACTGAAACTGCTACTACTCTCATTTTTGGAGCTATTCCCAAAGCAATCCAACACATTTTCATTAGTAGTTATATTATTTTCAGATGTAGTGAAATCAGAAATTACAATGGTGCTTGGTTTATCATTACCACTATCAATTTTCAGTATTCTTTTCGTAATATTTTTCGAATAGGATTTGCTTATACAACATTCTCTTCCATGCGAGACATATGGCAAGGCACAAGTAATTTTTTATTTTTTTTTTGGTTTATCACTGGTAGATCTCTGTCCTGCTACTTCTTATTCAAATTCAAATCTTGCTTTAGAGTGTCCATCAATTGCGTAACCTTGTGAATAGTTTATTTCTATTCGTATCGGGATAAGTTACGGATGGCGTCAAGTGGACGTCAGGATTTTGTCGCAGTCGCAATATGTCGATGTGGAAACCGTTCGTCGACTTTTTGCTTCCTTATATTTCGAACAATTGCCGTTAAGGAGTTAATAAAATACCATAAGTGTTTTATAATTTGCATGATATTATCAATAAACGTATTGGAAGATATTAATTTTTATTGCAAAAAATATTTATAAATATTTGCATGAATAAGGTAGCCCGTTATAGTGTGTGTTACTATTAGCTTTGGATTTTAAAAAATAGAGCGTTTTATTTAATATTATAACCTGTACGCATTCTGTACGCCCTGCTCTGTTTTCAGACCTGCATTTAAACTATTTCCATTCGTCTACTCCAAGAAGAATAGACATACGTTTATATTTGGTAACTATTTATAGAATATACCTTTGAATATCATACTATTAAAAGAATACTATTTTTGAACCTTGTCTGTGTTTCTAAAGTTCTTTTCGTACTTATAGTAGACATAAAAAATGTCAAAGCCTGCCGACAAGTGTAATATGGGGAGAGTAGGGCAATATAATTTTTAAACGTTTTTAGAAAATAAAAAGAGTTAATTTATTTTACATAAGTTGTTATCAAGTACACTAATCCCGGTAAATTAAATATCGCCCATACGTAAAAATATTCCCTAAATTAATAATTGCTAAATTCAATGAAACTAGTTTATTGAGGTACTTACACTAAAGGTGGCTGTATTTGTGATCCAAAATAGTTAAATGTCGATGTAATTTTAAAGTTAGGAATTTTAAACCCTGTTAAAGTTATCAAAAAGAATTATACATTACTGAATAATAGAAAGTTCAACTTAGGTAGTGTTAGTATTTATATTGCCAAAATGTAGCGACTTTATACTTAAAATATATATTGAAAGTGGTTCTTTTTATAGAATTTTTACATAAACTTCTACAATTAATTTTCATATTTCATAGCCAAAGTAAGAAAAATGAACACACACCTTTCCTAAGTTTATCCTTTATGTGTATTTTGATGCAGTCAAAAAAAGTGTTAAATTTTTCGTAGAAGAGAAAGGTAAACTTAAAATTATCTATGTCAATATGCATGCTGTTTTTTAGCGGTATTTTTTGTGCCATAAATAGTTTAGCTATTACTAGAATATAGCATTATCTGTCAAGAATTTAAAATCTTACTGTCTTGTAGACTACTCTCCTAATACACAGTAACAGCGCCCTTAAGGTATTATTCTTATATTCTGAAAATGTAAGAATATGCTGAATTTGCATAAGTTCATTTAAATAACAATGAATAATTGCATTATTCTCTTCATTCTTGAAATTTATGTTGTCCATTTTTAGTACTACTACTAAACTCTCAGAAACATTTGGCAATACAGCTGGGCAGCTTTTCCGTTGTCGGCAATATAAAATAGTTTTTTTTATTTCTACAATATATGTATATGAAAAGAAGTATGCCTCTTTTTTTCTACTTTAAGAGGAGTGCAGGAAAGTTGACCAATGACACGTTTTCATTAAATCCGCTTTTATTTTTTGCAATTCAGATTAGCTGCAAAATTCTTTATTCGAGTTTTATTTTAAACCCATCCACGCAGAACAGCTGTTGCTTTTAAGATTTTTTATTAAATTCAGAATTAAGATTTTGTACAAGTAGGTAACATATAACACTATAAATATATGTATTTTTATTGACAACAGGAAATATTTTATATATTTTGAGGCTAATAATCTTAAAAGTGTTATCCAATATTGTCTTGTAAATGCGTTTCATCAATAATCGTGCAGCTTGTCCCAAATGCAATCCTCATTTGATTAAGAATTTTGCTTTGTTTATTTTATTAAGGTTTATCTCAGTTTCCAACTTTCCAGTGGCGTAAAATATTCAGGATGTTCCATAAAATAAAAACAATAAAAGTTAGGTCTACAACTCATAATTGTGATATTAAATTGTTTTTATGATATATTTTTTCACTTTTTTAAAAAAAGACTGGTAAATTTTTTTTTTAAATATGTTGGAATTTTTTGTTATGGGATATACTGCAGTATACCATGTTCTACCATAAAAATGTTTGATTTTTCTAATATGAAGTCTAATTGAGAAATTGATTTAAGAGGTATTTCATAGTTTAAAACACATGCTGAGCGAAAATACAGGGTGTCCCCGGTGTGTCGTTCTTAACTTTGGGGAAAAATAGAGCTTGAAGAAATAGTTGTCTTTTCTACATTTTTCTCTATGGAACTCCGTTTTCCTGATACAGGGCATCCAACTTTAAGTTTTATTTTTTATCTACTGTACAAATAAATATTTTTCCTTCAAACTTGGTATGCAGTAATCATAATAAAAGATTTAGTGTTTTGACGTCATTAACTTTTTTGAACTAAAGCCAGTAGCGTAGGTATGGGGTCTTCTTCACCCTTGAACTTCTACGTCAATGGTGAAAAGTATCCTCTCAATTGTATTAAAAATTTGCAGTTCCAAAATCAGACAAGTAGTTCTAGAGAAAAAAAAATATTTTTTTAATTTTTAATGAAACCCCCAATATTTCAGCTTACACTATTGCTGACTTCTGCAGAAATTTTAAAGTAAATCCGGCAGGGGGCAGCACATGCATATACTAAGTCCTTTTATAAATCAAAACGAGTCAAGCCACAGTGCCACCCAGAACCCCAACCAGTTACCACCTTATCCCCGCAAAAAAGTTAAGTTTGTTGATGATTCTGAAATGTAACATCATTATGTAAACTACCTGTAAACTAGTATTTATAATAGAATACCCTGGGGCCATATCTACAACTACAAGAGAGTAGCCTAGACCTACTTGATAATAAATAATAATTATCATATAAAATCCAAAATTAACAGTGACCGAGAATTTATCAGTAGTGGAAATGACTGACTCGCGCTTTTGCAAAACACAGGACCACGTCATCCCTAAAAGAAGCGGATCCTAATAGCAACAATATAAAAAAAGACATTGTAGAAGCGTCGTCCTTCCCTCAGGCAGATTCTTGCGGACGTTTCTCGACACCATCTCATCATTATATTTAATAAATTTGCGTAGAGAGTTACTGTTACGAGGCAATTATTACGTTACGAAAAAAGCGAGCATAGAATGCTCGCTGATGCTACTGTGCAGCGGTATCACCAGATTAATTGAGCGATACGGGCTGTCGTGTAAATCCTCCGATCATTACACATTTATTAAGGAAGCCGGAGCCGAGGAATTTGATAATATCGGGTCAATTTTTTTTTGGAACAGGATCCTCGTTAACCAAAATTAGCGTCTTGGTTTAATTGCAAGTGATACAATGGGCTTTTCCCATGTGATTAAGTGCTTTTTAATACGATGTTTAGATCTATGGTACAGTTATCAAAAGTTTGAATTATTCCATTAATTGTTTCATATTCATTCGGTGCTTCAAAATTTAAATTACATTTGTTAATTTGGTTCAAAACAGTATATACGATAATCCTAATCAGTTTTGGCTTAGTCAAGGAATCTTGCAAAATTTTAAAAAGCTAAATCGTGTCTTGCAGAGATTGATCGTGCCTCTCATAAAATTTTACTAAATAAATTATACTTCTACGGTTTCTCTACCGAAAGTTTTTGTTTACTGTCTACTTACATAATTAACAGATTTCAATATGTTGCTTATAATTCCACTAAATCCTCTATATTAGAAATAAAGCACGGAGCCCCACAAGGTTCGGTCCTTGGTCTTTTATTGTTTCTTATTTATATTAACGACTTTCCTAATATTTTTGGAACCGATATTTCATGTATTCTGATTGTAGCGATGAAGCTACTATGATACTAGTGTATCTATATCTAATTTATCTACTTTACTTAATATTATGCCTGATATGTAGTCGTTGGCAAATACGTGGTTTCCTAGTACGATACAACGATCTTCTAGGCGTTTATTTGGATCCTAAGTTAAAATATCTAAATATCTTTACTTACTTAGAAACTTGGTTCATCAATTGTCTCCACCTACATAAAAACTGCGCATCACTGTTTAATACATTCAATTAATTCATATGCTATTCTCCTTTAGGGTTATTCTCCTTCTAGTGCCCATATTTTTTATCGACAAAGGAAAGCAATACCGATTATTTCAGGGTTGAAATACAGTGATGACGATTGAAATTGGGTATTATGTATGATTTAAACGACATAGGACTATATTCATTACATTTTGTTAAAAAGTAACCTACTTTTGGTATTTAACACATTTTTTATGTAAATATTGAAAAAATATATTTATTTAATATTGTGTTTAAGTTACCTCGACAATTCCACAAACTTTCAAACAATGTACCTATTATATTCGAATAAAAATAAGTAAGTCTCCGTTGGTTAACAATCTCCAATATAGAATACGCGCGTCATCAAAAGAATCACTGACAATAGTCAGCTAGAAAGAGCATTTCAAGAAACGCATTCTTCTTATCGTAAACGTGGCAATTTCATACAAAGTAAACCATTACGTGTGACGCAATCTTCTGGTCGCCAACACTAAAGACCGTGAAAATTAAGGAAAGGAATGTTCCGTCTAACTCACAACTCCCATCATCTATTAGCATTGCGGTGAAGCGTACAACATTCAAATTTTGTACATATTTTAGTGTACCCGTGTTTATTTGTTGATATTTGAAATTAACGAAATCGGGGCAAAGAATGTTGCTGCTCAATGGGTCAGTCACCTCGTCGAAAAAGATCTTCCACCTTTTAATATTTCTGCTGCAGTATACTATTGTTAAGATTAATTCATTTAGTTCAACACTAACTTAGTTTCGCTATTCCTTTTGTTGAAACATAGATTTATTCCTGTACAGAGTATTTTTGTTATATAAATGTGGGGTCTTAGGACAGTCATTGTCGAGCTACAGCGTGTCAAAACTTAAAAGAAAAATTAGTTTTCAACTTCTAAACCGCTTGAGATAATTTAACCAAATTCGGTGTGCATATTTAGCATGACAATAGATATGAAACAGAAAGAACAATGTTAAAAATAGCCGATTTTTGGCTTATCCGGGGGAACGCATAAATCATAAAAAAATCAATTGATTATTGTTAATTAACATTAGAAATGGCCCAGAAATACGTCAGATATCTGGGGAAATGTCGCTACTACCCCGAAATCTATATAAACTACCCTTAAATAGCTTTAAATGGATAATCATTAATTATTTTTATAAAATTTGTGTAAAATGAAAAAAATGCTTGAAAATGATTTGAACAGACAGTATGTCAATATAAAAAGTGATAAATAACTGTAAAAATGTCCATTCCACCCCTAAAAATTAATAAAACTACTTTAAAAGCTAATGGTGAGCTTACTTCGACATAAAAAATAGATAATGCTTAAATGTTCAAGGGAACGCTTATTGCTAGAAAAAAATTATAGATTACTGTCAAAAAATGCAAAAACTGATACTACCGTACATTAAGTAAGTGGGGAAATATTAATTGCACCCCTAAATCTTTATAAACTGCCTTTAAATAGCTTAAAATAGATACCTAATCATTATTTATTGTTGTAAAATTCGTTTAGAATGAAAAAACAAATCCTTAAAAATGATTTGAACAGACAGTATGTTAACATAAAAAGTGATAAATGACTGTAAACGTGCTGCTCATTCAATGGCGAAATAGGGCCTCACTTTGCGAGCGCGTACTGAAAAAATGGCAATTTATCCAGTTATTTATCACTTTTTATATTGACATACTGTCTGTTCAAATCATTTTCAAGCATTTTTTTCATTTTACACGAATTTTATAACAATAATTAATGATTATCCATTTAAAGCTATTTAAGGGTAGTTTATATAGGTTTAGGGGTAGTAGCGACATTTCCCCAGCTATCTGACATATTTCTGGGCCATTTCTAATGTTAATTAACAATAATCAATTGATTTTTTTAATAATTTATGCGTTCCCCCGGATAAGCCAAAAATCGGCTATTTTTAACATTGTCCTTACCTGCTTTAGAAACTTACCATTGGCGGAGGTGTGGGTATCATCGATCATTGTTTGCCACAAAATATATATCACCCTGTATAATATTACAAATGAAATAGGTGGTCATATGCGCCATTGTATTATCTTCACTTTTTGTGTCTTTACACTTTTTTGTATTCCAAACCGATGAACAACAAAATTGATTTACTTGATCAATCATTTTTACACTTAAACACATCATAGACATGTAAAACAATAATAATAAGAAGCAGCATTTTATTTAATATTCTGTTTTGTAAAATTAAGCTCATTTTTTAAAAAGATTCTATTTTAATAATGGCTTATGCATATTCAAATGCTGAAATGGTTAATATGGTTTACATTTATGCCCGTGCAGATGGAATTTATATGGGAAGATTTCCAAATCATCCAGCTCCAAATCTAAGAATGTTTCGAAACTTGTTTCATCAAGACTTATTTCAGCATCAACAAAGTTCATATTGAATCTGAGGAGTCAACAACAAATTATAGCTGTTTGTAATGTGATAAGAACTACTCCTGGTATTTTTCCACGTGTTCGATCAGCAATTTCAAGAAGGTCCGAATCGCAACATTTATTGTAATAAATCTTAGTAAAATAATTCCATTGTTAATTAACTATTTTGTTATTATTTTAAGTAATGTAATGAGCATCGTAAAAATGCACCTGATTAAATAAATCAGTTTTGTTGTTAATCGGTTTGGAACACAAAAAGTGTAAAGAAACAAAAAGTGAAGATAATACAATGGCACATATGATGACCTATTTTATTTGTAATACTATACAGAGTGGCCTATTTTTTGGCAAACAATGATAGATGATAAATTTCTTGGAATTTTGTATCTGGAGTTTTTTGGGATGAGAAATTCGAATTTATCGAGATGGCGCGACCAGCGAACATTAGGACTAAATGCTGAAACTTTTTTGTGCCACGGTGTATTTCAGTTTGGGCTGGAAAAATCTTTTCCCCAACTTTTCTGCTTAAAAAGGTATACCTTATTAATAGAGAGTTATTGGAAATCCCTTTAATACTGCCAAATAGTATTAGGAACGACTTTATTTAAATACTGCTTGCCCTTATTTTGTTCAGAAAAATATAGTTCTTGGTTAATAATTTGACGGATGGAATTCCTTTATTCTTTTGTTTATATATCTCAATTATTGCCATTTTAATGGAGAATGAGAAAAGGAATAGAAGTCAGTATTCTGAAAAAATTAAAATAAGTTTACTTATCTTTATTTGATTTTTCTTGAAACATGCGACGGAACTTATTAAAAAAATGAAAAACATTTCATTTTTAATTTAGGTTAGGACGGGTGTATGACCGATTACGGCCGAAGGATCCGATCTATCCAATAAGGGATTGCTCAACGTTACCTTAAATATGGTCGAGCACTATCCTTATTATTGCTGCCTTAATAATTCTCCACATATGCGCATGTTTAGATGTCAATATAAGGGAAACCTAAATACTGCTTAACATTATGACAGGTCTAATAACTCTCTAATATCTCTAAAGCCAACCGTTTTCAACAAAAAAACATTTAAATTTGTAAATGCGCGTAAAACAATTTATTTAAAAATTATTTTCAACTCCACTGATAAACGAAACATTAAAAGCAATTTTTAGATATTTTAGATTGCACTGTACTGACCTATCAAAAACAACCTCTATAAAATAAGTATATGTAAACACCTGAAAGACTTATAACAAAATGCGAAACTTATTAATTAGCAGCCCACCAGATATATACCGCTTTCAAGCTTGTTATCTCTCGTCAGTATGCCATAGGTGAGGCAACCGACGACTTATCCAACAGAAGAAAACCTGAGTAGACGCGATGCAGCACGCATATCTTGTAGCAACATGCTGAACTTGACGGTCTCACAAATAGCACTTTTTTTTTGTCACACGACGACCTGCTCGCACTACTTAAATAATACTACAATTTGGTAATGATGACCACAACTGTTGTATGGATACCATTTATAAATATTATTATTTCGCACTATCAATAAACCTATAATTTAAAGAAAAATAACCTATTTTTGTAATTAATAGTATTTTATTCATATTCTAACAAAATATTATTATTTTAAGTATATTAACATACTTAAATACAGAATCCACTTTTTCCCGTGTACATTTTTTGTAAAGTACACTATCAGTGTATCACGTTTCAAGGTCGAAATTAAATTTTTAAGCATTCTAAATTCTAATGCAAATTAAGTAGTAGTGTAGTCCTATATTTCTATAATCTCTAACATGTTTAACTAATACTTACAGTTAATTATTAAGGTAAATACAATTTTCTGGGTTTTTTACACTCCCACACAGCAGAAGAACTTTGTAGTGTAATTTCAGCTGGTTATGAGCTGGTGGGTAATAACTGATCACTCTTATTGTCATTTTAATGGTTAGTAGTTGGGTGATATGAAATTTTAACGTGGTCATCGTCCATACTTTCTTTAATTAACTTTGGTTGCCCCTGCCTATATCCCGATAGTCGAAACATCTGGATCAGTATAATAACGGCAGATGGTCTTTCCAATAACTGGCAAATGTTCATTATGTAAATCTAATTTGAACAAAGTATAAGTGCAGTACCGTAACCCCATGTGGGTTCTAAAATACAAATGACAAAGCAAATATAGCAAATTGTAGCAATTTGATAAATATTTAGTCTTAACGTGGCAAAGTCTATATACAGGATGATTCAGAGCTCAATGGCATGTTTCTAACTCTAAAATAGAGCGATTAAGTATTTTAAAATGTAACGTCTCTATCCGGTTTTGGTTAAAATCAATCACTTTACGAAATCGAAAAACACAATAATTTTTCATATTCAGATATGAGAGATGACTGTTATTTGTTGGCAATTAAATTTCAATAGACGTGCTTGACAACGAGAATATTTGGGAGGATTTTGAAATAGATTACAACCTAATAATCAACAATTTAAAAAATCTGTTTGGGAATTTAGAACATTAGGAACGGTGTAAGATTTATTATTGGTATATTGTAATAGAATATTAATTTAGTAAAGAAAAAAATGTTACACTTTTTATTTACTGCTGTATATTATAACAAATACCTTGTACGTCAAAAATTATGCATTCAAAGGCGTATATTTATGTTGTTTTTATTTTTGTTTTTCCAAATTTGGTCCAGCGTTTTATTTTATACATCCACAGTATGGTTTGAATTCAAGAAGTAAGTAAGCAATAGAATTAAAACTTTACCTTAAAATAAATCTATAAAAAATTTTAATTATATAAACTACAAATTTTGATTTGATCTGGTTTTTCACACATGCTGAATGCACTGTTACCATGAAATTCGTTACTATTTGTTATATAAATGCAAAACCATTTAAATAAAGTTAACTTTTTCTTTAATTTACGTATAAGATATTTCTGTAACGGTTAAATGTGAGTCAAATATAATTGCGGTAAGTATTTATAAATTATTTGTCACAGAGCTAATCATGTTTATTGAATAAAATTATATCTGCATGAAACAGCATACACAGATATTTTGTTTGCGTCGCTTTGGTACAGTTCCATATAATCGAGGAATAAATACAACGTCACATAAACTGGATTTAGGAAATCCCGATAAGAATGATTTCATTCATTATGTTTGTTATTGTTACCGATGCCATATACTCTCATTATCAGAATTTGACTGTCGCATTTTATATAGGAATGTTAGGATTACACGTAATTTTTTACAAAAAAGTTAACTCGCTTCGTTTATCGGGTTTCTGAATATTACAAGTGTAACATAAACTTGGAATGTATACACTAAGATAAATGTTGTAGTTGACATTCGTACAACGTCGTGTAAAGAAATTTGTAGCATCTTTTTAAACAACTGGAGAGCACATCGTTCAGTTGATCAAATTACTTATCCAGTATAACAGAATTATATAATTTGTGCATTAAATTTCACTATTTTTTTTATCAAATTTATATATTCTTTTCCATGAATTATTAAATTAATTTATTCAACAAAGTTGGATGTTTATTATCTGCATAAGAGTTTTACCCCTTTTTATATTTGCAAGACTTTTTCCTTAGCAATATTTCTTACCTTGTCATGCAACAATTTTTATTAAATCTCGTTTTGTTTTGACCTTGTCGAACTGTCTTGTCTTGTCTTGACCTTGTCTTGCCTTGTCTTGTCTTGGCCTTGTCCTGGCCTTGTCTTGTCTTGTTTTGTCTTGGCCTTGTTTTGCATTGCCCTGCCTTGCCTTGTCTTGGCCAAAACAAGATAAATACTAGATGCCAACATTAATAAAGTTACAAAATGCACAGTGATACTATTCCAAATATATGATACTCATTTACAGAAATTTCTGTAACGATTAAAGACCAATTTTGAGTATTGTTATATGCAAATGTAGTAAAATGTAAGGTTAGCAGATATTTCTCTTTGTGTACGAATTTATTTTTAGTACAAACTCGAGATTGATATTAAATATTTTAACGTTCCTTAATACGAGTTGCTGTTCAGCACATTTGTTAAAAAGATGTCTTGGTTTATCGAAAAACCAAATAGCATCTGCTTCCTATACAGGGCGTTTGAAAATATGGTGGTAAATTGAAAGAAGGAATAAGACACGTCATATTATTAATAAAAAACGGTATCATATACAAAAGAATGTACTGCAAAAACAATGCTTTCCTTTGTGAGCAATCTTCTCGATTCTGTCCCTGAACTTAACGATACATTTGCGATACAAATCGTAGTGTGTGAAAACAAAAGGTACCGGTAACACATACCAGCGATAAGACATTAATTTTTTTACAGTAACGCTCTCCGTAGACTGCACAATTATGAATGGGCCATTGTTACAGACACTTACTATGAACAAGATGATGCCTCTAGATGGATTCGCACTTCGTTTTGATTAAGTCCACCTTTTTTGCTTCAGTTCAGTGTCAGGTGCGAATGCTAACGGTAATCTCGATGCCTACGCAAAAATTTCGAAACAGTGTCATGAGGTCGGACTGATAAAAAAAAATGGAGAAATGCGGATATTAAGTTAAAGAATAGAGCAATTTAAAAAATGCCTTTTGCAGTGAGCGCAAACTATTTAATTCCTTATCATTCATATTTATTAATTATATAGAAATGTGTTAAACACAATTATTTATAATATTAAAAACACAAGTCATTCTTGTAAAACAACTTGGAACAACATTGTGAAAGGATATTTTGAACTTAATGAAAGATGCGTGTAAAAAGCTATTGGTGCATAAGAGAACTATAAATTCGCCCAAAAATGGTACAGGAATTTATACAAATTAGTGTCTTGCATTTGGAGCAGCGTCATTGTACAGGGTGGGCAAATTTCAATGTTTTTTTAGGCTAGTTAACTATAGGAGAACAAATTACCCCACTCTCGATATCTTTTTTAAGAGAAAACTAACGGTCAAAACATGTGGAAAATGTTAAATTTTGTTTATTACTCGAAAACAAAAGACGATAGATCATTTTAGTATTGACCATTACATACAGAACTTTACATTAGTAGATATCAATTCTAAAATACTTAAACTTTGTCCATATACGGAAAATGAATTACACGCGCTTTTGAAAACTAAACTGAAAAACAAAAATTCTAGTGGCTTTGATGATATCCCAATGTCTTTTGTTAGGAATAATTTAAACTTTATTATATCTCCTCTTGTATATCTCGTTAATTTATCCTTTTGCACTGGTAAATTTCCCGACAACTTAAAAATAGGTAAAGTGATACCACTGCACAAAAAAAATGATGCAATGTCTATCGAAAATTATAGACCTGTCTCTACACCAAGTATATTCTCTAAGATATTTGAATATGCTTTTTTGAACAGAATGATTCCATTTCTATACAAGAATAATATAATTTCTAACATTCAGCATGGATTTATTTCGGGGAAATCAACCATGACAGCCACACATGCATTTTATATGGAAGTTATTAACATGATCGAGGCAGAGTGTCCTGTTGGGATATTTTGCGATCTCAGCAGGGCATTCGATTGCGTCGATCATGAAAGATTATTAAACAAGGTCTACAATTATGGAATTAGGGGCACAAGTTTCGATTGGCTGAGATCATTTTTATGCAACAGGAAACAATTTACAAGTGTAAGTGGTATTATCGATCATTGTAAAATAAATTCTAATTCTCAACTCGGTAATATCAGTTTGGGAGTACCGCAGGGTCTATTCTGGGCCCTGTGCTCTTCTTACTCTACATTAATGATATACATAAGACATCTCCAAACGCGCACTTTACACTGTATGCAGACGATACCTCAATCGTAATTACTGACAAATCCGATAGTGTACTAGAGAGCAAATGCAATGAAACACTTAGTAGTTTAACTGCATGGTTTAATCGAAATTTGTTATATCTTAATGCCGACAAGACCTCTTATTTGAGGTTTCATAATCCTCAAAAGGAGTGTTTAAATTTAAATTTAAAAATCAACAACTCTCTGTTGTCACCGCCTGACAATAAAGTCAAATTTTTGGGTCTATTTATAGATAAACACGTTTCTTGTAAACAACACTGCGAGTACATTGTTTCAAAATTGAACTCACTTTATTATATGTTTAGGAATGTCCGTCACGTGTTGCATGATACGCAATTGCTTATGCTCTATTATGCTCAGGTGGAGAGTAGACTTAGGTACGGTTTGTGTCTGTGGGGTCTGTCTACCGGTTGGCATGATGTCTTTATTGCTCAAAAGCGTATTATACGTTGTATGGCAGGAGTAAGAAAAGTTTGTAGTTGTAAACCCTTATTTGGAAAATTTAAAATGTTGACTTTGCCTTCGTTATTTTTGTGTGAACTTGCAGTGTATGTTTTTAAAAACAATGATAAATTTTATAGACACAGAGATGTTCATAATATGAATACGAGGCACAGAGATGATTTTTACATACCATATAGTAGAATAAACGCTACTTTTAAGTCTCCCAATATATATGGGTTAAAAATTTTTAACAAACTTCCACATCATATTAAGAACTCTGCCACTGTTGCATCTTTTAAGAATAGTTTGAAACTGTATAAATGCTTTTATTCTGTTGATGATTTGTTTTTGTGATATTTTTCTTTTTTTATCATTGTAGATGGTATTGTATTTTGTTTCTTCTCTTTTGTTAATCTTATTTGTTAATTGTTACTTTACACTCTATATGTATGACTGTACTTTACTCTTTATTAGTATAAGTATTACTCCTTATTTGTTTAATTGTACTTTTGTGACTTTTTCAATACGGTTACTGTGTACCGTCTCCTGAAATAAAATTATTATTATTATTATTATTAATTTTCTCTTAAAATAAGAGAACGAGAATGGGGGTTTATTTACATATTTCTATCTCCTATAGATAAAAAGATCAAAATTTGCCCACTCTGTACAGTTTTTAACTTAATATTATGTCATTTCTTAGAAACTATCTAAATTGAATTATGAAAGTAATTGTTATTATTGGACAAACATATATATTTTTAAAATAGTTTGTTAAATAATAAGCAGTCAACTAAAACAATTTCTTCAATTTGTGTCACGCTAATTTCTTTTTTATCTTATCTACATCATTTTGTCTAATCGAATTAAATAATTTTTAAACAAAAAACTCCCAAACTGTATATATTTTTGCAACGGCTTATATACATGTAACATAATATAGTCAATAAAACAGAAGTAATTAGAGAGGTGATTTTATGTACAACAATTTTGATACGGAAACAAGAAACGAAACTAAATATTTTATACCTAGTACAAGCAATGTATATGACTTTATGTTAAATTGCTCTATAGACAACAACAAATTTACAATCCTAGTATTCCACAATCTACAATTTTTTTTAAATCATTCAGAATTGCTAAAACTAATGAGAAATAAAATGATACATGTATTCGCACATTGATTTGAATAAAACAGTACGCAGATAAAATACCGTTTGTATACCACAATGAAGTGAGTTATCAGAACCCTATTCGCATTCCCTGGTTTTAAAATAAACTGGGATCTATTTAATTTGTACACGTAATTGCTTGCATATGCATTTGACAGTGCAATTCTTCTCAGAATGTTCAGGTGCGTGATGGAATAGTTGATGAAATTGCAAGTTATGTTCAGGAAAAGTGAAAATGATTTACCATAAAGAATTCCCCCTGATTTTACAAACTACGTAGAAGAGGAATATTGTTCTGAATCAGGAATAACTTTTGCAAGACTTGTTTAAGTAAAAGTTTATAATATTCTTGTATATGTATAAATGATTTATGATTTTGAATCAAGCATATTTATGTCGTAGAGTTGTAAAATCAGGTCCAGCTATATTGAAAAAGCCTAGGCATATTATAATATGCCTAATTTTACAATAAGCTCATGAGATTTACATTAAATATATATTAATTGATGGACAAGTTTCTTAATTTTTATTTTTTATATTAATCGTAAAAATAAATATTATTTTTGAGTCGAAATAATTTTAATTTTTTGGTAATTTTTCAAACAAATTATGGATATCAAAAATAATAGGTACAGAAAACTTTAAAATAATGATAATTCCTCCTATATTCTTTTATAAAAAACCTTAATTATAAAAAATTCAACAATAGTGTTTCTAACTAAGGGATACCTAGATATATCTTTTTATTTTTGAAAATGTTAATATCCTGTTTTTTCTCAGGGAAGCATTTTAGGAAAAATATTTACATTTAAAATTGTCATTATTTGGACGTTTTTATATGGCTCCAAAGTATGTACGTCGATATTGGTTACATCGTGGATAACTCTTATCACTAAATATTCGTTTGAGTTGATAACATACTATTATTTTCTTTAGAGGAAACCAATCAGTTTTTTTGTTGTTTCTGGAAAAATCACTGTGAGACAATGGTTTGTTTATAAAATTGACCCAAAGTTATACAAAATTATGCTTTTCCAACGACATATATTAAAATAAATTGTGGTTTTTGTTCCTCTCTAAAATATTGAAGGTCTTCTATAACGAATTTCTTGGATTAAATTTTTCCTTCCTTTCTCAGATGGAATCATCATCGAACGAAATTTCCCATTACCTTGGTATATTTCCCTATTAGAGACAACTAATTTTCCAATGAAGCGACACTAATATTTTTGCTATATATGATATACTGATTCCTTCCTAAAGTGTTCTGTAACCACATAATTTATAACTTTATCACCCAGGCTAATATTTCTTGTCTGTGGAATATTCCCAAGTTTTTCCAAGAAATCAGCCAGACGTTATTCGCTTTAACATGTAAGTGATTCATTCATCTTAATCAATTAATTACAGTATAGTAACACAACGTGGGTACTATTTCTTGTGCTCATATATTAAGTTTGAGAATACCTTTATGACAGATATAGGTCGGTATCTATATGTTGTACTTAATTGTGTATACTTTTAAATCGCCAATTTGTAGGTATTAAAAAACCATTTGTTAGTAGTAAAATAATTTTAATTTCATATTTGCTTGTAATGACTTCTAAAAAATATGAAGAAGTTTTAATATACAGGGTATACTATGACTAAGTACAAAAATTTTAACCACGTGCTTAGGGACGCCTAAAAGACAATAAAAAAATTATTTCAGAATTTTAACTCTATATTTAAAAAATGAGGCCAAACCCTATGCCTATGATAAGCATCGACTGAGATGGCTTAGATCCATAGATAAAGCTTACATCTGTCAACAATGTCAACTATCATGCGAGCGTCTTTTTGCAGCGTTTCTAAATGTAGAAACGACAAAAATTAACATTCTTATTAGTAATAATACCTAATAGATAGGTAACAGTTAATCCAGTTAGCTCCAGTATTTTGCATTAATTTTTCATTATTTCGTTACAAACTGGTAAAACTACTTATTCACTTATTAGGTACAACCACTCACTACCGATAAAACACACTTCCCGTAGGTACAGTTAGATAAAATGCTTATTTATTATAAGAAAATCGGACGAAAGGAATGGGTGGTACTAATAGGTAATAGAAAATTTTTAATGCACCCGCGGCAGTCTTGTCTCATAACCTAGAAAACAAACCGGCGAACTATATTGTGGGAAAATATCTGTATCCGACACATATTCCTTTATTTAATAAATGTTTAAAATTAAAATAAGTTACTAAAAACTGAAGATGAACACGAAACTACAACGTAAACACAGGAATTGAATTCTGACATGACAGTGACAGCCACCATTGCATGACCGCTGTGTGCTGGTGGTCTACTCTGATTTTCGCATTGGCGGCGTTAAATAAGGATTTAATACAATATCGAAAAAAAACATTTTTTTGCTTTATAAATAGGTTTGGATTTTTTTGGAAAGGAGATCCCGTTAATTCTCAATTTTCGATATCCCCTCTTAAAATATTTGTACTTAGTCATAGTTAACCCTGTATTATACGCCAAAATAGTGCAAATAAATGTTATTATTCAATTATTTAATTTTTGACTACTTTGAAGACCTCAACTTACTCAAAAACCAAAATTGTTTTATTTAGCTTTTATTTCGTAGCTCAAATTTATTTATAGTCGTGAATATGAAGCCAAACGTTATCGGTGAAATTTGCGAACACCCTGTAGAATTTATTATTAATTTAACATTTTACCCAAGTGTACTGAGGAAATTTCCAAAATTTAATACCTTCTAAAAATTGTAATTTTTTTTGCTATTGAAATTTGATTTATTACTTTTAAAATATCACTTACGACAAATCTAACAAAATATCGATGAAGTAATATTTACTTATGAATGACAATGCGTTGACATTTTCTGTGTAATTTGGCTTTTTTATGTCTTCCTACGCTTATCTATTATTTATTAAATGTTACAGCTATTCAACAGACTAAATTGAATAATTATGACGTAACTGATTGTTTCAGTAAAGTAAGTTGAACCTGATGTAATGTCAACGTTACTGGTCGAATTAAGGTTGACCTAGAATTAAAAAATATGGCTAGTAATACCGAAAAATAGGTAAATAATGTGTTCTCACCAATTCCAATATTTGGTCATTGATGACGTAAACTTAATTTAAAAAACTGTCAATCGATACATGCAAGAATTTTGTATATTGTTTCTGCTGTTGCAAGTAAAATTAATGTTTTCACTTAAATTTTATAACGTCTTAAGATAATGGATGTAATATGGCATCATTAATAGTCAGACAATTTATATGTATGAAATAGTATTTAAATGAAATAACCAAAGATTAACCTTACTACAAAGTTGTGTAAAATTGCGAAGTGGTTTGTTATTGCCTCCCAAAAAAATTAGAGGTTTCCAGTCTGCCGTGATTTTACAACTTGATTTAAATTTCTCAATATAAACAGATTACTGATAGTCTCTTTATTTTTTTAAGAATACCGTTAAAAGTGTTACACCAATTTTTTCTGTAGTATGAATCTTTTGTAAGCGCAAATAATTTTAATTCACCCATGCATAATTTCTCTTTAAATTTTGTTACACAGTGTGCTTTACCAATTAAATAATGTTTCTTCTATATTATATAAGGATAAAACCACTTTATTCATATGCGCTTATTGCCAAAAAATATATATACACACACAGAATATGGAAAAGGCGTACAAATATAATTTTAATCATTTTCGAACACAATTATTTAGAAAAAATCAAAAATTGTGTTCTAATTCAGTAGAGGGTTTCGACAAATGAATAGCAGGAGCTTACCGATTCGAATAATAAAAAATAAAGCAGGAAATGTCTCGTGAACTCACTTATATAAATATTCTGCATCTTTATTTTTTTTAATTTTAATATTTTGCAAACCCTTTGAATGATCAATATGAAAAATGTGTTGAACAAAATTGACTATTTTTTTAGTGTTGGCATATTGTCTTGCTTTTTCTTGATCTTGTCCTGGTTTCGTAAGACAAGACAAGACTTGATCGATTGAATTGCAACAAGGTTTAAAAAAAGTGCAAGACGAGAAATATGGATACGACAAGAAGTTTTGTAAATATAAGAAATGACATTTAAGTCATCATGAAAGAAAAAAATACTTAAATATTGCATTCTATTGTAGGTACCTATATACTTTATTTAAAGGACAACAACCGCAACAACATATAAAAATATTTTTAAAATCAAAATTTATTGAGTCTAGTCCAGTTTTGCTGAACTAGAACTGCCACGTGACTGATTCTGTTTTGACTATTTCATTCATTACTTATTATGCAAAACTGGTTATTTCACTGTCAACGATCGACCAGAGCCGACCGAGAGTAACCACCACTTTTACCAAATTCGTAATAAAGTTTCTTGTTTCTCACTTGAATGCAAGAGTTTGGCAAGAATCATGAAAAACTATTTTCTTGTTTTGGATGACAAGACTTTTTCAAATTTTGCGAAATTTCTTGCCTGACCCAAAACAAATTTTTCTTTCAGAACAATAAAATTTAGAAAACGCATTAAACACGCCACTTCTATGCCTTTGACCTTTCTAAAGTTTTATTCTTGGTCCATTCTCGAGGCTTCTTTCATATTGACAGGTTAATTATGTCCATCTTCTATATAATAAAATATTGTACTGTTTGACTATAATGAATTAAATTTACTTTAATGATTGTGCATTGATTTGGAGTGAACAACCACTCGAGCACATCTGTAAAGCACAAAGCAACTTTTTCTAATGCAATATTCTAAACTGGCTTTTTGTGACGTAGGCGGAAATCACTTCAAATAAAATTTTCGACATTTGCAGTTCGTTGACTATATCCTGCGCCTCCAGGTAATTTCGCGTGGGTTTCTGCCGACTATCTATTTTTAATTTGTACAAATAACAATATTAGTTTAAAGTACGGTTTTTTATGCGGTACATTAACATATTGTTTAAAGCTTCTATACTTCTAGAAGCTGTGGGAAAATGAGGTAATGGTGTTCGCTAATATATTTCCTGTTATATATACAATCCAAGATTAGTATGCCGTAATTACGTTTGTAACAGTAAATTACAACAATTATATTGTCAATGTAAAGTTACAGGGAAGAGTCTACTCTTGCTCTACCAAAATTCACAGCGGAAACGTAAATTTTTAAGAAAGTAGTTTTAAAGAAGTCTATATGAATCATACAGTATTGTGGTATAATTTTTATTTCGATATAGAGGCATGCAGTCAAAAATTTTGAGTAATATTTCACTCAAAATCAACGCAATTGGTTGTTAAAATGATCCGTCGGTCAGTGGTCGCGCGGTTTAAGGCGTCAGTACTTGAATCAAGGTGACTAGATCGGAGTTGGTTCGCGCCCAGCTGCCGGTAGACCGTATATAAGCTATATTCGTGGAGAGGATTGGCACCCTCTCTGCGGGTATGGTAGGGTGGAATAATGTTAGCTTGGGTCAATGTGAGAGATTGATGCTGGTTGATATTTGACCCCTAATTAATGAGGTTTTCCAGGTTTCCCGCATTCCTGCACTGAATAGTGGTTAGGGCCTACCAACGTAAGTCGTTCGTGGGCGCAAATGCGGCCTGCTTAATAATAATATGCCGCCCCCTCTCCGACTTCTGGGCTAATCTCTGTGATTAGAATGAGGGGTAGAGATGTTATTATTATTATTATCCGCACCCGATTGCATTCAAATAATAACACATTGTTGAGTAATGTCCACTCAGTCATTTGTTAGCTAAATAAATCTGTTATGAGTAGCACTGAATAACTTTTGAGTTAGCGTACTATGCACAAAATTGAGTTATGTTATACAACATATTTCGTTGATGTTTCACAACCCATTTCTCTAACTAAAAATTGTATTGACATGCTCACTTCTTGGTTGAAATATTTAGTTACTTAAAATTCAACACTAATAATAATGAGTTTGAGGTTAACATGTTATTTTTTATTGTGTATTGTGCAGGTTCATAACAATATTAAGTAAATACACATATACACACAAAACAAAGTCAGAATCAGTTCTAACACTATAGTTTCTCAGAATTATTATTTATTCGATAAGTATTGTTTCTATGTTTTGTTTTCTTTCGATCTATATAAAAAATGTTAATTAAAATACAGGGTATTTCATTTAAAATACGAGTGTTATCCCATAAAATGTTTTGAGTAAATTTGAACTCCAAATTAACACTATTGGTCGAGAATGCGTGTCCACGCTTGATTGTGTTTAAATAATAACTACAATAAAGATAATGTAATGTTCATTTAGTTATTTGTTAGCTAAATTAATCTTTTATAAAACCAACCATAATAATAATCAATACTTATTATTATTCACATTCTTACTATTGTCACAAAATTTGCTCCGCTCGCACTCAATGCGACGACTGTGGTATCGCAAAATATAAGTAAACAATATTTATAAAGTAAATAATAAATTATCATTCAACAACTAATTATGATCATTGGGATTAATTTCCAAATTCTGTTAAGAGGTCTTCGTATAAGAGGTCATTATTTTTATCGTAATAAGAAACAATATCTATAACTGTTAGGTACATCCAATGAATAAGGCAACAGAAAAGTATCACCACTCACTACTACTACTGTTGAGTGTTCCAAATCTACACTATGCAACATGTTACCTATGTTATAATTATTACTTACCTCTTTTTACCACAGTTTTATGCACTCAAAAAAAGTATGGATGAAAAAGTATGTAAGTTCCGTTATGTTAGTAGTAGTACAATTGTTTGCAATAATAACGACACTCTTTAAAATGAATTTTTCGATTTATTTTGAACTGCTGACGTATTTGTAACAAAATCGACCATCAACTTTTAACATTAGCTCTTAATTGTTTCACTCACCAATAGATATTTAATGAAATTTCTACTCAGAACTTTCAGATGTTCAAAAACTGTTGTAAGAGAGTGTCATTATTATTGCAAAAACATGTACATCATTTTTCCGCAGCAAAATTTCAATATTTTCGGTATTTCTACACAATATATACTCACTCACACATAAGTATTTTGTTTGTGTTAATATAAGTTCATATCTTTGCTGTCAAAATGTCAAATTCTCTAAAAGTCCAACGTCACATTAATTTCACTAGTAAATGAATGTGTCACTATTGACCGACCATTCTTCAGCACCTTGTGTAACCTAGAGATATTGGTTCTACTCTAGATGTTGTGTCTTGTATCCCAGCAATATGTCTGACAAAGTTATTATTTTTTAATTTGCTAATTACCTAACTCGTCAAATTATATAAGAAAAATTGAAAAAACCGATATAATTCTAAAACTGTTGAGTTTTAACAACAAAGTTGACTTAGCATTAAGGGCAGAATATGAAAACGAAAGAAAAATTGTGTTTCTATTTAAAATAAGCGAGGAGATGTCTACTTCTGGTATTACCGGAAGTGCCACGTCTTTGTAAATATTTTAGCAGTGTCGAAAACCCTTAGAACTGATTTTTTTAGACTTCTTGTCATTTCTGCTTCCCTAAATACATCTAATGCGCGTTAGTTGTGGGACACCCTTAATATAAAATTTATCAATTCCGTCACAATGACTTAAATCAAAATTGCAATTATTATATACTCATATTAATGTAGTAATTCAATTATACATATTTGGTACATTCCGATATGAAAAACAAACTAAAGCGACTCAAATTTGTATTCAAATACGATTTCATGCTACAACTAAGCGTATCTAGAGAAAGACTTCAACGGTAGGTGACAACAGCAACTTGTATTGAAAAAAATGATGCAATTACTAAGAGCAAGCAAATATTGTTTACCTGAATTTTAATGATGCCTGGCACGCCACCTCAGCCCTTAACGCGGCGGAGCAACAGAGTAAGCGTCTCGACGGAGCGTGGCGCGGCGTCGGTTGATGCACCGGCGCCCCGGGGCAACGCGCGCCGAGAGCGTCGGGGTGAACAGGACGGTCCTCGACCTACCCCACGGGTTCGGTCGAGTGTTGTGTCTGATGCCGGCGGTGGGCGCGGGTTCGCGCATCAGGATTTTGTAAGGAAGTGAAAGCTTAGCGTACGAAATAGGGAGGGAATATTAATCAAGGGTTGGTTGAAGAAATACTAAATTCTTACCCTACACTGATAAAAATTTGTATGTGTAAAGTTATGTAAAATTACATAATAATTTGGAATGTAAATCAGTACCTATACACTGTGATATTACAGAAATAAACATGAATAAAATTCAATATTATATTTTGATTATTTGATTGAACCATTATACTAAATTCCATGGTAAATTTCCTTGTAAAATAAAGATATGTAATTTTACTGAGTAGGCATTTTAATTTTTTTTATATTTTATAGGTATATACTTTTTCAATAATTGATATTATTTTGACATGTTAAAAAAATATATATACCAAAGAATTCATCAATCCTTTCAAATATTTTTATTTTGTTTAACCTGAGTAGTATAACAGAAGCACATTTAAAAAAGTCTGGTTAAAATGTACAAGGCTGTGTGCACAAGTGCAGGTTTAAGGTATAACATGCAGGATGTCTCTTACTAACAGTAGATTTTATTATTCGAATTTAATAATAAATACACTATACAAGTTACATTTTTATTTCTAAATAGTTAATAAGACCTTGTCAGGAGCAGAAATAACTTCTGTGTAGGAAGATTTTTTTAGTGGAATATGTTGAATATTTTCGTTGAAAATACTACATAATTCTTGAAACATCAGTATATATTTCTTGGTATTTGTAAATATTTGTAGATATACGTATATCTGTGTGAAAATAAATATGTTTAGCTCGAATTTTAGTTACAGTAAATTTATAATTAACGTAACTACAAGTAATGTTAATATCTGTTGTAAGCAATTATTATTTTTACTGTCACTGTCAGGATACGTAGGTATGTTGTTTGAAATTAATGTTGTATGGTTTAGAGACACATGTAATGGTGTAGTTTTGATGCAAACAGTTTCAGTTTCTGTGATATTTGCGAATTGTTTAATATTTAAATATGACACAAGCTGCAAATGCACACGTAACAAAATATCATTTTATACTTATACTGTTTTACGAATGTTCTACAAAAAATCTTTATTAATGAACCGTATATGTTTGTCTGCTACACGTTAACAACACAACTATAACGTATTAGGTCAGAGGTTAGGTTGATGTGCCTCTGGGCATGTGCAACAGAAATCACATGAAAACTTCTGTAAAATTTCATAATAAAGTGAGTAAAAGTAAATAGTTCGATTGCAGTACATTATATTGCCACACTATTTCTGAAATTTCCTAATTTTATTAGGTAAAGACACATTATTCCTTATAATATATAATGTAAATTAAAATTTTCCAGTAAATACTATGTAAACACAGCATAACAAAACATGAAAATTTCCACCCATTTTTATCAGTGTGCACTGTACACTCAGAGAAATCTTTTGATATTCAACGACTTTATGTAATGAAATTTGTAGAACTTTTCAGCTTTTTCAACTTTATCGGTCAGTGGTCGCACGGTTTAAGGCGTTAGTACTTGAATCGAGGTGACTAGACGGAGTTGGTTCGAGCCCAGCGGCCGGTAGACCGTATATAAGCTATATTCGTGGAGAGGATTGGCACCCTCTCAGCGGGTATGGTAGGGTGGAATAATGTTAGCTTGGGTCAATGTGAGAGATTGATGCTGGTTGATATTTGACTACCCCCCTAATTAATGAGGTTTTCCAGGTTTTCCTCATTCCTGCACTGAATAGTGGTTAGGGCCTACCAACGTAAGTCGTTCCTGGGCGCAAATGCGGCCTGCTTAATAATAATATGTCGCCCCCTCTCCCGCACAAGTCTCCGACTTCTGGGCCAATCCCTGTGATTAGAATGAGGGGTAGAGATATTATTATATTATTATTATTTGGAACAATTGGAAATATTTGAAAACAATGACCATACATTGTAAATCATGTTCTCGAAACAAATGTTAATTCACTTCTTGAATAACTTTCATTTACCTACGATAGTTTTTATTTCTTAAATTAAGAGTATTCATAAACTGTTATATGATTTTATAGTTGTTTGAATATGTGTACCTTTTATATGTTTGTAAACAAAAGTAAGATAAATAAAATTATTATTATTATTATTATTATTATACATTAATAATAATAATAATAATAATAATAATAATAATAATAATAATATACAACATTGTCCTTCTGTAACCGTACAAAATATTTACCAGTTAGAATATCCAATCAAATACTCGCAATTTTACATCAACAATGGCTAGAAGAAATAGACAGACCTATCATATGAACGTCACGTGATAATAACTCACTTTTACATGCGTTTTTGCAAATTCACTCATAAATCACATTTCCTAGTGTAATTCAATGTTTTTATAGACAATTTACAAATGTTCAATATTTTTACATCTACATTATGAAAATACGGTGGTTATTTACAATAGGAATATATTAATTTACAGCAAATTGACAAACAATGGTAGTAAAAACACAAACAATACGTTTTTAAATAATTTTTGTGTTTGTACAAAATTACAATATATTCATATACAATTTTTCAGTGTATACATAGTAATGGTATAACTTATACATTTAATTTCAGTTTTGTCATAAACGGTTTTTAGTAGTTTTGTTTCAATTTTATATATTTATTTCTTAGATTTTTGCACCCTATTACAATTTCTTCAAGTTACAATTTTGCCACAAATGGCAATTGTTTTCTAACTTTTAATTCCGGATAACTTTTGCTAGTGACACTTTTCCGAAAAGCGAAAATACATCTAGTTCGCATCTTATGACACAGTGATAGTTTTTTGCAAACTTTTAAAACAGAATAATTACCTGGCATACCTTTATCCATAAACTGACTAGGATGGATTGAGTTTTTAATTACCGGCATTAATTTTATATATTTATAATTGTCGAGTAATTATTCACGGATATTTACAATGACACTAATTTATAATACTAACATCGTAAAAAATATGGATTCAGTAAGGTCAGTCATTCCTAATAATTTCGTTAATTAATTTTGTACGGTACCGAGAAAAAAAAAGCCAGTCAACACCGCAAATTTTCCTATTTGAGGATAATTATTTCATTTGTACTCCAACTGGTAGAAGGTTATTTTCGTTCAGTATTATGTCAGATAGAAAATATTTTACTGTTTACTTGAAAATTGGAATGACGATGAGTGGTCATCGTACTCATCAAAATACTTAGAAGGTTTATTTTCCAAATATTATGAAGAATGTCCATTTCAAAGCTTGTGACTGCTCATTAGTATACACATTTTTTCTATTTTTGAACACAGATTAATATAAAAAATAATCGTACATAAACAAATAAGTAATGATGCAATGGTAAATGCTTGATATAATTATAGTAAACAATAATAAAATTTTATTTGATTATATTAATAACTATGCATGATTTGTCACTATTTCCTGAAAAATAATTGTAAAAATATTAAAATAATATGCAGAGTAAGATCGGCCAGAAGCTGTATCTCGGAAACTACTTGTTCTACAGTTTCCGAAAAAAAAAATTAACAAGAGTGACCCTGAGAAATTTTTAAAAATTATTTTCCACTTTCAAATTTTACCGTTAGATGAAGAACTTTTAAATCCAAATCGGAAAGTGAGATTGTCTTCTTAAAATCAATAGTGAGGGTATGTTATATTGAACTGTTTTGAACTGTCTCATTGACACTTTAAAAATTGTTTATTTGACGTTTTCTATCTATCTCTTAAAGTAAGGGGGAGGGTAAAATCGTGTTGCAGAAAAAGTTAGAAAACCCTCGACTTTGGTAACTGATTTTAGCAAACTTGGTCTTGGCTTAAAGCTTTTTAACGGTGGAATTATTATCTGTAACAATACTTAAGTTCTTGTTAAAGCTTGAACCATCAGATAACGTAATACATATAATATATTTAGAAGTTATAAAATATTTTCGCTTATAACTTTGGACAATGATAAGCCTTTTCCGGTTTGTGTAATTTTTTCAACAATTTTACGAGTAATAAGATATTAGAATAAAAAATGTAATCTTCCATTTAACTTTTTATAAAAAATTGAGAAACTTACAAATATATCAAATAACGCCATCTGACGATACTGATTTAAACAGAATCTTAAGTATTATTACACATTATGATTCGGCTATTAAACAGCTTTAAAAAAAGATCAAGTTTGCTAAAATCCGTTAACGTAGTGTGGTTTTCCTGCAGAACTATTCTATTTTCCCCCTACTCCGTTGACCGACCTTAACGGGACACCCAGTATATTCAGAGAGAAGAAATTAACTCGCATCTATTCATTAAAAAATCAACGAATATTACAAATCAGAAATATATGCCATAGTAGTACGGCAAATCTACTATATTGTTTCATTTGTATCCTAAAATATTTACTAAGGCCTCTAGAAATGCGCACAGGTGACCCGTAATATCCGAAATTTCCAAAGGATAATGAATGCCAAAAAAAGAACGTCGCCACAGAAGTGGACGGATGATTCAGACGCAATTATTTTTTTGCCAAGACCAAAATTCCCAGCAATTTTGCCGGTATATGGGGCGGGTTTCTGAAATAAAGCAATCCTAAGCGGTTGCGAGGTTATTATGTTACTTTTTACTTCATTTGGCTTAGGAAAGAATTCGACACAAATTGTTCCTTAAGATATTTAAAAAATTCCACAATCATGTACTCGCTTTCGTCTCAAAAATAATGTGAACATGCGTGTTTTCTTTCAATTATGTTAATAATATATTTAGAGAGCGTATTAAGTGGTAAGATGCAACAGTTGGCAGCTTTGTGTCATTATTAAAAGTAATTTGTGCTACAACTTTAGAAATGGTTTGCATTATTCTGTTAAAAAGTTCTTAACAAATCATGACAGTGCTTCAACCTAACTGAGAATCATTCGAAAATGTTTGTAATGCTACGACGGTCCTTCTCTCTAATAAATAGTGTGTATCTTTTAATTTTATCCACAAAAAATGTATATTTTCACAAACAATAAACAATATTTTATTTTTATTCATACAAGTTTTAAACTGTCAAACTTGACATACGTTTAATATTTTTATTACTATTTTGAAAACGAAATCAGAGAGATTTTCGAAACGTCAAAAATACGGAAGTGCGCGATAGTGATGTGATTTTTGTTATTTTTTACTTATCTGCTTTTTTCAGTGTGAGATTTTTTGGTTAGGCAAACTTAGTTTCAAAAATAACCCTTGACTGATCCGTTTGGCGCAAGGGCTTATTTAATTAATCTTTCATTTTTTCAGAAGTGTGGCAAAAACCCAATAAAACTAAAGAAAAAATACAAATGTTTGTCCTGTACGTACTTCATAATATATTTTTTGTCCAACCATCATAAAACTATAACAGTTTCTAAGGATGACATTTTCCTTACTGAGCAAAAATGGTATCATAGCAACAAAAGTATTCACTTTTACTCCTAGGAGCTAAAGTTGACACATTTAATCTTTAATTTTGCGACTTCTTGCGAGACGGCACTGATTTTACGAATACCGACCACAATTCGATGACACTTTTCACTAACACATCTAGTAATTAATCGTTCTACCAATCCGGGTGGACATAAAGCAACTTATTTTCTATAAAAACTTAAATAATTGTCTCCCAGCACAGTAAAGGAACGTGGTCTCTTGGTTTTGGTATTAGAAATTTTTATAATTAAGGCGGATTTCACATCACAAAGTGATTTTATTTTGTTCAAAGGGAGACTTGCCTCAGAAAATAAAATATTACTTTTAGCACTTATATCATAAATAACTATTATAGTGAAGCATTAATAAATTTAAAAAACAATTTTTTATTATTAAAATCAGGTGTGAAACATTGTTTTACGAGTATATTTTTCCTTTTTAGAAAAGTGCATAGTAGGTAATTGAAACCATTTCAGAGTATTCAACAGCGCTTCTTGTTGGTAGATAAAATTGATTAACCTACACAATTAAGCGCGTGTGTTTGTGTCATTTTTTAAAAATAAAAATCTTGTGGAAAAGTGCTTGTCAGATAACGTCATAATTACCAAAATTCTTCTCGACTGTTCAATCAAAACTAAAAATAAATTATGGCTTTTATTGTTAAAGGTCACTGAGGAAATAATAATAAATTAAAAAATTAACAATCGTCTGCTTAAATATTATTCTTCAGGCTTTTTTTTCACGATCAAGGTTGCAGGCGCTGAGATCAACTGCGTCTGCTTTAAAACTGGCTAAGTTCATAATATATTCTAAAATATTAAATTTGACGAACTACAATTTTTATTTTTACTTGGTCTAACTGCTAAACTATTCGACAAATATGAAATCATATTATGTAAAGCACATGTAAATATTGGTTTAGTGGTACATTTTTATTTTATATTTTATTTATTTCCTATATTTAAGCATGAACTATCGGTAAAAGTAATACCATAAGTAACTGTGATTGGCACAAGGTTTTTTCCAAATTTATTGTCTATTTACTCATTGACTCTTAATTATTTACCTGCCTGAATACAGACAGTGTACATTTACGACATGCAAGGCTTCTAAATAATTTTATATTAATTATTTAACGTTTAGCTAAGCCAAATATAAAAATTTGATGATAGCGATGCTTCCTTTACCTTGAAATTCAAGCATTTACATTTATGGACACACGTGGAGCTTTTCAATTCGAATTCTCCATCTACTACATGGCACCCTGTTCGTATTGTAAAATGAGTACATCACTTTTTATTTTAGAGATTTAGGAAAAAATTACTTGAATTTAATTTGAATTTTTTATTTAGTTATATATCCTCAAGTACACATGTGCCTAGGTCCGAATACGACCTATCACTCTGTACCTTTATAGAACATTCTCCCATAACCTTGACTACAGTAAAATAGGGGTTGATATGTTTACCCTTGACGAGAAGCTGTGATTGATAATGTCTGTCATTGGATTGATCGATTCTAAAAAAAAAATAATTAAAGAAGTAAACTCCCCTCAAAGTACTAGTGAGGGTGATTATTTCCCATGGTAAAAATATATAATACAAACGTTAATTTTTCATCTCTAATACATTAACCATATGTTAAATTTGTTTGACCGTTATCCCCTATTTTTAAAAGCAAAATTTTATGCTGTGTATGGTGGTTGTAAATCATCTGGTGTTCCTCAGAGATCATATTTAGGCCTGTCATTATTTTTGATATTTATTAATGATATCGCGCTTTTAATTAATAGTCGTATATGTGCATCTTTATGCAGTAATTTATAACACTTTCACTTGTTCTTGTCATTATTTTGTAATTACTGTGAATTTAGTGTTGTGTGTTGATACTGAAATTAATAATTTTTGTGAATTTCATGAAGCTTTTTCCAAACATGTACAAGTTTCCTATATAGAAAACTTCCATGTATTATTCATTTATAGACAAAATGCATTTAATATGTAATAATTCCATGTATGATCCATCATAAGCAATTTATTGATATAAATGAGGTCTGGAGCTCAGAAACTGAAATACTTTAATCGACGGCTGCTATGATTTATCATGTCCCCAGAAAAATCGTGAAACAGGGGTGAGAAATCTCACCCTCGCTTTGACACACCCTCGCAGACGCTCGCTAGCAATTCTCCTAACGTGCTTTAGCAAACACCCAAATTCCGGCTGTTAATACAGCCATTGTTGCTTTATCTGTATTGATGGAATTACCAGACAGCAATCGAGAACGTTACCCTGCGTGTGTGATGTCAGTAACGAAAATTTGACACCAAAACAAATAGTTGTCTAGTAATGCAATTGGGAAACTAACGTGTGCTTAAGATAAAGCTGTGTTTGTCAGATTTGTGGAGGAATAAAATCAATTTTAGCAGTTGGTACAACGATTTTCTTAAATACTCGTAAATTGGTCAAAGTAGTTTGTGCAACTTTGTACAATTCGAATTGCAATGTAATATATGAAGTTACAAAACATACCAGTATGTTCATGAAATAGCATTTATACACTGAAAGAAATTGCTGTGGTGAATGCAAAACAGTATTTTTAACAAATTAAAATATATGTAGTATTTGGGAACATTTCACTTCTAGTAAACCAGTGCTTAGAGATTATTAGTCTCTACAAAGTTTTAATCATAATGGTATGTGAAATGATACTAGAAATTGTGTTTAGTTACCTCACCTATGGCATACTGATAAGAGCTAATAAGCTCGAAACCGGTATATGTGTGGTGGGCTACTGACGAGTGACTCTAGCTGGTTGCTATATGTTTTCCAGGTGTAATTCAATGCTGGTCGGGGCATTAGCCCGCAGAGTAGTTGTTTCCTGGAATTCCGTGTATGCAACAAGGACCATATTTATTGGGTAGAGTAAAATTGTTACTATTTGTGAGATTGCCGTTTATTGTATTGCGGGAAACTATAACTGTAAACACTCCGTATAAACCATAACTCCCTATTTAAAATTTTATCCAATTTTGTCACTGATGTTAAAAGTGCAATGTAATCATATAGATATGAGGAATTCATGATGAAGCAAATTTTTATAAAAAAATCAAGTCTAATTTATTTGTCGGAAAACAAAATAACCCAGCATTTTTCTACGAAATTTCAGAGCATGTCGTATTTATATCCAAGTAGTTTTTAATCATTTCTTCGTGATGATAAATTTTATGTGATTCCACTAGATATAAATTTCTTAGAAACGCCACTGCTTTTTATATTAGTGTTTGGTCAGGAATGCACTGAAACTGTATTGGATATTTTAATACCCTAGAAGAGCAAAAAAATCAGAGATAATTTTGTTAGAATGTGAATAACTTCTTTGCAGTGTCACAGAATTATTAAATTTGTAGGTATTTTCTCTGACACTGTTACAATTAAACAATTAGGTATTTAAAACTATGTTTTCTATCAATTTTCTTGATATAAATCACATTAATAAATGTATTTTATCTTCTTCGCAAGCTATACCCGATCATTAAACATAAAAAATAATTGCCATTCCAGAATTGTCTGTCATTTGAAAAATTTCACTCTAATTAAATAATTTCTCGCCACGCTAAAATTTATCTGTTGCAGAGTTGCGTGTAATATCGATTTACAACTACTTATATTTGATTGCCGTCTGTGAAATACGATAGCAATTATTTTTGTGTACAATCGACTATCAAAATTTATGAAGGCGTTAATTTTTAATCGCAAACTGCCCCAGCCATGTTGTGTGAAACTTTTGGTGGTTGATTGATGGCTAATTGGGTTACAATGCTTACCATCTGTGTAAAAATAGCAAATGTTCCTGTCATATCCATGTGCACAACTTAGGAGTTATTTATCTGAGATGATTTTTCTATTTTTATAATTAATTTTTGTGGAGAATGAGCTATATATAAACTATTGTTGTTGTAGGCGTAGTAGTAAAAACAGTACCTACTATACGCTTCTTGTTTACATATTCGTTAGTCGTGTCTCTCAAACGTAAGTATGTCACTATTTTTATACTGGCTTAAAAGCTTCTTCTATCCTAGAATAGTTTATAGCTTTAATAACTTAAGTCATGTCAACAAAGCAATTTAAAATAATCAACGTCCCTTGCTTTTGTATTCATTAATTATTATTCAGGTGCTAGCTAAACTATGGTCACATATTATTTATCATAAAAAAATCATATACTTTTATGTAAATAATAGAGAAATATTGGGTAAATTTTGTATTTTGTCATTGCAATGATAAGTAATATTTTGAAATAATGTGATAATGTCCTGAGAAAATCAGGAGTAAGCTATAAAATTTTGAAACAATTAATTGGAAAATGATTTCGAGATTATTATTATAATTATTAGGTACTTTGCATACTCTCGTGTTGCTGTAAAATATGTGGAATTAAATAATTAACATAGAATCAATCATATAAATTTCCATTATGTGTATTTTGAAAGGGATTACTGAATATATGCTTCAATTAACATATAAATTACTCTTGGATAAACGCAGTTTAGTTGATAGTTTGAAATGTAAATATTTGAACATTAATATTGAATGATAAAAATCAATTATGCAATTAAATAGTTATTCAAGTTTGAAAGGAGTATAATACATCAGTTTAGTATTCAGGATCCAGAAATTTCAGGTATCTTCCTTCACATGTGATTTTTTTAATGTGAAATGAAATTTTAGAGACTATTTTATTAATTGAACCAATCTAAGTGCACATTGTAATCGCAAGGAATTTATTTATTAGTGACTATAAAGTCACATATTTGAGATTACAAAATATTTACTTGTTTTGCTGCAGAGCTAGGCATCCTAGGATAAAAGTATGTCAAAAAAGTAATTTTTGCTTGGAAGCAACATAACAAAAGTTACTGTAATAAAAAATTGGAATTGAAGCAATAAATTAAAAATGAAAAAAGAGTCGAGGTTCAAAATAATAGAAAGTGATTTGTTATAAACCTGCTCACTATTTAAAACAGTCATATTTATTGTAGAAAAATAAAGTGCCGCATACCTCTGAGAGCATAGCAGATTACACAGCTTCTGTTGCAGCAAATACGCATGCATCAAATCGGAATGGTCGATTTCTATTGGTAATCATACCGTGACAGACCCCACCACGCGCACACACCAGTTACCATGGGCGTGTGCGTGGAAAAATATCAGGTATATCTTTCCGCTAATTTAATTGTGAATATAATTAATTTATTAGTGATTTTCTGTTTGTATTCTTAAGAATAGAAAATAATTCAAGCTCCACGGCGTATTCTCAAAATTGTAAACATCCTAATCTAACAAGTGAGCAATATCGAATGATGACGTGTATAAGGGATTGGGGTACGAGACCAAAATATGAGTATAATTGATGCGGTTGAAATATGTAGTTCATTATTTAGAATGTCTGTGACTAGTGTATATAGTGCAATAAAGAGTGACAACTGTGAAACGGGAAACAGTGGAAAGTCACAGAAAAAAATGAGCTTCCGATAATAAACAAATCCAGGTTGCTATCTCACAGAATGAAAGCCTAGAAAGGTGTTTTTGCGAATTATGGGCGACATAAATTTTCGTTTTATAATGAAGTCTGAATGAAAAGATATATTTTATATACTTATATATTATAGATACACTGTACGATAACAAAAGTGTGGCACTGCTTTGCCACATATGGAACTTCGCACTGTCGTGGTTGAATGGCTAATACACTCTATATAATGGCTTTGTTCGTAGTACACCAAAATCAGTTTTCAACCGCCAGAAGCATGCGCACTACATCTTAAACAAAGCATTTTCAACCTTATGTGGGCATTATAAACGTAATGCGTCCTGCGTCTGACGGTTTCAAATGATTTACAACTGTTCTATGAACAAGCCTAATAGCCGACGACAAGTCTTAAATTGTGATCGTGTATACTGTGTATGTCAACAGTGCAGTTAAAGGTGTTATATCCGCGTAGAGCGCATCAGGTAGGTGTAAGTAAGTGGTGGTAGGCTATCGCCGGCAAAGAAAACGACATTTTACGGTTGAATATAAACTAAAGTGCTAGGTTCACTCAACGTCAACTTATTTTTGATAATTTTGTATTCATTGAACCCTTCTCAAGTGGTACGCCTATATAATGTTGTCTTCTGCAACCTCTCGTGTTGATCTAAGTGCTGTAAATGAATCTCTTCTTTCATATTATTTTGGACCTCGACTATAGTAGTTTTCTTTAGCAAAATTATTTTATTTTGACAGCAACGTAACCTTCCTGGACCCTATTGGATGTAGATATTTAACTGGGAATAATCAATTCCCCCAGCACATTTATTCTCACAGAGCTACCACTTCTCGCATCGCAATTATCGTATATGGATGATAGCTGTGCATTGATCACGATGGGCGATCAATCACCGTAACCAGTTACCGTAAAACTCCATAGAAAATTAGAGTAGGGCCGTCGGTTGCGCCATGACGTGCTCCTAATCGTGTGTCCGGATTCTATTAGCCGAAGCCGTACCATGTCACGTAGGCCGATGCAACTGCAGATGCAGATGAGGCGTTCCCTGTGCAGCCGCCACATGTCTATCGATTTATTGTGTTACATAAATCATTGCATCAACATGTAATCTGCATCTGCGACTGTTTGTTTGGCTATAGTGGAGTATTTCTATAGCGATTTTGGGCAATCATTGGGCCATTATGTTCGGGGCAGTGTGACCTTATTGTACATACTGAAAAGCAATACTGTTCTGGAATACAATGCAGAATGTTACCCTCTTTAACTGCTTCGGGTAAAGAAACAAATTATTTATTTTATTATTGATCCAATACATAAGGATTTTAAATTAAACACTACAAATGAGGGAAAACTGATATATAATAAAAAGTAGATTAATTATTCATATACGATACATAGCTTGTTAACGTATTAACTGTATATTAGCGAATCAGTCAGGCGTTCTTAGCCCGCTTCCAAATCACAAATGTTTATATTGAAATAGCGCATATCCTTTGCTTATTATGACCCAAAAACAATGTCGCCTAAAGCTGGCCTGCGATGGAATTCTAATTGCCAATATTATGCCGCTTACAAATATGTTATCATACAATATGACATTGGGTAGGTCGAATAACAATAACAAACAAATTATACAGGGTGAGTCAGAAAGAATGGGTCAACATTAAGCAGGAGATACTATATACCAAAGTATTATGTTTGCGCTCATCATGCCTTATACGAATGTCGCTGGTTTGAGAAATACAGTGTTCAAGATTTAAATTTTATTCTGAAATTTCGCAATAATTACATGAATAATAAACCACACGCACGCGAAAAGAAATAGCAATATAAGCGCCTAAAAGAAAATCATCACAAAATATATTGAAACTTTCAAATGCAAATCACTCTGAAATCGATAAAATTAGGCGACCTAAACAAGAGTATATTTTTTATGTAAAATGGAACATTGTTTTATATTTTTAACTTTTTTAAGCATAGCTCTAGAAATAAAAAAAATGTTTTGATTTATCTAAATAATACAGAGAAATTAGTCTCACACCAAAAAACCCAATACTACCAATTTTCAGAGTCATATGCTATTAAAAATTTCTCAATTATTCAGAAATTTCAGAATAAAATTTAAACCTTGAACACCCTGTATTTCTTAAACCAGCGACATTTGTATAAGGCATGATAAAATCAAACATATTATTTCGGTAACTAATATCTCCAGCTTAGTGTTGGCCCATTCTTTCTAACTCACCCTGTATATGGAAACAAAAAATATAAAACATTTGTAGTTACGGTATACACAAACAACATTAACATTAACAATATAAAAAAACTACATACGTATAATAGGAATTCACTATGCAGGATGATTGAGAAAAAAAACGCAGTTCGAAAATGATTTAAAAATATACTCGTGAACAACACTGGAAACTGGTTCACTGTAAAGCTTGACCTTGCAAAAGGCAAAGCAACGGACCAAAAATTTGAAGCAATTTCCCGAGGAAAAGTTTCATAATACGTATTTTATCTCAGCATATTCAACTGCTTTTGCCGCTATTATTATTATTAATTAATTAAATTAATTTGTGATTTTAAGTAATAAAATAATTTGACATACCTGATGTTACAACAACTGTTCAAAATTTTGTCCACCGACGTGTAAACACATTTGGGTTTGTCTTACCCAGTTTCTACGAACTGACGCAAATGTTTCTGTTTCTTTTTCATTTTGAACTCGTAAGTTATTGGCATAATTCACCTCGTGTTTGTTACGCCACACTGTCGATTGGGACATTCCTTGTACTTGTTGAGCTATTTGTCTGCAAATTAATTGCCAACTTGCCAGCTATTTTGTTGCCATTGCACCGGTTGTGTCCTTTTACCCAGCATACAGATACGCTGTTGTTAGCTGAGGCCACTACTAGTGCCTGATGGCATTCCCATGCTGATCTAGTTGTTATCTTATGATTACGTAAGATCAGTAGTGATTGTCTACTATCTGTGTAGATTTTAATGATTTTGCCCGTTGTATGTCTACGGGCAATACCTGCTAATTCCGTTTGTACTACGGTAGCATGCCTATACATTGCCCACTGATAACAAATATGTAAGGATCTGGAATAAATCCCACGTCCTGCACCTTCCTTCTTTTTTGATCCGTCTGTGTAGATGTTGATAACATGTTTGCTGGTGGTCTCTTCTTTCCTGATAAGTACCATGTAGGGTATGCCAATCACAAACTTGGAAGAAATACTGTCAGTGTCTGCCTGCAAAAGGGGCATCTTTCTGACGACCCCACTCGCTATGGTAGGTGTCGTATGCATAGCTCCAGTTATGCTTAGGCAGGCAATCCTTTGTACCTGGCTGAGCTTTTGTTTAGCTGTCGTCTGTTGGACTTTCGGCCACCAGACGACATCTCCATAGGTTAACATTGTGCCCACATAACCACTCTTGGTTTCATTCCCCAGGTTTTACCAACGGTCCTGCGGCACTGCTCATAGGATATGTAAGCCTTTTTTAGTCTTCTCTCCAAATGAAGATTCTATGTTAGCTTCGAATCAAGTGCGACTTCTCGGTATTTCACATCCTATTCGAAGCTTAACGTAGTGTTTAGGAGAGTTAGTGCCTTTATTTGTCCCATTTTACTTTTCCTCGTGAAGAGAACCATTTCTGTCTTCCTGGAGTTGACGGACAGAGCATGGTCCTCACAGCACTCTTCAACGGCTCTTAGGGCTGTTGCATTATTTGGCAAAGAATCCCTTCAAACCTTGGCAAGCATCGGCATAAGCAATGGTATCGATGCTAATTTCCGAGTCGAGGTGGTGCAGGAGATTGTCCAAGTTCCATAGCAGTGGTGATAAAACACCTCCCTGCGGGCAACCTCTTGCAACAATGCAAGCTTTTTGTCTTACTTCACCATCAATTAAAACGATATTCGTCAACTCCGAGTTGCCATTTATGACATTTGAAAAACTAATGTGAACATTATCGTAAAAACGTTCGTACTACTCGTACAATCGGATTTCAGTATTCAGAATTACCTGCATTCCGATGACGCTAGTCCGGCGATGTGGAGGTTGAAAATCCTACAACTTCAATATTTTTTTTCTCTGAACCTATATGGATTTATTAACTCCATTTTGTATGAGCATCTATTCCCACTACAGTGGGATATCTGTCTCTGAAATCAGTGAATGAATCTGCTTCAAATCTGCCCAGTACACTAGCTCGTAGTACTGTGGTATAAAGTAAAATTTTAATTTAATATCTAGTTCAGGTAGCGTGGAACCAGTGTGCTTCCTATAGTTATGAATATAAGTTCTAGATGAGTGGTACATACTTGATTAGAAATTGTGCTTCTATGTTATTGATTGACTATTCTTGTTTACCAACCGGAGCAGCCGTACTCTCCTTGACCTGGGTCAGTGTTTTCATATACAATTTATGCATCCAACGCCTTAAAAGCGTTGTGTAAACTCTTTGCCAATGTCACAGAAACTGAATGCATGTCATTAGAGGCGTACGTTGATTGTTGATGTGTCCGATAAAGCAAAGAACTTTCGCCTGTCTTAAATATAAATTAACAGATTACCGCAATGGCTATGCAGGTATTTTGGTTTCGTAAATTCACGAAGCCGTATCAGTTGATATAGATGCAAGGTGCAAAACTGCAATTTTATTCTTTACCTACATTTTATTCAAACTATTGCAAATTTTATTACCTTCTGAATCCGCTTGTGCCATTTGCGATGTTTATTTGTTCGCACCGTGAAACAAAATCGACATAAAAACTGTTTTTGCCAGTTGTTTTTTTTGTTCTCAAAAGGGAGGGGTTATATCATAGGGTCAAATTGGGTAAAAATAAAACTTAAAATTATTTAGATGCACTTATCCCTCTTTATAAATCTATGGTTTGCTTTAAGGACGCCGAATTCTTGAAATAGTGTTTTATACAAATACAAGTAATTCCAGACATTTAAGAACTGAATAATATAGAGTTTAGCAAATCACAGGAATCAGGAATGTTATCTCAAGCCACCTGCGAATATTCAAAGGTAAAGTAAAACGAATATATATCGACTGAAAGCAATCTAACCAACAACTTTTTAGGTACAGAAATCTTTCAAAATACGTATTTTTTAAATGTTAACTGTAGATGTAAATATTGTTATAACATAAACTTACAGAGTTCTGTATATAAGGTTGTTCACATTTGTTTATAAGTATGTGAAAATAATTGTTAAAATGTGGAGTTAGAATAACAAAATAATGTGTGTCATGCAAATGCATTGCAAAACTTATTATTACATTTTGAGAAGAATTTAAATAGTAAGAGTGGATAAAGAAAACATCAATAATTTTATATTTAGTGTTAATTTTACTCTACGTGTTTTATTTTTGGAAATTTCTGTACCTCAAAACACCACAAATTTATTTAATACAGTGATTTTCCGCATTGTTATGTCGTGACCTCGGTAACTGGTTGCTGTCAGAAACAGAATTAAAGAGCGCATCCCTGGCCTTAGCCGAGATTCTTTTACCTGCTCTGGTTGTTCTCGGGCTAGGCTCTAGGACTGTTACGGTCGGAACCGTTCCTCATGAAATGGTGGTTCTCCGAGGCATCCCCGTTTCGCCACTCTTCACTGTCGGCTTCTTCAGTGGTGACTCCGCAAAAGCTTCGCCGCGACTAAATAATAGCACCGGCGGGAAAAGCCTAGAAACCACTACACCGCCTTGATCATTTTACGACGACCTTAAAACATGTAAAGTTTAGTTACAATACAGAGTTTAATAGAAAAAGAGATGACATTTTTAAAGTACTTAAAAACGAAACAGAATTTTTATTTTTTTCAGTGAATTACTTACAATTTGTTGAGTACCCATGAATAGTAAGTAAATGCAATATTGCATTTATTCCCTAGGAGAAGTCTTACTTATTACTCTTTTTCGATAATAAAACACCTAAAGTTTTAGAAACTGTTTCATTTATGCTCCAATCAACCGCAGTACAAGTGACCAAAATGAACACAAATTTTGAGAAATTATATATACGTTGAAATTTGACAGCCTAGTTCTGAAACAACCCGTATAGCAGAAACAGTTTCCTTAATTGCATCGAAATGTCGACGTAATGCATGTCGTGATTTAGTCAGTTTTCTGTATCATTCCAGCGTTCACGCCATTCATTCGTTATTATTATATGTGGTGGCTTTGAACTTGGCAATGGTCGTTCGAACTTGGCCTCTTTATCCATCTAAGAAGAATAAAATGTAAGGGGAAAGTACTCCGCATGCTGCAATTTCCCTTTCCTTTCCCGCTGATTAATTTCTGCACGCGTTACTCGAAATCGGCAGTCTCGTGCGAGCATATCAGTTCAGACACAGCGCTATTACATAACACAGAATATTAAAATACACGCTTATATTCGTTATATATTTTTTTAATAATTTCTGCTTGCAAACTCACAGCAGCGATTAGAATACGGTTTATTATATATCGTTCTCATCTATACAGTGCTTTCGAAAAGTAACGAATAAATTCATTATTTTTGAAATTGAGAAGTTTTCGAAAAAATCCCCTGGCACGTCGATTTTGTTTTTAAAATAGGCACATTTTGACATACAACCCATATTTGTAACGTCATCGTTGTTCGAGATATAACGTCATCGACAATTTTTTTAAATAGCAACCCCCAATGTTGACCATGCCATTGTCATTCTACATACATACATCAAGAAAAATTATGGTGTTACATAACAAAAATTTCAAGAAAATAATGTTTGAAGATTTTAAAATTTAATTTTCACAATACTCTGCACCTCCCCATTATGCCGTTCTTATTTAGATAAGCTGTTCCCAAATCGTTGGATAGGGTGAAAGGGGCCGATTGAGTGGCCAGCCAGATCGCCTGATTTGACAGCCCTAGATTATTTCTTGTGGGGATACTTAAAAAGCAAAGTATACGTTAGTAGACCGGTTAATTTAAAAGATTTAAAAGCAAGAATTCGTCACGAGATACATCGTATACCTACTGAAGTTATTAATATTGTCCAAAAAGAATTTATTAATCGTCTTGGCTACTGTCAGGCAGCCAACGGTGCACAATTTGAACATTTAATTTAGTCGATTTTTTACATAATCAGTATCATTTTCAGTATGTGAAAAATAAATTTTAAAATGTTATTAAATAAATTATTTTCTTGAAATTTTTGTTATGTAATAGCCGTTTGTCATTATACAATATTATCTGAGAAAATATTAAAAGTTCATTTGAAAATTATTTTTAAAATATCCTGTAATTGCAAGCGGGAGATTGGGTATGAAATTCATAAAATAATTTACTAAGAAAATATTTTCAACTTGTTCTACTTTTGCGGTGAAATCGACGCAGAAATATGCGCATAAACGTATTTACATAATTTGGAATTTAAAATTTTCAACCTAACCTAACTTTAACCTTAGTTCTGTCAAGTGTGAGAATAAGTGTCGTGCTATTTATTTTATTATATAAACTAGTTATTATAGTTAATGAGTTGTTAATCGTATTTTCAGACTACTGCGCTTGCGCATGAATGAAAAATAGAAAATAATTTATGGTAGTTGCATACAGTGATATTGTATCGTTTTTTAGATTTAAATATAATTATTTTGTAAATTTATCAAATAATATTTACATAAATTTTACCATAATTATCGCATAGTGACAAACGGCTTTAACACTATAATTTTTCATGATGTATGTCTGTAGAATGACACGTTCTTTCAAATGGCATGGTTAAAATTGGGGGTTGCTATTTAAAAAAATTGTCGATGACACTTACATCTCGAACAACGATGACGTCACAAATGTGGATCGTATGTCAAAAAGTGCCTGTTTTAGAAACAAAATTGACGTGCCAGGAGATTATTTCGAAAACTTCTCAATTTTAAATATAATGAATTTATTCGTTACTTTTCGAAAGCACTGTATATCTTCAATATGATTAATCTTCTTATTCAAAAGTTTCTACAGCCCCCGAAATAACCCCTAATCAGAACCACCTGTACAGTAGAGCAATAAATGTGTATTCTTATAGTTTAATGCATTATCTGTATGTAGTAAATGTTCTTCATCGGAAGCTTCCTTCAAAAATTGGATAATGTCATCCCGACTAAACACTAGACTTTTTTTGGCTCATAGCCAGAACTTTTTGGTTTGAGAAACGCTTCTAGTTCATGAAACTTTCTTCCATCTGTATTATTATAAATTGTCATCATTGATTTTAACATTGACCACTTAGTCCACAGGGAATTAGGACTGTAGGTACGATTCAAACTGTAAGAAAAATAAATCAATATCACTTATAATTGAACCTGGAAGAATAAATACATACCATGTCTTGAAAATAAGCCAACATTATAGTTTCACATATATTTTTGTTTTCACTATAGCTAACTTTCAGCCACTGCAGGAATTTGTCATATTCTTTTTTATACTTTGGTTCCGACTTTGTTGGTAGTAGTGTTGCACGAGCATTCTCAGCCTCTTGCAACAAATGGCCTGAAATCTCACTTCTCTACAGGTTTTCATTCATTTTCACAAATTAATACATTTTATAAACTTTTATTTACAAACTTCTCAGTTGATGTATCCATAGTAATCATTCATAAGTATGAAATAAAAATCTTTATCTATCACGTGAGTTATTGGCTGTTAATAATCTCGGCCAAAAAAACCTAATATTGTCAAATGGTATTCTCTGAACATATACATTTATAAAATATACAGTAGCGCCACTTTTTTTGTTGAATTTATATTATACCTATATTAGTTAGTCATTTTTATTATTTATGGCATAATATTTTTTTATATATGACTGGTAAAATATGCCTTCTCTAAAACTATATATTCTATTATTCGAATTAATTAAGTATCGATTACATTTAAAAATCTACTTTAGCTGCCAATGTCTTCTGACCACCATAAAATTTTACGGTACATTTTGCTACACGGGCATCACATGTGGGAGGCCCACCAAAGATGGGAGGTCAAAGGCAAAAAAGAATGACAATAAACCCGATATTTTGTAGGCGCCGTATAATTATCTCCACGAGAAACCTACTCAAATTATAAATTAAGACGACAGTATCGTAAAAAGCTTAAGGATGCAACTATTACGAATGTTTCCCTTTAAAATCAATAAAAATTAAAAATAAACTGAAAGAAGATATAATAATAACTCCTGAATTACGTGACTGTAAAAATATGTTAGATGCCCTCTTTGTAGTATCTAGCATAAATAACAATTATAAAGCCACGTATAATAAAACTAAAATAGAATATAACAAATTATTGTCACAAAATAGAACTAAAAGTTACGAACAAAAAATTAAGAATTCAGATAATAAAAATAAGTGCATGTGGGGTATTTATAGAGAAATTACAGGAAAAGAAATCGTAAACAAAAATATGCAAATAAAAGGTGATCCTTTGGATGTAGCTGAAAATTTTAATGAATATTTCTTAAATGTAGTAAACAATTTAACATCAGGTTTGAGTAAATCACCTTTTGTATGTAGTATTCCTGAAAATAGTGAAACTATGGACTTAACTTCTGTTTCTGAAGAAGAAATTATCGAACTTGCAGCACAAGTAAAGAACAAACATAGTAGTGGAGCAGATGAAATCCCTACAAGCTTAGTAAAGTTTTGTATAAACGAAATTAAACACCCTCTAAGTTATATAATAACCAACTCTTTGCATCAAGGGATTTTTCCTGAACGACTAAAATTGGCTCTTATAAAACCATTACATAAGAAAAGTGATCCTGAAGTGATAGACAATTATAGACCGATTAGTTTGTTACCATCCTTCTCGAAATTATTTGAATTAGCCATGTGCACAAGACTTATACATTTTTTAAATAGTTGTAATTTACTCAACAAAACACAACACGGTTACATAAAGGGTAGGTCGATAAATACTGCAATATATCAATTCATTCAAAAAGTTATACAAGCATTAGAAAAAAAGAATATAGCAATGGGCTTGTTTATTGATTTGTCCAAGGCATATGATCTTGTACAACATGACATCCTATTAACCAAATTAAGTAGATACGGGGTACGTGAGAATTCTTTAGAATGGATTCAGTCATACCTTAGGGGTAGACGACAACGTGTGCAGATACAGAAAGATGGGCAGGTATACAAATCTAATATAAAAGAAAATAATTTAGGCATAGCACAGGGAAGCATTTTAGGACCTGTTCTATTTGTAATTTATATAAATGATATTTATACTGTAACAGAAAATATTAATCAGTGCATTGTAAACTATGCTGATGATTCTAATTTGCTGGCAGTTGCGGCACTCTACCCTGAAATAATGTCTGAATGTAACAGTTTATTTCTGGGAGTAAAAAAATACTTTGAAAACATAAAATTGACTCTAAATATGGAAAAAACAAGTAGCATTTTATTTAGTACAAAGCAATCAAATATTGAAACACCTAATCATATAACACTACAAGATGCTAACATACCGGTAGTTAAATTCACAAAATTTTTGGGAATATATATAGATGAGTATTTGAATTGGGAAAACCAAATTGATTACTTATCGTTAAAATTAAATAAAACATGTTATAGTATGAGGATAATAAGTAAATATTTAAATGTAGAGACCCAAAAAATCATATATTATTCGAATTTTGAATCAGTAGTAAAATTTGGAATATTGTTTTGGGGCAGCAGTGTACACGCGCAAAAGATTTTCTTATACAAAAGATTAATAAGAATAATTTATAAATTAAAATACAGAGAATCATGCAGAGGTATTTTTAAAGCAAATAAAATATTAACCGTAATTGCGTTGTATATATATGAATGTTTAATATTTGTTTTTAGAAATAAGAATTTATTTTGTGATAAAATAGTGAGTGATTCGCGTTATGTGCATGTGACATATCCTATTCATAGATTAACTTTAACAGAAAAAGGGCCTGAATATATGTGTTTGAAAATATTTAACAAGCTTCCACAGTATCTAAAATTAACAACAAATTTTAAACTGTATAAAAGAGACATAAAAAAATTATTAGTGGACATGGAACCATATAATGTGAATGACTTTCTATAATTATTGTTTTCTTACATTTTTATTTGTATATTGTGTATACTGTATATAAGTATGTCTTTGACGCTGTTTCACCTCTTGTTATATTAACCTTTTGTGAAATAAAGTAGATTATTATTATTATTATTATTATTATTATTATTATTATTATTATTATTATTATTATTATTATTAGTGAATTAATAATGTTTGCTTTTTGTGTAGAAAGAAAAAATAATGGAATAGAATTTCCATCTCCCACAAGCTGTCTTGAATAAAATGCATACATAGAGATAAGTATCCTTACCGATCTTCGCTAAGACAGTGTCGAGTTGTTGCATAATTTACCTTTATATACAGGGTGATTGGAGAAGAACCCTCAATATTCGAAAGGGTGTTCAGAGGGCAAAAGTGAACAAAAAAGCCTAATAAACATATGGTCGAATATCAACGGTTACTGAGATAGCAATGAAAATATTGTTACCCGAGTTAATTAATTTCAAATATATCACCGTCCGCCTCGATGCATGCATCAGCTCGTTTGTGGATTTTCTCTTATGACTGCTACACAATAATTGACAATAGCATATACTAATGATTTAAACCATCCCCAAAGGCAGTAATCAAGGGGATTCAAATCTGGTGACCTTGGTGGACAATTTTGGAAACCACCTGGGCCAATCCAGCGTTTTGAAAAGCAATTGTTAGGATGATTGATCACAACATGACTAAAATGAGCAGGGGCACCATCATGCTGAAAGTACATGTTTTGCCTAATATCCAATAAAACATCGTTCAGTAGATCCGTCAAATTATTTTCTACATATTTAGCTCCAGTAAGGCAGCCATCTAGAACAACTGGGTCAAGTAATTGATTATTCATCATCATACCACACCACACGTTAATGCTGAACCAATGCAGAAAGTTAGTTTCCACCGTGGCGTGCGGATTTTCATCTGACCAACGTTCATTGTGACAGTTATTTACTCCATCATGAGTAAATTGACCCTCATCAGTGAACAAAATGTATTTGTAACGTGTATGGTTTGCGTTTATCCAGTTGCAAAAATGCAACCGCAAATCATTACCACCGTCCTGAATATTCTGAACGCGCTGAATATACAAAGGTTTTAAACCATTTCTGTGAATGCTGTAATTTGATTAATTTGGAGACGGATTGCAATGCACCTTGTACTTACACCCGGGCTAAGTTCTACCATATTTAGAATTTTTTCTTTCACTGCTAGACCAGGACCAGCTTACCTCACAGATATAATTCTCACACTGGGAAACATTCCAGTTTCACGTGCATTGTTGAAGACTGTTTGGAATACATTTCTATCTGTCACTCTTCTATTCGGGAAGCAAAGTCGATATTCAGCAACTGCATGATTAGCGCTACCGTTGCAATACCCATAGATAAAAATAATATCAGCATATTCTCGATGACTAAATGTGGCGACATTACGAAATTATCGGTGTACAATAACTACTAAACGAAAGCACATGTAAAAATAAATGCGACAGTTAAAATAAGCGGTTAAATCACAAACGGCAAAATAAATGTGACAATTAGTAATCACTAATGCGAGTTTGGTTTAGAATGCATGACCTACTCAAAGAAAAATATCAAATAATAACAGCTTTCGCAAAAATAGCAATACAAAGATTTTCGTTGCTATCTCAGGAACCGTTGATATTCGACCATATGTTTATTAGGCTTTTGTGTTCACTTTTGCCCACTAAACACCCCTTTCAAATGTTGAGGGTTCTCCCTTCCCCCCAAACACCCTGTATATATTTTTTTAAATGTGTGTGTTCTTTGTGTTATAAAGTACTAAAATACTTAAAATAAGTATTACAATTGTCGAAAATTAGCACAAATTCCTAAATCGGTAAAGCCTAATAGGTACGTTTTACATTAACATATTTTAAACACTTAGGGAATCCCAATGCAGCTTTACATTTTTCGGTAAGCGTAGTTGTTGCTAAGCGGCATGGTTTTGTGGCGTATATACTTGACCAAGTTCAAGAACCACAATGTCTACACATGGAGCATATTTATTTAAATAAATGTATTTTATACGATAACTGTATTTGCTTTTATTACTCTTCCGAAAGTGGAGTAATAAATACAGTTTTTATCCAATTTCGAACAAGTTAAACCACCGTCAGAGGCATATTGGGCAATGAAAAAGCTTTTGGAATGCATCGCGGACTCTTCGGGGTTTTTTATACTATTAATTTAGTGTATTAACAACTATGCATTTACTTGAAATATACATTTTTTTATACTGTTGTCAAATTCGTAATAAAGTTCAATGTTTCTCATCTGTATCCAAAAATCTTGCAAAATTGCGAGGCAAGAAACTAGCGAGACTCGCAATACAAGAGAACATGAAATATTCCCACAAAAAGCAGTACAAATGATTGCGGCGGCCATGATACCGGTCCTCTTTATCCAATCCCTTGAACATACTGTACATGGTACGGATCTAATTGAGACTCGTATATGATACGCCACACTGCTACAATACGCCGTAAACGCCCTGGACCTCCATCTCTTCCACGATTCGTTTTAAAATTTCCTTCGCGTTGCACTACACTTGCACTCACTGCATTGAAAATACTACAACTTCAATAATTTTTTACTCGGAAATTATAAAGACTTTACAATTTTTTACAATAATGGCTCCATTTTTCTAGACACATCTATTCCCAATTTTTTTTTAGGTAAGTCCGGATTCACCCTGTATATAATTTGTTTACAAATATTACATCTCATTTCCTTCAATTCTTATACCCTTATAATCTGCAAGGTTACTTTCAAATCTCGTTTGTAATAATTATCGTTTATTTCATTTTTTTAATTTATAATTTGTTAGAGTTTATGTATTGATTTCCAAACTAAAATATGTTGAACACAGCTTTCTCTAAAATGATGCATTTTGGCATGCAACAAATAATGTATCTTTTTTAAAACTAATCGAAGGCTGTTTTAAAATAAATAATTATTTTCCAAAAATTACTAGCATTAAAAAAACTTAAAGGAATAATATAGTGCGTTATATATGTAACTCAAAATCAGTTAGATATTTGTTAGATATTTGTTTCCAAAATTTGAATACATTTACTCAACAAATAAGAAAATTATTATAAAAAAAATAAAAAATAAAGTACTTTGCAGGTCTATAACTTCTTAAGAAATCGAAATAGTTCTAAGGTGAGTTGATGTAAATCATATTATTTTTGTTCAAGGAACGCCTTAAAGTATGGCCCATTATTTGCTGAACACCCTGTATAAACACTTCATTTACATTGCTTTCGGCTTTTATGGTTTTATAACTATAGAGACACGAGATATTGTTCCCACAGTACATCTACAAATGATTTATGAATATGAATTAATTTAAATTAGATGCATAAACAAACCAAACAAATTGCTCTCCTTATTCATGTTTATATTTAAACTCAATTTGAGATAATTGTAGCCCCCTTTAAGATTTCATCCTTAGGGCCTTAGTTGAGATGAAAGTACTACTAAATTGAATAAAATAGCCTTGTTTTCTCAACATACCAGCAAGCTTTTGAAACGTTCAAGTAGGATATTTAGGATAGCGAGTAAATCCTGTTCACATCCACTTATAAATTTAACAATATGTATAGATATATTCATTGCTATTAATAGTCTCAATTCATAAAATTTATTACTGGTGGATAACATGTCTGTGTTAATGAAAAAGTCAATTTCTGGGACTATAAAAACTTATGAAAAGTAAATACAGACGTACACCCAAACAGTATGTAATGTGAATTGTTGAATAGTCTTACACTAGTTGCCTAGTACCGTCGATGGTATTTATTTATGTATTTGTTTCCGTATTTATTTATTTATTAAGTACGATTTGATACTCAGATGAGTGCTATTTAAAGAATAAATATAACAAGGAAATGATAGATAAGAATTTACCTTGGGAAAGGATCAGTAAATGTTATAATAAAAATTTGTTAACTACTGAATATTTTCTAATGCCATATCATTGCTGATGGCATCCGCGAATAATTGTTGTCTATGAGTGAAACAAGTGACACAAATTGGTAAATGTTCTAGTGTGCACGTGAGGCGATTATATAATATTAAACGTATAAGACAAAGTAGTAGTATTCATTATTCAGTATAGTGACGTCAGATCATTCTATTAATATAGAACTTGGATTAGGATATTCGTGTTCCATATTGAAATTACATTTGTTGGAAACAGTGATACATAAGCATGTCGAATATTTGTTATAATTAATAATGTATTTAGTATGTTTACTAAGATTAGGTAATGGCAGCATCTTTAATATAATCAAATATTTCAACAAAGCGTGTATTAAAGTAATAAAAATGAACAGCTCAAGTACAAATATTATTAAAAACTATAATATATACAGGGTGTCCGGAAAGTAATGGGACCCAGCTTAAACATAGCTTCCTGTGATCAAATAGAACCTATTTAGATAAACTTAGCTTAGTCCAAAAGTGCCTCGTTTAGAAGTAACAGGGCTTCAAACAAATTGTTTTCTTGTTATGGGCATAATTAGGAAATGAAACGTCCAATCGTGTTGAAATTTGGTACTGTTATGTTTTAGATAAGTACAAACATTGTGAAGGAGTAAGTAGTGCTGCATATGGTAGGGGGCGCTCTTGGCACTTTTTTGTAACTCATTTTTATCGTATCTTCTTTGTCGGTCCTATTCTGATACGCTTGACGAAAAATTATGATGAAGAAATTAATTTTGCTTAGAAAATCTGTACCTGTTCTATGTGACTGTACCTTCTTTCTGCAGTTCCTCCAGTAAATGGATTTTGACAAAAAACAGCGGCGTTTTCTGAGTTGGAAAACTGATTATATCGACGCTTGTTTTCAAAATTTGACAAAAAAAAATATTAATAATTTGAAATTGTTTACACATTACAATTACACTTTACACAACTACACAACTATAATTACTAACTCAGTACAACAATTAATATTAATCTGACAGACTGTTGATCAATTTTTTTCTAATTTAAGCGTATCAACGTCAGTTTGACAAGTGGCAACTTGTCACTATTTTAATATACGGATATTTTCAAACGCCTTTTTACCCAAAATGGTGCATTTCACCAACATGGAACAATTATAGCTTTTCTACGCAAAATTAGTTTCTCCATCATAATTTTGGTCAAGGGTATCAGAATAGGACCAACAAAAAAAAAATACAATTAAAATTAATTGCAAAAAAACTGCCAAGAGCGCCCTCTACGATATACGGCACTACTTGCTCCTTCACAATGCTTGTACTTATCTAAAATATAGCTGTACCAAATTTCAACATGATTGGAAGTTTTGTTTCTTAATAATGCTCATAACAAGAAAAATTTTTTTTTTCTTTGAAGCGCTGTAACTTCTAAACAAGGCACTTTTGGACTAAGTTATGTTTGTCTAAATTTTGAAGCTATGTTTAACCTGGGTCCCATTACTTTCCGGACACCCTGTAGACACTAGGATTTAGTCCTTTCTCATTCCGAAGCTAAATATGATTCTTCCAAATTGTAAGAAAATATAGTGATATTAGGTCTATTCAAGCAAGGAATCCAGACTGGTTCAAACTGTCTATTCAAGCAAGGAATCCAGACTGGTTTCAAACTGTCAAAAACATTATCCCAGCTACTTGCTCATTGCATATTGCATGAGATGTTTACTGAAAACAAATTCATAACTTTCTGACAGTCTGAAACCAGTCCGGATTCCTTGCTTGAACAAACCTATTATATTAAATCTACCTTCATCAAGACGTATTCAGTAAAGTAAGAGTTTGCGAAGCTATAGGTTTCTCTTCTAGACACTTCATGTTCAAAATATATGCAGTAATTTTTGCCATGGCCTAATATGAAAAAATGTATAATTATAACTTTAAATAAAAAATGACATAAAGAACAATAATAAATTTTGATTTTTATGACATTATTTTCTACTGGCCTAATTATGTGATTCATTAGTAGTTTATTTTTAATGTGTTATTTTTATTAAAATGCTGTTTTAAAGTTACCAAAGTTTTTGTGTGATTTTTGTTTCCTGTTTCTTAATATGAAATAATGGAAACATCCAGAAGCATTCCCAAATATTCTAAATATTGTTTAGTACCACAGTGCAAATTCGTCATTAGAACCCTTGGAAAAATATTTATTTACTTGCCAGTATGGGTGAATGCAAAACAAAAAAAAAATAATCTTAAGGACGGAAATATACTATTAGTATTAAAAATAATATGTATACTTATTAATGTTTTTATACTATTTTATAACCCAATTTATACTTTTGCTCAAACCTTTAATGAAGTAATTTGCTTCATAAACGATATATTTTTGTTACCATAGCAAACTTACTATTGTGCCTTTATTCCTCAAATTTCAGCAATAAAACAGTCACTTGATTGCATAAGTTCCATTACCATAAATGCATCCACGTTTGGCAAATTACTGTTGAATATCTTTACAAAACTGTTGCTAAATAGATAGATAGATAGATAGATAGATAGATAGTTTGTTTGACCATGTTACATATATACATATACATTTATGGCAAGTCAAACAAACAAATGGGTATACAGATGTGTATATAAATTTAGTATATAACAAACATAATAATGGCCCTCTTATGTGATACAGCCTGTATATATGTTTACATTTTTTTTCATATACTTGTACGTCTGTATTTTATTGTATTCCTACCCTATAAATGGATTTGTTTCTGTTGGGTAGTTGTACTTCTAAATTAATAAATAAATAAACTGGCAACTATTTAAATTGCCTTATATCTTATGAATAATATTTAAAACATATATATTGAAACACAGAGAAAACGAAAATGCGTACGTTAATCTAGGTTAACCTTCAATGTCACAAGTAACGTCATATACACCTCGGGAACGAACGCAACTACTACAGCTGATGGGAAGTTTTAAATTAATTTATACTGTAAATCTGATACTAAATTTCCTATTGTGCAACTAGAAGGATACTTTGGGACAGTAGAGACAAACATAAAATTGTTCAAAGCGGCACCTTTTTTAAACGCCTTGTATATAGACAATTATTTTAAGGTAAAATAATCACTTATTTATTACGTAAAAGTAATTGTGATTACTCTCACCGTTGTCAGTGTATTGATCTTGGAAGTATTTGGATCTCCGGGCACGTATCTCGACCGTAGGCATCTTAATTCCCGACATCGCATCTGTACGGCGCTCTTCAACGTTGATTTGACATGCCACACCGGTGACTAGATGTATCATTCGAAATGTGTTCCCACTGCAATTGCGAACTCGGGTTTTCCATCAGCCGTCCGTGCCTCGAATAGCCGATGGCCGAGCGCCTCCAATTATCATATTATTTTTGCGGTCCGATGTAATATAGATCACTGTAATTTAATCGTCGGAAATGAGAGTTTTCTTGTCTTTATATGAAATGGAATTCGCGAACTCACAGGATTGTTCCGTGAATTATTTTTATATGGTTTTTATGAGTTTTTGTATAGTACTCGACATTATTATATAATAATATAATATATATAAGAAGTTGAGGTTGGTAGGTGTCAAAAATGGTGCGTTCTCTTGTGACGTCACTATACGTAGTACTAGAGAGCGATTCATTCACAGCAGTTAGATAAGTACGGGAGGTGAGGGTTGTAGGGGTCATGATTCCATAGGCGTGCCACTTGAGAAGGGTTCAAAGAACACAAAATTATGAAAAATAAGTTGACGTTGAGGGAATCTAGTACTTTAATATTTTACTTTAAACATACAAACACTCGTAGAATGCCGTCGTTTTAGATGGTCACCCACTGATGCGCACTCCACGTGCACATAATACACTGCTATAATATACTACCGATTACTAACACCGTCACTATAGTGGTCACACATTAGCAGTTATTGTCGGTTATTAGGGTTGTTCATAGAACAGTTTCCAGTCGTCAAAAGCACGCGCATTGCGTTTATAATGCTCACATAAGGTTGAAATTGTTTTTTTTGTTTTAGATGAAGTGCGCATGCTTCTGACGCTTGGAAACTTATTCTGGCGTACAAAACTATTTTTATAAAGTGCATTACCATACAACCACAGTAACACCTGGTTCCATATGTGGCAAAACGGTGCCATATTTTTGTCATCATATGGCCTTAATTTATTCATCTTCCATCGGTGTGCACAGGGTTAACTATGACTAAGTACAAAAATTTTAACCACGTGCTCAGGGAGGCCTAAAAGACAATAAAAAATATATTTCGGAATTCTAGCTCGATGTTTAAAAAATGCGGCAAAACCCTCTTTTCCTATGGAAAGTCGGCGCCTATGACAATCAAGCATAGTCCAAGATGGCTAGATATGTCAACTACCATGCGGTCGTTTTTTGCAGCATTGTCAAGTGTAGAAACGACGAAAATAAACATTTTTATCAATAATAATAATGTCTAAGTACCTGATAGATAACTGTTAATCCGATTAGTTGCAGTATCTTGTATTCGTTCTTTCGTTGCGCACTGGCAAAATTACATTTTCACTTGTGTTTAAAACACAGATTAGACTTTTAAAATTATTCACTTAAGAACTACATAACCTAGAATACTGCATTGCTAGTTGCATACTCTTCAAACCTCAAAGAACATGTGAAAGTTAGTTATCTATTTCTAAGGGTCTTAGAAACATTTTTACAGAACATTGTAAACATGTTGGGATGTTATAGTTTAAAATGTTACTAAATATTTTATGCAAATATCGTTGATTACTGTTAATATTGTTGCTATTATTAGTATTAACAGAATTTAATTTCACAAAAACATAAGAAGTTATCGCCGTGAAGTGCACCTTCTATTAGTGGCCTACACATGTCATCAGACGTCGTCTGTGGATGTTAAATAATATTTTATGTATGGCAAGCTGACAAGTGCATATTAGCGTGAGGCAGCGTACAACCAAAGACGTTTCCCGAGTACACAAATTATTATGCTGAATACTTTTTAAATCACACTGAACAACTACCATGGCGGTAAACGCGTGGCAGTGTTTTTATGTATTTGTGTACATTTGCGTGTATTTTGTTATCCTTTGTGTTTTTTCCCGAGGTAAGTAATCGACCTGGTCATGACCGCCGAACCAAGTAGGTACCTCGCTTTACACAAAAAGAACGATCGAGGGAAGGAGAGGTCCACAGCAAGTACAAAAATCTTTCCAGGTTTTAATTTAAACAAGTAAGGAAACAGAAAATAATACAACATTCTTAAAATCTCTCCAAATATCAATCCTAGAAATAAATATTTGTAAGGTAGGTGCTGCCTCCCTGTACTGCCATACCGTATTTCTCATTAAATCATTAAATAATAATCTACATTTTGTAAAGATTTTTTTTTCTTTCAAAGCGGCTTAAACTGATACACATGTCAATGTGGTGACCTGTCACTACGTTTGACACCTTTGACATTGGCGGAATATACCTAACCTCGCGGCTGACAGAAGGTCAGTGACGGCGATAAAGGATTTAATATAGTTTTGAAAAAAATTTTTTTCACTTAATAAATAATTTTGGAATTTTTTTGAAGGGTGATTCCGTTAATTCTTATTTTTCGCTATCCCCTCTTAAAATATTTGTACTCAGTTATAGTTAACCCTCTACATAATATATAAATGTATCAAATATATTATTTGATTCAGACTTCGATGTTCTAATTTTTGTCTTAAAGTGTTTTTTCGCCATATCCCTATTTCGCTATTTTCTATCACCATACTCTTTTTCTTTCGTTTCATAAAACGAAAATTGATGTCACGAATAGTTCGCAAAAGCACCCTTCTAGGTATTCTAGACAAAGTTTCAATCTGTGAGATACCAATCTGAATTTGTATATTGTCGGCGGAAGCTCATTTTTAAAACAGCATCCATGAATTGTTTCTCGTGTTTTATATCATCAACCTCTATCTTCTTTATTCCGTGAATTTCCAGTATTTTCCGTTTCGCAGTGGTATATTCTTCTTTGCCATTCTTTATTGCACGATATACATACACATGAAGCACATGTTTCCCAAATTAAAAAAATTATACTGCTTATTTTTGGTTTAAAAACTTCAATCTTTGATTAATTTATATTTATGGTGAATATATGAAAAAAAATAAAGAGTAAAATGAGTTATTGTATTGTTTACCTGTATCAATAAGAGCAGATCCAGAGATACTAAAAACGAGCCTGCTCCTTATAGAGCTTAGCCTTAGAACAACAAGTGCAGATCAAAGAATCCCAGTTAAGCACTAGGAATGTGCAAATTAATTCTGTTAGTGGTAGCGATTAGCTATCTAGGTCACAGCTTAACAACGAATACGGCGTGCCCCAAGGATCAGTCCTGGGGCCACTGTTATTTATTATTTTTATAAATGACCCTTTTTTCTACCTATCTCCTTACAAGATAGTTATGTATGCCGATGACGCCACCTTAATCAACGACACTACTTTACTTAATATAGCAATCAATGATTCACAGGATATCGCTGAGCAATGGTATAATAGCAATGGTTTAAAACTAAATAGAGATAAAACTCAAAAATTAATTTTGTCTTCTAATAACTTGACTGCACAGGGTAATGACGTTAAGTTGCTAGGTATTACTATTGACGATGCGAATTGGTCGGTAATATTTTGCAAATCCATTATTTTCACTTTCAAATGAAATAAAAAAATCCTAGAGAAGCCTATTGCGAACTCTGGTTTTCTATCAGCTCTCCGTGTCTCGAATAGCCGTTGGCCGAGCACCTCATATCATATTATTTTTGCGATCCCATGTAATATGGAACACGGTAATCTAATCGTCGGAAATGGTAGTTTTCTTGCCTCTCCGAAATATGGGGCGGATTTCGCGAAGTCGCGGGTCCCCGAGGCGACTCACTTAACGCAATTATCGCAGAATTGCCTCCTGTCGTGTGAGTCTCGGAATTGGATTTGCGTAATTTCTAGGAGTAATTGCATTTTCAGACGGATTCAGTTAAAAAGTTGCACAGGAAGACGTCGCTAATGGAAGTATTAGCTGAATAATATGAAACTTCAGAATGGGAATGTGTTCGCTGAACTCACCGAGTGCAACAGACATATGAATATGTCCGCTGAATCTAATTAATTATTTCATAAAGTAGGCCTTGCATACTAATAGAAATTTTGCCATTGCACCTACACATTTCAAGACTATCAAGTTGGCGCCTTGATGGCTTTGAATTTCGACAGACATTTAGATGTGACATGTACAGGATGTTCTGAAAAATACTGGCATAAATTCATTGCACGATAGATTTTCAAGAAATATTACAATTTGTTCCTATGAACGTATTTTTTAGAATCTACTTTCGGTCCTATCTTCCACAAAATTAGACCGAATGAACTGAAGTTGTGTTATGTGTGGTTTTGCTAAATGCTCTTGAATTATTAATTTTTAGCTATAATAGCGGCAGAAATGTTCCCTAAACATTCGCCTAGTCATCAACATATAGGTACATTCCGAGAGAATAATTATTATTCATACCGTAGTAAGAAGAGATTTCTTATTACACGAATTAAAATAAATATTTGATAATGCACATAACGATCATTTGACACATTTGACACAATCCTACTTGAAATAAAAAAGAACAATTTGGGATACTAGTTGTTTGACTTTGGCGCACTATGCCTGGTTTTTCTGGAAAACGGGCAAATTTTAGCATTTCTTAAAAGAGCACATTTTTTGTTTAGAACATAATTTGCCATAACTGCGAGTGACAAAGGAAGCAAAAAGATTAACTTCAAAAAAGTTAGGTCCTAAAATTTTCCCGCGGAGTATTCCAGTGAACGCCCTGTATGATATAGCCAAATGTTAATAAGTCCAGAGAATTTAGCATCCCCAGAAACCACACATAACAAAATGTCAGTTCATTCGGTCGAATTTAAGACCAAAATTAGATTCTAAATAATTATTTTCAACGCCCTGTGTCTTGAAAACAGAAAGTTACGCCCATGGTTCATATACTCGCGGCAAGATTTCAGACGTTTTACGTCACGGCTGACGTTGCGCAATTGTTTTTATTGTCAACATAATTTTCTATATTTGGTCGCGTTAAAAACATTTCTTGTAATTTAGTGCAATATATGATGCAAATATTTAGTGTAGTATATAATTTTATTATTCTCAGTTGCAATTTCTTAAATATTTTGATGAAAATATAATGCCGTAAGTCGTCTGATTTCTTGCCGCGAGTATAACAACAAATATTTTTTGAAAATCTATCAAGCCCTGAATTTATGCTAGTATTTTTCAGTGCTACTGTTTGATTGAGCACAAATTTGTGGGTTTAAAAAAATGTTCCAGAACAGTTATGTACAGGATGGCCTCGTGAAAATATCCCCTTCACCCCCCCTTTTATCTGCGATATTATTGGATATTAGTGGTGGTTGATTCAAAAAATCTTGCAAAATTTAATTTATTTCGTTTGAAATCTTCAATCAATCAATCGTCAATTGGCGTGTAAAATTCAAGAAACTTTACGATGAAACATAACAGACAAAAATATGCTTTTTTGTTTATTGTTAATGTATCTGTACCTGTAAATTGTTTTACGTATACTAAATAAAACTTGTATGAGTGGCACAGGGAAGAGATATTTTTTCTAACTTGGTCTCTTTAGTCTCTAGAAATAGTTATGAACTCGAAGATTGAATACTTTTAAAAAACATCATCTTTGTTTTGAATTTATAACAGAAAACCTTCAGACACCCTATATATATTATTTCTGTTATCATTTCCAAGATGATTTCTTAAACAACCCATCTAAATAATAGATCCATTATGTCTTATGGAATAGCAGGATAATGATTCTATGAAGTCGTTCTTATCTACTATGCCTACCGATAAAGATATCACTGCAAACTGGAAATTTAAAGACAATTAAAATAACATTTTAACAACATAAAAGTTCGAACGCTTGTAGATTGATTTCCAAAGGAATTAGTTCAAAATTCATAATTTGGATATATATATTTTTTTTACCATGATTTGTCAGGTTTTTATACCGTGGTCTAGGTAACTGATTGTCACCAGTCACAGAATTATAGTGCACTTACCTAGTCTTAGTTGGAAATCTTTGACCAATCCTCGTTGTCATCGGATTAGGCTCTGTAAGGACGAACCCCTTATCATAATCCCTTGACCTGTCCATATATTGACTTCAATAGCCGCATTCAATTGTTTTTTTTTATGAAAGCCATATTGGATCTATACAGTAACATATGGAGAATATAACTACAAACACGTCAATATGTAACTAGATACTATTTGATTAATTAATTGAATTTGAATAATTTCTTATGGAATTAAAGAAAATCGGTTATTTAATTAAAAAATCTAGCTGGTTATGCAACATTCAATTGTTTTTATTTTCTTATGGACGTCATATTGAAACACAGATCACCCTATATACCAGAGTATGCACCAACTGATTTTAGTACGTTACAGTTTGAAGGGTATTTAGGAAAATTAGTTTTATCTACTTCATTAGGATTGATACAAACAGGTACAGAAAAACAAATTAGAAACGAATTATCTTAATAGGGCTTCTACTTGGTCTTAATTGTACTTTAATTTGCAATTTCATAGCAGCTTTGATTATATTTTTACTTTGGAAATGTATTCGGAGAAAAAAACTATCAGTTTTTTTTTGTTGCTTTCGGTCACGTATAGAAGTCAATAACTGCACTTGTATTCTGGACATCCTGTATAATATTCTGCATTAAATTTACCCAAACAAAGTAATCCATGTTTGAGAATTCTAATATTTAGGTAAGGTAAGTTACATTTTTATAAAAAAAAATAAAGAAACAATAATTTAAACGCATTTCTTTTTTAATTGTTCCTGTTAACTATACATTTGTTCTTACTTCATTACAAAATGATTTTTAAAATTTCAAATATCAATTTGTTAGTAGCCAACTTATAGTCGTACCAATACAGATTCTTCTTCGTCTCAGTGCGGTTAAAAAATCTGCTCATCATGTTCCATTTGGATTTAGTCTCACACTAAAGACAAAGAGTTATTGATTATGTACACAAAAGTTATTTTAAGGAGTTAATACGTTTATCAATGGTACCGTTAACTACTTAATCTTAGAAGTCAGTGCCGTTAGCTCAGGTTTATTAGGTGCTAATTGTTTAACACCCATGTTTGCAGAGTTCATTTCAATAGCCTAAATAATAAATTGCTTCACAGCGATGCGATGTCTAGACAATTCAGCTCAATAATGAACCCCTTATGTGTTTTTTTTTTGTAGTAGTAGTAGTACACGGTGCACATTATATAAGCTTAACAGTATTATCGCCAACTAACCTAGCAACAAATTAGCAGTGAAGATGGCACAAGTATACAGGGTCTACTAAAATATTTGCAACGCAATGAACAAAAAATTACTGAATCTTTTCAAATTAAAAATGATGTGGATATTTGCTACTGTAGCTTTGATAATGATATGAAAGCTCACCTATCTCTTCAGTTTGTTAATTATGTTTCTCTTTTCTTTCGAGTTTACAATTTGTTTAACGTTTTCTAAGGCCATATTCGATTTGGTTCGCTGACAGAAACATAAAGTAAAGATTTGACAGTTGTGAATTGTCAGAATTGTATTTTACTGTGTGATCAAGTAGTGACAATTAAGGTTTTTTTCCACATGAAGTATTTCAAGGTTAAGTCAACGTAGAGGTTACATTGATATCAGAAGTGGGATGTACCGCAAAGATGAAATTTGACTGAAAAGCGAGGGGCAAAGTCTACTGAAATGTAGGAAATATTCAAGCAATTAATGGAAATGAAAGAAATGAAGAATAGCCAGGACGAAATGAAGGAAGATTTAAATAAACAAATGAAGAATAGCCAAGACGAAATAAATATATTACAAAAATTGTAAATTCGAAAGCAACCAGGAACATAATTAACAAACTAAAAAGGTAGCTGCGCTCCTGTATCAATAGCTTAGTAGTTTTATTTTCAAAGTATCGCAAATAATGTTTTGCGGTGACGTATACTTTTTTTAGGACATTTTGTAAATTATTTTTTATTATTAAGTAACCTTCTAGGAGATCGCTCTTAAACTGTGTCTCCATTAATAAGACATATTAAAACCTATCAGTACAAAGTTTGGTGAGCGATTATTGCTATTGATTATTCTAATATGAATCATCAATAGCAGGGGTTTAACAGCTGTAACCCCTGACCTATTTCTAAATATTAGCATTTAAATTTATAGGAAATACTTGGATAACCTACACAATTTGGCTACGTTGCATACTTTCTGGAAAACACCTGAATTTACGAGTATTTGTCATGCTGTTCAGGTTTTTTGCATTATGTACTTTTTGATGACTAGCATGAATGCGTAATAACGTTGTAAAATATCTAATAGTGGGATGCAACGTTTGGTTTTAATTTAGATCAGCGTTGAGATTACTAATATGATGCAATGGACATTGCGCAAGTATTTCTAACATACTTGTAAATTTTCAGTTAGGTTATGGGCCATCTCGACTCTATTAGGAAATCGAATAACTGTTTCCTTTGGTCCTTATAAAGATTTTTAATTACATGTGGTCTTAATAAATTTAGGTTACGGACTTGCGATATTGTCCGTGATAAGATAAGCTACAGTTAGGTGTTCTAGTAACTGTGTTATAAGATCGTAAGGTTTTAGTTTACAACTTTAGGTATTTAATATTTTCTCAATGTTATGGCACGTTAATATTATAAAATAGATGGCGCCATAATTATTTAGAAGATATTTGTTTTTGTTATTTTAAAATGAAAATCAGAAAATCCTTATGAAGCCTCAATACCCCAATAGATATTTACTAAGTCAGTAATGATATACAGGGTCTTTCTTAGGTATAGGTCAAATATCCAGGAGTGTATTCTGTGGCCAAATGTAATTGATTTATTGTGATATAAATGTGGGGTCTCAGAACAGCCATTGACCAGCTACAACGTGTCAAAAATAAAAAAAATCAGTTTTTAATTTCTAAACCGCTTGAGATAATTTAATAAAATTCGGTGTGCATATTTAGTTTGACAGTAGGGATGAGGCAAAAAAATTAACAGCTTTATACTGGGTGCCCCATAACTTATAGGCCATAGAGCAACCGGAGATAGGTAGTAGACATAAAAATATGTCTAAGTAATATGTTACTATTTAAAGAATTACAGGGTGTTGAAAATTAAAATAAATTTTTGAAAAATGATAATTTTAAAATAGTTGAAGATATCGAATTCAAAATTGGTATAATTGAAACTGAAAATGAATTTGTATTATTTTATTATTGTGAATAAATCATGTTGTGTTTTTTACGTAAAAATGTTGGCTCTTTTATAGTTTAAAGTATACAAAATTCTACTAATTGTATGGGTAAAAACAGTATTGGTGAATTAACTCAACACAAAAATTCTTGTACTTAAATATTGCAAGTCCTTTTTTTACGTAAAAATGTTGGCTCTTTTATAGTTTAATTCTACATGAAATTGAAGAAAACTCAAATACTAGTACTAGGAAGATCGCTGTAAATCTTAATGTGAATCATAAATCAGTTTGGTTCATTCTGAAGCATCAACAGTTATACACGTGTATCACATACAAAAGGTTCAAGCCTTACTATCGCAAGATTATCCTGATAGCCTTCAATTTTGGCACTGGACTTTAACCGGTGCCTCCTGCAAACATTTTCTTGAAAACATTTTACCTGAACTGCTTGACGATGTTCTATATGCGCTAAGACCAAGAATGTGGTTTATACACGGCGGGGCTTCCCCACATTTTAGTTTGACTACTCGTGAATTTTTAAATGAACGATTCTAATCACTGAAGAACCAAATCAATCTGGCCACAGAGATCATCCGATATGAACCCTATTGATTTTTTTGTTTGGGGACATCTCAAGACATTAGTTTACAAGGTCCACATTGAATCTGATGTGATAAGAGCAATTTCTGGACTAAGGTAATTTTGGTTACATGCCATTATTTTTCCGGCATAAATCTTTTATTCTGTTTCCCATTAATTTCAGGACATCCTGTATAAGTATAAGATTAAAATAAATGTGTACTATTTGCGGCGACAAAATAATTTTTACCGCGCGGTATAAGCGTAAGTAATTAAATGCAAATATAAATCAACATTAGAAACATCACGCAGGCGTATCTTAGAATTAAGTTTTCAAGAAGGCAACCTCAGCAATGTATTCCAGCTACATTTAATGTAAATCCGTTTTATCAGAACTAAAATTGCTTTATGTAAAAAAATGGCAATTGAAATTGCATTCCCACTCACCCACTGAATTCCAAATGGATTATTAATAGATTCCATGTAAATTTGCCGCTCCAGTTCGATCTGACACGAACTTATTCCCCGTCTAGACGCAATCAAATAAACTATGTTATGTAATCGGTACAATTATTATTCGCTATGTGTATTGCAGCACATTGTTTACATGTTATTTGAATATGTAATACGTCTTCTGGTGGATTAGCTATGGGATGTCACACGCAAACGCGAATATCATCCGAAAATGATATACATACGGTGAACTTCGATTGGCATATGGGTGTGGGATGTAGAGGAACCTTGGGCTAAACTGTACCAAGAACTTTTAGGGGAATTAATTTCGCTTCGCGGCTATTTATCCAGTTTTCGTTCTTTGAATCAATTAAAAATATATGAGTCGATAAATTATGAAAATTATTGGGAATACTGTTTTCCCGCAATATTTCACCAAGATGTAGCTTGGAAAACAGTGGTTCTTTGTCGTATCTTCCTAATAAAATAATTATTTCTAACGTGTGTTTTCTTTTACAGGTAATTTTGACACGATCAGGCAACGTAAGGTAAGATTTTTGAAGTTATACTCGTATCCATAACATTAACCAAATGTATATGTACAGTGTCCTCGGATAGGGTACCGCACTCGTAAACTTTTTTATTGAGAATTTCTCGAGAAAAAGTTATTCTTGATAAAAATTTATTTTATCTTGGGAAGCCACGACCAGTTCTCAGATATGTGTAGTCAAACATACAAGGCGTTCAAAAAATTTCACATAAAATAAAAATTTGCATAAGCAAAGTGCCTTTAATTTTTATTTTTATTAAAAACATTATTTAATCAAGTTGTTTGAAAACTCGAGAAATACGGTGGGTATTAACTCTTACATTAAGGAGACACAAATTGAAAAAAAAACACTTTAATTTTTATTATTTTGATTAAATTATAAAAATAGGTTTTTCTAAAAAAAAGGAAATTAGAATCATCATTTTTATACCTACGCTTTTTGCTTTACGGTCGCCGTATTTCTCGACGTAAAATGATCAAATTTGTGGTGTCAAAATCATTTGTATACACTTTTTGCTTTAAGTGTCTCCATAAGAAATAATCTAGTGGTGACCAGTCAATTGTTCGTGCAGGTCAATGTATTGGTCCATAACGTCTGATCCACTTGTTGTGCATCAAGCCAGTTTCTGACCAGAATTGTGGAATGTGCCGGGCATCCGTCTTGTTGAAATATTACTTGTCTTTTAAATTCTAAATCTTCATTATTTAATTCTGGTGAAACAAAATTATTGAGAACTTCCAAATACGAATTTTGATGAAGATTTTCTTCCAAATCGTAAGGACCAATTATTTTACGGTGCGTTATGCCACACCAGATAGATATATATAAATTTTTTAATCTTTGACTATTAGTTCTCAATCGAAAATTTGGATTATCTTTAGCCCAATATTTGCGATTTTATGAGCAAACGATTAGTTGAGAATGATTCGTCCCTAATTAAAATTTATATCGTCGTCATTATATTCCTTGTTTCTATCTTTTTAACCAGTGGTATCGAATTTTTTAATTAACTTTTGAATTACTCTACGAGTTACAGCCATATTTGCATAATTTTCATTAAAAATTTATGTTGCATGTCGATACAACATTACCGATTCCATATTATTTAATAAGAATAAATATGTTGACTTTGACATTGATAATCCATGACAACTATATGATAAGTAAGATCTATTTAGTCGTAATATATGATTATTGTTCTTTCATGACTAAACCCCGTATTTATACAGGGTGTTTCAAAACAAAGGCGAAAAATTTCAGGGGGTGATTCCTTGTTGAAAATAAAAGGTAGTTTGTTATATAAACGTTGGGTCACAAGTCAACCATTAGGGAGATATCGCGTTGCAAAGATGGCGGAAAAAAGAGTGTTTCTATTGTTTTTCTTGGAAATCAAAAGCGTGAGAATGGTAAAATTTTGTGGAAGTGTTACCATCATCGAAAGACACTTGTGACATATTTTTTCACTTTTTGAAAATAATTGGAAAGGGTTGAAATAAACTACCCCTTTCGGTTTTTTTAACTATACTTTCAAAACACTTCCCGTTGACGTAGAAAAAAATAAATTAGGTTAAGCCGATTCATTTAGAAACTTTTTTCTCTCTTGTATTTTTTTGGTAAAATTAACTGTTTTGACGTTAAAAAATAAAATGTAAAGTATTGCACGTCGGGAAGAGGCAGTTTTACTACACCCATTATTTGGAAAAACTAGTTGGCTGCTGTCAATTTCCGGATGTTTCCATTGTTGCTTTGACATATAGCAAATGGTTTGTACTTACGGGTGTCGGCATGTATCAAAACTTCTTTTTTTGAATTTTCCGGATTCACATAGCCTTCGATGACACTTAGCAAATATACTGTGATGAGGAATTTTACGGTTAGGATACGCTTCTGCATAAAAGCGGCAAGCATGTAAGGAAGGAGGAAGTGCATGTCTGTTATTTCTGCATTTGTGAAAATAACCATTTTTGTTGTATTAACTTAGTATTGAATCCTAACGTACTCCGCAATCAAACACATCACACAACGAAAGGCAAATTATCCCGTAAACCACTCTCAAAATGTTAAAATAGTACAAACCATTTGCTATATGTGTAAGTAACAATGGAAACATCCGGAAATTGACAGCAGCCAACTAGTTTTTCCTAATAATGGGTGTAGTAAAACTGCCTCTTCCCGACGTGCAATACTTTACATTTTATTTTTTAACGTCGAAACAGTTAATTTTATCAAAAAAATATAAGAGAGAAAAAAGTTTCTAAATGAGTTAAGGAAGTTTTTTGAAAGTATAGTTAAAAAAACTGAAAGGGGTAGTTTATTTCAACCCTTTCCAATTATTTTCAAAAAGTGAAAAAATATGTCACAAGAGTCTTTTGATCATGGTAACACTTCCACAAAATTTTATCATTCCCACTCTTTTTGTTTCCGAGAAGAACAATAAAAACACTCTTTTTTCCGCCATCTTTGCAACGCGATATCTCCCTAATGGCTGACTTGTGACCCAACGTTTATATAACAAACTACATTTTATTTTCAACAAGGAATCACCCCCTGAAATGTTTCGCCTTTGTTTTGAAACACCCTGTATATTATTCGTCATGGCATCCCAAAACTTTTTATCAAGAATAACACACCGTATTTGCATATAGTTCAGTGGCAAGCAGTGGCAAAATAGCGGCTTTTATAGATATATTTCTTTGGGAACTATGCATGTGTGTCATCATTATTAAAACAGTATTTACAGATTATTTATACGCTAATTTTTAGTATAATTCTAATTTATATTCAGCAACTTACCCAAATGAGTTACGACCAATATCTAGCACTAAGTAAGCTGCTGCTTTGCAAAACTATTGGTACTTTGTTTCTAGTAGCGTATAATTTCATTGTAAATTGTTTGCATGTGTACGTGAAGTTGAAGGTAATGCGTACGCAAATAGAAGTATTTACTGCACATATTTTTCAAAGACGTTGGAATCGCTTGTTACACAGAAATATTATGGTCCCGTTCGAATAGCGAATTTTTTTCATACATTGATTTTAATCTAGCTTAAATGTCGACGAAGCGATGGTTTCAGTAAAATATGTTGTTGCCTCATTCTTTCGACATCACCCTAAATAGATTTGAACACGGATTCCAGTTGGGGGTGTATATCAAGTTTAAATGTAAAAACTACCCTACGATTTATGTCACAGCGTTGAAATTAAATATTTCAATAAATTTTTAATTTATGACTTCTAATTTAATTCTAATTTAAATAACTGCATGAATAAACAGTGAACTATTTTGCCTCTAGACCGATAGCTAAAATGACTAGGATGTATTTTTTTTAAAGAATTCGCTTGCCTAACAAGTTTTCCGAACGGGGTTATGAGGCGAATCGATACATTACGTCCGTTTGAAAATGATACACTTATTCACTCCTGTAAGATCGGTTTCCGGTTGAATGATCATTGGAGGCACGATATCGCCTATAGTTAAAACTATATAAGGCCTTACTGACCCTGTTGGAATGCTTACCGTGTCCTGCACAGGAAACGATTTTTTCGAAATTATTAATAAATCTGCCCCTTGTTAATATAAATACAAGGTGATTAAGTACAAAATGTCTCTAATAAAAGTTTATTAAAAAAAAAGAGAGCATTTTAACAGACAAAAAATTTGGATATGTTTCTGGAAAAAATATAATTTATGACGTCATTAGTCGTTTCTGTCAAATACCAATAATAGTTTCGATTGAAAATGTAGCTTACCTCATCCCATTTAAACCACGTGTCCCAAATTGAGACACTGTACAGAAATAAAACTTTGATCATGTAAAAAAACACTGTTTTTGTTTAAATTTCATATATAGGGGTTTTGAAAGTCTCTGACAATAATAATAATAATATCTTCAGCCTTACGGCATATTATTATTAGGCAGCCCAGGAACGACATGTTGGTAGGCCTTAACCACCATTCAGTGCAGGAATGAGAAAACCTCATTCAAAAGGGGGGTGGTCAAACGTCGACCGGCATCAATCTCTCACATTGACCCAAGTCAACATTTTTTCACCCTACCATACTCGCAGAGTTGGATCGTCATTTTAATAGCCGTAGTAGGAATCAGAAGAAGCAGTTTTCGATGCCATTTAAAAGAAAAAAATATTTATTGGATTATCTTTAAAAATAAAGTTTTTAAAAGTAGACACACTGTATATAAGACTAAGTTAAATTTTGTCGAGATGCGAATTTCTCTAGTTTTACACCTGCAATGTATCAGGATTAATGGTGGAATAGAGCTAATATGGAATGGTCCCGATTATCAGTGGCGTAGCTAGGCGTGGCCGAAGCGGCCCCTCGCCCACGGCCTCGCACTTAAAGGGGCCTCGCGCGAGGCTCCCTTGGGGGTGATTTAAAACCGAACGCCATGAACTCTAAATAGTACGAATAACACCCTAAAAGACCTTACTAAGAATAAGCTTTACCGAGGCTTTACCACGCGTACTATAATTAATTTGCACACTCTGCTGGGTGTGCTCTATTATCGACATATTTTTTAGTACTGAAGAGGTTACAAAAAATAATTATTTTTAGCATTTAAACACCTCATAATTATGAAATTTTCAGATCATCCAGACTTCACTACTTTAGCTAGTTTTGTCATAAATGAATAATTTTGTAAACAAACTTTCTGATTTTTCACCATTCTTATCTTGAAAATATACAGAATGACATTGAAAAAACTACAATGCATAGTATCACGCCATGGAGGACCAAAAAAAAAATAAAAATAAAGTTACTTATACACAATAATGTTCGATCGCCTTTTGCTTTCAAGATACAGCATTTACAATTTTTTTGTAAAATTTAATTTTTTTTTAATTTCTCCCGATTCTATGAAAATATTTGAACAATTGATGCACACTGTGACCTTGCATGTAGCTATTATGTGTCACCAGTGGCGTAGCCAGAAAATTGACATGGGGGGGTTCAGTGAACAAAGTATTTCAAACTAGATTTTTTTAATAAAAAAACAATCTCATCATAAACATGTCAATAATAAACAGGTACGCCACTGTGTGTCACAATATTCGGTTCATTCAGCATCCAATGGCGGAAGAAAAGGGCCTCGCTGATGCGACTTCGCCCACGTCTAGATTAGTCCACGCTACGCCACTGCCGATTATCACTCAATAATGGCCAATCTGATAATAATAATCGGTATAACCGTAACGACAGAATTTAACAGATAAAACATGCTGTATAATAAATAATGTGTATCAGAGTATTCGTGAATTGACCACGCATATATTGGTAAATGATGCTGCGGAAAGGTGCAATTTTTTAACAATACTGTCTGTTGCAAGTATTTATCGTTGGAATAATGTCACTATAATGAGTATAAGGTATTTTGAAAGTAAATAAGTATTACAACAAAGAAATTGTATCACTTTAGAAACAAATCTCATATTTTTAATTTTTAGTAGACTAATAATAGGCTAATCTGTTAAAGCTTCCGAAGCAGACACAAATGTTTCATAATACCATTTCTTTCAGTTACTACTAAAATTGCCACGTAAATGCTGGAACCAAACGCGTTACAATACAAAAAAATAACAGACTAATGTTACCCTCAGAGCCCTGACTCAAATTACCAACATGAAACGTTGCGCCCGGAAAGTATCAAATGTCAAGTAAAATATTTAACGCGTCCTGTCATTTTATGTTTGTATGGCCCCATGCAGGTCCATAAATTCCACACTTTGTCTGGTTGCGTTTACAGAAATATGGAAATGTTGTGACTAACCTATGGTTTATCGAAATGTGAACATAAATAAGATACATAAGCAACGAGAGTTATTCGAGGTGTCTGATGGCACGTACTCACATATTAAGCAAGCCGATATATTAACATAATGTTTTAAGCGATATAATTTCACAGCTAGCTTGATTGTTTGGATTTTTCTGGGTGGTCGTTAGCGGTCGTCTTGAAAAAATTCGAAATACAACCTGTAAAAGCTCAGGGGCGTACCTAAGCAGGTACACTACAAGAAATAGAAAAAGTATGATAGCGAAAAGTGAATAAAGCTGTATATAGTCGCGGCAAGAATTCAGGCGACTTACGTCACGGCTGATGTTACGCAATTGTTTTTATTGTAAACATAGTTTGGTCGCGTTAAAAACAATATTTTTTTGCAATTTGGTGCAATATATAATGCAAACATTTACTGTAGCATGGGTGTCCCAAAATTAGCCTGCCAAAAATTAACTGTGGATTCTACGATCAAAAATAGGAAAAGAAAGTTATATAATCATAAGTCCGTAGATTTTTCCCAAATATTTCAATCAAGATAAAGTAATCAAATTTGAAATTGAGAATCACAATTAGATTGCGAAAATAATAATTTGAAAATAATTCCTCATAATTGGTCATAGGTGTGTCAAACTGAGGGGTCAGTGGGTAAATATTGCTCTAACTTTCTTGTATCTCGAAATTTTCGTCGTCAGATTAAAAAATTTAAAATTTGGGCTATTTCACCTGAAAAAGGTAGCCCTATTTCAATCCAATAAACTGCTCTGTTTCCGAGTAATCTTAATTTAAAAATTTTGTGACATACCACAAAAGTTTAAGATGGAAACTATAAATAAGCAAAATATCCCAAGTAGGCTGACAAAATACTGTCGACTTATTTAATACATATTAAAGGTGTTATTCAAGCGTTTTAACATATTAAAATACTTTTAAAATACATATCAGTAATGTAATTATTTGTAAATTTTTAATTAGCCCATTAATATTTCAAAAATTTTTAAAAACATATGTAACATGTGTCAAATAACTTTTCAAAGCCTACTAGAGACAATTTGACCGCTTGCATATCATATCTAATATTTTTGTGGTGTCACAAAATTTTTTAATTATTGTTACTCGTAAACGGAATAATTTATCGAAATAAAATAAGAGTACCTACCTTTTTTTGTAAAATTGTTCAACATTTTAAATTTTGTGATCTGACGGCAAAAACCTTGAGACATGAAAAGGCTAGAGCAATATTTATCCAATAACCCTCGCAGTTTGGCACGCCTATAACTAATTATGGTATTGTTTTTAGATTAGATTTGCAATCTAACTGCGATTCTCAATTTTAAATTTCATTAGGTACTTTATATCGATCCGTTTTGAAAATATTTGAAGAAAATCTTATTTTGGGGTCTCGTTTTAATGGGCTATAGCTCCGTCAGGGGGTGTTTACTATGCTATGTTTATAAAACTTTTTTTCTTATTTTTCAGCGTAGAATCTACAGTTAATTATAGTTTAGTGTAGTATAGTTTTATTACTCCCAGTTGCAGTTGTTTAAATATTTTTATGAAAATATAATGAATTATTCATTTGTTCGTATGACGTAAGTCGTTTGACTTCTTCCCCGACTATAAACATATGGGCGTTGCCAAATGGCAAGAGGATTTTTACATATAAATACGTAATGAATTAACTTTTTTGGTATAATACTTTTTTCTTCCAAATATTGTCAAGAAGGTGTCCTATAATTTTTATACATTATAAATGCTGCACATGTATACTATATGGAGAGAATTTTGATTTTTTTGTTGCAGTTGTATGAAAAAGTGTCATTATTTATTGATTAATATCACATTTGAATTGGTAATAAATATAATGTTTGCAAATGAAAGATAATCCTGTATAATGTATGAAATGATATTAATGGGTGTTCTAAGTAGAGAGCATTGGTGGTACACAAAAACTCCTGAAATTGCAGCCTCTCTGCATCGTCTGCTGGCCTGAGGCAACGACAATGAATCTCAAGTATAAGCATAAAATATTATTACCCGTAATAATTTTTCTTCATTAAACTGCGGCGATATTTTTAATGGTAATCAGGGTATCAATTGTAGATAAATACCGCCAGATGATACGGTTTTAAGTGTAATATTTTCAATTTGCTAACTAACCTACAAATTGGATGTAATTGCTTTTACATCATAGGTGGACAGCAGTTTTTGTTGTGCATTGAAAATCTTTTCGTTAATAAAGGGATTTCAGCATCACGTGGCAAAATTAATGGTTAACGTGATGGAATCCGTACATGTTTTTTCAAATCTGCTATTTTTGTATTTTGCCTGGTTCGTCACGAGGCAAAAATTCGCATGTAACGTGATTTTAATTCATATTTTTATCGTTTTATTACCGTTGTCAAACGATAAGCTGCTAACTCTATTAAATTTTTCGTAGAATGTGCAGTCATTGAATGTAATATCTAATAATAGTTAATGTTTCTACTGAGTGAGCATTTACCCTCTAAATAAAATGGATATTATGTTGAGCATGGTATATTTAGATGGTATGAGCAGTCTAATAAATTTGTCAAATATCTATATAGGAAAAGTGCTTACAGTTATCTTAAAAAGATGTTTTGGAGTATTGTGTCCCCTGCTACATCCAACAAAGTAAAGTTTATTACTTGCAAGTTATTTGGGAAATTGTGAAATATATTCAGGAAAATATAATAAAAAAAGTCTTTATATCGAGCCTCGCGTCTCCCTACAGAACGGCACAAAACGGCTTTTGTAGACTTCCACGGAAAACTCTCCGGCTTATACCTACCCTCCAGTTCACTTTTATTGTGATATGAAAATCCTGTTCATCGTATCGATCACGGTGCATTACCTCTCTCAGAGAATTTCCTTTTTATCCTGCTGGTCGAAGAAACTCTAACTTGGTTATAGTCCAGGAGCAAACAAAGGAAACATATTTATATTCTTGTTCCTTTTCAGGACGTTGACATTTCATTGTCAGGTTCCCCAGAAAGAAAATTGCTCGCATTTGCCATACCTGGAAGTAACTGTTTTCCTTTGAATAGTCAGGTTTTTTCAACGCTTAAAATCAGTTGATAAATTTTGGAATATCTTTCCTTTGTCATCACTTAATAATAATAGTAATAGTATCTCTACCCCTCATTCTAATCACGAGGATTAGCCTAGAAGTCGGAGACTTGTGCGGTAGAGGGGGCGGCATATTATTATTAAACAGGCCGCATTTACGCCCAGATCTGAGTTGATCTTTTACAACTGAATTTGGAGTTCTCTAATAACACAATTATTATAACCGCATTTTATTGTGTATGAAATGCAATTTTACAACATAAAAGAGCATAAAGGATGTAATTCTACTGTATTTACCTAAAATGTGACATCGAAAAATTTGCATTTTTTCCTGTATTTCAAGAAAACTTTTGGTGAAACATAACAGGTGAAATGTAAATTACTTTATTAGCCTGTAAACGGTTATACAACCTAAAGAAAAGTGCCTATAAAAACAGCCATAAATCCGTCGAAAATTGCGTATAAAAGGACTTTCTTGAAGGTAATATGAATTAATAAATTTTCCCTTGGCTCTCCATTTTCCATCTCCGTGCGCCCTGGCTAGCTGTTGCCAACGTAGAGCTTAGTCGATATCACTATATTGCACGCATGTGGATCATTGAACTGGGAGCAGATTTATCTGAAAGGTATTCCATCGGTGGCGGGAAGTAAGGTTTTAGATAAGTTTTAATTAGTTCTTCCCGGAGGTCTATTTATGTGGCAAAAATATGTTCCACGTCTGTTGATTTATGCTCTGTGTAGATTCGAACAAGTGGATAGAAACTTTCTTACCACCAGGTTGTGAAATATAAAAGAGCTTAATGCTCCCGCTGATTTATTTCTGAGAGGGCCCTGGCATAAGGCTCGAGAACTGACTAGAATAGAGCTTTATATTCATTTCCTTGGGCTTGTTTTAACGTCTTATTTCTTTTCAGTTCTTAGAGAAGAATTTCTACAGTTTTGGTATAGTAGCATAATAACAAAAGTGAAATCTGTTTTAAATTCAATAATGTTTATACAAGAAATTGATAAAATCATGGTTTTTCTTGTTTAGATAAATTAATCAAGAATAAGTTCTCTATGCTCGGCTTGTTTCATAAAGCAATCTATTTCTAGTTTCATAAATATTTTTGATTTTTTTTTTTGGATGACATCCGAAAGCTTTCCTTTGTAAAAATACAATTAGGCTTGTACATTTGCTAATATCTACGTTTTTATTTAGGTAAATCATGGTGTGACAGCAAAAGTAGAATGCAACCTTACTTCAGAAAAAAAAACATATTCGTAGATTTTTACTGGACCCATACCATATGCCGAAATTCAAGGAATTGACATATTTTAAACTAGAGAACATGATTTTTTATGCTTATTAGTGTCGCCAACATAAAACAAAGCCTACTTAGTCTTCGCACTAACAAAAACGATGATAAATAGGCTTATATTCAGTGCAGGAATGAGGGAAATCTGGAAAACTTCATCAGTTAGGCGGTGGTCAAACGCCAACAGGTATCAGTCTCTCACATTGATCCAAGCCAACGTTCTTCCACCCTACCATACCCGCAAAGAGGGTACCAATCCTCTCAACAAATATAGCTGATCTACGGTCACGATTCAAATACTAATGTCTCGATCATCAACCGATCCAAAGTATGAGGAATTAAACAAAACAATAGATTTTACATTTTTCAGCGATAATAGAATTATTACAGCAAATAGGTTTTGAATACGTGACAACGTCGCACACCTACCACGTCAAGTGTTTTTCCATAATAATAACAAGTACCCCAAGCATACATACTGTGAATGGTTTTCTTAGAGCTTTTCTCATGACACAATATAAGGTTTGAAATAATTATACATATTATAAGTATCCAAAATAACTGTCATACCTTTATTAAAATAAAAAATATTTGTTTGGTTTTCCTTTAAGGAGTTTATTAGTCCAACGTATGTTTAAATCACACCACGTTTTATACTAGTAAAATTTGCATACAAATTTTATATACAATTTTTTTCTATTTCTTTCATATATATATATTTCTTGTATCTTTAATATTTTTTCTTCTAATGTAATCGAAACGTCGTAAAAATGTTTCCAAAACAACTAACCATAAAAAGAGACGGAAAGAAACGAAGTTGTGAGACATAATTCGTTCAGCCAGAACCCGCTATCGTACATCGTCTGGTCGCTTAACTTTCGAACGCCCCCGTAGATTCCGTGAAAGTCGGGTGAAGCATTATATTCCTCGTTGGTGGTGTCGCGATTATGTGACTGAATTTATTCTATAAATATAGCTCGTCTCGTCTGAATAGCAAGTAAAATCGGAAACGAAAATGTTGCTCTCACGATCGTTAGAATGCAGAATGCGCGTACGCGGACAAGCCTAAGTGTACTTAACACGGTTCGTGTCGCTCACAGGCTTAGCAGTTTAACTTATTGACAGGTGGCCGTCGTGAATTTGCATCGATTCTACGTCTGGACACACGAATTTTCCCCCTACACTGTTTAAATAATAATAATAATAATAATAATAATAATAATAGCTTCATTGCCCAACAGAAAATCAATTTACAAGGCAAAATTACAAAGTAAATAATAGTAGAGTGTAATATACATATACACAAACAAATACTGAAAAGAAGAACAAATGGAGAAGAAGAATATACAGATGTAAACCTAGCACAACAAAAAAATAATAAATAAGATGTAGAATACAGCAGATGCAACCAATTCAAATTGAAACAGGTTACATATGGTAGCAAACTAGTTAAGTGAATCAGAATCTAAACGTTTCATAGCCATCAGAACAAGTTGTTTCACGCTACAGTCAGAAATGTCGCAAAACGGGCATATCTTATTAAAATGGTTGGACCTATTATAAATTGGGGATTTAAATAGTATTTTGGTTCTTGATATTGCACAGTGAAAAGTGAGATTCTGTCTAGCACATAGTCTAGGGACATGAAAATTTATCTTACTCAACAATTCCTAACAGTCAATTTGGTTTCGTAATAATTTGTATAAAAAATAAAGTAAGAGACGCCAATTTACGCCTTAAATCCAAACTATCCAAACCAAATTCATTTGCCAGCAGTTTACACGATACACCTATTGCAGGGTAAATTCCATTATTTTTATATGCTAAAAATTTCAAAAACTTTCTCTGCATTCTCTCAATCATTACATTATGACAGGTATCATACGGATACCAAATTAAGAAACCATATTCGATTTTAGAACGAACATGAGAGAAATATAAACGTTTTAATGCATTTATATTTGTAAATGATTTACAATTCCTAAGAATGAAACATCTTAGTAGCTTCAATCATTTTTAATGTTATATGTTGACTAACAGAAAACTTTCGATCAAAAAGAATCATATTAAAAAATAGTGATTATTATGTTTGGTGCATGACATTGCAACATTAATAAGAAAAAATCCAATCATGAAGCAAATTGTTTTAGCAGAATCTTATTTTTGATTGATTTATCTCAGTGTAGATTTCATTTAACTATTGAAATTTGTCCACCAGTAACAGTAGCGGTGTAAAAAAATAAGTTCCTTTAGAATAAGTCCAATTTGCGCAAATTTCACACTTATATACCCTTTACATTCAGCGTACGGTCAAATATAGGGTTATAGCAGAAATTCTCAGACCCCATCGTGTTTGAAATTGCTTTTTTGTGGAAGACAAAGAATTTATAAGACCATTTATCGACTTTGTTGCAGTTGTTTATTATATAATTTAAACATTTCTCAGACAGTCAAAATTTTACTAGTTTTCCAGGAATATCGCTTTTGTCCAAAAATAAGTTTAATAAGTATTGGGTATACGTGTTCTGTTCGCACGGTTAAATGTGCGTTTTAAGATATTTTACATGACAGGTATTTTATATCCGTTATATGAAAGGAATAATAAAGATCCTTCCTTTATCATATTATATAGAGTAATTTGTAACTCAATCTGTAGCAGTTCATTCTGTGTTCTGTATTTCAATGAACTAATAAAAAGAATATTTCATTAAATTAGATGCTTAAATAAATGTCTTCTATTTGCAGATGTATATACCAAAAATTAAATACTTTGTCTTTGGGCATTGAAGACTCATTTAGATTGAAAAACGTATTTCTTTTATAGTCTCCGTATACCTTGACATCTGCAGAATAATCCTTTTTAAATTTATAATTAAAAAATTTTGTACAAATCGTGTGAAAAATACAAGTTTAGTTCAGTTAGCTAATCTGTAGTTACATCTATATTATATCTTCAATAAATTAACTGCCTTATTTTGCTTAATTTCCCCGCTGTTCTTCAAATATGTATAAAATATAATTCTAACGTAGAAAATAATATATTTTTATATGTAAGATGAACAAAGTTCAATCTATAGTTGGTACCTGATTTTTGTAGATGCAAGAATACCAATATCCCTTTGTTTCAATAATTCTGTATGAAATACATACCTATTACTTTATCTCGTATAGGTTATGTTATAAGCAACACAAGACAAACTTATTTATTGTAATAACTTACTAGTCACTCTAGATATGAGTATTTTCTATTTACTAAATTAATTATGTAAGTACCTAGGTAATAGGTACACGCTGTATTCATCAAACTGGAGCAAGAAATAATGAAGGCGTCACCACCCAGCGCTCTCAACGGTTAGTGGTAGTGCTTTTTAAAATTAGTAATATCACACAAACATTAAGCATATTTTTACAGTCAATTATATCGTGAATTTGGTAAATTCAGTGATTTTACAACGTAAAAATAGAATTCACATTATTAATTGTGAATGTAGTACAATATATTCTATAAATGTACACATTACATTATAATTACATAGGAAGTTTACAGTATTATTGTATATTGGTACTTTTTGTAAAATTACAAGTATCAGTGTAAAAACATCGTCATTTTTAGAATTATTTTAAAACAATTATAATGATATTCTTACAAAGTGTATTTGTAAAGTTACTGGCCTTTTTTCAATGTATTTTTTAACCAAATTTCCAGTGAAAAATTAGGCAGTAAAAATTTAGCAACTTCCCATTATATCCGATATATCTAAGTGCGATTACCATCCAGATGTGATTAAATTACCTCCACATTCTTGAATACCCAGTACATGTGTGATGTTACTGATCACATTCACGTACGTACATCAGGCACGTTTTTGGTATTCAATATTACAAAGAAAAATATACGAGCAGCATGTGAAATCGATCTTAATGACAGACACGTTGATTCAAACGTGTGTGTTATTATGTATATTTCACCGAATTCCACAAAATACGGTGCATAAGGTTCCAAATTCCATTCCATTTCTTTCGGACTAGAACGATTAAGTGGCACCAGCCACTGAAGCCTGTCCCATTGCCCTAAATTTTTGTGTGTTTGTCTTCGGTTGCGTACATGTTTTGTAACAAATTTTCATACCCGTTCTGCATTCGAATTGGAGTCGTGCTTATTCACATCCTTTTCATTACATTTGTTATTACTTTGTAATAGTTGTGCTACACGCTAAATATTTAATTTCGTCTGCGATAGCGTGACACTTTCCAAGACAGATAACATTTACATGAAGAAAAATTATGTTCACGCTGTTGTTGATAACTCAAACAATCTGAAGGCACCAAAGACTATTCTATCTTAGCTACAGATTTCAGTATGTAATATATCGAGATAGTAAATCTGAGCAATTTAGTAGCTACTGTAGGAATTCCTCAGGGGTCCATAATTGGTCCCCTAATATTTGGTCTATCTATAAATGATGTAGTGGATAAAATTAACGGTAAATGGTTTGCTATATGCAGATGGTCTTAATATATTTTATTAAATTTGTACAATGTAATGTTTGCAAGAAAAAGAAATTAAAATCACTTTTTTTCTTCGAATATTTTCACAGCAATATTCATTAATGATATAGATTCCTTGATTTTTTTCTTAAAATTTTGAGCATTAAGATTTTTGTACCATTCAGGTAATTTGTTATACATTTTTATAGCTAGGTAATTTGTACTGCATTGACTAGTATTTAATCTATGGTATGGAATCATTATATTCTGAGTCATTCTAGTATTGTGGCTATGAAAATTATTATTTAGCACATAAAGTTGTTTGTTATCATGAATATATATTAAACAGGTAAGTATGTAAATAGAGTAGAAGGTAAGTATACCTTGATATTTTGTTTTGTATATCTACGTATTATTATTATTATTGTTATATATTTCCTATTAAAATGTTTTATTTGTTTTTAATTATATATGTTTAAATCTGATTTTATGCTTGTCGGGTTTATTTCATGGTTTATAGTTGTTTTTCCTATTCTGTAATTCCCTGTTGAATAGTGTATAAAAATACACGGCAAAGTTCACATTTTATTGCTGCAAAAATTTTGCAGAAGAAAAACTTTTCCATAGATATGCTTTGGTTGAAAACGATATTTTGTATTATTATCCATTTTGACCTATAAAGCACAATTTTAAGTATATATGTAACAGTATAAACTATATCCACAAAAGTGACTGATTACACTGAAATTTGTAATAGATGCACTGTTTACTTGAGTACCTAATAATTGAAGTAACGAAAGTAGCTACAACACAGTCTGCAAAAAAAACACTAAAAGATCAATGACGATTCTGATTTATGATTACTTCAGGATAATTTGTGCTCAAATATTAAGTATTCAAATGAAAACGTCAGGAACACGGCCAGTATTTAGAATGATTTTGTCAAATGGTGTCCTTTAAAAACGTGAAACACTACAATGAAAATGTGTTCCTAGAATATTTTTATGGAAAAATGTAAGAACTGTAAATCGTCCTTTTTGTGATTGTATTATTTAATGTTTAAGCCAACGATACTTTTACACCATAACATCGACACTAGCAAAATTAAAGATTAATAACATTCTTAACTAGAAGAAAATGATGATTTCAAACCGAAGAAATGAAGAATATTGACTAGAGAGGAAATTAACACTATATTGAGAGATGCTCCCGATCAAATATTTTTAATGATAAAGGTATTTAAGGTACATCTCCAAATGTAAAATAAAATGTACATGCTTTTGCAATATTTATGACACTCCGTCAAAACAGTTTTTGAACTTCTGGAAGTTCTGAGTAAAAATTTCATTAAACCTCTATTGGTGAGTGAAACAACTAAGGACTAATGTTAAAGGTTGAAAGTAGATTTCATTACGAATACGTTAGCAGACCAACAAAAATCGCAAAATTAATTTTAAAAAGTGTCATTATTACTGCAAACGATGTACCTACATTATATTTTAATTAGATGCCACTGATTTCTGGCATTGTGGAGCTTTTCATAGAGAAGAGTTTTATAACAATATATGATTTTGAATTTAGATAAAACTTGCCAATAACTACAAAATAAACATAGTCTAAAATACAGCGCATATTTAGTATAATTGATAATAAAAACAAGTCACCAAGATATTTGGATATGTACAGAAGATATTATGCGTCTCTTTGTCAACCGGATACTGAGCATCGACTTTTTTTATATTATAACAACAATAAATGCTCCAAGCAAGTCGTTGGGAAAAATACGTGGGGTCCGTACAAAATATCTTAAATTACCAAAACCAAAGGAATATACCGGGCTTTGTTTTTAGCGTAGTGTAGCGTTCGTCGGTTACTTTATTAGTTGACGCTGGAGTAAGTGTAACTAATATTAAGCGCCATGGTGGTGAATATTTAGGGCATTACAGTAATTACAGTAATTATAAAGTATAGTATAAATATTGCATAAATTTTTATCATTTATAAATAAAATGTGTATCCATATTAAAACAATCACCCTGTAATGAAGGCGAGAGGGTGGGTCATGACCTCCTCGGACCCCCACATCTACGTGTCTGGAATATTCCCTCTATTTACAGTTATGTGCACTGTGGAAGAAAAGAGTAAAAGAACAACATCCGTTTGTTACGCTTCATAAAAAGTTTAGTTTTTGAAATAAATTAATTGCATCCTGTGAATGACAATATTAAGAACAGATTCGAATCGCTTAAATATAAGTTCATTTCCTCGGCAGGCTTTTTGTAACTGAAAAGATAACGATGAATATAATATTCCAATCAGAATGTGTCTCTTTCTATCTGAATAGCAGTGGAAAAACTAGACTTTAAAGGAAATCAAAAATATTTGCTAGTCAAAACCTTCCAGTTTTATATTATCATTTGTATATTTTTAAGGTTATGACAAAATGTAATTACGTTTAAATAATAATCAGAGAATCAGAGTTTACACATCCAACTTGGTTTTTTTCTATGAATACTTTTTTCCAGATATAATCTTAAATGGTACACTGTATATGCAGATTTTGTTGAGTTAAAAATACTCGCTTAGCAAATGAAGATTTCTCACACTGTGTGAATAAAATTATAATTTATTTCTTTAACTTAAAAACAGAGATGAAAACATAATTAATAATTAATAATATTGTAGAATGCAAGGTCAATTTTTAAAGAATGCATCTTGTTTGAATTCAGAATCATGGGAGGTCTCATTTGAACCTTTTATTTCCAACATATCTTTCATCGGCAATATCTCAAACAGTTAAGATTAGAATTCCTCGAAATGCGATCGTTTCTGTAAATGCATAAAATTCTAAATCCGTGATTATCGTTTGCTGAAACAGACGACCCTTTTATGAGCTGTAACAATAAACTGATGATTTCCAGTTTTGAAACCTTTCATACAACGATTTTATACATAACATATAGATGGTGAACTTTGCCCGTAATTGATACTGTAAATAACATAAAAATTTATTTTTTAAATATATTTGCAAGATCTATGCAATAATAAAACATGCAATTTCATTCTATTATTCACCCGTAATATTCTTCAATTTGTCTTATAACGTGGATGTGAAATCAATAGCAACAAGAAGGTTACTCGTTATACGAAAAGAAATAGTAGCTTGACATTCGTATAAATGTTATTAGCCATTATTTTTTGCAAGAAACATAAGAAAACTACTTCGTATGCAATTTTGAACATTAATTAGTAATCAAATTTGAAAGTACCTAAAGCAAGTAAAGGAAACTAATAGATAACTTTGAAAATACTCAGATGTATTTACAGAAAACAAATATATATGTTTGTGTATTCTTTAAACTAACCTAACATAACCCTCAACTATATATTGCTAATACAGTAACTTCCAGATGGATTTTGAATGGAAACGTTGTATCATTTCCAGCGTTACTACTACCTAATTTGGATATTTTAAATTCAACATAAAATAAAACCGAAGCAATACTTGTGCTTCTCTAAGACAGTGTTACATGCTGCTTTGTTGTTTTCCTATGTATTTCTTAAAACTGTTGTTTTCTAAATGTACAATAATGAGCCTAAATAAGTAGGCATATAAAATAATATATGTTAGGGTCATTTGTACATACTCTGAAAAATATAACAGCACAAAAAATGATCACAAATATACTTCCTTGAAAATAACAATATGTAAATATAGCTCTTCACCTCACTCTTGCGTTACCACGTGATATGGTGCAAACAATTTTATTGGACGTCATTACATCTTTGCAAATTACGTTATGAAAATATACATCAAATATAGTTGTAAATATGTATTTTTTCGGAGTATACCCGCATATTAGTGCGCATGAAATGTAATTTTGCATCTTTAAAAATCATCATTTGGCTGTATTTACTGTTTCTTGTAATACAGTATGTGTTTGGTATTTTTTACAGCAATACCCAAATGCTGTTCTAAATGCTTTTGATAGCGTGCTATAAGCTTTTACAAACTTCTACCTAACCTTATATCGCTGAATTCGTCTTTAGAAGGACTATTTTCTATTTATACTGTAAAATATAGAGCGTATTATTTTTTAAAAATGTTAGTATGTCAGTCATGGCACAAAAAAATATTGTAGAAAAGTGAGAATTTCCATAAGTAATTTATAATTTAAGAACTTAAACTTTCATGATTATAGATACAACAAGCGTGGAATGAAAACGGCTGTTGGAACCCAACACCTTGAAATTTTTTAAGACAAATCTAATTTTGATGAAAAATGCACTAACAAAAAGATATATAGCATATCTAGTAGGTATATAATTTGAAACTACTATTTCACTCAATGGTTTAACTAATATGTTTTTTATAATTTGGAGATCATAAAAATTGGTAGTTTAAACGATTTTTTTGTGGAATAATTAAAAACTAGTTGTAAGCAATATCAACAATGCAGATTTATTCAATATTCAAAGTATTCTGTCGTTAAAGATACGTTTTTTTTTTCTATAAAATTTAATGAAACGCTTGCAACTAATGTATTTTATTATGTAGCAAGACCACACACACCACGGACTACATTAATTCTAGAAACCGACTCTGTTCACTTAATTCTTACTGAAATAGCTGTTACAGATAAAATTCTCATCAATAAGCCGCGTGGATTCTCACTAAAATTAAAATAATTCTAGGTATTACATTGTCTAGATGTCTGGCATATAACCGGCGGTCACAGAGTAGTCCCAAATCCATTTTAACTAGGCAACGGAGAATAATAATCATGAATAAAAGTCTGTAAAATATCGGATAGTCATGTAGCCATATTCTCACATAGAGAGCGTGGGAGTGGGCCGAATCGCCTCGGTGCCAGAGCAACTGATCTAGGTTAAACACCAGGTCCAAAGAGTGTCATCTTCCTAGTATAACGTGGAGGGAGCGTGCGGACACTCGTAAATTCCACCGGTTACGGGTAGTAAAATGTGTTGTTACCATATTTAACCGTTTTTAACTGGTAAAAATAGATTAAGATATTCTCTGAAGCTACACACAACGTCAAAAGTCTTGGACCCCCCCCCCCCTCATTCTTTAAATCTCAGAAATCTTTTTTCAGAAAAACCAAATACATTTATAAAAGTATATTTTTTTCTTAATCTTTTTTTGTGAAATGAATATGTTCGATAAACTGAGTACTTAGAAAATTAAAATGTGTGACATTTTTGACAGAATTTATTAAATCAAAAAGAGGTAACAAAGGTAATAAAGCAAGTTCTCTACGACTAATAGTCGGTATGACCTCCACCACGTTCCAATAGCATATTGACACGTCTGTGCATTGATATAATCAAGCGATTAACGATCTCTTGCGGAATATTGTTCCATTCCTCTTCTGCCGCCACGACTAACTCATCTGCAGTCTGAGGTGGAGGAATATGATTATGAATGGCTATAGCAACATGTTTTCAATAGGATTCATGTCAGGAGAGTTGGCTGGCCAATCTAATCTATTGATATGTCCTGCTTCGAGTGTCTCTGGAACCCTTCTTGAGCGATGTGGTCTAGAGTTGTCGTCCATAAACACAAAATTTTCACCTAATTCATTACGTAGGGAATAGATAATATACGTGAAATAACTTGTTCGATGTAAATTTGACTGGTCATATTCTGTGGTATGCGAATGAAGTTGCTGTTGTCATTGTCATCAGTAACCAGTCGAATTCTGGTTTCGTCTGTAAATAATACCCACCGCCACTGACGTAAAAGCTCTCGCGCCTATTGGAGACGGGCAGCACGATGCCTTGGAAGTAGAATGGAGATCCTTAATGGTCTTCTAGCACGTAAATTTGCGTTGTGGAGTCGTCTTCGAATAGTCGGTGTAGATATAGCATGGCGAAACGTACTTTGAAAGTGGGCCCTGAGAGCTGAAGCTGAAAATGTGCAGTGTCTACGGGCATATTGCATCAAATACCCATCCTCCCTTTTATTAGATACTCGAGGACGTCCACTACGTGGTCTGTATCAAATTCTTCATATCCGTGTACTATTCGTACAATAGATGATCTAGGAATGCCCAACATGTTCGATATCTGATGATTAGAATGCCCTGCATCATGTAAAGCAGTCATTCTTGCTCGGGTAAATGCAGAAATTTTACGTCCTGCATTATAATGTACAAAAATTCACACAAGAAACACTTAGCTGAATACACTGCCAAACTGACCAGATTTGTAAAAACATTGGTAATAAAGTAAAGGTTCAAGGTCTGCAATATTTTATTGTCTTTTTTGTTCATGTACTTTTTTACCACATTAAGAAAAACCACTAGGTTTAATCGAATCATTTTGTATACAAGGGGGTCCAAGACTTTTGACGTTGTGTGCATTTATTTGTGGCATAATTCTAGTTCTTCTTTCTGTTTATAAACGCATCTACCCTGCTACAAAAGCCTTTATATCATGTGATCAGCATGGTTTCATGCAAGACCGATCCACGGTATCTAACTTCTTCCTACTTAATCAATTAATTTGCAATGAACTTGGGGCAAGTAGATGTGATTTATACAGACATTGTTAAAGCGTGTGATCGTGTCGATTATAAAATTCTTTTACAAAAATTGATATTCAGTTTTTGTTCCAATTTATGTATTCTCTTTGAATCATATCTTCTTAACAGAAAACAATACGTTACATATCTTGGGCACAATTCTAAAACTTTCACAGTAACTTCTGGAGTTCCTCAAGGATCTAATTAGGAGCCTTTGCTTTTTCTATAGTTTATTAACGATCTAACATTTGAGTTGCAGTAAAAGAAACTATTGCTTGCTGATGACTTAAAGCTTTTTAATAAGATATCAGATATTGGGGATTGTCGAAGATTACAAAACCAATTATACATATTGAACAACTGGTGCGCTAATAATTGTCTGAAGTTAAATGTAATGGAATGCAAGATCCTAAGTACACTCGTAAATTGCATCCAATAGAATATAAACACAGATTAGATCTGGAGATATTTGATAGGGTGGCCTCCATAAATTACTAGGGCGTTTTATTTGAATCGAAACTCACATTTTGTAAACATATCAGTGATATTACTTCATCATTAAAGATACTAGGTTGTATCCTGCGCAACTGTCAGTCGTTCTCTAACGACACGAAGCGTGCTACATCGCGGTAGAAGCCATTGAAAACTAGGGACCTCTATCGCCAGTGATAACGGTATGTTGCAAACACGAAAATCCAGGAAACAACTACTCTGCGGGCTAATGCCCCGACCAGCATGACTTACACTTGGAAAAGCTATAGCTATTATTGTGTTACCCATATATACCAGTAAATTTCAGTCTTTGAAACAAACAAAATATTACCTTTATGATATTAGATATTGTAGTTAGCTTTTATTAAGACGTAAAACAATTTTATAATTATGCCACAAATTAGCAATTTAAAAAAAAATCATCACCATTTATTAAAAGATTGTTAGTATAGACTTCCCGGCGCATAAACGTCTTATCAAATTACAATTTCTATGATCTTATCCCATATGTATTTTTCTATTTGCCAGAGCAAAGCTGCTATATTTGTTTATTAAAGTTTGAATAGCCATAAAGGAGCAACGAATTTTTAATCTCACTCAGAACTTCATTCAATAGCTCTATATAGACTTTATCTTGACAGGTTTCCCTAACAATAGCTCCTCTGTCGCAGCTTTACATCTCAGACTATAAAAATAAAGACTTACTATCGTGGCTGCTTGAAGAAATAGAGTAGAAGAGACTGTATAGCGTATTTAACATCTCTATCAAATGAGAATTATTTATTTGTGGCGTAAAAGTAATGGAATAATGGTGAATTTAACGTATGATTCACAGTTTTTGGTTCTAGTGAAAGATTTAACACATTTTCCACAATGACATCGCAATCACCAATAGATAGGTGACTTCCCCAATCGAGTCTTGTATGAATTTCTCACCAGTCAGGACTTATGGTAGGATCGAGTGCAGCGTGCACGTCCGTCGTATTTGAATTATTATTCTCTGCCCAGAACATCGATTAATACAAAGAATACAATGGCTGTGTATGCTTACCCGGTTACCCCGATCTGTGGTAACGGCAATAAGCTGATGGCGACCAACCCGGTGGCCGGGCAGCAGACATCCATGGCATACCGCCATATCGAGAGAAGTGTTTGTTTGAAATTAATGAGGTTCTTGTGTGACTTTCGTAGCATTATAGTAACGAAAACTGGTACTGCAACTTCAATTAAGTGGCTTTTACGTAGTAATGACTACGTCTACCACCATATAGCAAAAATAACTCCAATTTATGTTAGCATAGTTGTAAGAACGTAATTTTCACCACTGAAAATCTCTTCTTGGTTTTGTAATTTTTGATGGGGCGGTTTGGTGTCTGGAACGTTATGAAAACTAAGCAGAAGCCCATTAAAAATGCCCAAACTTTAAAATATTAAAGGTAACGGCAAGCAAGCCATATCACTTACCTATTACTTAGAAGTGACAGTATCTTTAAAGTGTTTATAATAGTTTTGGCGAAGTATTGGGAAGCTTTAACAAACCTTTAATATGGCTTTAATATGGCGGCACTTGATTATACATTTCTGTCATACTGAAGCTACGAAACAACTATTCTTTTCTCAAAAAAGGAAAACAATAATCAAAAGGGTAATTGTACTGGGCGTTATGTTTAAAATACATATATAAAAATTTCATATGGATATGGAAAAATATCTTTACGCATTTTCATGTATATCAAATTTTAATTTTTGTAACAAATAAGTGTTTGTAATAGTTTTTGCGACGTATTGGGAAGCTTTAACAAAACTTTAATGTGGCGGCACTTGTATAATCAAGTTGTCACCATGTTATTACTTAATCCTTACGTGATTTTCACATTTTACATGGGATCAAAATTACTATAAAGTTGTTACTACCTTCAAAATCTACTATGTAGTAACCTTAACCTAATAGTGACCTGCTTCCTTATTATTATTATTATTATTATTATTATTATTATTATTATTCCTAGCGTTATTCTATGTCCATGTGTAAGATAGGTAGCAACAAAAAACCTCGCAGAAAGACTTTTCGGCATTCGATGTTTTATAGAAAACTAAAACAACAAACAGAAAGTACTACAACTTCCAAACATTATTGTTTTTCGAGTTGCAGAGCATATTTAACATTTCCTACTTCTGAGAATTTTAAAATGCCCATAAGCGAAGACCAAGTGTCTTCGGGAGTACTTGTTGGATTGCGTCTTTGAGAATTTCTTTAAATATTATGACTAGAATATTGTTCCGTCATTTTCCCACTGGCATGGAACGACAAAGAAACAAATATCCTTGTTTCAAGTCATGAAAATATTGATAGCTCAAAACGCAAATAGAATATAATAATATTTTTTTTGATGTCAGTTTTTATTTCAAACCGTTACCTATTATTTTACAAGAAAGAAAACGCAACAAAATGTCATCACTTTGATAACTAATAAGGTAACGAACTTCATACTTTAACATATCCAAAAGTTTTCTTGTGCGCCTCGTATCACATAAATATTTTATGTATGTAACACTTTAGAAGCAGATCTTGTTGCATAACTGCTACAGAACCTACAAAATTAACTTATATTTGCAAATTTGTATCAGTATGATATTTTTCTTCTACGAGACCCGCGACATCTTGATTTTAATGACTATAATTGAAGTGTTCTCTCAGTGTAACGAGGGAAATGTCGGCAAGACAGTGGATCGCAATTTGCATTCGATTGTCGGCCTTCGTACACTCAATTGTCTACATCGATTCAGATTTATATGATAATCATTCGGATGCTATTGAGAAGACCAGTCTGGTAGCTGCACCGGTGACGGGAAACGAAAATTTAAATTTATGTACATCTCTATAGGATATGTAATGTTAATATTACTACTCGTAGCTACGATTTATGCTGGCAGAACGACAGCACAGATAGAGTGGAATAAATCTGGTCCCATGCCATGCTCCATTTATCCAGCAAAGCTTTATTTGTGAGAGGATGAATTTGTTTCGTAAAATTTTAGGAATGCAAATCTACTCATACTATATACCTCTTTACATAAGAATAGTGATAGCGTTCAGAATATAATATAATTTGAATATATAACATGTTTTCTATATGCATATGACAAGTTCACCTGGTTGTTCTTGCTGTTGCTGCATTATTTCACAGGTCTTGCTTTCGTAGTTAGTGTTGGCTGAGACAAGAAATTTTGAGAAATTTGAAAAAATCTTGTCTTGTTTTGCATAACAAGGCAAGAGTTTCTTTAAAGTCTTGTTCTTGCTTAATGCTGCAAGATCATGTGTCTTGAAACTCTTTCAAATTTATTGTCTCGCAAGACCAAGACAAGAACTAGGAGAAACCAAAGATGCCAACACTATTCCTGTAAGCATAGAAATAATTCCGTAAAATAACCATTAAATTTATCAAAATATTGTGTTTTAAAAGGGACTGAAAACTTGTGGTAAGACAAAACGTGAAGAAGAAGCAATTAAATAAAAAGTAATTTATTGATATTGTTTATGATTTACTCGTTAAATCAGACGATATTGTACAAGAGCACATTTAAAAAATTATAATAAAATTACCACGAGTTAACGACCATCGCTACGTGCTAACAAGTGTCGTAGAATAATGTCACTAAGACTGAGAACTGGATCTTCAGGTATACTTAATGTAAAACAATTACGCTCTACCAAGTCAGGGAATTTATATATCGATCTCTAGAGACACACAGAGTGTCAGTTTTCTCTTTCATCATTACTACCTGTAATTATGAAAGGCGGTAGTTTTTTGTGCACCTAACTACAGATTATCGGTATTCCGAATGCATCGATCACAATCTGCTGCAAATAATGTCGATGCCTGTAAAAGCAATTTTAATGGTTGGAATAACAGGACGTTCAATATTTATCAAATATTATATTATTTTTTAAATTCATGTCTTGACAGTTAATAATAGAACTACTTGGACATAAATTCTAGTTTTAGATCATTATTATCTTTTATGAACATTATTATATATTAAAAGCTGTAGGTTACTCTCGCTCGCACACTTCACTCGAAAATTGACCATTTTACCGCCACAAAGGATTTTTTGCGAGCCGTGCGGCGCCGAACGGCTAAATGCTACGCCTTTCGCCGTCTTTCTAGATTGCCTACGGCGTATTTTAATGCCGATTTTTTTCGGCTAATTTACATTTTCCCGAGGCTCCTCGGCCAAAAACGGCGGATTTTTTGATGTGGAACGAGGATAGTTGAGTCGGTTACGCCCCTTTATAGAAGATAGCGATTTTTTCGAGTGGAACGAGGATAGAGCGAGTAGGTGCCCTTTCTAGACATTCGACAAATGGCAGACGAAATGCGTTTTGCACGGCATTAACGTCAGAAATGTCAATCTAATTTGTTGTTGTTTACGCCCTTTTGTATTAATTCAACAAACGTCAAACGAAACGTCAAAATGAATTAAAACAGATTATGTGTTCTGGAACAATTTGCGGGCCCTTCCAGCTACTAGAAGTTATATATCCGAATCCTTTGGTGATGATTTTATAGCTCAAAATCTGAATTGGTATCTTTAAATATTTTTGTTTACATATTATGTGCAAAGCTTGTAGTAGCATTTAGATTTATCAGTCCAGAGGACGGTGGTTTGATTCCGGTACAGACCAACTTTGTTTTTATAATAAAATTTTTTTATTTTTTAAACGTATGCTCCGGCGGTGACATCTCAGAATAAAACGTAGAAAATTTGGAAAAATAGGCCGACTGGAGGCCGGCAAAGACCAAAAACTGTAAATTTGAAGTCTAGAAAAATTCCCGTACCCGAGCGCTAGGGTTTGAGGTCGTTTTTACATTGAACTTTGCATAAATACGAGTGAAAACGTGGTAAAAATGAGCTAGACAATATGGCGGTAATTTCATTGCCGTGTCGCTTCAATTTATAGGGTGATTCAAAAAGGCTTGATAGACAGTGTTAAAATAAAAATTGGCCAAAAAAATAAAATTCCGAATTCGAGGAAATTTACGGTTTTTTCGCTTCGGAACGGTTGTCGAACGTGCGAAAGACTGTTATAAATGTTACCGTAAAAAAAAACTCAAAATGAAGAGAATTAAGAAATGTTTTTGATGAAACTTCTATCAAGGATCTATTATGACACTAACTAACGGAGCAAATACAGAGTGTTTAAAAATAACGAGCCATTCTGTAAAATCCCTTTAAATTCATGGAATTAAAAAAATATGATAAAACTTTTAGCACACATAACACACCCGATTCAATATTTAAAATACAGGACGTTGAAAAAAAATTAACCAAACTCGAGAAAACACTAACAATTACCAAAATATGCCAACCACTCTTCTAAATTATTATAAACCGCCAAGGCTATCGCCGACTTGTCACCTTTCTAGTCAATTTTGTAAATCTTGTTCCATCAAGAAATTGAACTGGTCCTAGTGCATTTCGAATTAAGTATGAGAAAAAAAATCCCTTGAAGCTTCAGATGAAATAACATTTTAGAAATGGAACATACAAACACTTGTTTAATGCGCTGCCAAAATTATATGGTTAATAAAAAAGTTTCGTGAATAGTTTACGACGCTAGTGTAGTCAAATGTCAAATATATCTCACCAGAACAGAGTAACGAAAATGCATTTATGCGTATTTCAACGAAGAATAAACAATGTATCTTTTAAGTTTTGGTAGAGTGGTACTACTTCCTTTTAATAAATACGCAATTTGGAGAGAGAATAATTTGAAATTGAACAATTTTTTTAAATATTGCCCTTCATAAGGTATAATTGTGCTTCTAATTAAAATAAATAACACAATCAATAACTTTGATAGCTTGTTTTTAATATGTTAGGCATATTAATAGAACAAGCGAGAATAGAGTAGCGCAGAAAAAACATATGTGAAGGATCAAAAATAGGGAAGTCTTACAGTTGTCATGTAGAAATAACTTCTTCCTGTTCTATTCCGGTAACTTCCGTGCTATATCTTTTAAACTAATATAAATTTAGCAGCTGCCACTACGATTGATACTATAAAAATGATCTTGCATTGTTTATTTTTGCGTATGCAGCGAAAGTAAAGTTTATTTTCCAATGTCATTATTCTGGACAGTTCATTCACATGATTTCTATTAATAGCGTAGATATTTTAGTTTTCTTCCTGCTTTTTACTTACTTTCTTCCTTTTAATATCAGTAATTCAACCTATATTTAAACCATTGCGTAATGCATATGTTTTTATTATTTAATTGGTTGAAATTAAGAGATTAAAATAACTATTACCAGGAAAAATTAATACTTGTTTATAAAACTTTTACATCAATCAAGAATAAAAGCGTATTGTACGTCAATAATACATCTCATTTAATTGATTAAAGGTTATATGAAAGTGACTTTAACATACTAGCTCCTTATATCGCATATCCGTGGCTATAATAATAATTATTAATTGTTAATGATGAAAGATTTGAAGAAAGAATGTTATATTCCTTCAATGCATACGCAGGATTATTCATATCCTTGTAACCTTTCGTTATTCAGTATTTTATATTATATTCATAATTATTTTTTAAATTTTGCAACCGTATAGTAATTGTTAATAGATGTTCACGTAAATAAATCATTTTTGTGTCTGGCATTTGCCAAGACAGATGTAGTTTGTCATGCAAGAGATCCTTGCAGCTGAGTCAGCTAAACTTAGATCCTCATAAAATTAAATTCCTCACATTCTCCATCTGATGATAACCAGACAACGAGGAAGTTATGAAATCCACAAAGGCAGCTGCGGTCAGTAGAACCGGCATTACTTGGCCAGTAAAATCTAGTGGTAACTAGCGACCGTAATTTATCTTAAATGTATTTTTTTATCTTAGTAGTATTAAAGCTATAACAATTAATGTAATGTAGAAATTTTCATTAAATCGCAGTTTGGACTTCTATAATATCATTAGGAATGGTAACTGTTTATTTTCTTAACTAAGTTCAAGCGTTGGAAGAACAAAGGCGTTTTTTATTTAAAAGATAATTAGGTTGATATTTTGGCTGTACTACTCAAAACACTATATGCATATTTAGGAATAATTGTTGTATTTTTAAACACATGTATTCGAAAGTGTACCAGAACCAATTTTGTACTATTTTTATACATTCAATTTGTAGTATTTTTTACACATTATTTGAGTCCCTTTTCTATGGGAAAACTGTCCAGTATTAATGATTGCATACGTTTTTCGTATACTTGTCCAGTATTTTTACAAATTTTTCATTGCCATATTACTATTCGGAATGGCATAATGCATAATTGTGCAAAAAATATGCTGCAGAATTAAGAGAATATCAACAATGTATGGAGGTGTAGGGTTTACCTTCCCTACTTAATGGCCTTCAGGCCTAATATAATTATTTTTAAATTGTAAACCCCTATTAGGAAATTTCATTTATATAACTACCTGCCTTATTCATACCATCCTTAATCCTGTTATTGAGATTCGAATTCTAATCTCAAGATTCTCAAGCAATTACTAGAAGTACCATATTAATTGTAAATAACCAAAGTAGTTTTTTAATGACATTTTCTACCTACCCGATCTATCGTGGACAGATAGTTTTGGGACGAATAAACACTCGACCAGAGCCGTTCAACGAGTCAACATCTACCCGCTAGGCTTCCCTAAATCACTCAGTGTTTTTTAGTTATATAGTTAGTTAAGTGTAGTTTAAATAAACCCAGTTAGATAAACTCGTGTATATTATTTCCTGCTCGGACAGCATCCCCTCAGAGGAAATTTGATCTACTTTCATTTAATAACAGGAAAAAAATTATAGTTGGCATCAGTGTTGCGACAAGAAGCTTGGTGTATTTTCTAGAAACAGAAAAAAGTATGTGCTACTAAGTTTATGGATCAAGTTTTATTATGTTTTATGTTTCCTTTCGCGTGGTTATTGTCAAAACCCATAAATATAAAAAGCCCTTTTCAAAATCAGGAAGCTGATTGAAGTTTATCCTCAGGTATAGAAGCATTGGCAAGCGGAACGATCTCAAATCTAGTTCCGACAAAATCCAAAGTGAGTTGCAGTACCAAAAGTTTGAAGATTGGTGCAAAGCTAACAAGGTGAAGGAGGTATTTGAGAGAATCCTTTTAGCTTATTTTTCTGGAAAGCATTGCTGCCAGAAACCATCTATACTATGGACTCACTACTCAATGTTAAGAACTATGACTTCAGTTAAGAAAAATCAAAGTATAAGCAAGTTTTTTCAACTATTCGCATTTTTGAAAAAAAGTTATAGAGTTACAAGACCAAAAGGTCCAGAATTTTTACAAAGGAAGAAGTAAATTCGATATTCGATTCGCACAGAACAAAAATTTCCAAGAATTTGTTATAACAGAAGGATATTTTTTTCATATATTTTAAGTTATTAACAATATTGTGTGAAACTAACTACTCAGTGGACAAAAGCCCCAACCTGCGTTGAATTATAGGAATTGTAGGAGATTTGATACATATTAGCTTAAAATACCTTTCTTAAACAGTAAAAAAGAAGGATATACCGCAGGTATCAAATGCTTAAATATTTTTCGAAAATATGCTAAACTTCGTCCTCTTGATGCAACTTACAGGTTTTTTTGTATTCTACAGACAAGGAAAATGTACCTCCTAGCCTGTTGTAGTTAATACTTTTGCAACATTCCAAAAATGGCTGCAACATACCTTGGATTGAGGAATCCCGAAGAATTCACTGGACATTGTTTTAGAAGGTTCTCAGCCACCATTCTTGTTGATGGCGGTGCAGATTTGCAGATGTTAAAGCGTCGTGGTGGCTGGAAATGTTCTACGGCAAAAGGTTATGTTGAAAATTCTTTAATGAATAAGAAACAGATAGATTGGAAATTCTAACTTAAACAGCTTCTATCATCTACTTCTGGTATGCAAATTTGTAATTGTAGAAAATGTATTACTAATATTTATAATAAACTTTAGGATTTATAATAATTTTTTTAATAATAAATAAAGCATTCTTCTAAACAGCGGGGTTTTATTTAACAGAAAAATGTTAATAAAAACGTTTTTTTTTTCATGTACTATTTATAGAACTCTAAAATTGATAATACTGAATTAAAGTAGATAAAATAATATTACATAACTGCGCGAATATTATGCACAAATTACATAACGTATGTTGAATATAATTATACTTGTCGCAATTTTTGGTTAACCTGTTTCTTAGTTCATACATCTTTTAATAAGTAATGAAGAAGTATTTAGATTACTTGTACAGAATGTGCAAATTAGCTATGAGTCAGAAATATAACTGTGGTTAATTTGAATATTGATACTTGCTATTGTTTGAAGATATTAGTGACATATATGGTCAGTTCTTAGCGATATCGCTAACCTGATTTTTTACCTTTGACGTGTTCTGATGACTCGAGATTGTCTCAACAATGGAATATCGGTAACCAAAACAGGAAATAATAAATGTTGAGAATCAATATTTAATCAGTACAATTTGTGAATCATTTGGATGGTTTTGTTATAAAAAGCCTTCTCTTCTCTCATTTTACAAACAAACCTTTTTGTCAAGTGTGTTTCTTCTGTAAAATGTATATTGTTTGATTCGTACCGAAATAAAAATCTATATACTTCCACAATATACGAGTATTCAGGTTTAGATCGCACAATTGGGCTAGATCCTCAATATTTTCGAATATGTGACATTTCCGTTTGACCTCTACAAAAAAGTGGAACGTTCAGTTCTAGCAGATAAACAGGTAGTTAACTTGTTTTTATTAGCGTACAATCAATCGTTTCACAAAAATCACCAATTCCATTTACATAAACACCATTCTGATAAAAAATTTGTTAATTTCGTATCCAACACAGACCATATGTTGTCCATTCTAGTTGCCTGGTCGCCATCGATAAAATTTTGTCAATAAATAGTGAACTATGAACATCATAACATTCTAACAGTAAATCATATGATGCCGTTTTTTGAAATATTATTTTGATCTTCATAATTAATTGTTTGAAAATAATCAATTTGAAACATGTTTTCAGTAAACTGTAAAATATATAAATTTTAATATCTACTTAAGTCTTTTCGGTTCAATGTTTAATGGTTTATGACTGGTACAGTCACTAATTTATCTCTAAGCTTTTAATGACTTCCAGCAGTAAAAAAAACTAATTTATTAAAAAGTGCGAAATATTTCACTCTCCAAAAATGTTAATGAAAACTTAACAGTCTGCTGACAGGAAAAAAATATTAGTTAACCATCTACTTAATAATTTGAAATACTGTTACGCACCTCCCATCTCATTTAATTTATTTTCAAATTATATGACCATGCAAACTGTGTCAAAATCGCACCTAGCTAGTGTTAACGGACTTTGAAATGCTGCTCAATAAATAATAATTGTTTTTATGAGTCGTTTGGATGAAGCTCGAATGGCATTTCTGATTTCTGATAATATGCAGCCACAGGCGTACGTGGAAACTTTTAAGGAGGGGCACGCTTCGCCTCAACTAAATGCATGAAGTAATTTTTCAGATATATAGATTTTCCATTTACTTATTTACATATAATAATGTTAGTGAGAATAAGATTTTGAAATATGAAACGGGTACTACTCTTAGCAATATTGATAGTGCTGATTAGGAAATAAAGAGGTAAATTCAATTTTAATTGTGCAACTAAATCATATAAAATTATAATACTATTATTGCTTTGCTAAATATTCAGTTAACGTTCTCTAAATTTCCCATTAAATTTTCCATTATTAATAGTAAAGCTATTTTGCTTTAAATGAACATTTTACATAAATTACATAAATATAAATTATTTATACAATTTACAAGTCATAAAGATATACTTGAATCCACTGATTTTATCCCAGAAATATGCTATGCCTATAAAGATGATGAAATTTTTAATTTTATCTGTATGTGATAGACTGATAAATATAGAAATATTATGTTCGCAAATTTCCAGAAATTGCGCATTATAATAAGAAATAAAATACCTAACAGCTTCAAGGACATCAAAAACATGAATTTTAAGCTATTCAAAATTAAGAGGGAGTGAGAGAACTATTGAAATTTTGTTATTGTAAAGCTGTTGTTGAATGAACTAATTTATATTTTTATCCAAATACCAACCAAACATACGTTGTGAAAAATAATTACAATATTCAACTTTTGGTTGAACTACACGGAAAAAAGGCTGTACTAATTTCAAAATTAATACACTTATTCCAAAGCTAGCTTAGTTTTACCAGTTCTCAAGTATAGTAATAGTTTATTGAAATATATATTAACTTATTCTTGTATAATAAAATATAACTACTATACTTAATATGAGATAAGGTTATGTCTGTTTAAAGAATTGGTTTGTTTTATTTAGATAATACGAATTATTTGAGTCAACAATTGTTATTCTCAAAATAAAGTTACCTCAAATATATGAAATAATATTAAATTTATATAATTACCAATATTTTATTCATATTTTAATAAAAATATTATTCTTTAAGTAAATCGTAAATTTAGTGTCATTTTAAGAATTAAATTACGTAGTATAAGAGTGCATAGATCTCAAGAGTATGTAAATATTTATGTCAATATACTTTATTACTGAATTATACAGGGTGTAACTAAATAAGTGTAAAACATTTAAGGGGGTGATTCCTCATCGAAAAAAAGATAGGATCTTTCATATAAAGAACTTCATTGGATCATCCCTTGTTAAGATACAGCCCCTTAAAGGGGGTACATAAAATTTGTTTAACAATTTTTTTCACAAGCACTAAACAAGTTACAATATTGTAATTAACCTGACATTTTCTACTAACAAAAAGACACTTAGCCAGTAATTTATTTGGTTTACCCCATGGTTGTAAGGGGTGGAAAACGCAACCTCTAAAATTTATTTCCAACGTAACTTTTTGTCTTATTATTTGTTTACCATTTAAAAATTTATTTCCAATAGCCTGTTTCATTCTAAAAAAAAATGTCTCTTGAATTTTTGGCCCAAAGTAAACCAGTTCGCAGCAAAAAATTATTTTACGAACAAGATACATATCGCCATAACAAGTGAATTATTAAAGTAACAAATTAAGAACAGAACAACAATACACAATTAGTATTATTTCAATATCAAAAATTTACAAACTGACAGCTTGATTCCAATTTAATTGTCAGTATCGCTAATAGCGGCCTACTAGATAAATTAGTTTCGAATTTTCGTTTTATGGCGATATGTATCTTGTTCGTAAAATAATTTTTTGCTGCGAACTGGTTTATTTTGGGCAAAAAATTCAAGAGACATTTTTTTTTAGAATGAAACAGGCTATCGGAAATAAATTTTTAAATGGTAAACAAATAATAAGACAAAAAGTTACGTTGGAAATAAATTTTAGGGGTTGCGTTTTCCACCCCTTACAACCATGGGGTAAACCAAACAAATTACTGGCTAAGTGTCTTTTGGTAGTAGAAAATGTCAGGTTAATTTCAATATTGTAACTTGTTTAGTGCTTGTGAAAAAAATTGTTAAACAAATTTTATGTACCCCTTTAAGGGGCTGTATCTTAACAAGGGATGCTCCAATGAAGTTTCTTTATATGAAAGATCCTATCTTTTTTTCGATGAGGAATCACCCCCTTAAATGTTTTACACTTATTTAGTTACACCCTGTATATAAATACACTTGAATGAAGTTTAAAATTTTACGTATATTATTATACTTAAATACAGGTTAGACTTTATACGTGTATTTTCAGACTAGTTTAAGTGCATGTACCTTTTTCCGCCCTTCGGACAATTTCCAGCGACCGCCCATGCCTCCAATCTAGTTAAAAAGATAACAGTATTCTTATTCAACGTGGTCGCTGACACAAAAACTGCAGATGTACGTGAGCCAATTTATGGTTGTAATTTCATCTATCTATACACTTTTTTACACTTCGTAATCTTTTAGCTTTAAAACGCTTAACTACTTTTTGGCGGGCCGATCCGTTTTTTGAGGTGGAGTGCCGTTACTCGAGGAAACAACAATATTGCTACATCTCGGGGGCCGTAGGCTACTGACCTCGATAGCCATTTAGAATTGATATGCAATTACTACCAGATGAACCAGTGCAGCCCATAACTGGGATACTGAATAATTACATATATGCGGTGTCCGACGAGCCTAATGGGTGCTCTTGGGAATCTTCTTCTACTAGGAAATGTGCAGGAAGACAAAGCCGAAGTGTGTAATGGACAGGAAGGAAACGCTTCTGGATATTTGCAATAAGAATATACTTTATTTACTGTATTAGAAAGGTAGTTGAAGCTAATATAAATCAAATCTACAAATCCCATCAATGAAGTCATATGTATACTCGCGTCAAGAATTCAGACGTCTTACGTCACGGCTGACGTTACACATTTCTCTTTATTGTCAACGTAATTTTCGATATTTGGTCACGTTAAAAACAATCATTTTTTGCAATTTAGTGCAATATATAATGCAAACTTTTAGTGTACCATATAGTTTTATTACTATCAGGTGAAGTTTCTTAAATATGTTGATGAAAATATAATGAATGGATTATTCCTTTATTCGTATGACGTAAGTCGTCTCAATTCTTGTCGCGAGTGTAAGCTAATACCAAACATTTAGGTATGCTAATGAACACTTCCACAGACAAAGCTCTATTCAATAATTGTCCAAAATAAAAATTAATCTAGCTAAATTTACAAAGCTGGTTTAATGAAAACATTCTATAAATATCTAGGTTCACTTTTGCAACTGTGGGTATTCGAAAATTCAACCACAATAGATAAAATTGTCTCCGCAATAAAAATTACTTTGACAAAGTGCAGTAAATTACGTAAAATGATATTGACACACATAACATTCCAGTTATACCTCCTGATACCTTTACGGTACTGTTAATAAATAATTTACTTTTGTTGGAGAGTTCTAACTTTAAAATTAAATCGACAAGGAAACTCAACAGAAACGATAAAATCTTTTTAACTCTTTTTTTAGTACCTATTCGAATAAATGTACTCTACATAAAAAAATCTAACAAACAACTTTGTTTATTTACTGAATCTACATTTCTATTATTAGAATTAACCTAGACAACTTCAGTTTGCAAAAAAATTGATTTATTTGGAATTATATCGGAACTGATACGAATAGCAGAACGAACAAGCTATTTAAATGTTTAATTCAACTTGATGCACCTAAAAAAGATCACTTTAACAATATCCATTACCTATGTTTATACTCTGTAATTTTTCCACAGATAAAAAAAAAGTTGGATCTGCAAAACACACGTAACTAGTTTCTGTTTCTTATGTAAAAACTGACCTTAGCCGGTACTAATAATAATAACTAGTCTCTAAAATGTATTACACCGAATTTATTTGATGCTCCTATTGTGCGATATATATAATACAATATACAGGGTGTCCAGAAAATAATGGTCAAAGATGTTAAGGCAGAAAAGCTATACAGCAAGAGTTGCCTGCGGTAATACTAATTTCATTATTAATAAATGATAAAAGATATGGACTAATACAAGATATATTTTATTTGTAGTAAATTGATAAGGGAATTAAGCTGTGAATGCAAAATGTCAAATTTGGCAACACAGTCAAAATTGTATAAATTCGTAAACTTTATTTTGACCTTGTCTGTATAATGAAGCATGTTTTATTCCACTTATTAATTTTAAGTTGTATAATATAAGTTGCTATTGTAATCCAAATTTCAAGGTTGTAATGGTTTAGAAATTATGACTTAAATTTAATATTTCATTTCTTACTTGGTAGTCCGATATATCTGTAGGAAAATCACAAGGACAAAAAAAAACAAACGACAAATATTAGGTATTTTGACCTCCTTGTATGGCCTACAGGGGGCACTAGTTTCTAAATACCCTGTATTTTTGCAACTGTAAGCTTGGTATATTTTGTCTGATGCTGATAAATAAGGATATGTCTGATATTCCTATACAAAAGGAAAATAAATATTTTTAAATTTTATATATTATACAGGGTGTCTCGATTATACTTCAAAAAAACTGAGATTTGAGTTGGCCTTGAAAAAATAGTGGGTGTAGTTCATATAACAGTTTTCATTTTAAAGCCGCGATTCCGAGATACAGGGTGTTGAAGTTAAAATTTTATTTTCGATATTTGTAAATAACTTCTTAATAAATCCAAATATTTACATAAAATTTGTAAATCGGGAGTTTTGCGGGCGAGACATTCAAATTTGTTCCTAATTTTGACGTCACTAGTAGAGGGCGCCACTTACGGCACATCATGTTTCTTTTAAATGGCAAAACTTTTTTGCTGTTTCGTGCATCCATCTGACTATTGATATAATCGATTCTCCTACCTGTTTTATACGAAGAGCCTCAAAATGTTTAAAATATTGATACTAATAATTAGATGCGTACGTACTGATTAATGTTATTTAACTAACTCACGTACTGAAAAAAATAACTGAGCGTGGAACTAACGGAGAAAGTAAACAGGAGTAAGAAATGAAGGATACTCAGAAAGATATACGCATGTAGGCAGAAAGCTTAACAGGTGTAGGACGTGGGTGTCGTTTAATATCGGTTACTCGAGTGCAGGTATTAACTACTTACACTTCAATATACGGTAACTGTAAACTCGAAATAGAAAAGAACGAAATACGCTGAGAGTGTTTTATTGCTAAATTTTATGATAAAACTGTAGAGATTTGTAAGATGTTTGAAGTCGACAAATAGTAAAATACTATTACGTATATATTCGTAGGTACCCTGTGTCCCAAACTGAAGGAACAAAGTTTATATTTTCTTTTAGTTGAGATTTAAAATAATCGTTGAAACAGATCCATTAATATATGGAAATTACCACTTTTCTATAACATTTTTTTTAGAACGTTCTATATTTTGTTATATAAATGAATCTCATGCACACTTACCTTTATCGGCGAAGCCAATGTGTAGACAGTAAAGTGTGTGTGAAATGAGAACCGTGAGTTGTGGTGTTCCGCAAGGCACGTTTTGGGTCCAATTCTTTTCAACAAGTATATAAATGATTTCTTCGATTTGCCCACAGAAGGAATATCATCCGATTTGCGGACGATACAGCAATATTTTATGAAGCCTCCACATGTAAGGAATTTAAACAAAAAACAGAAAACGATTTTCGAATTATTGTGGAATGGTTTAATAACAATCTTCTGACGCTAGATCCATTAAGTATCTTTATAGATCCCAATTTAAGCCGGAATAATCAAACAAAAAAATATAGCTAAAAGTATTGCACAGAACAACAGAGAAAAATTAGAAGAACTTTTCACAGAATGTAAACTGTTAGATTTAGGCAGTTATTTTGTCATACTCTGTTTCAGAAACAGTTTAAAATTAATCATTTTTCACAAGATATCTTCCATCCATATGCGACCAGGTACAGAATTTATTCAAAAGAAATACCTAAAACAGAAAAGGCTATTGGTCAAAGAATATTTACTTACCTACTCCCTGAACGTATAAAAGCAATCGTTCCCTTTATTTCACAAATGGGTTCTACGTAAATACAGTATTGCAGAATTAATATTCATAAAATGATTGCTTAAAATGTATTTAAATATCTTAATGTACTTACCTATTATATAAACGTAGTCTCCTTGTCTGCACTCATTCCTCGTCACTTTATCAGCTTTTAATTTTTCTTTTTCCTTTCCTTTTTGCATAGGGATTCACCTTGTATTGAATAGCTTTAGTAGCATGTGGCGGTCATTAGCGTACATTTAAAACAATTTACGTGAAAGAATTGGAAGTAAAACAATTTACGTTAACTAAGATAACAAAGGTTCAATGTACGGTACGACAAATATTAAAAAACGTATCTACACTTATGTATTAATAAATTCAGAATTATATATGCAACATAAAAGACATTTTTTTACATACAACTGCTTAAATGCAGTAAAAATGCATAAATGTCTCTGTTTAAATAACTGCTAACATAACGTTAAGTATATATCATATAAATATTTCCTTTTGTAATATTAAGATATTTTTATAAATCCTGCCACTAAAGCTATTTCACAGATGACTTCGGAAAAAGAAAAAATAACAGTTAATATGGTGGCTTACATCAGTAAATTATTGCGGAATATGAGAAAATAACCGACTGCACATACCCGAAGCTGGTTCTCACTACTATCAACAAAGCAAAAAGTTGTCCTTTGACTTAATTTGCACTGCAATAAATTATTGCTTTATAGCTGAATTAAAATATAAACCGTCATCGTTGGTTATGTAACTGTAAACTTCTTTATTTCTAAAAATACTTGCATTATTAATTACCGCTAAAGGATTAATTACTATATTAAGGATTTACAAGCTGTTAGGCACACGATGTTTGACATTGAACGTGTAGTATAATTTATTCAATAATTCTTATTTTGCGTGCTTGTAAGTTTTTGGATAGTTATAGAATGTACAGTATGGTTCATAAAATGTATGACTATGTGAATTTTTTCACGTATTTGTATTAATGTTTTTGGATTTAATCACATCCCAATCAGTAGAGCAGTACCAGTCAGTTAGAAGCGCCCAATTATGATAATTAGGCAGGAAATTATGAAACTATCATAATCGGTCCAACACCTGTCACCAGAATCGAGAATGGGACGTGCTGAGGTGCAGGGCAAACATTAGACGATAAGGTTAACGGTTAATTGATGTCACAGTAATGGGGAAGTTGCATGAATTTTATATTTCTTTAAAATGTACTATAGGTAATCTTTGAAACATATTGAAAGGTCAGAACATGTGAGTGGCGGCAATAATCTCAAACTAATTAAAATATTAACATTAATGAGTTGCCATTGGTGTGGTGTTGCACTTCGTTTAGCGCGGTTTATTTCCGTAGATACAGGTGCAGGTTACGATGTAGGAGATGTAAACAGGCGTTTGTTTCTTGGATTTTGCGTTTGTGTCGCATTTTTGGATCATAGATAGTGTAAATACTGTGTAGGTAATGTCAGAATTATTAGTGGTGATGTAGTGAACTTACGGTATTGTTAAGCGTAATTTATTTCGTTGTTTACAATATAGATCCGTTCGTGAAAATTATGGTGACAATGCTGTTGGGTATGTCCAGATAGATGATTTTATTTGAGGTATTTACAAAATTATATCATTTGATTGAAAGTACATATTTGTTTTAATTTGAAAAATAAATAATGAACAATGATATTTAACACTTATTAATTTTTTTAAATTATTTTTTAATTTTTAATTATATCCTATTTAATTGCTTCTTAAACATTTTTAAAAAATCCTTATTTATTATTTTTGTTTTGAGAATAAAACAGATAATTTAATGTAGTGATGTCATATAGCAAAATTTTATCAATTACTCAAATAAGATTGTACATTTCGTAAATGGTAGGAGTAAATACAGAAAATTTTATTTGAAATCGAAATAAAGCGCTTTTTCGATTAAAATAATAATTTCTTTCTTCTGCATGGAAAAATCATGAAATTTCTCTATTACTTCAAACAGCAGATTTGAACTATGTGGCTACGTAGCATAATAGGTTGCTTGGTATATTGTACCTGTCAAATATGAAATGTCAATGTAATTTTACAGTTAGGAATTTTAAACCCTGTTAAATTTACTAAAAATAATTATGCATCATTGGATACTAGAAAGTTCAACTTAGGTAGTGTTAGTATTTATATTGCCAAAATATAGCTATTTTATACTTAAAATTTGTATTAAAAGTGTCTCTTTTTATGAATTTTTACATAAACTTCAGCAATGAATTTTTCACATTTATAAACCAAAGAAAAATGATCACAAACCTTTCCTTTCCTAAGTTCATGCTTTATGCGTATTTTACTGCAGTCAAATAAAGTATTAATTTTTTTGTAGAAAAGAAACGTAAACTTAAAATTATCTATGTCGATTTGCACGTTGTTTTGATTATCGTCATATTTAAAGATAGTAAGATCACGTAATATTCAGTTATCGGTATTTTTTGAGCCTTAACTAGTTTAGCTGATACTAGGTAGCAGTATATGTCAAGGTTTTAAAATCTTATGCCGCGTCCAAACTCTCGGCGAGACAGTCCGAGACCGGTCGAGCATGAGAGTGTGGATGGAGCCCTCGTCGAGTATCGCGCTGGCTAGCCCTCTCGCCTGCTCTCGCCAAGAGTGTGGATGCGGCATTACTGTCTTGTAGGGTAGGTAGACTACACTACACTGCTAATACACGGTGACGGCGCCCTTAAGGAGGTCTCGTTCTCGTCTAGTGTAGTAGCTTCTAAAGGTACAAATATAGTGGAGCGGCGAGTTGCCGCCGAGAGGCATCTGGAGCGGGGAGTGTTGGTTTGATCTGGGGATTTATTATCGCGCGGCAAAAGCGTTTGTTTTGTTTTAAAAGATTCACCAGTAGCCAAATACCTGCAATTAAACAAAAAATAAATAAAACACATTCATTATGTGCTTGTGTAACTAATCAGAGCGCACTTAAACATTTCTTTTTCAATTAATTAACAAAAAACAATTTAATTTAAATATTACTGAATTCATTGTTTATGTTTTGTGCTATAAATTCTTCTTATTTTTTGGTTAAAGTAGTTCAAGCAAAATGGAAAAATCTCAGTGACTATTATAGACATGAATTTAAAAAAATTCCAATGCCACGGCCTGGAGATGCAGCTGACGTAGCAGGCAAATCTTTTTGGCTGAATGCACATTATATTGCCTTTTGCTTGCAAGTAGTATGCGAAGTGCGGCATTATCCAATAAAATTTCGTCTTCACTATCTGAAAACATGTTTACAACTAAAAAAGCCCCCTTCGGCTTGGGCAGCCTCTTGTTGTTGTTCGTCTAACTCGCGCGGTGTCGCTAACCTCGCCGCTTGTCTCTACCCTCGCCACTCCACTATATTTGTACCTTAATGATTTTAAATGTACGCGTTTGCACTAGTAGATCGGGAGCTCGACTCACGGTTTCGCCGAAAACTTTTTGAAAAAGTGTGGCCAGCTGCGTCAAATAAAAGGACTAATAAAAATACATATTTCACAGAGCATATATTGACTCCTAAATGGTACAGTAAAGTAAGTCAGGAGTGCATAAAGAATGACATATCCGACTGATTTTGTCTCATAGACAATCTCTCCTTTATAGTTATTCTTGGTACAGATGTTATGGATTTTTGTGAAATGTACAGGATGTCTTACAAAAACTTTTACTTTTTTTATTTCTTATCTGTTAGTGATATACTGTACACTTCTAAAGTATGAAATAAATTCAGTAAAAGTAAAATAATGTTTTATTTTTCAACCCCGGAAAAAATCTATTTTATTTGATAAAATATAAAAAAATAATAAAACGCTGTGACAATAAATAAATATTTTTCCGTTTAATAAATTAAGTACTCTTAGCAGTTCACCTTAAATCCATCTACTCTAAATAAATATTTATTAAATCCTATGCCCTCTAACAAAGATACGTTATTGCCCTCTTATTTACGTCTCGAAAAATAGCGTAGAACTCTTTTATTTAGGACCCAAACAATTAATAAAAGCCCCACTTTGTATTTCGCCTAAAATTTATGGCAGTTTCAGGGCACCGTATACTGGTCACATTCATCATGTGGATTTACACTCCATATGCCGTAGACATATTCTATGCATTTTCGTCGTCTCTCTGGTTGTTTTTTTCTCTCGCTTTTTAAGACGGTACTAATTTGGCATGGCGGCGGCTAGCATCGTAGAGACATTAATAATTTTTCGAACGGAATTAAGAGCCCTGCTTTTCGTTCTGCCTGGGGGCGTACCGCGACGTCGAGCGGGCCGCGCTTACAGAAATATTACTGGGGAAATTTGATCCTGACGATGATTGCCTTCGTCGCCGTTAATGTCAACTGTCAACTCACCAGTCGTTCACATGCTGGATTGCCATTAATCCCGGCTGCATTTCAGATGACATCCGCTGGGAATTGTACGGAAGGCTTGCAAGGGGCGATTCTGAACTATGTTGTTAAGAACATGCGAAAACATCTCACTGATAGTATAAAATACAGGGTGATCAAGAACTTATCTAAAAGAAATGTTTGAATGTACATGGGACTCTTACAAATACAATTTTGTAAATAAAAATCAAAAAGGGCAATTCGAAAATGATTTAAAAATACTCTTTTGCACGACACTGGAAACTGGTCCACTGTAAAACCTAATAAGGCGGCAAAGCATGCAAAAGGCGACTGGACAAAAAATGTAAAGAAATTCTCAAGGAAAAAATGAGTAACATTTTATAACACCTATTTTATACGGCAAATTCAAGTGCTTCTGCCGCTGTCCTTATTAATTATTCATATAATTAATTTGTGTTTTTAATTAATAAAATAGTTTGACATACCTGATGTTACAATAAAATTTTGCGTTTGTGTTACCCACTTTCTACAAACTAACACAAATGTTATCGTAACTCGTAAGTTATCGGCAGCAATTATGATTGTGTAAATCATCAATAGTGTTCAATTCGGTGCGATACACTTCCAAATGATTTAAAGTCAGGAGATCGTGGCGGCCATGGTACCGGTCCCCCTGGTCCAATCCATTGGTATTAATGCTTGGACACGCGGTGAATGGAATGGATAAAATTGAGCCTTGTGTATGATACGCCACACTGCTGCAATACGGTGTGGACGTCCTGGACCTACATCTCTTTCACGATTCGTTTTCAAATTTCCCTCGAGTTACACTACACTTGCACTCACTGTACACCGCGGTAAAAGTAGCTGTATTTGGCACATATTTACCAGGAAATCATTCTGTTAAAGCATTTTGACATCGCCATAAATTAAAAGGGTATCGTTTTAATCAACTCTCAATTGCTATACACGTAAGCCACTTGGAAAACTAATGTAGTCTCGTATCAAAAAACGTTTAATACCAACTACGTCAATTGCATTGATAATATTACTTGACGACAGTGAATATTCTTTGTTTATGAGTTAATATCTGGAATTGTGACAACCAATACACTTCCTATGTCTTCAGTATCATCGATAAACATAGATAAACTTCCTCAATATCAAGGGCCGTATCTTATCCGTATTTTTCGAGGTTTTCTCTGGTAAACACACGTGGCTTTTTTGGCTTATAACCTATTGATTTAAACTTTTAAAAAGCCTTCGTCTGGTGAAATCTTCAAAAACTAGAACTATATAAGTACCGAAGCCACGAACATATATTTTTTGTTTTTAAATAGATAAAATGTGATTCTATCTGATCATGTCCACATTTTCTTCATGTGAATTAATATTCATTTAACTCAATTGGTGTATAAATACGTATTATCTACAACTGTCTCATAGTGACTATAATTTTTTACTGTTTTGAATGCCATAATGACTTACATTATCCCCCATGTGCTTTTTTAAATTTATTAATACTCTCAAAGCGATAATAACATTGTAATATGTATAAGATCATATGAAAACTCATTTATTAAATACATTGACAGTAAAATCTACAGAATTGGATAAAAGAATACCAGATGCTGACGTGAGTCATTCCATATAAAATAGTCTGAAAATAAAAAAAATTGTTGCCGACCCATTTTAGATTTTGGTGTAACTTTGAAAAACTCTACTCTAGGGTCCCAAACAACAAAATTTACACGAGTTTGATTTTTACAAGCGCTTGTTTCCGCATATTTAAATAAAGACTCTTAAAAATTGCTATTTTTAAGCTTTATTAATTTTTGCTGTCAAATTTTTCTGTTTGAAGATATTTGAATGATTGTGACGGAATTCAGAGTGGGAAAGATAATAGTTTCAGTGTTTCAGTTTCATCCCTTTGAATAATAGCAGCGTGACTTTCAATCGACTCTAGCGTTTTAACTGTTAAGAGTTAAAAATTCATGCTCCGCAGGAATTAAGTATACATATCATAGACAAAATTCAGCCACAAGTTGACCTGAGTAGCCCACTCTTTATAGAAGAAAGCTTTGCTTAAAGTTTTGAAATTTTTAAAAATCCTAATATTCAGGCTATGAAACGAGCGTGTTGACTGCGAGATAAAAATCTGATACAGAATCTACTGTTCTTACCTTCAACTATAAATAACTATATTACTTGTTTTGTTATTTTCATTTTTAATTTACGCATATTCGTACTTACTTTTAAATGCAATAATAATAATAATAATAATAATAAATTTTATTTGCCCAACAGAAAACTTCCACTTACAGGACAAAAAGTTATAAAAAATGGTGTGCTAAGTGAAAACAAAAAAAAAAGTTAGTAGATAGTAACAACAAAACAACATATTTAAAATATTACATATAAGCAAATAGGTACTTGAATAAGAAATTAATATAAAAAATAAATTAAGATAAAGAGAGAATGTAAAAAATAAATTATAATTGAAAGGTGTTAGATACAATTGATTTTAATGAATTAATACCACTATGGTTAATGTCACAATGACCAGATATCATATTAAAATTAAGTGACATAGTATATACTGGTGATTTTTTAAGAATATTGGTTGCTGGTATTGGCAAATAAAACGTGTTAGTCTGCCTAGAACCAAAACTAGATATTCTCATATTAAAACGTTCCAAAAGTAAAGAGCAATCAATGTTGTTATTAAATAGTTTAAATAAGAATATAATACTACACATAATACGCCTAGTCTTTAGTGAAGGAATATCAAAGGTCGATAATAGTAACTCATGATCATAACCCTGTCCAGGATATACACCAGTAATTTTAAAAGAAATATATTTTAAAAATTTGCGCTGAATTGATTCCAAACTAGAACATTGATTCTCATAAATAGGATACCAAATCAATGATCCATATTCCAACTTAGTACGCACCAATGAAAAATACAATGTTTTTAACGCTGCCTCACTCGTGAAACACTTACAGTTTCTAATAATGAAACCAAGTACTTTACTAGCCGATTTTGTAATGTTATTGATGTGTTCCGAAAAATTCAACTCACAGTCAAAGAATATTCCTAAGTCTTTAGTTCCATTACATCTTTCCAAGATAACATTATTCAGCGCATAATTAAATATAATCGGACTTTTCCTTTTAGAGAAACTAATTACCTTACACTTATTAATATTTAATTTAAGTGAAAATAATCTGCACCAATTTACAATTGCATCTATCTGAGACTGCAAGTACAAACAATCCGCAATACTATTTACATTACAATAAATTTTAAGGTCGTCTGCATAAAGAAGTTTATGGCAGTCAACAGAATTCATGAGTCCATCAATAAATAACAAAAACAAAAGGGGCCCAAGATTTGATCCCTGCGGAACACCCGATACAGCTAAGAAAGGCCGAGACCTAAACCCATTGTATGCAACATAGTAAGAACGGTCTACTAAATAAGTTCTGAAAAGTTGTACCAAAGGAGTGGAGAATCCAAATTCTTTTAGTTTCGTTAACAATATATTGTGGCTAATCGTATCAAAGGCCCTGGAGAAATCTGTGTATACCACATCAATCTGACCTCTAGAATCAAGTGCCTCACATAAATCTTGAGTAATTAAAGCCAAATTAGTAATTGATGAACGTTTATATAGGAATCCGAGTTGAAATGGAGAGAGAAAGTTTATTACTGACTGATATATGCAGCTATATAGAGAGATCTCCAAGACCTTAGCAAAATTGGGAAGAATTGAAATTGGTCTGTAATTGGATATATTAGTTACATCTCCACTCTTTAGTACAGGACATATTCTACCCAATTTCCAACAAGTTGGAAACTGGGCAGTGCGCAAGGACAAATTAAAGATTGTTAACAACGGAGCAGCAAAGACACCGCGCAATCTCTCACTAAAAAACTAGGTACCAAATCGTGACCAGCAGTGAATTTGTTCTTTAACTTGGAAATAGACTGTCTCACAATACTCTCAGTTAATTGCTTAATATTAACACAAGGTAGATTATTAAATATATTATCAGGTATAATAAGGTTAGCGTCATCTTGTACGTATACACTACAAAAGTACTGTGCAAAACCATCTACAATGCTTTGGAGAGTGTTAAATTCAGCGTCATTATTGCCATACATTTTACCAGGTATTCTTGAATTACCGCGTTTCATATTTATAAAAGTCCAGAATCGCTTGCTATCCGTCAATATACTTTGTTCAGCATTACGAACATAGATATTGAAACATTCCGATATTTGTCTTTTTGTAATTGTTCTCATACGATAAAAATCCTGTAAATAAACATCGTTTTTAGTCCTGCGGTATTTATCTCTATAGTAGTTTTTAAGTCTCAGGTTTCTTTTCAAATCAGGTGCGTACCATGATGGATATGAAGACTTTCTATTACTATATAAAGGTACGTACAAGTCAAATACAGAATATAACTTATCGTAAAAACTGTTACAAGCATCGTTTACATTGATTGAGAAACGACCAGTTCATATTATATAAAGCATCGTATAATCTCGGATAATTGGCTTTTTCCCCACAAAATTGACTGGAAATGTAGGAAAGCTAACATTAGGTGATAGTTCCAGTTGGAGTGCGGGGTGATGTAAATCCTCCTTAACCAGCGGCAAGCGATCATGAGAAACTTTACATTGAATATTGGTAAATAGTAAATCCAGCAAACGACCGTTAACATTAACCACATTATTTACTTGGTTCAAAGAAATAAAATTAATAAAATCATTAATTAATTGACATTTAGTATCAACGATATCATTATTATTGAAATGTGTAATATTAAAATCTCCCATAATTAAAACATTACTATGGTTGTTAATTGAATGACCAAAAGTTCAAAAAATAGTTCAAATTCATTTACAGATAAAGAAGGTGGCATGTAAGTTACATAAACATAAAGTACAAAATGATCATTCAGAAAACATTTACAACCTACAATGTCAATGTTTACCAAAGTATTTGTAATATAAGACATGTCCAGGGGATCAGTAATCAAATCACTGTCGACAGCCACCAATGCACCACCACCCTTAGATAGTTGAACTTCATGGAACTTACGATCCGACCGAATCACATTGTATGACAAAGGAAAGTATTCACTACTATTAATGTCTGGTGATAGCCAAGTTTCGACAAGACCAACAATAGAAAATTCTGTTTCACTAATTGATGTAAAAAATTCATCTACCTTTGATCTCAAACCACGTACGTTCTGAAAGTAACATGAAATATTATGAGTACTTTTACTGTCGGGCCTTATTAGTTTAATGTAACAATCTTGGGAACTCCTCGAACATATTTTATTTTTAAATTTTGTTCACCATTATTACGCCTATCTTCCAATTCAGCCTTCAGTTTTTATAGAATGTCAGTTGTCTCGAGGTACGGTCGGCAGACACATTAATATTCTTAAATGTTGCATTTGCTTTCAGGTCTCGGGCCTTCTTCAATATATTGTAAACTATAGATTCATTAGATAAAACAACTTTTATTGACGTGCACCACCCTTGGACGGGTCAAACTTGCCCAACCTAGAGACATTTCCAACTTCCGCATTTACATTCAAAAAGTTAAGCATCTCACTGACCTTGGCTCTATCATAAGAAATTCGATTATCCTTAATATCATCTCGTACTTCAGCAACATTATATACAATAATATTAACTTTGCGTTTTTCACGTTCCCGAATTTCCTGAACTATTTCCTCGAAGTCTTGAGGATCATCACTACGATCACTATGTGATTTAAAGTTGGCAAGTTCTCTCTTCAGTTGTAAGACTACAGATCTCAGTTCATTGATATCCTCGGTTACTTGTAGACAATTGCGGCAAGACCAATTCAATGACTTTTTAGCTTTAATAATTCTAACTTCAGACGCAGAGATATCCACACAAGCGTGATTAAAAACTTTTTTGCAAACACAGCAGGTAACCAGCTTATGCTGATCAGTGGTAGTATTGCAGCAAGAACATTTCAATCCGTCTGGCATAATGTAACAGATCAAGTGGAGTTGCAGAAGCAACTCTGTACAAATAAATAATTGGCCACAAAATTGAAACTTCTACGCCACTGGCAAATCCTAGAGATATTTGTACAGCAATATCAATATATAACTCAGGTTAGGAATATCAATTCTAATATTAACAACCACTAAATTAACGGATTGCACCAAACAACATAATTAAGCACAGGTGTAACATATGAAACTAAATAAAGTAGTTACTAACCACTAAAATAAGGCTAAATACTGCAGAGGTACACACTACACGATATTATTATTAAGTATACAGTCAAATAACGGAAATAAGCTCTATACGCATGCATAAAAATAAATAAAAATTCTATAGATAAAACGAAATTTTTATAGAAAAAAATATAAGATAAAAACTACTAGTTATTTAGAAAAAAAAATTGAGTTGATTTTTGCTGTAAAAAAAACGGCTCGTGATGTAGTCATTTAAAGTTGAAGGTAAGAACAGTAGATTCTGTGAGTATCAGATTTTTATCTCGCAGTCAACACGCTCGTGTCATAGCCTGAATATTGGGATTTTTAAAAATTTCAAAACTTCTTGAAAAGTTTTCTTCTATAAAGAGTGGGCTACTCAGGTCAACTTGTGGCTGAATTTTGTCTATGATATGTATACTTAATTCCCGCGGAGCATGAATTTTTAACTCTCAACAGTTAAGATGCTAGAGTCGACTGAAGTTCACGAAGAATGACTAAAAAACACTCATTTTCAGCACGCTGCTATTATTCAAAGGGATCGTCCGAACCAATTATCTTCATTTACACTGAAACTACTATCTTTCCCACTCTGAATTCCGTCTTGATCATTTAAATATCTTCAAATAGAAAAATTTGACAGCAAAAATTAATAAAGCTTAAAAATAGCATCTTTTAAACGTTTTTATTTAAATAGGCGGAAACAAACGCTTGTAAAAATCAAACTCGTGTAAATTTTGTTGTTTGGGACCCTAGAGTAGAGATTTTCAAAGTTACACCAAAATCTAAAATGGGTCGGCTTTGCGCCAATTAGACGATTTCAAATGGAATGACCCATACCTAAGGATTTGCTTGAATAGGTGGAAATATTTTGAGTGTCAGCATAATTATTTAGATGTTGATGAAATAACTTTGAATGTTGAGGGAATATTTTCGCTTTCGCCTAGAATTGTTTTCAGTAGAAGTTTCGATGTAGCCTTCAGCGATAGAATTAGACTTTCAGCCACCATGTCTTTTTATACTCAAAATATTTGCCCCAAAATCAGCTAAAAGAGAGGTTAAAGGTAGTCGAAAACAATGCCCAGTATACGCATTTGGATTAGGCACCGTGCAATCAGTTTTGGCATATTGCCAATACTATTTTTACTAATAAGTTGTACCAGCTTTATGTCTCAGGTTCACATTAATGAATATGCACTGATTAACAAGTTAACTTCTGAATTTTTATAAAGCTGTGCAACTCTTCGCCTATTAGCCTATTTCATATTTATAGCCATGAAAATAGATGTAGGTCTTTGGTAGTCTTATTACGTCCCACAGTGTGAATCTAATCGCTCAGAACGAAATCATCGACGCCCAAGGCTGGAGGCAATTATTATTTTTTTTCATAAACTGTTATGTGATTAACCTATTACTTCCACCTCCGTTGCTTGATACAATAAAAAATTCGATCGACTCATTCGACTTATTAATATCAAATATAAATTATTTCGCGATGAAAAATATGTTCTGATGTGGCAGAATTAGGGCATGAGCCTCGGTTGATTTTTTTTGAACGCGAACGAGCGGTACCGGACTACTTTTATTTTTCTATTTCATTGATGACCAGTCAGTTCTACTCGCTATAGATAATTGATCGATCAATATCATAACTGTAATTTTTTTTCTCCATTGTGGACAAATTTGATTTATTATAATGCTTTTTGTTGTCCTAGTCATTTCACACCTCTGTTATCTCACAGATGTCCAGTTGCCTTGCCTTTATGCGACGATTTAAAAAAAATCACAGACTTTGTTTTCTGTACTTGTAGTTTTTCTCAAACAAGCACTAGACCATTGTGTCGACCGTTATTATCGAGATTCTGAACGCGTGGTCACCACCATAAAGCTTAAGGAGTGTAGAGGGGATATATTGGACTTTCTAATTCCATATACAAGTTGTCCCAGATCACTTTCGAAGTGAATATCTCGGCTATTTTTGAAGTTAACTATAAACAACCCTATATATTCTTAAATGGGCGAAAATTCTCTACAGGGTGATAACAAATAGCATTTATTTAAAACTCTCAGTGGGACGATATTCAACTTTCTTCTTCAAATGACAGTTTATACTTATACTCAGTCGCCAAAAATTTGCAGCACAGACTTGAGTACGGAAGGTGGGGGTTGCATGATTACCTAGAGGTGCCTCGAGAAGGGTTCAAAGCACTTAAAATTATCAAACAAAAAATTGGCGTTGCGAAATTAGAAGGCCGTCCATTTGGACGAAGATGACCACCACCATCCACTTACACCTACCTAATGCGTACTCACCGGATATGACACTTAAGCCTTGTCCTCATGGATGCGAAATTTTGCGAAATAGCACAAATATTATTGCTACTTTCATTATTATGTGGTGTTTCTTTTGAGCTTCTGCCAATCTACCATGAGAGTTTCATGATGAAAATGATAGAAAATGTTATAGTTGTCAAAATTCGTTACAAGTAGAGATGTTCCTACCATTAAATAAATCCGGCAAATATACGCCTATTTCACATCCATAAGTAAAAAAGGCTTTAGAATGCCTTCCTTACCTTAGATAAGTACAAATATTTTAACCACCAGTACAATTCACTATATAACACATAATTAATAGTTTTTTTTACAAAAACATCAGGAATAGAAAAGTCAAATTTTAAATAAATTTCGTGATTTTTCAATCGAAAACTTGTTGAGGACCACTGATCCGACCCCGTTACTAATATTTTTAAGAGTCATGGTGGATGAAAATTCCACAGCGCTGCCAATGTTACACCAATGTTTTCGAATAGGCTTCAACAATGTTAACTAGAATTTTTAGACACGTCAAAGGATGATTGAAATATGTTAATTTATGAAAATATTAACTTCCATTCTCCCCTTTTCCGTTCCTATACCTCATAAGTTCTCTTCGAAGTTTTCCCAACTCTGAGCAAAGTTTTATTAACTTGCAGTTTTGGTTTTTTATATTTATTGTGTTGAAGATTTCTTCAGCTACACCCAGTGACGTATTTATGGGATATTGTTCAAACCCCTAAAAACATCTACACCTCACGATCTGACAGATATAAAAGTAATAATATTCTGTCATATTAAATTTATATCCAAAAATCAAAAGCCTCGAAAATAATCTTTAGACAGAATTCCCTTAGTATTGGTTTTATTATTTTTTTTAATACGGTCTTTCGTATAGAAACAAGCATGGGAAACGAACGAAAATAAAAATATGCCGATCCATTATTTATATAAGTATAGAAGCGATCGATTATCCAGTACTACACGTACGAGATTTTATCTCTGTTGAATAATATGACTTAAATATTTATCGGCTTTCAAAGCATCCGATATTCCAGGCAGATTACGATCTTACCGACTCTTTATAAGGTTTTGATACAGACGTTGTTACTACGAAAGATATATACACATCAACTTACCGTCTCTTGTTCTTTGGATGACATTTACAATTAATTACAGAAATATTTTCTTCGTCTTTAATTTAAAAGCCATTCTACTAGTATTAAAGCATTACCGGCATTTGAAAATGTAAAATATTTTTATAATAATTTAAAAATATGGTTATAATATTAATAAATGCCGTTTACTGGACAAAAGCTTATCAAATAAATGATTCTATTTGTTGGTATTACTGCTCTTGTTGATTGTTGTTAGCCAATGTAAAATATTGATTAAAGCAACGGATTTTACATAATATTCAATGAATGTTTCAATTCCGCAAATCTACGCACCAAGTAATAAGTAAAGTATATATTTTCGAAATACTTTTTTGGCCCCCTTTCCATTTTTGAAATAAAATACAAAGTGTTCTTCTCTGTGGTCCTAACTAAAAATGTTATTATATTTATTTTTATGCCATCGGATGTATCTGAAAAATTACCTGTAGAATGTTTAAACTGGATACGAGAAAAGGACACCAGTCATTTTAGCCCAAAATCGAGAAACGCCCTGTGGCTCGAAAACGGTAACAGATAGAGACATGCGGTCTATCAGATCTATCTATGGCAGATTTGCAGTAACCTTTGAAAACAGACCAATTTCAGCCACCCTAAGCAACTAAACATAATTTAAATTTTAAAATATAAATTGTAAGAGGTTTTAGAGCAAATATTACTCAACCCCCAATGCCATTTAAATATTTTGGGGTGATGCTTACCCTTGCTTCGGGGTGAGAGTGGCGGAGTCAAAAATACCAGCAAAGAATGTCTCTTTAATCTAAAATCGACGGGTCTGAGCGTTTTTCTACAACCTTGACGCTGTTCCTGAAAATGGCTCTGTTTCGTTTTCATTTGGCCGCCCTGTATATTCATCATAGTAACTTAACTTTGAATTATACAGTATGCGCCAAAAGTATGGAATAAATTCAATAAAAACGAAACAATTATTTTTGGGAAAAATCCTCGAACAGGTCGATTTTTAATTTAAAAATACATATTTTAGCGTAAATGCGATTTTCAAATGTCATTTGTTTTCGAGTAATGACGTCATCGATTTTTAAATGGCAACACCATATTTTTCCTTGATTCTGAAAGATCGTTTAATTCTCTATCAGACAGTACTAAAATTTTGCCCTCTTACATAGGAAAGTTTTCGAGTAAATGACGATTGAATGTTAGAAAACGTAAATTTTATCCATAAAAAGTAGGTAACTATTCTGAGGTATGTAAAATAAAATACAATTGATTAAATTTTATACTTAAATTAAATGTTCGAATTGTAATAAACCACGTAATTTAGAAGAACTTCAAAATCGCATTCGGGACGAAATACGCAGAGTTACCCCAGAAATCATTCATAATGTGCAAGAAGAATTTCTTCACAGACTTGCGCATTGTCAAGAAGTTGGTGGATGGCAATTCGAACATTTAATTTAAGTATAAAATTTAATCAATTGTATTTTATTTTACATATCTCAGAATTGTTACTTTTTTATGGATAAAATTTACGTTTTCTAACATTCAATTGTCATTTACTCGAAAACTTTCCTATGTAAGAGGGCAACATTTTAGTACTGTCTGATAGAGAATTAAACGATCTTTCAGAATCAAGGAAAAAAATATGGTGTTGCCATTTAAAAAAAAATCGATGACGTCATTACTCGAAAACAAATGACATTTGAAAATCGTATTTTACGCTAAAATATGTATTTTTAAATTAAAAATCGACCTGTTCGAGGATTTTTCCCAAAAAATAATTGTTTCGTTTTTATTGAATTTATTCCATACTTTTAGCGCATACTGTATTTATATACATTTTCGGTTCAGTGTTTGGATCTGCATTCAGTTTGGTAGTTTTCCGATTTTTTACGTATTACAGAAATCACAGATTTATATTTTTATTCATTTAAATAGTTTGGTAGTATTGTGATTTTACTTCTACCTACCTACATATGACCTAAATACAATTTTAAGCGTATCAAGTGTTGAAAAAAGTAATTATTCCACATATCTGAAATTTTACTGTTACAAATTCGTAAAAACCTAAATCGCCAAACTGTCCTATTAACCCATTTTTTATCAGGAAAGCAGGTGAAATAAATTAAAATCGTAAACGGCTCAAAAAAGTTAACCAGTAGGAGGTAACACAATCGAGTCCCTAACAATATTACTTTACACAAAAAGTATATGACCTGTGAAAAATAATTTAATTATTCCGTCAATTTTATGGTTAATTAGTGTAAATAAGTTCTTTATTAAACACTTTTTTAGGTCGGCAAAAAAACGAGAGAAGCATTAATTATTTGATATTTTTTTGCCAAGTTTCTGATGGTTGAGTAATTCGAGGTGCGTAAATGATATCTAACTATATTCATTATGTAATAATAGACTCTGAAGATAAAAATAAAAGTGCATTGTACCAAATACAGGTAGTAGTAAAATTTCCTCAATTTTTGTAGTACATGATGTACGCATAGAATGACACAACCATATTATAAGATATAATGTTGTTCGGATATAGCAAAATATGCGCTGCCTGAACCTATCTGTTCCGCGGGAAAATTCGAGGCAAATAGAAACGTTTCATCTAGAAGTAGCGGAAACAAACTTTGGTGCAAAGAGTGCAAGTACAATTAGAAAGTTCTGTTGAACATGAAGTTTTATTAATTATTAATGCAATTAGCAACATTTTTCACATAATTTGAACCTCACGTTTGTTGATTGCCATATGTATATTTCTCAAAATTATTTGCTCTATTACATTCACCTGAGGAATTTAATGTAGTGAAGTCAAATAGCTAAATTTTATAAATGGCTCAAATAACATTCTACATCACGTAAATGGTAGGAGCAAATACAGAACATTTTATTTGGAATCGGAATGAAGCGCTAAATACAATAAATGAGAAAAAAATGTAAGTTTGCTTCACATGATTTTCTAGACGCCCTGTATACATACTGGTAGCTTAATAGAAAAGTTTAATTGATTCTATACAACTTTCCTCTTACATTAAAATGATCTTCACAAACAAACAATGTTACAATGCTTCCATTCGTCGCGCTTCATTGCCCTACACCACATTTTTCTTTTAATATTTTGCACGGTGAAATATTTTTTATTAGGTGCTGTATTCTTACATAATAGCATAATGCAATACTTTTTGAATTTGCCCGGTGAGATGCACTTTCTGTGCCCATTTTACGAGCCTATTTTGCAATTTTTTTCCATATCAATGTCTATTTGACACAATAACACTTAAAAATATCACAAATCACAAATTTTGTCTTCTAAACATACAGTGTGGAAGAAAAGTAAGGAATAAATTCATTATTTCTAAAACAACGAAGTTTCATGAAATTTCCTCGGGCCCGTCGATTATGCTTTTTAAAAAGATTATTTTATCTATACCAACGCATTTCCGACGTTCATTTGTTTTTGCGTAATGACGTCATCGGATATTTTTTTAAATAGAATCCCTATATTTTTTCATCGGATTCTTGTAGAGCTTAACTTGCTGAATTAAAAAATGTATAATTTCAACATTTTCCGAAAAAAATAAATAACCGATTCAATAAAATCGGCTTGAAAAGAATGTGAATATTCCCATTTGTGCAGTATCACAAAATAAGGACTCTTCATTTTTAAAACAATTTAACAATAACTAACTAATGATTTAATTAATTAATAATTAAATTCTGGTTTCCGCAATCGTATTTGACCCCCTAATTTATTATTTTGTTTTATTAGATTGCATGTTAGAATAGAATATCTTTTGATAGAAAAAACAACAAATTAAATCAAGTCACCTCAGAAACTGTTTCTGGCAGCTAAACAAAATCTAATCAGAATTGACATCTGTCAACTGCAGCGTTTATTGGATCGGTTATTTTTTTTCTCGAAAAGATGAAGGCATAAAGTATTGAAATTATATATTTTTGAATTCAGCAAGTTAAGCTCTACAAGAATTCGATGGAAAAATATAGGGGTTCTATTTAAAAAATATCCGATGACGTCATCACGCGAAAACAAATGAACGTCGGAAATGCGTTGGTATAGAAAAAAGAGTCTTTTTAAAAAGCAAAATCGACGGGTCCGAGGAAATTTCATGAAACTTCGTTGTTTTAGAAATAATTAATTTATTCCATACTTTTCTTCCACACTGTATGTACTGCATTGTCCAAAAGCATGGAAATCGTATACATATATAAACTAAAGCACACTGTTGTATTTAGGTATAGCTACACGTGCGAACGGTGTCTGACGTCACAGGTCTACGCTGTGGCGGCGACCGTTTTTGAGGGCGTGGCCTAAATTTTTAAATACCGTTTTTAGGCTTATTTTTCTACAAATTTGTCTACGCCAACCGCCATTTCAATTAAAATAATACCATAATTCTTTCTTCTCCACGTATTTGAAAAAATCGTGCATTTTCTCCATTAGCAAGTACCTATACTTTGGCATATTTTATTTATATGGAAATTTTAAACTGGACAATTAATTATGTATTCGTTTATTATAGAAATTATGAATCGTTCTAGGAAACACGAGATGCCCTGTCTATCACAATCTTGATATCCGCTTATTGCCCACAAGAAAAGATTGTGGCTAATTGTTTAATGACCTTCCGTTCGCAAAACCGCAAAATTTATTTTAAATGTAATACGAATAAACGAGCTGTCTCGAGGATTCGCAGGTTTGTTGATAACTAAAGCTGGTTGGGATGCCCGGATGATATCTTTCTCGATTTAGGAATGACTAAAGCGCGATAATGGTTACGAAGAATTTCTTAAGAATAGCAATATTTAGTTTATATCGAATGTCCAATGCTGGATGACGCGAACTTAAAAATAACATTAAGAATCAGTCCATAAAACGTTGTGTTTATTACGATTTTAAGCTTACACCTTGCTTTTTCATGAAGGAAGAATTGTGACACTACAAATATATTCAGAAAATAAATTTACCTTCAGAGCGCGCCTTCCAACACGTTGAATGTAATTTTAAGAAAAAGGGGCCATAAATTTGGTTAATGTTCATTATGCTGTGTAATAAATGCTGAAGGCAGTGTTTTAAAACTCATCTTGCGTGTGTTATAGAGCGCTTGACTAATTTTCGGAGTGAAATATTATTTGTTTCTTATTACTGCTGCGAACATAACAGTAAAGGTTTACTAAAGCCAATAAAAAATATAGTTTTAACATGACCTTAAAAGTTATGCATTCTTGAAACATATTCATATTAATAAAAACGATACAGGTCGGTGCTTTCATAGCACCCACAATATAGTTGTCGCTGTGTGCTTGTGGCCATATCGAAGCCTAGCCAGCATTGAGTAGCCAATGGCCACTAGATGTAGACACTTACATCTAGCGTAAAAGTGGCTGTTGTCAAAGCTAAATATATTTTTTTTATACTAATATGTCTGCTAGTATACTGTTAAAAATTATAGTATATTTACACATCATATATCAATGTATATAATACCAAATTCATACTGTGTTACAAGAATTTTCATGTAAATACGGTACATTTACATCTTTCATGATTTTTTTCTAAATGCATATTGCATATTTATATATAGTAATTTTCTAGTAGTTTTGTAATATTGCATTATATTGAGTTTTACCACCATACGTATGGACACAATTTACAATAAACGAGTACTAACGAATATTACACAGTTAATGCATGCATTAATGATTCTGCCTCAACAATAATTTATTTTTGTATATACAGTGTGGTCCCTAGATATTGGCTCATGGAGACATACTAGATATTTCACTTCAAAATACTACGATTTAAGTCAATATGCCTTAAAAAAATGTTAATAAAAAACATACTGGGTGTCAAAGTTGGAAATTAAAAAATCATTCTTTGTAATAATTACACTGTGCTTGACTGATCAACTTTAAAATTTGGAAATAGATGTTTTTGGACAATCTGTTGTCTATTTCCACGTATTCCGTAGAGAGTGCGTAACTTTTTTTAATAAGATATCTGTTTGGTTTGTTTTAATGGCCATCAAAAAGCGCATTTTTTTCTGATTTGAGCCAACCTGTATATTTTATTGTTTCCGAGATGGCAATGGTAAGACATGAAAAACGGACCACCTTGTATACCTAATATTAACTATATTAAGTGCTAACACTACTAACATAATAAAATAAAAATATAATTATTGAAATTACAAAAATAAATATTATGTAGCTTCAGTACAAAATAATAAATAAGTAAATTATAACTGCATTTTTTGTGGTCATGTAAGAGAAATACCAAAAGTAGGTACCTACAATATTTTTTCACTAAGAAGCAACTACTAAATAATTTGTAAAGTTAGCGGGTGTTGTTTCTAAATAAATAATTATTCTTTTTTTTTTTTTTTCTAATATATTTTCAGGTATTAACAATATTGTGTGAAACTAACTACTCAGTGGACAAAAGCCCCAACCTGCGTTGAATTACACCCACAATATCTACCCATATATTCCTTATTATTAGCTTTTGTAACATTTTTTACTGTTTAAGAAAGGTATTTTAAGCTAATATGTATCAAATCTCCTACAATTCCTATCAATGAAGTCATATGTATGTTCTCTGATACCAAACATCTAGGTATGCTAATGAACATCCACAGACAAAACTCTATTCAATAATTATCTAAAAAATTTAATATATTTACTAACCTCTGGAGTGGGAACTCGAAATTCAACCACAATAATTGAGATCTCACTTATTTCTGCGTTTTATTTTGGATCGCTTCATCAGGTGGCCTCCTTTAACTTGAGTCAAATATCTAACTATAAAGATGATTATACCAATAAATTAAAATTATTTGAAATTGAATGTCAAAATGAAATATCGACAACGTCAAACTGATTAACTGTCAATGAATATCATAACAACCTACTAAAATAAATAAAAATTAATAAAAAATTTTACCTTTTATGTATAGTTTTTTATTAATTTTTTATTAATTTTTATTTATTTTAGTAGGTTGTTATGATATTCATTGACAGTTAATCAGTTTGACGTTGTCGATATTTCATTTTGACATTCAATTTCAAATAATTTTAATTTATTGGTATAATCATCTTTATAGTTAGATATTTGACTCAAGTTAAAGGAGGCCACCTGATGAAGCGATCCAAAATAAAACGCAGAAATAAGTGAGATCTCAATTATTGTGGTTGAATTTCGAGTTCCCACTCCAGAGGTTAGTAAATATATTAAATATTTTAGATAATTATTGAATAGAGTTTTGTCTGTGGATGTTCATTAGCATACCTAGATGTTTGGTATCAGAGAACATACATATGACTTCATTGATAGGAATTGTAGGAGATTTGATACATATTAGCTTAAAATACCTTTCTTAAACAGTAAAAAAAATTATTCTTTAGAAAAGTATATAATTACAGTTGTTAGTCTTATTTTCCTAAGACATTTATTCGAATTCTATATATTTTTCAACTACTTTCTAAAACTGCGTTAAGTATCTCGACCACGATCTTTATAAAATGAATGAATTCGAAAATCTAATGATCTTTGATAATGAGAGATACTTTATGATGCATCCACAATAGTTATTTATGCAACAAGTACCTGACGGCCTCGTTGGACAATTTCACGTCGCGTGCAATAAGCACTTTTTGTACGAGTTGCATACAATATTTTTTTTCTACGTTCATGCAAAAAACAAAACTTTATTGAACTACATTTAGTGGAAAAAGTGGTTCTTTATTGCACTAGTGCAATAAAATGTTTATTGCATTCATCTGTCATTCTACTACAGCGTTTTGTCATCATGACAAACATAAACGTTCAAATCGACGTCACATTTTCCTAGTCTAAATATCATTTTTTGGTTTTTGCATGAACGTAGAAAAAATATTGTATTCAACTCGTACAAAAAATGCTTATTGCACGCGACGTGAAATTACTTTTTGTAATTGTTGCATGAATAACTATTCCACGTTCATGCAAAGACTAAAAAATGTTTTATTTAGATGACACTAAGTGTAGTCAAATCGTTTTGAACGTTTATGTTTGTCATGATGACAAAACGCTGTAGTAGAATGACAGATGAATGCAATAAACATTTTATTGCACTAGTGCAATAAAGAGCCACTCTTTCCACTAAATATAGTTCAATAAAGTTCGATTTTATTATATTTTGTGTCACTCAGCGACATTTAATACATGTTTTTCTTCTTTCTTTTCCAAATATTCGTACAACTGGCTACAATGTATTTGGTTGTAACCGTCTTGAAAAACTTTCACAATTGGATCACTGCAATCGCGCGATGTGAGAGACCCGTTAGAGAACGTCGTTTATGCATTTTTTTACGAACGATACGGCCTCACCGAGTTCCCATTCCGATATTACGTACTACATGGTAATATTACGAACAATTTAAGACGACATCAATATGTCTGGTTTATGTTTTATATCCTGTTTTACCATGTTATGGTGACAGTGATACACATAACGAGTTTTAATGGTATTGAAATATACGCATTTAAGGAGCATACAGCGGATGTAATAAGGACATTCTTGAAGAAATATGGTAGCAGGTAATCCATAAAGAGCTTTAGTTAATATATATATATATATTAATTATTCAACTAGTCGGTCGTGACTACCCTTTGGCTTTTTTATATATAAACTCTATGAATTATAATAGATGTATGTTATGATTATTATAAGTTTTAATATAACATATTTCCTTCTTCTCAAACATGAATATCTGTACACGGAAAAAACTATTGTTACGAGTCTCCTACCCAACTTCTTCTACTGTCATAAAAACAATCCGTTAATTATTCACAAATCTTTATTAAATACTCTGTATACCACTGAATAAATACCAATAAACTAATCGTTATCTAATTAATCACCAAATCATTAATATCCAAATGAAAACTCTGTCGCCCTTCGTCCTCTTATTATCCTTATATAGGCAAACGAATTTTCTAAGTATTTTCTAGTAGCTCTGGATCCCATTCTCGAGAGGCTCGCGAATATTATATAATAAAAACTACTTGAAATCAAGAAAACTAATGTGCTTAATATGAGATGAAGTTTAGTTTACATAAAGAATTGTTTTGTTTTATTTATACAGTAAGAATTACTTGGAGCAACAATAATTGTTATTCTCAATGTAAAATTATGTTTTTTATTTGAATATTTAAATGATTTAAAAGTATTACTGTAAATTTTTGCTTGAATATATTATTGTATTCCTTCCCATAGTAGTACTTAATTATTTATATAAAGCAAGGTTACAGCAAACTGTCAAAGTCATTCATTAGCGGCACACCAGACATATACCGCTTTAGAGCTTGTTAGCTCTCTTCAGTATGCTATAGGAGGCGAAGCTTGACGTGATGCAACATATAGCTACATCTTGTGGCCACATAAGTCAAGAATAGTCTTTTCTATATTCAATAATATTTTAACAAAATATTTTTCTTTAAGTAAATCTAAAATTTAATGTCATTGTAGGAAAAGTGCTGAATTAGCTAAAGAAACTCGACGACTAAAGAAAAGAGATAAAATGATCAGAAGAAAATTCTACGTTTGATATTTCAAGAAAAAGCTGCATAGGCATACTTAGAAATAATTGGAGGGGATAAAGAGTACTGCATCCCTGAGTTACCTCCATTCGCCCTTCGATTTTTTTTACCAAAATTACATGATAAGTATGCCGGAATAAGATAAAAGTACGTGCAAAATTTCAAATATGTATCTTGGGGATTAGTAACAAAAATAGGTTTTTTTTAATGTAACTTTAACACCCTGTATATTGAAACAGGTACGCCCAAATAAAAAATGGCATAAGGAAAGTCGCATTATTTTTGTCCAAAGAATATGTGGTTAATGGTATGGCCTTCTATTTTGGGACACTTTGTATATTGTCAAAAGGCTCTTAATTTGTGAAGCTAAGGCTAATAATTTTGTACGAGTTAGTTAAATCAGACTCTTCCGGTATCGAATCTGAGGCATAATCACTTCCTATAAAATCACTATTTAACATATTGAAATTATAGCAGCGAGATCACTTTTTGTTTCACTACCGTTATGGTTAATACGGTTTCATCGCTGTATACCTATGATTTTCTAGTTAATCGTACCAGAACTTCAAAGATAACCATCTAGTAGCAAATCGGCAGATATATACTGTGTAGCAGTCGTTATGAGCGAATAGTTACAAAAGCCGATGAAAGTGAGTTGCCCGCTTGCTCTGCACCAGCCGTGACCGTCATATTACGAGTTCATTGTCAGGTTCATGCAGCTACGTGCTGCTCTAATAACGCTAATTGTAGACTTACCAGCACTGGAACTACTTGACATATATCGAAATAACTCACACTTCTACTTGGACTTAATTGAAACTCATTAGGCAATTGCGAAGTAAAACTCTTACTTGCCTTGTAAGATTTTCTCAGTGCTCTCTGTCGATGGCGTGCCCAGGCACCCATCATCATCTGCGGATGACTCGAGGAATGCCTTTTTTTATCGGCAATGAAAAGTTCAGTGTCTCTTAAAAATCCAGTCATTTCCTCATAACTGTTCTTCGTGCCGAACTATTAGGATGTTTTTTGTACCAAAAATCCATTCCCTAATGGATTAAGTATTCACGATTCTTGTGAAATGGAAAAAAGAGAATGTTGTCAACATACAGGGTGAAAACGAAAAGTCTGTGGTTTGCTGGTTGCATCAAAATGTATCTTCGATAACAATCTTAGTGTATGCTTAAGACAATTTATTAAATCTAATTTATGCAGTAAATCTACATTACTAACAAGTGAGACAGTATCACATGCTGCGACACTGTTTTCTTTCCTATGTATTTCTCAAATCTGTTGTCCTCTAAAAATAGGTACTCAAATATTTGTTAAATAATTCTACTTTTCCTAAACCTTTGAAGTGATCACAAATATTCGAGACCTGTTGGTATTTGTTTTAGTTACATGAACAACCAGAATTGTTCCTTTGTGCTCTGTCACTTATTTTTAAATTCAAAAGTTCTTCGTTACGTAAAGTCCCAGCAATACTAAACACAACACAAATATGAAATAATTACTACATTAATATCAAATTATTTTTGAAAATATAGCATAAATTGTTTTCATTATCAGGGAGATTTCATCCGGTGCATTTAGTAAAAATTTAAGTATATCTTCTCGTGAAAGAGTTATCGACTTTCTTGGAATATGATTTCTTTCTTTTTGTTTTAAAAAAGCCGTAAGTGTTTTATATTTACAAATGTCAACGTCATATTTTGCTGAAAGGGTTGCTTTTGTCATAGAGGGGAAGACTTAATTATCAGTTATCTGTGTCTAGTCCTTTTGTGTATTGATTAATGTATTAGCCATTGTAAGTAGTTATACACAATAAATATATTTTGATTCGATTTGATTTACTACTACCATATTGATGAAGTATAGGTACTCTTAAATATACCAGTAAAACGTTTCACTACAAGTGTTTTTTAATTCCATGTTTCTTGCACCATTCCATGAATATGTCATATACTGACGATTGTATTTTTCGACCGATTTTTGTGGAAGAATTTCTGAACACCTTTCTAAATACTTTTCCCGATGTGGTTGTGACAGCCACAAACGATTTCAGATTAATGTCATACAGACTATTGATAAATATAATTAAGCGTCAAGTAATATGCTTGATTTTTACAATAAAATAAAGTATTTGTGTACTCCGGAAATCGCTATGGTAATTCAAGGCTGTATTGACGGTTGCCGATAAAATAATAGATGTTGGACCTTTTGTATACATATACTAAGTAAAATAAAATACAACAGCACAAAACCCGACCACAAGAATGCTTCCTTTAGAAAAACATACGTTTACGTGATATGGTGCAAACAATTTTATTGTTTGCACATTCACAATACATTATCTAGATACACATCATGCAATGATGAATATACAGGGTGTCCCAAAATTAGCCTGCCAAAAATTAACTATGGATTCCACAATAAAAAGTTAGAACAAAAATTATATAATCCGTAAACGCCCCCTAACGGAGCTATTGCTCTTTAAAGGGGGACCCCAAAATTTGATTGTCTCCAAATATTTTCAAAACGGATCGAGATAAAGTAATCAAATTTGAAACCGAGAATAACTTTTGGATTGCGAATCTAAAGTTCTGAAAATAATTCCTCATAATTGGTCATAGGTGTGCCAAACTGGGGGGTCGGCGGGTAAATATTGCTGCAACTTTCTTGTTACTCAAGATTTTCGTCGTCAGATTAAAAAATTCAAAATTTTGGTCTATTCTACATGAAAAAGGTACTCTATTTCAATCCGATGAACTGCTCTGTTTTCTAGTAATCTTAATTTAAAATTTTGTGACATGCTACAAAAGTTTAAGATGGAAGATATAAATAGGCAAAATATCCCTAGTATGCTCTGAGAAAAAACTGTCGACTTATTTAACACATGTTAAAGGTGTTATTCAAATATATTAAAATACTTTTAAAATGCATATCAGTAATGTAATTATTAGCAAATTTTTGAATTTTAATATAGCCTATTAATACTTATACTTATTAACACAATTGTTCAACATTTTAAATTTTTTGATTTGACAGTAAAAACTTCGAGACATGAAAAGGTTAGAGCAATATTTATCCAATAACCCTCCCAGTTTGGCACGCCTATGACTAATTATGGTATTGTTTTATAACATTAGATTCACAATCTAATTGGGATTTTCAGTTTTAATTTTGATTACTTTATCTCGATCCGTTTTGAAAATATTTGGAGAAAATCAAATTTTTGGGTTAGCTGCGTTAGGGGGAGTTTACGAACCTATGTTTAAATAACTTTTTCTTCTTATTTTTGTACGTAGCTAATTTTTGGCAGGCTAATTTTGGGACACCCATATTTTTCTGTCCATAACTCCACTTTAGTGAGCATGAAATACAATTCTAAGTTACGTAATCTTAATAAATAATTATCATTTGACATAGAAGATGTAATTCTACTGTATTTAGCTGAAATTTCTTGAAGTATAGTATATGCATTCAGCATTTTCTTACCTATCTAATACATGGTGTGTACATCATTTTTATCAGTGTATAGAAAACATTACAGAGCGAATGCAAACAAAAGCAAAACATACGAATAAAACATATAAATTACCTCACATTAATTTACAAAGAGGATTAAATAATAATTGTCTTAGTTTTCCTCTTTAAATCACTCGAAAACCCCAACCTCGCCGTTGTTTCCAACTGTTAACAAGCCAGCGACATCTCTCACAGATCACGTCCTGCAGATCGTGAGTTATCAGTTAACATCCGAATTAGCATACTTACTCTTAACGGTCCCAGGTGTAAATTGTGATACATTTAAACTTCTTAAATGTATAAATGAATGCATCTGAAGACAAACATTTTAGATAAATGTACCGTTGTCCGGCATTGAGGCGGAAGTTTAGCGAACTCGCATCGTTACTCACCTTGCTCAACGCTTAATTTACTTTTTTTGGAATTTTACAAGGAATTTGTAATGGAAATCACACACACACTATTCTCTCGATGGAATAAAAATAACGTTCGGGATTCGTAGGATTTATAACAGCTCAATAAGAAAATCTTTTAAGTTTCTCTATTACTCTTTACTATTTCTCGTTGCCTGAAGATAACAAATTTTGGTGAGAGTAACATGAATATGCAATTTAGAATGAGTTTTAATGATCTGCATATGCATATTCTTAAAGGTCATACACTGACAACTATTTTTAGTCATGTTTCGCCGACTTTTTACTTTGACTTGTATCCGGTATGCTAATTGCGTGTTTATTTTAAATTCTAGAATACGAATTGTAAAAACTATGGTGCAAACCCGTTTGCAAAAACGTTTTCATTTCGAGAATGTTCAAAATTAATGAAAATACACTGATAAAAATTATTAGCGATATTAGGTACATGGTGGACTGTGGGTTATTTATTCCCTAAGTCAACAGTGTATGTAAAATAAAACATCAGAATGTAATGTTACAAGTGTTTCTTAGTAAATCCGTGTTTTTGTACACATGAAATGTAATTTTACTAGGTTATGTGTTTTTAGAATCATTTAATTTTATGTGTAAGATGTAAATGTATCGTATTAACGTGGAGATTCTTGAGATTCGGATTTAGTGCATCAAAATACATAAAAATATGTGGGTTTGACCAGAAGTACAGTATTTTTGTGATGTTTAACCATTTTTTACGTTTTCCAGCTATTTCTATGGATTATTGCAAAATATGTGGACAATGCAGCTTAATAGACTTCAAAGTCGAATTTATTACATCGAAGTACATAAAACATATATGCGATTAAAGTAAAAAAAAAGAATATTGACTGTTTTCGCGCTTACTAACATGATTTTTTGCCATTATTCGCTATATTTACGATTTACCAAAATTTTGAAGGGGTTTGAGCTAAGAGGACTTCAGATTCAGTACATCAAAATACATAAAAATAGGTGGGTTTGGTCAAAAGTAGTTTTTTTTTTGTAATTTTTAACGAATTTTTACGTTTTCCAGCTATTTCTCGTGATTTTTGCAGAATCAGTGGACGATGCATCTCAATATTTCTCAAATTCAAGTTCATCGCATTGAAATACATAGAAAACACACCAAAAAAAAGATTTCCGAATTTAATTACGGTCACTTACGTGATTTTTTGCTGTTTATCGTTATTTTTAGGATTTGCTCAAAATTTTGAGGGTGTTAAAGCTAAACGAACTTCAGATTCGGATTCAGTGCATCAAAATAAATAAAAAATAAGTAAATTTGGTCAAAAGTACAGTTTCTGTTGGTGATATTTTATGATTTTTCATCTTTTCCAGCTATTTCTTGTGATTTTTGCAAAATATGCACAATATACTTCAGATTCGGATTCATCACATTGAAATACATAAAAATCACACTTAATTTAAGTCAGAACAAAAATTTCCGATTATTTTGTGCTCACTAACATGATTTTTTGATCATTTTTGTTATTTTTACGATTTTCTCAAAATTTTGAGAGCATTCGAGCTAAACAGACCTTAGATTCAGATTTAGTGCGTCAAAATACATAGAGACAGAGGCCTGATTAAAAGTATAGACCATTTTTTTGTGTGCCGTTGGAATTAAATGATATCTCCGAGTATGAATCTGCGCTCCTGTGGACAAAAGGCTGTATTTCACTGGAAACGGCATTTTCTGCAATAAAACCTCCTTCTCCCGATTTTCCAATTCATTAATATCAACAACAATAACCGCAAATCAAGCGCGGTTCCGAATCAAACCTCGCTTTCCTGAAAGGTAATAATAGACGAAACGCCTACAGCATAGCTATTTTGATTTAATACGGCATTAAGTTCGTTGCTCCTGATAAATAAGTGCACGGAGCTACTTTATTGTAACATGCTGTTAATTGATGTAGTTGTTAATTAATTAATGCGGCAGGCTCGATAATTTGCGGCCACGTTCACATTGCCGAGCCGAGAAGAGATACTCGGTTAGATGCAGCGTTCTCTCATAAGATTGTCTTGTAATTCGTCGTCGCAATTCGGGTTCACGGCTAATAGACGGCCACCTTCTCTGGTTTGTTAAGAGGAAAATAATTGGGTGCTTTATTCCCTAGAAAGATGACGGAAAATATGAAAGGGAGTTCGTTAAAGTCGGTGTCCGTAATTAACAAAATAAACTCAACTAAGGACGTGAACGATTCTTGTCTCTATGGCCTATTACACAACCCCACAATTTTTGTTTACCAAATCTGGAGGCCAGACCATGTTTGCTGTTTTTTAGGTTTTTTTTGCGCAATAGTCTTTGACTTATCTTTCTCTTCCTAAATCTATGCCTTTATACAGGGTGAACCTTAAATAAGTACAAATATTTTAACCAGCAGTACATTTCACTGTATAGAACACATAATTAATAGTCTTTTTACAAAAAAATCAGAAATAAAGTCAAATTTTAAATAAATTTCGTGATTTTTCAATAGAAAACTTGTTGAGGACCGCTGATTCGGGAGTCATGGTGGATGTGCATTCCACAGCGTTGCCAGTGTTACACTAGAATTTTTAGACATGTCAAAGAATGATTGAAATATTTTTATTTATGAAAATATTAATGGCCATCTCCTCCCCTTTGCCATTTCTATTTCTCTCCAATAAATTGAAAATATAAACCAGATTCTCTACTCACAATCATATTATCCAGAATTTGTTCATTATCCATTTTTACTACACTGATTTATCACAATACGTTATTTTTGTCACTATCACTGATTTACACTACTTACTTAACAAATATGCTTTTATCATGTCAAACTTTTCACTGTTTGAATAATGCGCCATATTTTATTTAATCACACTGTATTTCACGAAAAATATTAATTAAATACACAAGACACTTAAGAGAAAAACACTGTCCGTGAAAATAATAAGACGATTTAAATACGTTTTATACGTTAGTGCGGCAACTCTTAAAATAGATGCGTCAAGTGGTGCATTACTTAAGGCGGGGATTTTGTAGAAAAGGAATTGCACAGCCTGAGTGAGCGAAACGGCGAATCAATCCCTATGAGACAGTATACAAACAGTATAGGCCCGAACCACACGGTTTCTTGAAGTTTATCGTGCATTTTGACGTACGTAAAAATGGAAGTCGTGATATATGTTATGATTTTACTCGAGGACACAAAATGTAAAATTAGCAATAAATATTAATCTGAAAGTGAAACACAAGTTGTCCTATATGTCCTGGCTAGTGAGTGAAGTAATTTGGTGGCTGTGGCTGTGATAATTTTGCCGTAATTGTGATATATTGGCGTAGTAACTGTGTGGCTAAAATTAAGGGAATTTAACATTTATTTTAATTATTCTTGTGATTTTATGAGCAATGAAAATTATCTCACGCACTAGCGGGAACCTTTGTGAATACGTTGATATATAATAATAACCAATTATTTCAATTTTCTTGGAGTTCTGTGTCCTCGCTTGAAGCCCTGTTAGACGGTAAAAATATGTATACAAAATCCCAGCCTTAAAGAAGCTATTAGCTTAGTTCGGTTTCAGAAAATGCAAAAGTATCTCATATTAAGTTTCAGTTTACGTGTATTGAAATTATCAAATCCCTTTCCACAAACATTACATGTTTTGATTGCACTTGCCGGTGCCACATCTTATTCCTTTATCCTGAACCATACTAGTGCACCGATATCAACATCAACATAACCTCTATCAATCCTAGAGCCTAGAGGATGGGGCTCGTGCGGGACAATTCGCCTACTGCTCATGACTCCTACCTATTGTCTGTGTCTACAACATCAGTTTCTTTTTGCATGCGATTGACGCTGTTTTTAAATGTTTTACTTTGCCTTCTCTTGATATTGAACGCATACAACAAGCTAGTTATTTTGTTATTTCATGTTTTGTGTTTATTTTTAAAATCTGTTTCACGCACTACGAAATTACGAGGTACGAAATGGTTAGCACTGACACGTTGTTTGAAGTTATGTGGTAGAAATTAACTTTAAGATGTTGTGTGAAAATTATAGTTTTTTGTTATTCTTCATAAAATAATTTAAGGGGATAATTTGTGATAATCTTTCTAACAGTGTACAATGGTATTAACTGAAATATGGATAACTGTTTAAATAGTTGGTTTTTCAGTAAATATGTGAGCTTTTATGCACGTGTATGGATATTTTTAAGGTAAATGTAGTTGGAAAGAGGTCATAAAATTACAAAAAGACTTTATTTTACATCATCGACGTTTCGACATCTATGATGTCATCATCAGGATGCGAAAATTTGTTGTCTTTTATTAGTCTAAATGAAGATATGTCAAAAATTAAATTTAGGGAGGCAAGTAATCCATTCATTTGAGAAATTAATAAGAATATAATATATAGAATTTTTCTCTAGATTTTAAAGTCAGTTTACAAATCAACTTTGTAAACTGTATTTTTCCAATTATACTTTAAAATTCGGCGTTTTTCAACTAGAAACAATGGTAAAAATTGAATTTACTTTAAAAAATTATTTATCTTACAGAAGATATGGCAACCTCGCCTTCAGTAAATCAAATGGTTTATTTTATTAGGTTAAGTCAGTGGTCTATCTGCTCAGCGGTCTTCAAAATGTGGGTATTTTAAAAAAAATCTAATATCTCCGTAAATGTTTGAAATTTTTAAAAATGACTTTCACTAAACTTATCTATATGACGATCTACACCTGCAGTTAAAATATTTGTACTTATTTAAGGTTCACCCTGTATATATAAAAAAACAAAATTTTGAAAATAATTTTTATTTTCTTTTATAAACTGCCTAATACGCCTGTTAAAATTGTGGCGTTCTCCAGCAAAACTCTTGGGATTTTGCAGTTTTCATGTGCTACCAGAAAAATTCGGACTTAATTACCAATATTACATATTACAAGAGTATGAAATTAAATTATGTTTGGTTCTAACTATCTAACACCAAAAACTATAATAAATAGTGTCAGACACCCAAAACCCCATTTACTCAACAATAAACAGTTTCTTAATTTCTTTATAGCTCTATAAAACATAATTTGAACTCTGAATCTGTAATTTAACAGATGGTTAACAAAGTAAGTTCAGATATTCAAATATGCATATGTCTCGAAACCTGACCGACCGAAACGAGAAAGCAATTAGTTGTTAACGTTAATCCTTATTCTAATATCTATAAATTATTACAACCAGAAATCAATTATTCAAGTATTTACATATGCTCTGGATATTTTAAGGCTCAAAGTAGAATACAGCGTAGATACAACGACGGTGAATGTACTTATAGCCGTGGATTTTTTAGCGAAATATACGAGGACGCGATTTATGACCTACAGATGTTCCAAGGAACATCACAAACCGTTAGAAGTTAACCAGTGTGTTGCGCCCTTAGCTATAAAATGGTATTTCTGCGGAGACAGAACGAGGAACAGCCTGAGATATGATTGTAATTGCGGTCGTAATGTAATTTGTCCAATTGTAAATTGTATCGTGTCCATTCATCGTCATGAGCGGCCGATTTATCGGACAGCGCCCGCATTCGTTGTTTATGAGGTGGGAATACGCGAAAATGTGTGTGTAGGAAGCATACGCCACATCTCACATTTGATATACAGAGTGATTCAGTCATAATGTCATTAACAATTGGTAACACGGAACACGGCGCTCCTGGTTGTCTACAAATTTTCTGATGACGCGTTCGAGTATTAAAGCTATATTGAAGTCCAACAGAAGATGACAAACTAATGACAAACTTCTTGTTTGCAATCTAAAATGTATGCATTTTGTATATTTTTTGAGGTACCAATTGTTGCATTTTTTAAGTATTCATTAAGCATTTTGTCAAGTTGTGACGTAAAATTCATTCATCATGCCGTAATGCAAGTTCAAAACCTCCGCAAAATTTTTTATAGTAAATTATTTTGCATAAAACATTAAAAACATACCTGTTTTGTCACATTTTCGATATGTTCCTCAAAGCAGAATCAAGTTGAGCTTGTACGTTGATAATCCCAAATAATGCAAATCGCATTTGATTGTTAATATCAATCAGAATCAAATACATTACTCATGATCAGACACAGACGCACATGTCTATTAAAATGTCTAATGTTTATATTTTTTTCCACGGCTCCGTTAAACAGAAGAACCACGGTCTTTCACTACTTCACTTTACCCAACTTGAATTGCATTTTTATTTAGGCAAATGGCAGATTTTATGAATAATTATAAACTACACTGCCGACACAAACACAAGAAATTCATCATCCTCTACTACGCGAAAATGATAACTGATGGATGAAGAATAGTGAGAAGTTCGACGGGGGGCTCGCCTGCATAGGAAAACGGACCCGAATGATGTTATTATCTTATTGCAATACGGCATGGTCCTGACTGAACATGTAAAGTTTCTGGGGATAGTTGTTGACAGTAAACTTTAGTGGCATCATCAGATAAATCAAGTATGTAAAAATCTAAATAGTGCATATTTTGCTTTAAATGCTCTAAAACGGGTATTTGAGCCGCATATTTTATTAACTACATATTACGCTTTGGCATATTCGCATATTTATTATAATGTTGTAAGTTGGGGTAGTAGTTTTATTCTTCAAAAACGTTTAATTAGGCTAATTTTTGGTATATCTCCGCGTAGCACTTGTAAGCAGTGTTTCACTACTAATAATATTTTGACAGTGCCCTGCATCTATTATATATATATATAACATAGGAAAACTCACAAGATTCGGTTTGTACAAACTGAAAACTAACAATTGCTACCACGACTATAATACTCGACATGGTGGTATGCCTAGTATTCCTCGACATAGTCATTGCTGTTATGAAAAGTCACCTTATCACTCAGGCATTAAAATATACAATAAATTACCACGATATATTAAGGATATAAAAACATATTCAATTCAATCTTGAACTAAAGAAATTTTTAAGTTCTGAATGTTTTTATTCGGTTGAAGAATTTTTAAATTAACATGTTTTCTTCGAGTTTTTGTAATTTGTTTTTGTAGTACAGTTAACTTGTTTTTACTGTTTGTTTTTTACAATGTATTTCTCTGTTAATTGCATACTTTTTTTTATAGTTTATGGTATTAACTACATATTACAATAAGTAGGTACTACAGAAAAATATTTAAAATTTGGCAACGTCGCATCAGACCGACACCGAGTTGAACTGCCGTCAGCGGTCAGTGACAATCTTAAAAGTGAGTTTAAACAATGATTTAAAAATATTTTTTTCGGCGTAATTATGCATTTATTTTTCTTTAAATCGCGTATTCGTATTTTACTCATTTTCCCTATCTTCTCTTAAAATAAATGACATTATTACTGAATCACCCTGTATGGGTGGTTTTTCGGTTCATACAGTTTTTGTAGCAGTGAAACTTTTTTTTCTGAGAATTATTAATGCATAGACTGATAAAAATTATTAATGATATTACATGATGGATTGTTGATTATTTATTACGTAGGTCATAATAATAGTGAAATTATTTCTGTAACAAATTATCTTCTCTCCATAGAAATTGTTAAATCTTGAAGAATTATTTTCCTGCAATAAATTTGAAGTAATAATTTAACTTCAAATTATTATAGGTATCGTACTAAATTAAAATAATTTTGAAGTAATAGTGCATGTTTTTAAGAAATGAACAAGATCGAGTTTGGAACAGCAATTCTTTTAAAGCGCCTCGACCTCATTTTAAAAATGTTAATAAAGCATCTAATATTTTGCGAAAAAAATCAATAATCGAATGATTGATGCCTTAGTTATAACTTAAAATATACACTGCCAAAGAAAATCACACGGTTGTCCGCCTTTACTGCCGAGTAAACGATCAGTAACGTGTAATTTCATAAACAATTTTTAAGAGACGTTATCGCTGCAAATTTTAGCAAATTTGCGATGCAAAAACGGTTAAACACATCCAAAGCAAACATTTATTTTGCCCGTTTAAGACCATAATAACAAGAAACAACAAAGAAAATTACCATATTGTGAGTAACAATCACCAGAATGTCAGAAAAAAGCAGTGCAGTCGGGCGAACGGATGCGATAGGTATCATTTGGCGGTTACGGTTGGGTGCCCGCAATTTATACTATATCAGATATCCCAGGCTGAGCCGTGGCGTAAGAACTTTGGATTTCGTTCTTAGAATTTATTTGCTGCAGAGAAGAGCGCATGTTTTTAATTATCCAGCGGATGATATGGGAATATTAATAATGGGTAATTAGTAGTGCATAAGGATTTTACTGTCTTTTTTTAACGGAGTATGGAGCAGTGCAGTTTTGTTGTGGTGTACATCCTGGATGTTGCGAAGATTGTATACTGAGAAAAGACAAACTGGAGCAACAATTTTCAATGTGGCCGCACATATTCTCCGATTTTCAGATTTATAAATTTAACCGTTTTTGAGAAAAAAAATTAAAACCAAAATTTTTTCAATTTTTTAGAAGCCCTTATCTCGTAAGGGAGGGCTCAAATCGAAACATTTTTTAGAAAGTACCCCCCTAAAATGACCCAAGGAACACACCCTCCAGAGGAGCGCACATCATTATGGGACACCCTGTATAACCGTTAATCTAACAGCTTTTGTGTGAGTTTAACAGTTTTTCTTCTCGGTGATGTCTACAAAGGATATAAATGCATGTTAAAGATATTTAAATTGTAATTTATAAGACTATCACTATTTCTTTCTTCACTTTTCGTATAATTTTGCCGTACAAATAATTTTAACAATTACTTATCCACTGGTTCTTCGTAGGAGAATGATGTGTGCAGTTATTAATGGTGATCATCTACTCAAAAGTGTTGATACCTAACCTGATTTCGACATCTGTGAATCCTTAATTATTGGGGTCAGTGCTGCCAATTTCAAAGTTGTAAAACTCTGCGATTTAATAGTCGGTCATCAGATTTTTAACGATATTAGTATTTTATTTTTGTATCCATCTCGTGGACTTTAGGCTATACAGGGTATTGGTTAGCATAAAAAAATGGAAGTACACAAAAATATTTGAAGGTTGTCTAATTACAGAAAGACAAGATATCTTGCAAAATTTGAAGAAAAAATCTTTCTTTAAAGTCTTGGTCTCACTCGATATTGTCTTATGAGCCTCGCAATTTTGCGAAACTTTTGCATAATTCTTGCGAGATTCTTGCATACAAACGAGAAACATGGAACTTTATTACGAATTTGGTTACAGTGGTGGTTTATCTCGGTCCGCTACAGTCACGCTCGGAGCTCACACGTAACTATCGACATGGTCGATCGTCGATAGTGGTCGATCGATAGACGTTATAAGATATAGAAACAGCCAGTTTTACGTAATAAACAAACGATGAAATAGATTAAACATAATCAGAGTTCTTTCAGTTAAGTAGCAGTAAATTTATAATTAGTTCTAATTTATCAGAACTGAACCTAGTCTCAATAAATATTTATTTTAAAAATAATTTTATATGATGTATGTCTTTTAAATATAGTATATAGATACTTACAATAGAAATGCAATATTTATTAACTAAAGTTCACTGAAATATTACCCCCTCTTACCATATAGATAAACAGTAGGTACTCCAGCTTTGACCGTATATAAGAGCAATACAAGTTTTCAAGGAAACTTCATTTGAAAATTTTTGACAGTTTCTGATAACAAAGCCGAGCTATTGTATCGCAGCGTTGAAGTATTGCACCATTCAGAGTATAATTACAAACGATTGGGTGGCACTTATGAGTATAGTTTACTGTTACACATTTATTTACATTTAACATCAAATTATTGTTCTTACACCAGTTTCTCGATTCATACGGATGCGTTTGTAACAAAAATAATCACCAATGCTTTTAATTCTCATAAAAAGCTCTAAGTCGTCTGATGTCATTTATAAATAATAAAAAAGCAAGGGTCCCAAATTTGAGTCTTGAGGTACACCCGAGGTTGCTCTAAATATTGTTAACTCATGCCTACAGTATGTAACAAACTTTTCTATTGTACAGATATGTTTTGAAAAAGTTGCAAAGATGAGAACTAAAGCTCCTTTTAAATTATTGTTCTCCTCTACAAACGACACTTCAGGTATACGATGTGGATATTAAAATTTTTATTTTGCATGCATCCCATAGCAATCGGCAGTAGTTCCTTTAAAGAGAACCGATTGAAACGTGAACGCCTTTGTCTGCAATGCCATTGCAACCGACCGTTATGTTACAATGCATATTTTAATCAAATGATTACTCCTTGCGACTCGTTTTCCTTTATCCTGGTTGTTGCTACCAACGCAGATTCAATACATTCCGCTAACGAACTGATAATATCGCTACCTCTTTCTATATAGGACGTTCACTCATGCCAAATGATGTCAAATATGCTATCTCGCCGCGCTGTCCCATAATTAAATGTAAATATTATCTGTGATATTGTTGGTCGTGTACAGTAACTATTTATTATGGAGGAATAAAATAACAAGCCGAGCTTATGTTCTTCCTTGGTAGGAGTTAATAGGTACCATTTAACAGCTATCTCATTATTGCCCTTGGTTAGAGCATACGGCCTGCCCCGACAAGAAAAGTTTTTACGAGTCAATTTCTTGTAATAGTTTTCGTGGAATTTTAGCACTTAGATTACAACTTCCATTAGTTTTATTAGGCATTAACATTTTTCCTTGCATATTGATATTATAATTCGAAGTGCACTTTAAAGTAAACATTTTCAAAAGGGAAAGGCAAAAATTAGCAATCAATGTGAAGGAAGTAACCACGGATTATCATTTCTTTACATTTATGGTTACTTACTATCACGAAGTAGTATGTGTTTAAAACATTGTTGGCTGTATTTTTCCTCCCTAGGGCTTTGGTTGTATAAAATATATACTTAAATACGGTACCGTTACTTAATCCAAAGCTAACAAGATATGTTAGCTTGTAATTTCAAGTGGATAATCAACATATTATAATTCTAGAGGATCAAAAGGAACTGATGAGAGCAAACAAATAAGATACGTAGTTAAGAACTAAAAATATACTTGTTAACGTTCAGTTTCCTATACATTTTAAAATAGATCTAGAATTATTAGGTTCTTTTTGATGGAAACGATTAAACGGTTTATTAAACGCTTCCCTAACAATGATTTTTTTTTGCAACTCTATCATGATAAATTTTGTATATTTAATTTCGCTTGTTATGTCAAACTTTATTTAATATTATAATGTTTATTTATTTATTTAGAAGTACACCACCCAACAGCCTAGGCCGTTAACAGGATGGGAAAATACAATACAAAAAGACAAACAAATACAAAATCGCAGTAACTAATACATAACATCAAAAGTACAACAAAAATATTAAGTGAATTGCGAATATAAACAGCATACCAAAATGAATGATCTACAAAATCAATCAATAAATATGTAAAAAAAAATATTATTAATACATTGGAGGGCCAAGGAATGCCTTTCTCTACAAGCAAAAATGTCAATGCTAGCCTGTAGGAGACTAAAATCATTTAAGATCTTATGCATCGGAGAAAAATCTAAAATGTTAGTATGTACATACAAATTAATAAGTAATACTACATAGTTGGGGAGAATAAATTATATTATTTAAAATTTTATATAAAAGTAAGACTCCAAAATATTTTTGACGTATTTGAAACAACTGTACATTAAATCTATTATTTAGCACATCCTGCAAGATACCACGACATGGATAGACACCATCAGCAGAAAACCACAAGTATTTCACAAAAGGTCTTTGGACGGACTCAATATTATTTACGTATAACATAGCCAGGGTTCCAAACAATACTGGCATACTCTAACTTAGGTCTAACAAGTTGCAAATGTTGCAATGTTGCAAAGTTTTGTACCAAATTTATATATTTTTTCCATAATCTATTAATTTATTAATTCTTCTTGTTTTGTAACGAGTGTTCTATAAAATCCTCCGCTACTATACTGGAATTGCATACACCACCTTTCTTAATTTTAGTAAGATTAGCATCTACTAGTCTGCCAATAAGCTAGTCAAAGGTCATTGGAAGCAATGTTCAGTATGAAGGTGCGAATCAGACAAATTTAAGAATTCAGCAATATTGACAAATATCTTACCAAATGTGCTGATTCCAACTGAAGTCGTGACACATTTATTCTTAATAAATTTTGTGAACATTCTTGAATAATTAATGTTAGCTGGACGAAGTGATATGCACTTTTTATAATGTACCCGTAACAGCAAAAAAAGTCTTAAGAAGTCACCAGTGTACCAGGTCTCAGGTCTCATAATATTATTTCGGAGTAATGTATATATATAAATTTTTCATCTATCAATTCTGTGAGAAAGACTGTAGTGGACAGATTTCAACAATTTTAATTTTATTAGTATTTATGATATTTTACTTTGTCTTTATATACTTATGTTTGTGTATTATTATTATTGCATGTATTTACTTGTATTTGATTTTATTGTTTCTTTCTATCATGTTTATTATAATTTTTGTCCTGCAAATTGAATTTTCTGTTGGGCAATAAAATTTGAATTTGAATTTAAAGTAAAACCATCTATCTGGTACCCAACAGCATTGGCGCCGTGATTATCACTAGCGCAAACAAACAAAGGAATAAGTTCCGTTTAACAATACCGTAAGTTGACCACATCACCAGTAATAATTATGACATTACCTACACAGTATTTACACTATGAATCCACACTATGACCCACAAATGCTAGACAAAAGCAAAAATACAATAAGCAAACGTCTGATTCATCACCAACATCGTATCTTGCATCTGTATACACAGAAACAAACCGCGCTGAATGGCGTATAACGTCACCCCAATGATGTCGCGTTTTTGGCGACGTGATTTTGTTTACATTCTATGGCAATTTATTAATGTTAATATTTTAATTATTATGTGATTATTGAAGCCAAGCACATGTTCTGATCTTTCAATATCAAATCAAACTGCGCACAATAGTCCTTAATGTCAGCTGCATTCACTGTAAACAGATCCTTGAATCGCTTTTTCGCATTTCTTTATCTCATTTGTTTCGTTTACTTTGCCATTCCCTGTTCATCGGCTCAGGGAGACGTACGGTGAGATTGATTTATTTTTCAGATGACATTTCCCCGCAAGGATAAATACTAGGAGGGGTCGTTGCCCTTCAAAATAAATAGTGGGCTAGCAAAAGGGAGACCTGATATCTCAGAAAAAAGAAAATTGCTTCGGCTTAGGGCATAGGTCGCTGACGTGAATTTATTCTTTACCTTCTACACAATAAACCGCCAAATAGAAGTGGTAAATTGTTCTTTGGAGCCATTAACTAAAGTAAACTGTTTGGACGTATGGAGTGTTTCATTCTATTACAGAAACTGCAACGGGGAGGACAACTAGAAGTTCTAGATAAGTATTCAGGAAGGAGTTTGTGTGGATATGTATGTGGTTGAAGTTAGACTTCATCATTTAATATGTATAATACATTTTAATCGAGATATTATTTAAATGTATACATATTCTTATTCATACTAAAACTAGCGGCCTTTTGCATACATATATTCACCAGACGTTATTATACCAAGCTTAGTTTCTCCATGGAAGTCAGTTTTCAAATGAAGAAAGGCAAATTATGAAGCATTTACATATAGATAAATATTGTATGTACCTACGGTGTTTACCGAAAATAATGAATAAATTCTATAAAATCACTGAGCACTGATAAAACTGGTTGGAAATTTTCATGATTTGTTATGCTCTTTTTATACAATACTTACTAGTATTAATAAAATTAGCAAATTTCAAAAATAATGTAATAACACAATGTAGGTACTACTTTGGAAATATTTACTTTTACTTAATCTATTTTGAAATTTTACAATGCATACGTGCACATCAATCTAACGTCTAGCCTAATGTGTTTTAGTTGTGTTAAGGTGTGGTAGACATGTACCTACGGTTCATTAATAAGGATTTTTTGTGGTATATTCGGAAAAGAGGAAGGAAGAAAACGCGTCTGTCTTTCTAATAATTTGTTAACAAGAGAAATCCTGTATATATTATGTTGATTCACTTAAACCTGTATTTTTCACATTCTATACAACCACATTTTTTAAATCTATATGGCTAAAAAGATAATATTATTATATTTTTAAATTGGCTTCTGTTACACTATACAGGAATTGATTGATGAACTTCTTGGTATATATTATATTTTTAACATATGCATTGTTCATTATTTATATTTTTACACACTGATACTCAATTATTATTTACATTATTATTATTTCATTTATAAAATTATTGTGTAATTTTATGTGAAATTACAAACAAATTTTTATGAGTGAGAAACATTTTTAAAAATACTTGGATACAAATACGTAGATTTTTAATTTCAAATTATTATTTAGAGTACTTCCTCTTGTGTTACCTTTTCTTATACTTAATACAATAAATTAGTTGATTTATTTCAATAAGCCTTCTCATCACTCTCTCTCACTGAAAGCTATGTAATATTCCACTGTCGCATAAATATTTATACCAGATTCCATACATAATTTTACTTGTAATTATTATTAATTATATTACCCAAGGAAGGCGTTTATTTCGCTGGCAAAGTGACCCTGACTTTTTCAAGATCAAGATCAGTTTCTCATCTCACCATTATACGCATTGTCAAGATCGTGGCAAATTAATTGATACCTACTTGGTAATGTTATATATGTACATACAGGGTAGTCCAACTTAAAATAAAAACGAAATCAGTGTTACATTTCGTGCAATGTATCATACAGCAAAATAAAGGCACTCATATTCGGTACACTCTGTATACATAATTTTACGGTTTACTTTGTTGCCCTCTTTTTTGATTTACTCTCAGCATCAGTAGCCTTTCCTCTTTTTAGTGATGAAATTAATTAATTAAAATGTGTGTCCAATCACGTTTAATGTAAAGATATTACATGGTAGATGCCGCTGTTATCAAAATTTAGAACTTTTATTTGTATATTGTACTAGGTGACGATGGCGCTATTTTTGCCCCTAGCAACAATTTGATGCAAAAGATGGAGTTTGCAAGTGCGCAAAATTATTTGACAGCTCAATTTTCTATTTAATTCAACACAAAATGAAACTCTTAGACCCTATCTGAAAAGTATGGATATTGGCTTATTTTCATGTCGACAAATATTTTATTTTTAATCAATTTAATGATTAATAAAATCAAAATAGTTTTCATCGACGGTCACAAAACTATGACATTTTTGACTGTCAGGAGTCTAAGGTTGACATTTTCCTTGCTGAGAAAAAAGAGATGTTATCTTAGTAATAAAAGTTATCACTTTTAATCCTAGAAGCTAAAGTTGAAAAGAGTGAAAGTTTATTCAACAATATTTACAATAATTTTTGTTTATCTAGGTACTATCGCTTGCAATAATAATGGCACTACCTCAATCAGTTTTTAAACAACTGCAAGTTCTGAGTAGAAATTTCATTGGATCAATATTGATAAATGGAACAACTAAGTTGAATGTTGAAAGTAGATTTCATTATCAATACGTCAGCATTTCGAAATAAATAGCCAAATTCGTTTTAAAGTGTGTCATTAATATTGAAAACGATTGTACATTGACATTAAGTACACAGTTTGAACAAGTATTAAAACTAAATAAACCACTGAAACTGCCACTACCCTCTTGAGGCAATTCTCAAAGCAGTCCAAAACGTTTTCATTAATAGTTCTATTATTTTCAGATGTTGTAAAATCATAAATGACAACGGTGCTTGGTTTATCATTATCACTATCAACTTTCAGTATTCTTTTTGCAGTATTTTCTTTATTCAAGAGAGTCTACAATGTAGCTTTCCGCCACAGTGCTCGATATTCATCCTCCGTGTCTTTTAAGATAAGTGAGGTCACCACTGCCGTCAACCAGAAGGGTGGCAGGCGTTAGTCGTAATGCACGGTACTCTTTCCAGTGGACGGCACTAATTTTATGTATACCGACTACTATTCGATGACACTTTTCACTAAGATATCTGAGAAATAATCGACGTTCTATCAACCCGGGTGGACGTAAAGCAACATATGTTCGATAAAAACTTAAATAATTGTCTCCCAGCACAGTAAAATAACGTGGTCTCTTAGTTTTAGTATTGGACATTTTTATAATTAAGGCGGATTTCACATCTTCAACATTATCAATTGTTAAATTGACTAATTCATCAGAACGGCATGCGCCTGCAACCCCCAATATTAGGACGACTTATAAAGAAGCTTTTTAAAAATGTTGTTCTTTTATTTTGAGAGTGTTTTACCTTCATCATCAAATAAAAATTATCAGGTGCACTCTTCAAAAAGCAGCTTATTTGTACTCACAATATATACACTTCATTTGTCTCTTGAGAAAAGCCCGTAATTTGATAATTTGCTTATATCAATCCCCTTCTTTATATCCAACGTTGACCGCAACATTGATTTTTGTGACCAAAGCGTTGATGGTTTCATTTTATTTGTTAAATCTTCATCAGATTCCATTTTTATAGACTTTTCAGCAAATTGAACTACAAACAATCACTAATGCTTGACAAAGTATCCATTGATATATCACACTTATTTACTTTATTATTCAAATTTGGTTCGAATAATTTCAAAGCACAAATGAATAGTTAAATGGGAGATATCATATGCCTTCTTTTTTCCTCATTTTGTTCTATTTTGCGTACATCTGTCATGGTCACTCTAGTTGCAACCTCATCATTACGTGTCATTGGAAAACGAGAGCATGATCCTCCCTGTATACCACGTAGTAGTGTAGTTATTTTGAGAAAACTGGTTTATATGGATTTATGGCTCAGACCGCCGTCCGTAGCTGTGAGGCGGTTAAAAATCTGTCTATATTTAACCCATTATACCACACCATAATCATTAGCATATCATTAGCGCCGGAGCACACAATTACATCCAACACCAGAAAACAAAACTCGCCGGACGCTTGCACGGCCGACATATAAAATTTGCAGTATACTGCCACTTATCCTCCGAGTTCAGGACCTTTTCTTTGCTTAGTTACGTATGACGACATCGAATATTACGCTCATAGAACACCTTATTCGTGCGAAGATATTAGCGGAAAAATTGTCTAGAATTTACGACTTTTAATTATAATAAATCAAAACTCAAAAGTGTATAAAAGTGTCACCCACTTGGAATATTTTCCCACGCGTATGCTTTCCGCGCATAAAGTACTTTAATTTACGTCTAGCCACCTGAAACGGGTTTTCTGTACATCAATATTAAAAAAGAGGTCAGTTGATAGTGTTGTCTGAGATGAGAAATCTTGCAAAATTTGTAAAAATCATCTCTTGTAAAACAAGAAAAGAGTTTCTTGCACGATCTTGCAAGATGCAGAAAAAATACATCACCCAGTAAAATTGCATATTTTTTAACCAAATTTTCTACATCTGTTTACTATGCTGTTAAGAATAACAATTGATAACATTTTCACTGGAAGAATCGCGTCCATATTCCGTAATGGGTTGCCTCTCTATTTAAACCAATACATTCTGCGGTTCACCTGGGCATGCTTCTAATGAGGTGATCTATAGAGTCCTGAGGAAGATCATCATGCAGCTGTTGTAGGTTCATTGGAGGGTTTGGAAGCTTTCCCATCCTTTGACCCATCATATCCCAGACATGTTCGATGGGCGGAAGGCCAGGCAAACGTGCAGCCATGGGAGAATATTGATGTTGGCCTCTTCCAAGAACTGTAATGTAACCGCTGCAATATGAGGGCGAGTATTATCTTGTTGGAACGTGACATTATTTAACTCTCAAATGCAGGGTATAGCAAACGGTTCCAGAACTCCATGAATGTGTCTTTGGGCATTCAATTTGCGTTGAAAAAATTTTGGAGAAGTTCTGCTACCTGTTCTGACCACACCATCAACCCTCTGGTGAGAGCTGTTTCACGTTCCAAGGCAAACTTCAAGAACAGCCTTTCTCCTCTCCGACGCCTGACTCATCTACGACCGTCGTGGGCCCACGGGCAAAATGTAGATTCGTTAGTAAACATGACACTATTCCATTCTCCATACCAATTTGCCCCAATCCCAATCTAAGGGCATGATGACGATTGGTTACAGGGATTATATTAATCTTGGGGATATGAAATTAGACTACAGCGATTTACAGAACGTATTGCGTTTCTATGGCCTATCTCTCACAAAAAAATGTTTCCTATAAATCTGTGCCGATCCCTGAGCCAAGCAGTCTCAATCTGCTGTCTTCTCTAGGTCTCTAAGATAATTCTGCCGTCTTCTAATTCTCGTTTTTTTTATCACTATAGCCAATCTAATAATAACAGTAAACTGACTAAAATACCAGAGAATAACATTTAAAAAAAAATTGGAAGGCATATCAAAACAAGATAAAATGTCACCCTTTTTGTTAAATTTTTATCATCCATCGCTCTCTACGTCTTAAGCATATGTATACAGTTTGTTTTTAAAATATTGACCTAAACAGGGTGATACATTTTTTTTCACAAACACAGAAAGAAAGCATACAAAATTGGATTTTAATTTCAAAATTATATATTCAATGCTAGTTTGGAATAGTCAGTCTTATTTTGAGAATGCTATAATGATGACGAGAATGTTAATATACGTTTTTTTTCAAATTTTACTTATATTTTACTACTATACTGAAAAAATACACATTTTAACATAAAAGAACATAATCCTGTGTTAGTTTAAGTTCATACGGGATTGTGTATATTTCGACTCCTTTTTCTATATGTATCAGTGTGTTAAAGATTTAACAATACTAAATCAGTCAAAACAAGAGATGTAACACTTTTAATTAAATATTATTAAATATATTTTTACATATGGAACTTCTGCAGTACATTTTGGTACAAGAAAAGTTATCTGAAAATTTTTCAAATGTGAAGTGTGATACATGAGAGAAGTCAAGAACTGAATTCATCTAAATCTAACTTATCTTCTGCCAAAAGCTTTGTTTTCACAGTATTGTTTCTGTAACTTTTGTTATATATGAGTAACTGACATCGTCACAGAATTCATTTCCATAAAAGATATTACAAATAATAATATATTACTTTGTTTTCTACTTGATGCAGCATTAAGTGTCATTAATATTTACATCAACGTAATATTTTATTTACTATTGCATACAGTCAACTACATCACTTTTGCATTAAACAATATCTGCTCATAATCTTCATTGTGTATTTACAAAATTTGTAATTCAATTAATTACCTCATATATACATACGACTAATCATTAATACAAAGTTATAATAAAACAACTTTAATTAATTCTGTGGTTCTTTATTGCCCATAAAATTCAAAAAGTAAATACACTAAATTTGTTGAAATCCAAATGATACATATTAGTGTTTTGTATAGGTACTCACTAATTTTTAACAAATACTCCTGTTTAATATATAAAACATTTTGTGATATTACCTAAAGAAATTCTGTCAACCAGTTCTTCCCAAAATGTTATCAAACAAAACGTAATTGGCGTATTTTTTTTCAGATCAATGGTATTTATTACAGTTATGACAGCAAACAGATTTGGAATATGTCGCAGATCTACCATGCCAGGTATTTCTACTTTTTCTAAAATTTTCTTAAAATACAGAATAAAGTCTGAAATAGTTAGAATAAGTGAAAACATATCAGATTTGTATAGGAAATACCAGAAAGTATCAAAAAATTCCAGAAAGTTAAAAAATACCATAACATGCCAAAATAATGAAACCTTGATAAAATGACATTGTTATGTTAAAAAAATATTTTCAATCTACGATTATTTCAAATATTCCTAAAGAAGACAAACGTTTAGCTGAATATGGCTGTATAATACATATATGTGAATATATATGTAACTAGGCCATCATGTAGATACCTAACCAAAATTATAACTTATATACAGGGTATATCCAAAGAGCAGATTTTGAAAGTCATTCAACGTTAAAATCTTTGAAATAAACTGTTATTTGACATTTTCCTGTCCTCAACAAAATGGCAAATATTGATATTTAAATCCACATATTATACGGTGTGTCCGGAAATGATGAGCAAACAATTCAGGGGATAATTCTAGACCGAAAATAAATGCTACCTCTTTCTATAACATTTTTTCCAAAACTGATTATTAACGGAGTTCCAGGGTGTTACTTAAAATTTAATTTTTGATATTTATAAATAACTTCTTAAGAAATCCAAATATTTGCATAAAATTTGTAAATCGGGGATTTCTGCGGACGAGAAATACAAACATGTTTCTAATTTTGACTAGTCACTAATAGAGGGCGCCACTTGTGGCACACCATGTTTCTTTTAAATGGCAAAACTTTTTTGCATCTTAATGTATCCATCTGACTATCGAAACAATCGATTCTCCTACCTGTTTTATTTGAAAAAGGTATACCTTGCCGAAGTTGGTATATAGGCGTAACCATTTTTTAAATAATCCTATTTGAAATGCTCAGTGCACCGAGTAAAAACTATTTTGGTTTCAGGTAAAGTGACTTTTCTGCTGAAAATACACCAAAATGTTACTTGAAAAAGTTGTCCAGAATCGTAAATTATGGAAACGTGCAAAATTTCAAGATCGGCGAGGTTTGATGAAACCATTTTTCAACAAGCACAAAGATTTTATCAAAGCAGGACGTTTTTTTTTAAAAAACACACATCTCCGTATCTTACCGTTCTGATCAACTTTTTCAAGTAACATTTTGCTGTATTTTCAGTAGAAAAGGCACTTTAACTGAAACGATAACAGTTTTCAATCGGTGCACTGAATATTTCAAATAAGATTATTTCGAAAACTGTTACTGTAGATATAACAGGTAGGAGAATCGATTGTGTCAATAGTCAGATGGATACACTAAGCAGCAAAAAAGTTCTGACATTTAAAAGAAACATGATGTGCCATAAGTGGCGCCCTCCACTAGTGACGTCAAAATTAGAAACATATTTGAATTTCTCATCCGCAAAAACTCCCAATTTACAAATTTTATGTAAATATTTTGATTTTTTAAGAAGTTATTTACAAATATCGAAAATAAAATTTTAAATTTAACACTCTGTAACTCCGTTAATAATCAGTTTTGGAAAAAATTTTATAGAAAGAGGTAGCATTTATTTTCGGTCTAAAATTATCCCCTGAATGTTTTGCTCATCATTTCCGGACACCCTGTATATTAATGGAAAAAGAAAATAACGATTTCAACTGGCCCATGGCCACTTACGGTTTGTATTTAAAAAAAAACACAACTTTAAGTTATAACTCAAAAGTTAATAAAGTTACAAACAAATTATGCACGCCACTGGACTCTACTCAAAAAAGTGTCTCAAGAACGTATTAATTACTTTTTTCTAAAATTACAAACAACCAAGTTACAGGCATGTATCGAAAAGTGGAAATTTTGAAATTTTGTGTATTACTTGAAAACAAAAGCCGATGGGTCGGAATACCCTGTATTTAATTATCTGTTGCTTAGATGCATAAAGACTCAACTAGTATTCAACCCTGTATTTAATTATCTGTTGCTTAGATGCATAAAGACTCAACTAGTATTCAACACTTATTTCGAATGTTCAGGAGTGCTCTCTAAATTATTGTCGTTTTCTAGTGGTATCAACAAGTGTCCACTAGACATTCATCAACGAACATCAGTATACAACAAAATATTAATTCAATAACAAAAGTTTTGTCTCTTGATGGGTTAAGTAACAGTTCTTACTATTCTTTAAATGAACGGATTTCATTGGCCACGTTTTCAATATTTACCATATCCATAACGAATAAAGCATACGTGCGCGATCGCCGTGATATAGCGCTAAGCAAAAATATTTACATAAATTAATATTTATTGACAGTTTTTTTTTGTGCGACGGTAAATATTTGCACATAATTTATTCAATTATTAAGATCTTATGTGAACGAACTTCAATTTCCTGTGTATGATTTACAATAAAGGCCATTAATTTTACTAATTAAACTTTCCTTAATTGGCATGCGTCAATTAAATGTTTGCGATATTAATTTATTTGAAAATCCGTGGACGTCTAAAAAGTTCTAAATTGATATTCGTCGCTTGAGGTACGATGTTTACACAGATGCAACCGGTACATCACGTGCCAAATCAAATTTTATGTGTATACAGGGTGGGTTTAATGCTGATCTAGGCTAACAACAAAATACTAAATCATATGATATTCGCATAGGTTTTTATCACAGTGTACGCTCTATTGACTTAAATTAAATTTCACAAAAACCAATTTGGTTGTTTTTTTTTTAACTCAGACTCTCGTCGTTGATAGCATCACACAGATGGCCTATGACGAGTGCTAGAGTGATTTATGTTTTTAAGGAATGTCTGTCTTAGACATTATTCTATGCTGTGACATTCTTTTTCTTATATACTTCTCAAAACTGCTGCTTTCTCAAAGTACAATAATGAATACGTATGTAAAATAATATATGTTAGTTCATATTCATATACTTTGTAAAATATAAATAACGATCATAAGTATAATTTGAGAATAACATATACGTAAATGTAATTTCACTGCCCTCTCGCGTTACCACGTGATATGGAGCAAATAATTTTATTGAACGTTATTTCATCTTGTCATCGGCGTTCATATTTTGGCCTCTTTTCGAAATGTGTTAGTTAATTTACATGAAACTGAAACAAATCGAATAGATCTATCTATTAACAACATTTTTGTCCAGCCATTCAAGTATTAGTACCAAATTTGGTATACAAACCAAAATACCATAATAACAAATGCAGTAAAGCACAAACAAAATTAAATGATATAAACCTTTATTCAATTTCTTTTAATGATTTTGGATATATTTAATAATATTCGGTATCGCATCGAAAAGTAAAAAATCATCACAAAGTACGATTTATATATTTACCCAAGACCTATTAAGAAGGTTTCATACGTCTATTTTCCATGGATTAAAGGCCTTTTAACACACTAGTCACTAGTGGATTAGAATTCATTATACCACGCTTCGATTTTACTGTATTATATTTAGAATTATTATTATTAACATTAACATTTATATTAAGAACGATTTTTTTATTTTGACTGGGATTATTTAAATTCACTCGATAAAGAGTTTCTGAAGAACTGGAAGTTCCCATAACTTCGCCAGGTAGGACCTGAATTTTTTTCAAAAATCAATCTTGCTGGACAGTGAATCTTCAATATAACTTTCCGCTCCCGTAGTTGATTTCCAACCACCATGACGCTTCACAGTGGTAATATCACCCCAGCATTTGCCAGTAATGTTGCCGAAGAACGCCTCATTCCATGTCCGGTAAAACTTTCTGGATCAGGACGCCCAAGAAAAGCAGCCACTTTTGAAAACGTTTTCGAAATTGTGTTGATGCCTACATGTAGTCATTTTCATTTTCCAGTCACATATCACAAGAAAAATCTCCTACCGGCATTTTTAGATCACAGATTGATATATTTTCGACACATTTCTACACACTGAAAAAACTTCTTCCATGATCGGGAAACTTCTTAAAATATTTGTTTCCGTATCTGGAATGAGTACGTATAGATAACTGCCTTTGTCTTGGACATGAGTGATATCCAAAGAGGTTAATTCATTGCATCCGCAAGCACCTGCAACTCCCATGATCATTGCAATCTGTAAAGAATTCAAAATAAAATGCACAATGTATAAATTTAAATATTATAATCGTGTCTTTTCTACCTTAACTTGTAAATATTCCCCATGTGGTGCTTTTTTTCAAAGATTCTTCGGTTTCCCTCCGGTATCTTTGCCTTGTTTGGTTTATAATTCCTTGATTCTACTTTCAAATATGGAAATATGGAAATTTACCATACTTCGAAATACCCAAGTTTCAACATTGATTTTAGCATGGAATATTTTGTCCACATCGAAAAGACAGCAAGCGTTTCTCCATATTGAAAAGTTAGGATAGTAGCACCTCTTCTGTAATTGTTCCTTCTCCCTGCCTATTTATTCGCCAGTTATCGAATTCCACCAATTCTTTCTCGTACACACTTTTGCTTTTAGCTGGTAACAGACGTAATGTTGCTTCTTGGGCTTCTTGTTGGATTTTAGCCGGACTGAAGAAATTCTCGCCTCAAGTGTTCATTTTTTCTCGTGGATTAAATGCTTGTTAATACCCTCATATAATTAATAATTATTATTCTGGAGAACTTCTGAACATCACAAATTGTATGCACTGCCTCAATCAGCTTTATTGAAAGTAGACTATATTAACTACTAAGCTTTGTACTGCGTCAAACGACAGATTCAATTTATCTCTAGACGATTTTGCAATGGGGATGAAAGCTACCCAGTAGCCCCATGCTATTATGGAATTAAGTTGAATTATTTAGAACCCTATATACTACACAAAAGTACGCGTAGTGGAGATAATAATAATTTCGCTATGAATTATTGCCAATCTCTCGCTGTATATGACCAGACACTTCCATATTATTATGCTAAACAACACATATCGCAGCAGTCATCTATTAACTGATAATTAATTATGATAAATGTGGTGTGTTAGCAATAAAATGTAATTTAATGTGGCAGAATTGAAATACTACTGTTTGAATAAATCCCTGGACGTGTCGAAAGTACTGACATCTAACTAAAAAAGCGTACTGAAATGAAGTTTAAACATTGTGTTTTGATTTGTTTTTTCATAATATTTTTTCATATTTGACTTAGAAACTTACAGAAACCTAGCTTTAAATAATATGAACATTAGCCTGCATGTACACAGAATAGTGTTCATTTGCATAATATGAAATTGTCTGAGATTTTCACTAGTTTGTATTCTTTTATTTCATCTCAGACATCACATTTTTTAAATTCCACGATGATTCTACTAACATTTTAAGATATTTAATTGCAGTTAATAAATTCACATTTTATTTCGCGGTTCTGTAGAACATAATCGATAATTAATTATTACATCAATCTAATGAAGGTTGAACATGATGACTCTCTGGTGATGATCTCAAGAGGTCAGAGGACAAACGGAACTATTTTTTTGCCTGCTGATTATGTTCACCCATAACATAACATCATTCTTGTTCGTGCTGATGCATTACAATCGACATAATATGTATTTGACAATTAATTACGCTTGGGTATTTATTTTTCGGTGGCTAGATGTCCTTCGTCGACGTGTCTGGTGTATTTTTAAATAAATCTGATGTACTTTGCGAATGTATTTATCAGTAAATACAGATTTTGTCGAGAAGGTAATATCTATATTTACAACTTGCAATACCTACATACGGAATGATCTTTACGAAGTGTGAATATTACATTACTTTAATTCGTTTCACTAAAAAGATTATATTTTGTTAGTTATAGAAAATCACACAGAAAGGAAAAGTGCAATAATAATAATAATAACAATGCTTTATTGCCCAACAGTACAATACCGATAATAGGACAATTACATATATAACAGTAGGTAAATTAATACTACAAACATAATAATGAACAAAAAATATAAACAAAAAATTAACATATAAATACTTAACATAAATCTTCATTTTAAACTGGTATGATTTATATCACAGAAATGAGACACTGTATTAAATAATTTACACATATTGTAAACCGGTGGCTTAAATAAATGGTTAGTTCTTGTTCGCAAGCAATAAAAAGTATCAGTACTTCTAGAGTTATGCCTAGGAATAATAAAATCAATTTGACACAGAAGCTCAGAACAATAATTTGTAAATATAAAACTCTGAAATTCAAATCTATCAATCAGTTTGCTTATAAGGAGTACCTCTTACAGGATAAGCATTATCTATTTTATGACATAAATATTTGAGAAACTTTCTTCGTGGTTTTTCATGTAACGTTCTAATACATAAATAGAATGGATTCCAAACAGTAGGAGTATTCTAGTTTAGTTCTGACATATGAAAAATAGGTATAAAATAATAAGTGACTCGATATTAGTAGACTATTTACAGTTGCGAAGTATGAAACCATAACTTCATCCACCTTGGACACGATATGACATGAAAAAGATATCTATAAATGATACTGCAGAAAACAACTACTCCGAGGACTAATGCCCCGACCGGCATTGAATTACACCTGCAGTATCTGTGTGAACAGCCAAGAACCCTTGTCGGCCACACCACCAGACATAGACCGGTTTCGGGCTTGTTATATATATGTTATATATCTCACCTGCACTCAGTTTATATGTGAACACTGAACATACATATGAAGGAACAGCCAGTTCAATTGTCGGTCATCTCACCTATGGTATAGTGATGAGGGCTAACAAGCTCGAAACCGGTCTATGTCTGGTGGTGTGACCGACAAGTGTTCTTGGCTGTTCAGACAGATACTGCAGGTGTAATTCAATGCTGGTCGGGGCGTTAGTCCTCTGAGTAGTTGTTTTCTGCAGTATCATTTATAGATTTATTGGCGCGTCGCTCAGGGCGATTAAGTACCTGCTGTAATGTAGGTCGCTTCCTGCAAGTTGAGCCGCTTAGGCCGAGCAGGAAGTAGCAGACCACTTATATCTCATATGAAAAAGATAATTCTTGATCGAAGATCACTCCCAAGTCTTTAATTCTAACGTCAAACGATTAATTTCGATGTTAATGAATAATATCTATAACTATAACGGCAAAGAGATTTCTTCCTTGTAAAGCTAATAACATTGCATTTTCTAGCATTTAGATGTAAATCATTTAAATTACACTAGGCTTCAAGTTTGAAAAATTGTTTAAATCATCAGCATACATAAGTTTCCGGCAGTCCAGAGTGGCAGTAAGGTCATTAACAAATAAGAGGGATAACAGTACACCCAAATTCGAACCATGAGGTACTCCCGACTTCGCCAAATTCTTGACAAAATCATAACCATTATGATAAACATAGCAATGTCTTTCACATAAATATGACTGTAATAGTTAGACTGAATCAGAATCGAAACCAAAGCTGTACAGTTTTTGCAAGAGAATCTTATGATTAATTCTGTCAAATGCTTTGACAAAGTCAGTATATATAACATCTAAATTCAATATATCAGTATTAAGATTCATACGATATTTGATTGAAAACATGTATATGTTAATGTTTATTTATATCCCCTTATTTCGGAAAAGAATCGTCAGAAAATTTTTATAAAACACAATTGAATATAAATAATGAATGAATTAATAAACGCTAATAGACCTTCCTCAACCGCAGGATCCTATAACTCTATGAGATATTATTCATGAGTGATGCTATTAGTATTAGTTAATCGTGTCGTAATTAATCAACGATTCGCCAGGACACGATAATGTGATTTCGGGATGTGTTAAGGTCGTCTGCCGCCCGGCCTAGAGGCAATTTGCCACTTTTTGCACGCTTTTACCTCACCTCCTTTAATTCACAGCTTCATTAATCACTTCGGCGTCCCACAGATTAGATTAGAGGATAGCTATTTTCGATTACGCTGTCTTTAATTTAGTCTAAATAGTTTTACGTTTACAGTGTGCAATGAAAAATTATGTTAAATGACATTAAAGGGTCATTTAAATTGTTTAAATTAGTCATTTTCGGTCATATCGTTTTTTAGTCATAATGTTAAACAAATAAGTGGATAAGTTCGCACTCGTAAAGTCTTAATTCTATAAAATTAATTAAAATAATTTGCCTTTTTCTTTCAATAAATAAATGACAGTTCTAGGCAAATCTAAACAACTCTTTTTCGGTGTTCTGAATTATTTTTTTTACTTTGTTGGAAAGTAATTTGTCCTAAACATTTCTTCTGTATTTTTATTTTCTGAAGCACACCCTTATGTCGCTTTAAGCTTTAAGTAGTATAATAAAATTCCATTTTACTAATCTAATTTAAAAATATTGTGACATATATAAAGTTGTTTACAGGCCTCTTAGACCCAGAGCTGCGTTATTTTTCTCCACTCCGTTCTGTTATTCGCCTTTATTTTCCAATCCGTTACATTTTTTTCACTTAGATGTATTACCACTGCCTCTATCCATCGCTTCCTTGGACTCCCTCTTTGTTTTTTGTAATTAGGTTTACTCCCTACAATTTTTTTACTGTCCTTTCATCTTCCATCCGTTCTAGATGCCCTAGCAACCACACTCTTCTGGCTTTTATGACTTCGTCTATTTTTGGCGCCTGGTACATTGCATATATTTCTCCATTATTTCTCCTTACATAGCTTTGCCATCTTTCCCTCTAGAATGCTTCTTAAGATTTTCCTTTCCCACCTTAACAGGTTTTCTCTTGACTTCTTATTGAGCATCCAGGTTTCACTGGCATACAGCGTCCTGTCGGCCTCAAAATTATTTTTACTCCTCTGCACAAATTTTTTGATTTTATTAAGTGGTTGGTTGCTGCCGATCTTCTGTTTGCTTTTATTATTCTCCTATTAATTTCTTGCTCCTCATCAAATATGACAGCTAAATAAGCTGTTATCAGCGCCCCAAATACACATATTCCAGAATGTCTTCAAACTCCATCTCTCCGTGCTGCGTTATCAATTTGAAATTATCTTTATTTATTCTCCTATTCCCAAAAGCTTACTTTTCCCACTTTACGGGCTTCCTCCATAAGTTCTCTCGTTAATTTTGCTTATGCCCTACTCTCTTGCAATTATGGTCACGTTATCTGCATAACTTACTATTTGGTGACTTTTTCTCTGTTCAACTGACTATCTCTTATGACCTTTTCTAGTATTAAATTAAAAAGAAGCGTTGAGAGTGGGTCTCCTTATCTCAGTCCTGTGTCAATAGTAAAACCTTCTGAACATTCACCTTTTATTCGTACTTTGCTTTTAGTATTTTCTAAGTTCATTTTTAATAGCCTAATCAGTTTGGTTGGTATCCCAAATTGTTTCAATATTTTGCTTAGTTATTCCTTTTGACAGAATCATATATGCTTTTTTGAAGTCCACGAATAAGACCATTGTTTTAATCCCATATGCATAGCATGTAGTAAGGATTTCCTTCACCATGGAGATATGGTCCATTGTTGACCTCCCCTTTCTAAAACCTGCTAAAACCCCTATCTGTAGTGCTGCTATAAGATCTATTCTCTGTTTTATTAACGTTGCTATGATTTTATACCTTATATCTAGTAATGGTAGACCCCTATAGTTATCGTTTGTTTTCATGTTCTGCCTACCTATTCATGTAATCTTTTTTCAGTCCTTAGATTATGCAACAAAACCTTAAGAAAATCGATTTTTCTTGAAAACGAAGCATTTTATTTATTTACGTGTGTATTTAGTACGTGTCCCACCAAATTGTTCGGTTTTGTGCAGTAAACCCTATAAACAAATATTGAAATTTATATCTCCCTGTTCGTAACAAAATTGTGAATCGTTTGGACTAAGTAGTGAGTTTCAACTTTGTTGATAACAATAGATAACTTAGTGCAAAATCTTATAGTGGAAACATTAAGAGCAAGGTGTAAAAACGTGTAGTTAGTGCAAAAAATCCATTTCTTGCACTTTCTTTTTATTCTCAAAAAGAATATCTCTCTTTATTAGCATAGGCGGAGGTATTATTTGTTTACCATGGAAAATAGATGTGCCTGCTGTAATTCTGAAACGGAGCAACATAAACTTATAAGATGTTGCGTATGTAAAAAGTATTATAAGTATTCTTGTGCAGGATTGACTGTAAATGATGTGAAGATAATTTCAACTAAACCTGGCTTAACATGTTCAAACTGTACTGTTATTGGCAGAGATCTAAATGAACTAAAGGCAGTTATTACTGATTTAAAAAATCAGGTCGCTGAGTTAAAGGCACAAAATATGGCCAATTCTGTCAATAGAAGTTTAAGCTGTAACGAATTTAACGATATTGTGCAAGAAGTTATTAAAAGACAAAATCGATTAAAAAATGTAATATTCTATGGAGTTAAAGAAACATCTGACCCTGATAGACATGTGCGTTCCTTACATGATAAGCGTGAAGTAGGAAATGTTCTTAATTTTTTGGAATGCAATGCAGACACGGTAGATGTTAAACTTGTACGATTAGGTAAATATATTCGAGATAGTGAGAGACAAAGACCTATTAAAATTACATTTGAAAGTGAGGAAACTGTCCAAAATATTATTCGTAAAGCAAAACTATTAAAGGATTCTAACTTCAAGCACGTAAATATTTCTCGTGATCGGACCCGGAACCAAATGGATCATTACCGAAAGTTGAAGGATGAACTTGAAGTGCGTAAAGCTAATGGTGAAAATAACTTGATAATTAGACATCTGAATGGAATACCGCAAATCAAATCTTTAAACTAAATGTGCCCAGCAGACTGCATAGTTTTTCACTTTATTTCCAGAATGTTCGTGGATTGAGATCGAAAGTAGAAGAATTTTTTCTCTCCGCTACTGAGAGTGAGTTTTCGTTTATTTGTTTGGCTGAGACATGGCTTTCAAGCGATCTTAGCTCGGAATATTTTGGTCGTAATTACAATGTTCTCAGATGTGATAGGAAGTTTGACGCTGTAGAAATGACAAGAGGTGGTGGTGTATTAATTGCATACGCAAGCCAATATAAAGTAGTTAGTTTAGATTTAGCATTAATTAATAACAGTATCCCGAGAATAGATATAGATGGTTGTAAGGTGGAACTCAACAATTGTCTGTTTTTATTATTTACCTTATACATTCCGCCGAACATACCAATGGCAGACTTTGAAAATCTATTTGAACTGTTAGAAACTGTAATAGGTAATAAAAATATACTTATTCTAGGAGACTTTAATGTCCCAAATTTCAATAATGTGTCAGCTACTGATAATAAATCCCAAATATTAAGAAGTTTTATAAATTTGTATAATTTAAAGCAATATAATTGTATAAATAATATAAATGGTAGGACATTGGATCTGGTTATTAGTAATATAAATTGTGAAGTTCTTCGTGAGCTAAATCCATTATTACAAGAGGATATGTACCATCCGTCATTAAATATTGAATTATAATTTGTGGAAGCGAATCGTGTAAACTTCTTTACATCTGTGAGTACAGAACGATATAATTTTAGAAAGGCTAATTTTCATGGTTTGTACAATTCATTACAAGAAGTTGATTGGTCGTTTTTGTCTTCACTCACAGATGTAAACCTTGCTACTGATCAATTTTATAAAAAATTAGTGACACTTTTTAATGGTCACATACCTAAATTTAAAAACAAAGCTCATAAATATCCTGTATGGTATACATATGAAATCATAAAAAATATTAAATTGAAAAATTATTACTTAAAAAAATTTCATAATACTAACATCACATTTTACTTGGAAAATTTCAAGAGATTAAGAACTTTAGTGAAGTCCCAGACTAGAACAGCATATAGAACATACATAGCTAATATTGAACAAAGAATCTCAACTGATACTAAATATTTCTGGAATTATATTCAAGCAAAACGGGGTAATACTAGAATACCTGGCAGACTGGTCAATGATAATTTTGTATTTGATACACCTCAGACAATTGTAGATGGATTTAGTGACTATTTCAGCAGTGTTTACTCTACCTCCACAGTATGCCGGAATTTAATAACTTTGAAACTTTAAATATTACCGAGCTCTCTGAAAGTGAGGTATTGCTTGCTTTAAATAAATTAAAGAACAAAATGACCTCTGGCTAGTACCAGATTCCTAGTTTCTTGATTAAGATATGTTTTTGTTCGACCTTTATTAATATTGTTTAATTTGAGTATCAATAGTAGTATTTTTCCTGATGTGTGGAAAGTTGCTCGAGTGTGTCCTGTGCTGAAGTCTGGCGACAGCTCTGTATTAACTAATTATAGACCTATTTCTATACTTTGCAATTTTGCAAAGGTGCTTGAAATATCTTTGTACAACCGTATTTATCCGTTTGTCAAAAACTATATAAGTCGATCTAAAGATATATCGTTGAGTTGACACCATCGAAGACTGTAAGTTTATAGCAAATCAAATAAAAAAAATAGAAAACTGGTGTACTATTAACAGATTGAATTTAAATGGTAAAAAATGTAAAACAATATCTTTTACATTAAAAAGACAGCCAATTATATTTGATTATGAAATAAATGGTATGGTACTGGCACGATGCGATACGGTGAAAGATTTGGGTGTAGTCTTTGACACTAAATTTTCATTTAATGATCACATCAATGAAAGTTAAGAATGTTAGGGTTTGTAATTAGAAATTGTCGGAGCTTTCAAAATAATCAAACATTAACGCTTGTGTATAATTCTTTTGTCAGGTCTAAATTAGAATATGCGTCTATTATATGGTACCCATATTTTCATAATCAAATCCTTTGAATAGAAAGTGTCCAGAGAAAGTGTTTAAAGTTTTATATCACAAAATTATGGAACCTATCCAGAGAGGGCTTTGATCATCAATTATTACTGGATACATTTAAAGTGTCATCTTTACATATGAGACGAATTTTGTCTAGTACAACTTTTGGTTATAAATTAATACATAATGAGATTGACTGTATGAATCTTATAAGTGAATTATACTTTCAAATACCAAGAAGTTCATCCCGATATGTTCAAATATTTAGACTGCCAATGGCCAAAACTAATATGATTTTACATTCCCCTTTGTATATACTATGTAGTAATTTGAATAAAATCTCATTATTATGTGATATAAATTGTGCAAAGTTAAATCAAGTTCGAGATGTTCTGATTGAGCACAGTCACCTTTTTTGAGCTGTTATGAATTTTGTTATTTATCTGAAGTTTTTATGTTGTTATTTCTGAATTTATCAGTGCTTTATTTTGTTATTTCTCTTTTTCATAAATATGTAATGTAATATTATTATTATTTTATCGAAGTAAGTCAAGAACATATTTTTTCGATGAAAAGAGGCATGTCTATCACAGTTTGATGTTTAAATTTGAATGCAAAAAAGCCTGCCTGAGACGTCTCTGGCCAACATTTTTAAACAGTTTTTATGGAGTTTGTTAGAACATTTAACGAGTGCCCTACACACTAAAATTCATAATTATTTGTGAAGTCGTTTTAGAAATATTTTGAAAAACATGGTCTAATAGTTCAGTGTTATATAAAGATAACTCAGTTGTTGTTTATCTCTTGCACATGTAGGCAATTTAAGGCTTTAGTAATCTGGGAAAAATAGAATTGATATTTATAGGTACCCAGCAGCTGGGAGTACAAAATACTTTGTGGAGATTTACAAGAAAGGAATGTGTTTTAGTTCTGTCTTACAGGTTTCATACAAATGTATTACTATTTTTATTTGTTTTTGCATCCAATCAACTATTCAATATCGCTTAGGGAATAGCAATTCTAACTGTAATAAATGGAATGTGTAGATACTTAGGAAGCGCCTTATGTAATACTAAATTTACTTTATGTTGCTTATGGCAATAGTGCAATAATAATCAATAATTCCTGTGTAATTGATTCCGTATAGACATCATATATCATCTGGTTATATAATTTATATTGCTTTATTGAAAGCACTGATCATTAATGTAATTTATACGAATATATATTTCTGTGCATACATTAACAATAGTAAAATATCATTGTTACAGCTCATTGTAAAATTTTAATTGTGTACATTGTTTCATAGTTATTGTTGCTGTACATAGTAATGCCTCACAGATTTCGCCGTGTAAGATACAAAAAGGTCTACTATTTTTAAGGAATTCTTCGTATCTCATTATTTTTTGGTGATTTCTCGTGTAAAACTTCGGAAAAGTATCTATAAAATTATACAGCAATAACAGTTAAGTAGGTAGTTCTTTCTACTAATCGTATCTATCTTTTCCAGTTGAAAATGTAAGAACCGGGTTCATATTTGTACGGTGCCGTCGTTCTATAAGGACTTGTAATAACAAACCTTAGTTATTGTTTCTATGTTTCTGACTGCCGTTGCTGTCATTGTAAAAATTACGTACAAGCTCACTTTACTTTTACAGAAGGAAGCACGCAAGAAATACAAAACGTAGAAGGTAGAATTGGACATTCTTAACCAAGCATGGCTGCGGCAACCACACGTAACAAATTTTTATTTCGCTTTGTTCGTTGCAAATATATTTTCCGACAGTAAAAAATGTCGTACCTATGAAATGACGACTTTTGGAGTTTTCGTTGTTTATTTTTTTACTGATTTCTTATACTATCGTTACAACCTTACACATATCTGAATTGTGGATGGCTGGATAGATTGCGGAGTCCCCCTGCTGGGATATATCGGATTATATATGGCCATTGTATATCGACTGTCAACTGTATCAGCTCCGTCAAAAAAAAATGTTTCTCCGAGAAAACAATACGATTATTTTATGTCTGGTGCAACGATCTAACTTAACAAAGATATCGGATCACAATAGTAAAAGTATGGCATAGGTGAGAATTAAGGATAGAGACCCACAGGAAATCAAGGTTATCGTACTTCATAGAATGGTACAGAAGGATGATATCAGAAAGATACAAATAGTGGGAAGTAAAGGTCAGTATTGATGATTAATTCGAATATGTTCTTTATTTAAAATATGTTATGTTGTGTTTAATCGAATTTAATTGTATGCAAAGGTGGTATAAAATATTAATTTTTTACATATTCATACAAATTAATAAATTTAAATGAATAAATCTGTTAACAGCCTTGTTGAGTTTATAGACGAAATGGTTGAAAGCAATTGTTCGTATCTACATCAACACACAATTTTGTAACTGTTGGATGAATAAACGAAGCGACATGCCTTGACCACTATGTTCGCCCGACCTGAATTCTCTTGAAAATGTCGACTGGATATAATACAGGCATAGTCTAGTCGCGATCCAACTTCCGCAAAAAAGTGATTTAGCATTTAAATCCTTCACGAGAAAGTGGTAACGCTACATCGAAGTGACAAATTATTCTCGTTACACCAACTACAAATGTTACCAAGGGGGAAACAATTGATATTTGACGCTTATAGATCTTTAAGTCGTCAGCATAAAATAGACAAGCGACGTCAATGTTATCAAATGTCATTTACAAAGATATAAAGAACAGAGGGCCCAGAACGAAACCCTGTGGAACTCCTGAAACAGTTGAGATGTAACTGGTCTGCTACTTCCTGCTCGGCCTAAGCGGCTCGACTTGCAGAAAGCGACCTACAATATCGTAGGTACTTAACCGCAGACCATTCGCCCCGGGCGATGCGCCATTAAATCTATAAATGATACTGCAGGAAACAACTACTCCGCGGGCTAATGCCCCGACCGGCATTGAATTATACCTGCAGTATCTGTGTGAAACAGCCAAGAATCCTTGTCGGCCACTCCACCAGACATAGACCGGTTTCGGGCTTGTTAGCCCTCATCAGTATGCCATAGGTGAGATGACCGACAATTGAACTGGCTGTTCCTTCATATGTAGTTTCACATATAAATCGAGTGCAGGTGAGATGTAACTGGTCTGCTACTTCCTGCTCGGCCTAAGCGGCTCGACTTGCAGAAAGCGACCTACAATATCGTAGGTACTTAACCGCAGACCTCTCCCCGGGCGATGCGCCATTAAATATGAAGGAACAGCCAGTTCAATTGTCGGTCATCTCATCTATGGCATACTGATGAGGGCTAACAAACCCGAAACCGGTCTATGTCTGGTGGAGTGGCCGACAAGGATTCTTGGCTGTTTCACACAGATACTGCAGGTATAATTCAATGCCGGTCGGGGTATTAGCCCGCGGAGTAGTTGTTTCCTGCAAAAGAAATGTATTGCTGTTGATCTTGTTCTCATAAATTCATGTTGCTTGTGCCCGTGTTGCAGTTTTTCACATGATTGAAGAAAAAGGTTCATAAAATAAAGCAAAAATTGAATTTTTTTTTGAAATATTGTTAATTATGGTTATAGCTCTATAATTTTTAAGTTTAGCAGATTTCCAGGCATCAGGATAAAAATAATTTTTCAAGAATTAAAACAAGATTAAAATAGTATACTAAAAATGATCCACTTCCCATAGATCACTTTAAATTCGCAAAAAAATATATTTAGATCACTACCACGAAAGAATAAACACTTACGAGAAAGTTATAGCCTCTTATAATACTGCATATAAAATTATTACAATGCATTGCACTTTTACTTATTCACAAAACCACTTTTCACGATTAAAGAAACATTTATTTCATATATATTTAACACTCACGTATTTAAATCGCTTATAAAACAATAAAAGCAAACAAATTACCGAAGGTATGGAAACCGAAACGACGTTAATGTTATGGAATGTCAGGATATACTTCACTGAGGCGAGCCCACGTACGAAAGAGATAGACTTATACATATGCATTTGTAAAACTAGAACGTCTGTTTCACGCGTGAATAAAAAAGTGAACTAAACATGAAATTCTAATTTCGCAATATTAAACTTCTTAGGTAAACATGAAATAGACGATAAAATTTACATATTTTCCAATTATTGGGAAATTTATGTTCTAGATGTGACAACTCCCTTTACTGGTTTATCAGCTAGCTATAATTTTTAGATGGAGTATATAGTAACGTAAACTGTTCTACAGCTGCAAGGTATACGATTATAAGAATCCTACTAATATTTGAGCTGAATTGAACCATAAAATTCCAAATTCATTGATTCACGTATGAGTATTTTTAAAGTACTAACCACTTTTTATAATAAAAATTGCTGCTTATTATTGATCGTAAATTTATTCTTGGAGTAACCTGAAGGATACTTGAAATTCTTTAAATTTATGAACACTATACTACTGATCAGATAAGAAATGATTGTTCATAGCTGTACAATACCACTTAATTTTTTAAATTAAAGTTAAGATGCTTTAAATGCAGAATTTTTTTCTTTAGGCGTTGTTTTATAACGTTTCCTCTAACAGTAATTCCATACCGAAGTAAAAACTAAAAGTCAGCAATCAACACAATAATAAAACTCTCCCACAACGACGAGCATCGTTAGAATTACGACTATCCTTTAACACCCAACCGAATCGTACAAGAATCCGACTTAACAGTTTACAAATGACTTTTAAGGAGAAGATGCGGCATTAAAATTAAGCTAAAAATCATAAAGGTCTGCATCTCGACGGCATAATGATGTTACTTAGGCAGATATTATAAATATAAGAGGTACTTAGCTGTAACCCAGTTGTCCCTATATGGCCTCGCGGTACAACCGGAAAACGGCAGGGCAGGACAAATTGGTTTTGCAGTTCTCCTCTCTATGCAACAGTGAGGTCATTAGCATCGTGACCGCGAGTTCGTAAGGTCAGGGGCAGGAAGCGACCGGCGCCGAAGCCGAATCATGCACCAGGTTACTGATGTTAGCGGCGTTTATCCTTCTGGCAACCGGCGCACAGTGCCACCTAAATTACTGTACACCCCTTAGGATTGGGCCGTTTGAGGTGATATTTTTTTTAAAATTTTCGTCATTAAATTCTCTATCGATCCCTCTTTCTCAATTTTCGCTTTGGGTCTTTATATTCGCAGAATTTGACTCCAAAAATGGGTTTGCATGGAAAGAGCTAGATTTTTTGCACAAAAATGACCCTACGGAACACGATATTGAGATTTTGCCAGACTTTTTTATAGGGGAATGCTCGTATTGGAAAGCCCTACAAGACTGTCCACTTAGATTTCGGGGAGAAATTTTCCGTTGCTCTTAAAATGGCCACAATCATCAAAAAATTTTCACGTACCAGAAATCGTTCTACTGAAAACTGGGAAAGTATTGGAAAAAATCTCATCTCACAAAAATTATTTGTACACATTCAAGGAATCCGCAAAAAAAATTTCAGAATTTTTGGACACATTTTTGGACCTAAATGCAGATTTTTCCTAATTTTCCCGTAATTCTGAAAAAGGTCAGAAAGGTTCCATAAATGATTTTGGAAATTCAATTTTTTGACAAAAGTGGCCATTTTGGATACAATAGTTCTTTGTTAATGAGAAATGATTGATTTTTCCTGGAACTGTTCGGATGGAAATGTATGATAGTGAAAATTTCTCCCCGAAATCTAAGTGGACAGTCTTGTAGGGCTTTCCAAGACGAGCATTTCCCCATAAAAAAGTCCGGCAAAATCTCAATCTCGTGTTCCGTAGGGTAATTTTTGTGCGAAAAATCTAGTTTTTTCCATGCAAACCCATTTTTGGAGTCAAATTCCGCGAAAATGAAGACCCAAAGCGAAAACTGAGAAAGAGGAATCGATAGGCAATTTTATGTCCAACATTTAAAAAAAAAATCAACTCAAACGGCCCAACCCTAAGGGGTGTACGGTAATTTGGGTGGCACAGTAGCGCTTTGCGCCACTATGCGGTGGATCCTTATAATGGAGTTCTTATGAGCCCAAAAACCCTCTAGAAATGAGTTTTGAGGCCACCTTAAGGACGCCGTTTTTATAGGCAGATTTTCAACAATTTCATAGCTGTTTGCTGAGACAGTCTAAAAAAAATCTGAGTAAGTTAGAAAAAATATCTTTTCACTATGTCAATTATACAAGTTTTCTCCAGGATATAAAACAATTTCCAGGCAGACAAGTCATTTAGAATAAGAAAATAGAGCATAATTTTCACCAATTATGTTTTATCATCAAATTTTCTGAATTTTACAAGTCAACTGCACATTAAGAAAATTGTTTACGATATTATAAACATTATCACATCCAGCAGAATTCTTTAAAAAACTATATAGTAAGACTTGAATTTATGTAAATTATCAAGTATTTTTCACGGTGTATAGAACACAGTGATATGGTACAAATTCACGGTCTTTCATGTGTTCTAGCACATTTTCCCTTCAAAAGTTAAAGGAAATGATTCAATTTCAGCATTATATTTTCGTACTACGCTAATAAGAACCTCCACCTACTGGGTGCATTTTTTTTGTGCATCTTTAGATACGATTATTTATCCTTGAAACACCAGCCTTAAGGGCGCAGTATTCTTGAATGGTGAAAACTTGACCCCCCAAAACATAATTCATAATTCGCCGAGACCCGTCGATTTTTGTTCTTGGGGGGAGCTTTTTTGACAGTCAAGCCAATTCGATATGTTCATCCCCTTAATCCCTAGCAACCCCAACTGTAAAATTTCAAATGAAACCAGCCCCGTGTGGCACACCATTTTAAAACCCTTTTCATTACGAATACGGTGATGTATCGTTTTTAGAAATGAGGACGTTTGCGTCATTTTTTAAGTTTAGTTATTGTTATCATCACCTTTTGTTTTAACTGTATTAAAGAATTATCTAGTTTAATCCTTTTATTTATCCTTATGCACTTTAACACGTTGAGCGCCACGTGCGATATGTGTGTGTATGTGTGTGTGTGTGTAAATTTGTTCGTATCCTATCGATATATTTAAAATAACCTCACTTTTGGAGACCCTTTACTTTAAGTTCCCATTTCTGCTACGGTTACCCGTGCACCACTAACTTGATTTACATAGTACTCGTAATTTCGCTGTTCCAGAAAAACAACTTTCCCCGTTTCATCAAAGTTGCATTAGTATTAAACTAGTTTTTCTACAACATGAACTGAATTATATGCGTTGCCGGTAATTAGATCTACTTTATTAACAAAGTACATTACACCTTTTATGTATGCCAAAAAAGCCTAGAGTCTAGACTACAACTTTCAAACAAGCTAATTGCTTGTCAACGGCGTATACTTTTGTTTTTAACACTTGTATTTTTATCAATTGAACTTATTTCGACAGTAGTTATATTTAAATTTGAAGTCGTATGTGTCTCAAAATGTACGAAATTGAACTATTATCGTAGCAACGCAAGAAATTGTGTTAAAAACTCGATTATCATTATAATGAAATTAAACCAGTTTCCGTAAAATCACGATATGCATCAGCATAAGTTATATCATTAGTTTTAATTAACGTTTTGCTAATAGGATGATTAGAGTCTTGTCACACAGATCACAATATCTATCTTATACATCAGTATAGTTGGAATCAGTAGGTATGCAATGTCTGATACATGCATGTATATTAACCTGAGGTAGGTACGAGTAAGGTAAGAGTAAAATTGTGGTATTTTAATGCTTTTTATGTAAATTTAAAAAAGGTAAATTTTTGGAAAAAAACAATTATATACAGGGCGATTCATAAACCCGCCGACGGAGTTCTAGGGCAGAAAGTATATCAAAAATTAAAGCAAAAATTCCTAATAAGCATGGGGTCGCATATGGCTCCTTACTAAGATACAGGGCGTTAAAGTTTCTTTAAATTTATGCGTTATCTTCGATAATTGCAAAACGCCTTGACATTTCAATCTCAAATTTGCCACATGGAGTTAATACCTAAAGACTATTTATTTGATGTACTACTCAATATTTTACGAGCAACAGTGGCGTAGAGGCGGAGGCAAATAAAATACAACCAACAGAATTAGTTTAAACGTGTTGTATTGAAAATGGCTGATTATACCATGACAGTTGAACACTCATTCGTAAAATTACATGACTCGGACTAAGTCCTCCTCATGCAAATGTCTCACTCATGTATAATAATGCCTATATAGCACTTGTACTATAAATAACTATTATTATTCTCAGTTGTAGTTTCTTAAATATTTTGATGAAAATATGACTTAAGTCGTCTGAATTCTTTCCGCCATTATAGCCTTAAAGAATAGCGTCATAAGTGAACACCCTATATGAATTGATGAGAAGCACATGAAATATTTAACTTTCGACGTGTTATGCTTGTATTCTAGTCACAGCCTAATAATTAGCGAGAATCGGCAAAAATGGCAGGGAATCATTGTAAATCGAATCGACTGGCGTATTTCGAAGAATGTACCTGACCGTTACGCCCCAAGGTACTCGGGAGTAGTCAGTTGATGTTATTTCCATGTAAGACTTCTCGTTTATAATTCTGCGGAAGAAAACCTCATGGGAACTGTTCACTTACTCAAGAAATCGCGAGATTACAAAACAATTTATGAACACTTATTGAATTTTATCTGTCTATAATTGACACCGCTACACTAAACCTGCATAAAGCCTTGGTTTTATTTCATCAAAGGCGAACGCCATAAAGAAAACGTATACCTACCTAGGCTACGCGAATAATATTTCAGTTTCCGCAGAGTAATTACCCACGGCGAGCAGTCGCCTAATTGCAGTTACATTGTAGTTGGGAACGTCCAGCTAAAAAGCTTTTATAGTGATTAAACGTATTACTTTGCTGTTCGAATCGTTTGTCTGGCACGATATAATAATAATAATAAAATAATAATAATAATTTTATTTTCCCATAGATAAAAAAATACATTTATATAGGAATAGTCACAGTTGTCAACTACAAACTAACACGTAATACGGTAATATTCCTCTAAAGAATAAAAGCTGTTACCTAATAAAAAACTTTTGAGCTTAAACTTGAATGCATTCAAATGAATATCATCTTTTATTTCATTCGGCAGCAAATTGAATATAAATAAGACGGAGAATTTGATGTCACATTATATTTACAAAATGGGACATAAAAGTTAGTCTTTTGTCTAGTATTTATGTTATGTATATTCTTATGTAGAGGAAAATTAGTTATGATCTTAAAAATATACACACACATTTCATATAGGTATTAATATATCTACAACAGCTAAAATATTATATTTTTTAAATAAGTTTATACAAGAAGACTTGGAAGAGACACCAGCAATGCATCTTAAAATGCGGTTTTGAACTTTAAATACATCCGACGCATGAGTGGAACACCCCCAAAAACAGACCCCATATCTCAATCTTGAAGCAACCTGCGCGTGGTAGACCATAGTTAGTTGTGTATACGACAGAACACAATATCTATCTTATACATCAGTATAGTTCTCAAAACAAAACAAACCGAATTTAACTTAGACACCAGCTGTGTGCAGTGTAATTTCCAATTAAGACACTCATCTAGTACAACCCCTAGAAACTTAACATTATCTGAAAATGCCAATGATACACCTCCGTCTAAATTAATGTTCAACGAAGAACAATGTTTCTGTCTATTGTGGAATCTCAAAATATGAATTTTGTCCATGTTAAAATAAAGAGAGTTAGAGATAAACCAGTCATTAATAAATTCAAGGACACTATTGGACTTATACTCCAACTGCTTCTGGGAACCATCTGAAATTAATATAGATTGATCATCAGCATACATAACAATAAGTGAGTCTTTAATTACTGATTCCAAATCATTGGTGTACAATAAAAATACAACAGGACCCAATACGGATCCCTGTGGAACCCTCATGTCTACATAATCAAAGTCAGATTCCACAACTTTATAGTTATAGGTTAAACTGACATATTGTTTGCGATGCTTCAGAAATGAGATTACCCAGTCAAAAGCCACACCACGGATGCCATATGCATTAAGTCTTGTCAGAAGATTGTCGTGGTCCATGGAGACATTATGACACATTTTGCATCTCTAGCTGTATGTGGTAAGCTGTACAGGGTGATTCAGTCATAATGCCATTAATTTTAACCACGTATTCGGAAGACAAAGTCCTGCAGCGTTGCCACTTACATATAATAACAGCATGTTCGGTACTGAAGTCATAGTTTTTTTTCTTCTAATGACAAACCTTTTGTTTGCAATCTAAAATGTATGCATTTTGTATATTCTTTGAGGTACCTTTAAAAATTGTTGCATTTTTATGGTAATCATTAAGCGTGTTGTCAAGTTCTGACGTAAATTTCATTCATCATGCCCTCGTAATACAAGTTCAAAAGCTCCGAAAAATTTTATACAGTACTTAAATGAGTTTGGATAAAACATTAAAAACACAAGTATTTTTTGTCACCTTTTCGTTATGTTCTTGAAAGCAGTATCAAATTGAGCTAGTACGTTAATATTTCCAAATAATGCAAATTGCATTTTATTACGAACATGAACCAAAATCAAGTCCATTACTCATGATCAGTAGGTACCGAATAAGACAGACGCACATGTCTATTAAAATCTATTTTATAAATTTTTCCACGGCTCTGTTCAGTAGAAGACAACCGCGGTCTTTCACTACTTCATTTTACCCAACTTGAATTGCAATTTTATTTAGGCAAGTAGGACACTTTATTAATAATTATTAACTACACTGGTGATACAAACACACAAACTTTACCAACCTCTACCACGCGAAAATGATGATTGATGGACGAGGAAGGGAGAGAAGTCGGGTTGTGTGCATCTGGTCCAGATGCAGTTAGACAGCGGGCTGGCCTCCACAGGAAAACAGACCCGAACGATGTTCGCCTTATTTCGCCGGTAACTTATTAAACGCGAATTTGAACTGCCAACTTTAACTGTGCTGACGGCCGAGTATGCCGATGTTGACGCTGATTAGTGCGGTTAGGCGTTTATTACAAAATTCTTATGATTTCATATCGATTATAGCCTGTGTTTATAAAAATGCAAATTTAATTATTGTTTGTTTCTGTTATTATTTAGCGGTTGCAGCGCTTCTCATCGAGTAGATATTAAAAACTGGATTATTGTCTTTGTTGCACAAACTAACTGCACTCTAAAATACAGTGATTATTTTTGATAATATGTTTAAAATACACATGAGTGTTGTTTAAGGCATTATAAACTATTGAAACTAAAAGTGGTTTTAATTATACCATTGACAATAATTATATCCTTTCTGAAAATTATTTTGAAGAGTTCCTATGAAATATGAAATAAAAAAGCAATTATGTAATTTATTTATCCTCTGGATATAACTATTCTGAATTTATTAACTTAATATAGGAATTCACTTATGCAAACGAGAGTTCAAAATTAAATAATAGGTACGTAGAATTAACTTTCCTAGTACATCATTTTCTCATAAACTTTGCCAATAATATATGCTATAACATTTATGTCTCAATTAGTAGGTGCTGTGGATGGAAACCAATTTATTGTCTTGATAAAAGAGCCCGATAGACAATCATAATATTTACATGTCATCAAGATGTATATTAACAAGTTTGCCTTCATATTCTCCTCCACGCATTGACGTCGAATCTGGAAGAATCTATTTTTGGAAAAGTGCTGTCAGATATTTGATATGACTCAGTTTCGTTATATAAGCTCATTGAAAAATGAGAAGAATCTATTTTAAGAGGTGGCTTATTTTTGTCCTTTTGTTAATTTCATTTTAGAAACGGTATATTTATATTTCCTGTAGTCTTTAAATGTCGAATACCTAGTTAAATTGTTTGGTGTTCAACAAAGAAACATGTGTGTGTTCCTGCTGCAATCATTTACTTCTATTAGACATTTTTAGAATTATAGAGATCTTAGTTTTTTATACAGTCACCTAAAGTTTAAAGTGTTATAAAAAATATTCATCCTATAGTTTTCTGAGTAATAATAAAGTCTAGTTGAAATTAACAAATTATTGCTCGATTAAAATTAGTTCAACTTTCATTTTCTATATTATTAATTACATTTTGCGTTTGAATAAATATGCCAGGGGTAATTGCCCTTACCCAATACCGAGATTCGTCCACTAGTAATACTAACGCTAATGGAATTTATATAGTAATAATTAAAATACCATATGCTCGAGGTTTACCAAGCATTGAATCTAAGAAATGACAACGTGCCCGGAAAGATAAGTGCCGTTTTTAAGACCCGTGCGAATTGTTATCATACAATGTAACATATTACATGGCAATAAATTCTTATCGCTAAATATTTATCATGATGTTGATGTTGATATAAGATTGAATATTTTGTTTTAAGCAACAAATAATAAAGGAAAATATTCTGGTTGTAATAATATAATTGCTCTCATTTTTATATCAAAATTTCAGTTTCAATTGAGTGTTTCTTTGAAAAAATAATAGGGATGTACACAAAAAAATTAAATTTTGTTTACACGTCATATGGTTGGAAATAGCTTTATCTGCACATTACAAAAAAAGTAGTTTTATGGAAGCAAAAAATAAAAACCTTTATTATAAGCGAACACATACATCGGTAATATGGTACCGCAAGACCTACCCAAATCGATAGTAACAGATTTTTTACTAAATATTGAAATGGTAAAGCATATAATCAAGGAATATGAATTCATACATTTGGGAGAATGCCAGAACAAGTTGCTGCGTTTATACCGAAAAAAATTTTTTTTTTTCAACAATCAATTCAATTTATTTAAATATAATTTATTCTCAAGAACCAAATCTTTTTTGGTGTAATAATCACTTTTTTGTCAAAAATAAATTGATTTGATAAGAAAATTTCATTTTTTAACTCTTTATTTAAATGTAACAAATAGTTTAGTCATTTGAACATTTTATGAAAACTTAATTTTAAAAAATGATATTCAATTTCTTTTTTATTTCCCTAAATAATTTGTTCAAATCTGTATGAAAATAACGTTTTGAAATAAAAAAAATATTTTTTGATTGAAAAATTCGAATCAAATACTGCGTTTATTTAATTCAAAAATACATATTTTTAATTGAGGGATGTGGAAAAGAAAAATATTTAATGTTTTATTTCTTTTCGTACAATTTTTAAATGAAGTTTTATTAGATTATAAAATCTTTCGAAAAATCGTAAATTAAAAAAACTCAATTTCCCAATATAGTCGTACCGTCAAAAAAAGTTTTTGTTCAAAAGGAAAAATTTTAATTGTTTCCTATAAACAACGAGTAATTATTGTCAATAGGTGTCCGCTAGATTTAAATGTGCTATATTTCCGCCGTCAGTTAACTCACCACTCACCTGTGGCGTACTGATGAGAGCTAATAAGTTAGAAACTGGTATTTGTTGATTATTTGCTATAAAAGGTGTAATTCGATGCTGGTCGGGGTATTAGTTGTTTCCTGAAACTCCTGAGCAATAAGTTGTTGGTTTAAATAAGCAGATGTTTAATGGGAAATAAATTCTTTGAAATATACATACAGGGTGTCTACTTTTATTTATGTACAAATCCGTAATAACTTTATTCTTCAAGGTAATAAAAATGACCCTGATCCTATCTGTCTTGAATCGCCATCTTAAACGCCGTGATGGGATTAGAAGTAGCTATTTTCGATGACGTTAAAATCAAGCAAATATTTGTTGCGTTATTTTGAAAAAGAAAGTTTAACGAATTTTTACAAAAATAAAACTTCAAGAATGTGTACAAGAAAACACTCTGTATAGTTTTTATTCAAATTTCACACATAGGAGTTTTGAAGGGTCCTGCTTAACACCACCTTATAAGATTTTAAATAAAAAAATCGCTAACCGTTTTTATTGAATTTGGGGGGTATAAAAAATCATAGCAAGTCCTGGATCACCATCTTAGATGCCGTGGTAGAGTCAGAGAAAGCGGTTTTCGATGCCATTTAAAAAAAAAATGTTTTCATTATCTTGAACAATAAAGTTTTTACGGATTTGTACACAAATAAAAGTAGACACCCTGTATATTGTTTTATCATAGAATATAACTAAATCAACACCAGTGAGTATTATTGACAAGGAAATAATGATTTTTAATTTAAATAAATGCTTTATACAAAATAACTGTATTCTTGCTTTTTCAGAAGAATTGTTTGATGGCAGGAAATAAATATTTGTTTGGCCCTGTACAAACAAATAATTTATTTCCATGAAACAAAATTTTTTTCGGCGTATATTTTTTTATGTACGGCAAAAATAATTAGAAAATACGGCAATTAATGGCACTTACCTATGCCTCGATGTTATTTCTTTCTTCTCGTGAATTCTCGTGGACTGTATCTCGTACAAACATATTCTTTGGGATAAAATAAGGGTGAGGAAATAGATAGATTAAGGAAGTAAAGAAAAGTAGGAAATTTTAATGTAGAATTGCGAAAAATAGCGAGAGCGATATAGCTAGAGCACACGACACACTCGAGTCTAACTATCGAGCCGGACTCTCGGGACGAACTATGTTTTTAGGGTCGGGTTTTTTCTCAGTAAGTGCCACTTTTTCGCGAGTGATAAATTTTCAATAATTAATAGAATATTGCTAACAAACAAAAAAAAAAGATTATTATAATATATTCCCTTAAAACTACGTAGTGGTGCAGTAACATACCGCCCACCAAAACATACAATGTTTTCAGTACAATTATTGGTTTGGTAAAGGGCAAAGCTTTACCAAAGGCCTTTGAAATTGACCTTGAGAGGTTTTTACAGTTACTACGCGAATTATTCCGTCTTTACCAGGATGAGTTTCAATTATTCGACCTAACTTCCAATGCAAAGGTGATGTTATTTCATTTTTCAAAGAGCTAATGTGCCAATTTCAACTTTTCCTGAATTCTCAGTCCATTTATTGCGTTGTTGAAGAGTATGCAGATACTCGCTATGCCATCTTTCCAAAAATCTTGGTGTAATCGTTGTATTAATTGCCACCGGTTAAGTCGATTTATATTTAAATGGGTGAGGTCAGGATCAGGTAAATTTGTTAGAGGTTCTAACGTTAAAAATGCCCTGGTGTGAGAACGGAAAAATCATTAGGGTCACAACTTAATGCACAAAGAGGTCTAGAATTAAGTAATGACTCGATTTGAACCAAAATCGTGTAAAACTCTTCATAACTAAGAATTTGGTGTCCTATAACTCGAAATAGGTGAGTTTTAACAGATTTAATGCCTGATTCCCATAATCCTCCGAAATGAGGTGCTGAAGGGGGGTTAAATGACCATTGAATATTTTCCTTTTCAGCTGCGTTTTTCATATATTCCTGCAGTTCCCTGTGTGCACCAATAAAATTGCTACCACAATCGCTGTGGATAACACTGCATCGACCTCTTCGACCTATAAATCTTCTTAGAGCACAGAGAAAAGCCTCAGTCGATAAATCAGAGGCTAACTCCAAATGGATTGCTTTTGTAGCAAAACATATAAACAGGCATATATAGGCCTTTTGCGACCTTATTCCTCTGCCTCTGCCGAGAGTAATGAAAAAAGGTCCACCATAGTCAACTCCCACACAGGAAAATGGTTTGATTTGATTTATTCGTGTAGAGGGTAAGTTACCCATAGGAGGTTGGAAATGAGTAGGTTTCAATCGAAAACATTTGAGACAGCGAGAGAGCACTCGATGAATAGCTCGACGTGGAGATAAAATCCAAAAATTTTGAGCTAACAAACACTGTAGCGTTTGAAGACCAGGGTGCAAGTGTTGTTTATGAACGTCTTCAATTATGAGTTGAGTCAAACGATGGTCACGAGGTAAGAGAAGAGGATATTTTTTGTCATATGACAAATTAGAATAAGCGAGGCGACCGCCCACCCTAAGGAGACCATCTGCATCAATAAATGGATTCAATTTTCGTATACATTTAGGAAGTCGTATGCGATTTTGGAGATTTGCGATTTCATTACTAAATACTAAATGTTGAGTACGTTTTACAAGAATTAAAAGAGCTTCTTGTAATTGAAATTGAGAAATAGTACCATTCCTTTCGGAAGGGTGTTTCAAGTTATAGACAAAGCGAAGACAGTATGCTATTATACGCTTTATCTTCGAGAGAGAGGAGACATTTTCCAAAAGTTGATCCACATCATCTAACGACGCAAAAGTAGAGAATACCAACTTCTTTTCTTCAGAGGTAATACTAGAAGAGATATTAATTTTTGAAGATGGCTCAGACCAAGAAGTTTGGGGAGAAGCCAACCAAGAAGGTCCTGTCCACCAGAGAGGATAATTTATGAGTTCTGAAGGTAATAAGCCTCTAGAGGCGCAATCGGCAGGATTATCTTTAGATGAAACGTGATGCCAATTACATGGAGAAACTTTATCTTGAATATGGCTTATTCGATTAGACACAAACGTCTTCCACCGATGAGGGATGAGCGAATCCAGGTCAATGCGACCATAGAATCAGTCCAAGCATAGACTTTAGAAAATTTAATTTAGCGGAGAAAATATTCAAAACGTATTCGATCATATTTGATAGAAGAACTGCAGCACACAATTCTAAACGAGGTAGAGATATACGTTTTAAAGGTGCAACTTTCGATTTTGCGCAAACGAAAACAGTTTTAAAAATGTCATCACAAAGTGAAAATCTTACATAAATGACGGCAGCATAGCCCTTTTCAGAGCTGTCTGAAAAACCATGAAGTTCACAGAATGAAACCTGATTAAGATTAATTAGTCGGGGTAATTTTAAAGAAGAAATAATTGGTAACTCCTTTTTATATTGAAGCCAACGAGCTGAAATATCAGCAGGTACCGGTTGATCCCAATCAATACCTAGAGTCCATAAATATTGCATCATATATTTGGAGTAAAACGTTAACGGAGCGAGGAATCCTATAGGATCAAATATACGAGCTATTTCGGACAAAATTATACGTTTTGTGCAAGGTCTATCTAAGGGTTTTACATCGAAGAAAAAACAATCTAAAAGAGGGTCCCATCTCAGACCTAAAATTTTTATTGATGATCCCTCCAATGAGTCAAAATTTAAAGAGTTTTGGTGACAGTCCGATTCAGGAATATTTTGAAGAATGCGAGGTTGATTACTAGCCCACTTACGCAGTTCAAAACCACCCCTTTTAAGGAGTAATATCAACTGATTGATAAGATATTTAGCTTCATCAACGGTATCACAACCAGTGACAAGATCATCGATATACATATCATTTGATAAAATCTGTGAAGCAAGGGGAAAATTATTAGATTCATCTGAAGCAAGCTGAATGAGAACACGATTAGCTAAAAATGGAGAAGATGCTACACCAAAAGTGACCGTAACTAATCTATAGTCTTGAATAGGTTCGTTTGGTGAAAATCTCCAAACAATCCTTTGAAAATCTCTGTGATTTTCTTTAATTAAAATCTGTCGGAACATTTGCTTAATGTCAGCAGTGAAGACTACAGGATGTAATCTGAATTTTAACAGAATTGATACTATATCCCGTTGTAGTTTAGGGCCTATTAAAAGAGTATCATTAAGAGATATATTTGTGGAGCATTTAGCCGAAGCATCAAACACTACTCTTAGTTTTGTTGTGGTACTCTCGGGTTTAAAGACACAATGGTGAGGCAAATAAAAAGTTTTATTAGAGTTATTATTATTGATGACAGGTTCCATGTGTTTGGAGTCTAAATAATCTCTCATAAAGGTAGAATATTGCAAATAAAGATCTGGATTACTTAGGAGACGACGTTCTAAAGTATAGAAACGTTTAAGAGCTATATCACGAGACCCATCAAAACAAGGTTCATGTTCACGAAAGGGAAGAGAGACTACGTATCTACCAGAATTTTCTCTACTGTGAGTTTCTTTGAATACATTTTCGCACATAGAATCTTCTGGGCTGAGAACAGTCTTAAAGGGAATCTCTTCAATCTGCCAAAATTTTCTAAGGATGTTATCAACTGAATTATAAGAAGTGAAGAATGAATTAACTGATGATTTTGTGCAATCAATTTTACCTATTAGTATCCATCCGAATATGGTATTAAGAGCAGAGGGTTCAGAAGATTTACCATTTACACGACCATTCGTGAGAATCAAAGGAAATATGTCAGCTCCAAGAAGAATATCTATGGTTCCTGGAAGATAAAAGTAAAGGTCAGCCAGTTTTAGATTTTTTATATGTGACCAGTTTTCGAAGGATATACACTGGCTTGGCATATCAGCACAAATTTTGGGCAAAACTATGAAATTAACAGGCAGTGAAGGATTTTGTTGACCTTGAGGTCGAATGATACTGTTTACTGTACCTGAAGCATTTGAGGTCATTTGACCCAAACCATTGACTGAAAGGAATATTTTAGAGCGCACTAATCCGAGTTTATTGGCACAGTTTTCAGATATGAAACTAGCTTGACTAGCACTGTCTAAGATAACCCTAACTGACTGGCAATTTCCATGAACGTCCAAGATATCAATTACAGCGGTGGCCAAAAGAACAGTAGATTGAGAAGGTAAGACATTTGTAAGAGAATTAATTTGCGATGTAGAAGGAACAGAGTCGTTTTGAGAATGTGTTGGTACTGGGGAATCATTATTTGTTAATGGCAAATTTTTTGAAGTGCTTTCAAAGTGTAGCAAAGTATGATGTCTGTTTTTGCAAATTCTGCAAGAAGATTCTGATTTGCAATTTTTAGAAGTATGTTTAAAACCTAGGCAATTAGTACACCAATTATTCTTTTTAGCAATATCATATCTCTCATTTGGAGACTTTGAATTAAACAATGGACATTTATAAATCAAATGACTGTCTTGTTTGCATAAAGAACATGAAATGGGATTAGTATTAGTATTAGCAATAAATGAAGATGTAGACGAACACATCTTCTGCGATGAAGGTTTTCTACTAATTGTTTTATTTGGAGTTGTAAATGTTTTATTTTGAATGATAGCCACACTATTAATTGCTCTGCATTGGTTATCAACAAATTTAAAAGTGCTTCATATTTAGGTATATCAGTAGATGAGTGATGGATTTCAAATTTAGTTAATGTATCGGAATCAATTTTATTACTAAGTTTATGGAACAAAATAAAGTCTGAAAAATCATTCATTTCAAATTGTAAGTTTTTTAAAGCCAATAAATTATTTTTAAAAGTAGATAATAATTTTTTTAAAGCTTGAGGGGAGTTATTTGTAACCTTTGGCGCATTATTTATTTCATCTAAATAGTGAGTGGCAAGAGTACGCTTATTCTGATAATTTTGTACTAAATTATTATATGCAATAGGGTAATTATCATTATTCATTGTTATATTACTTACTATAGACAATGGCTCCGGTCCTAGAACTGTCATTAAATATTCGAATTTTTCAATATTAGTTAAATCTGAATTATCATGAATTAAAGCGTCATATAAGGATATAAAATTTGACCAATTTCTAACATGTCCATCGAATTTCGGTAAATCTAGTTTAGGTAATTTAACATTCGGACCTTTATTCAAAAGAACAGGCTGAACTTGAGTTCCAAATAGTTTATTATAATTAGATTTAACATTATAGTATTTAGTGTCGATTTCATTACGAATAACCTCCTCAGCTTCCAAGTCGAAATTATCTTGAATTGATAATATTGCCAACAAATTGAGATGATGTTCATTAAATTCTTTATACATATTTTCGATATCGTCATACCGTAATTTAAATATTGTGCGTGCCTCATTAGTTTCGGAATTATTTGATAAATTAAATAATTCTGTGATTCTATTAATAGCCAATACTCTATAAGTGCGTAGTTGTTTTATTTTATTAGCAGCAGCAGTCATAATGATTTATGTGAGAGTAGTATATAGAAATGCAAAGTATAATGAATCGCGAATGGACTATAGCGTTAAAAATATTCAAATACCTATAGCATTTGCCAATTAAATTGAGTAAAAATAATGAATATATTAACTGAGTTTTATAATAAGACTGAGAATTCAATCAAATGTTGAAAACGTGCACAGACAGTATTTAAAAGATGTTATAATTCTTAATTAACAAATCCTGGAAATGCGGAATATTTCTTTCAAATATAAAGAAGGTAAAAACGGCGAGTTTTTATTATAGAGCGTAAAAACGCGAGAGATCAAATAATTGTGATTGAAATCAATGAATATTAATATTAATATACATTAATGAAATTACTAGATTAGTTTATTTATGATAAGAGAATATACTATAATAATCGAGAATTTAAGAAACATCCGTTGGCTCGAAGAACCAAAATATATGTTATGTACGGCAAAAATAATTAGAAAGTACGGCAATTAATGGCACTTACCTATGCCTCGATGTTATTTCTTTCTTCTCGTGAATTCTCGTGGACTAGTTACCTGTTACATAGACATTGAGCCGACCCTGTGTTAACTGACCTACACCATAAGTGATAAAGTGCGGTAGAAGTGCTGACAATGATTCCTGTCGAAGTTTATCTTTTATACCGTATATTATCAATAACCTTATGTTAATTCCAGAAATTATCTATTGTTCATTGTTCCTAGTGCACGAGGCAATCTAGTAATTTGTATTACGTATGTTTCATGTATATATATATTTTTAGACTTTTTCAGCTTCAGTTCAGTTCAGTCTTAATCAAGTCAAAACGCTGTTAAAGATTTGAGCTAACTCTGTTTTGTTCTTAGTAAAATACCTGCTGTTAGTTAAATAAAACACAATTAGAAAGAACGAATATCTTTTTTTGGGTAGTTATTTTAATTAACAAGAGTAAAAGCTGAGTCCAAAACCAACCAAAGAAGCGGAGGTGCTTCTTCGAACCAAGAACTTCAAGAAGCTCAACGTAACTGGCGCAGTCGGTAGGATCTGATAGTCACTGTTTAGAAGAAGACATAGTGCCTTTTGGAAAGTGTTTTTCTACTGACAGGACTACTGCAAGTTAAGAGTGTTTCGAGAAGAGAACTGAATATTCCTTGTCGACATACGGGGCCATCTTCTAGGACACAAACCCAGAAAATTGGCTAGCAACCTACTGGAGGATCGAATATCCCTGGACAGGTTTAGAAAGAAAAAACAACAAAATCAAGCAATCACACAAAGCAAAGCTGCACACAAACAAGGTTAGTCATTTTTTCTCATAATCCATTTTTTCCTTCTCACCCCAACTTTTCACATTTTTTTTGTGTAAAATAATATTCAAAAATAAAACTTGTTTTTTATTGTTTGGAAATAAAAATTATTCTCTCAACAAATGGTTAATGTTTAGAAATATTAAAGAAACGTCAAAAACAAACAAAAATTTTAGACAACAAACTAGAGCTAGTAGAAGTATTAATTCTGAAGATTCTGATTCAGATTTAGATAGTGTTATCCAAGATTTATCTGCGATTAGATTAGAATACGAAAAATCTAAAGGAAATAATAGTGACAATATGGCTCGTGAAATAAATTATCAGCAATTAAAATTATTTTTAGATATTATTCCAAATTTTAGTGGAGACCCATGTGAATTAAATAATTTTATTGGAGCTTGTGATGAAACATTTGTACAGTATGCTAACGAATCTGAAGTTATAAAAAAATTAATTTTTAGAGGTATAATTGGCAAACTACGAGGCAAAGCATTAACTTTAATTTCAAGTAGAATTGAATTAGACACTTGGGACAAAATAAAAGAAATTTTGAAAGTTTCTTTTACTGATCAAAGGTCATTTACTTGTTTACTTCATGAACTTCACAGTTTGAAACCAAATCCTAAAGAAAGTCCTTATAATTTTGGTATTCGTTGTCAATATACTAGAAGTTTAATTTTTTCATCTTTTAATAATGATAATACAATGGACCATGTACAAAAATTGCTCAAATTTCTAATATTGAAAAATTAATTTTGGTAACATTTTTAAAATATCTTCCACCACAAATTCAAACCGGTGTTAGACTTAAAAATCCAGATTGTTTAGAAATAGCAATGCAATACGTAATAGAAGAAGAAAATTTTAATTCTATTGTAAATGAAGGAAAGAGAAATTTAAATCAACATATTCCATCTCCAAATATTAAAGCACCTGTTCAAAAATATTCTCAAATTCAACCTACTCTAAGTCAAACATTTTCACATAATAATTCACAGTTACAACAACGATTTCATGAACAAAATAAAAAAATATTTCCTAGTCAACCAATTCAAATAACTCCAAAACAAGTACCACAAAAATTTTACCCAAATCAACAAGTATTCGGTAAACAAAGTACATCAACAACCAACGTCTGGAAACCCAAAAATCAAATACCTACTTATAAACCTACTCCTATGTCAACAACATCTAGGCAAACAACTACTCAACCTTATCAGTTTAAACCCCAATCGAGACCGACATTTATGGCAGAAGAATTACACAACATTGATGAAGAAATTTATACTGAAGCAATTGAAGAAAATCCAGCAGCATATGGTTATGAACAAGAAGAATTACCCATGCAAGACCAAGAAGGTATGGAACCATATACAGAAGAACAAAATAACGATGAAGAAAATTTTATCCACCTAGCCTCTGGACAGAAAATCACTTAGAATTAAATCATATTATAGATCAACGCAAATTGCCATTTATCGAAATTTCAGGATTTCATAGACCTTTACGTTTTCTTATTGATTCTGGTAGTCATATATCTTTAATGAACCCTGTTTTAGTAAATTTATATTTCCCAGAGTGCATCATTATAAAACCAAGTTTAATAAAAACATCTTGTGGTCAACAAACAGCAAAATTTGAGGCACATATCCCAGTTTTTAAAGAATTTCAAGCAAATGGAAAAATTATTTTTACTTTATTTGACTTTCATCCGTTTTTGATGGATTAATCAGCTTTACAGACTTAAAAATATGGGATTTGAATTGGAATTTACAAGAAGGATATCTACAGAGAAATAATTTGAAAATTCCTGTACGACAATGTTCTTCCTTCAGAATATGAACACTTTAACATCACTGTTAATGAAAATGAAATTTTAAGAACCAAAATTCCAACCAACGCTGTTACCGATGAATCATATTATATCCCAGAAACAACAATTAATAATCACTGTTTTAAATCGGAATTTATCAATTATAAAATTGATTATATTAAAGGTAAAAATAATGTCGTTGCAGACGCGCTATCTAGAAATCCTTCAGATAATGTTTCTTTGATAAACGAAATAGGTGATATTGATAATGTCATTCAAGAATATTTAAACTATGAAAATAATGTTACAACAGCACATTCTGCAGATGAAATTCCTCTACTTAGTTTTCCTTATACAGAAAAACCTTTAAATCATTATAAACATCAAATGATTATTAAAGTTTCAGAATCATCCCCTGTACCTAATTGTATTAAAGAAAAGATTTTTGATAATCAGAGATTTTACATAAATATTAGAAAAATCATATAGATGAAGATTTAGAACAATTTATAGCTAATCTCGATAATAAACTTACATATTATTTATATTTTCCTGACAAACAACATGAAAAATACTTTATAAAAATATACAAGAAAAACTTATTAGAATTCAATCAAAATTAATAATTTGTTCTTCAAAATTAACTGATATATGTACAGATTCTGAAAAACAAGACAAAATGAATTATCATCATATTTATAAAACTGGTCATAGAGGTATTACAACTACAATTGACTCTCTAAACAAAAATTACTATTGGCCTAGCATGACTAAAGACGTTAATAACTATGTCAATAATTGTGTCATATGTCAAAAATCTAAATATGAAAGACAACCTAATAATTTTGAATTTCAACCAATTCCTATAGGTACAAAACCTTTTGAAAGAATTCATATCGATACCTTGTCAGTATCTAAAGAAAAATTCTTAACGATAATTGATACTTTTTCAAAATTTGCGCAAGCCTATCCAATTTTAGGAACAAATTCTATAAATGTCCTTGACGGATTATTAACTTTTATATCACATTATGGACTTCCTCATACAATTGTTTGTGATAATGGTGTGGAATTTAATAATCAAAATTTCCTAGATTTTTGCAAAATTCATAAAGTAAATATACACTTTACTACACCAAAAAATCCGAATTCAAATAGTTACATTGAAAGATTTCATTCTACATTGTTGGAACAAATTAGAGTTAAAACGCAACAAAATCCTAAAGAATCTTTAAATAACTTAATAAAATATTCACTATTACATTATAATAATTCCATACATTCAGTACAAACTTCACTCCTTTTGAGATCGTTTCAGGACATTTCAATACTAAAGATCCTTATGATATTGAAGAAAAAGATATAATCTGTAAATATGTGTATGACCATAAAGAAAAATTAAAAGGAAAATATCAACAAATCAATGACGATATAAACAAAAAAAAACTGATAAATTGGAAAAAATTAACGCAGAACGGAAAGAACCAATGACAATATCAGAACAAGACCAAATTTATCATAAAGAACAGACAAGAGATAAATTAGCAAATAAATTTTCCAAAATTTCGCCTGTAGCTCAAACAAAAATAAGGTGAAAACTGAAACATCAAAATATTCTAAGCATAATTTAAAGAAACGTAAAAAATATTAATTACTAATGTTTTATTTCCAGATGAGGATATTGATCATTTTCTCGTTTATCCTTATCCATAACTTAAATAATGCAGTTATTCAAAAATTAACCAACCCTATTTTACCAATGAACTTGGAAAATTCGAGAATTATTATAAGTAAACATACATTCGTCAGTTATCTAGATATTTCTGAACTGAATAAAATTAAATCTAATTTACAAGAACAAGTAAATTTTATTATTGAAAGAAAAAATTTTACTGATATGTCAGACAAACTAATAAAACAAGCACAATCACTGTTATTTCAAAATGATCATTTATTAGAAACTATTTTCCCTAACATGAGACACAAACGTGGACTGATAAATCTTGGTGGTAAAATATCAAAATGGTTATTTGGCACACTTGATTCTGAGGATGGAAAAAGAATCGATACTATATTAGATTACCTTAACAATAATGATCACTTACTTAAAGATGAAATTAATAATGAAATTTCTTATTCAAAGGAATTTATGTCAAAAACAAATCATAGCCTTTTTCAAATCAAATCAAACATCTTAACTATAAAGAGTTTAATCGATAAATACCAGGATAGTATAAATGAAATTAATACTTTGGAATTAATTATTAATTGCCTAATAACTCTACAGAACCAATTAAATCAAATCGTTAATGCTATAACATTTGCTACTCTTAATAAAATTCATCCAACTTTGCTTTCTATAGAAAATTTGAATATTATAATAAATAAAATGCAAAACTTATACTCACTAAATCAAATTGCTCAATTCAAAAGTAAACACAGTTATTATATGTTTTTGGTATTCAACTATTATATAAAGACGAGAGAATAATTTTCTTGATTCATTGTCCAATTTTAATGACTACTGCGTTTAAAACATTTTTTTTGTATCCTGTTCCTATCCAGAATAAAATAATCCCCCCTCAAAAACCATATCTTATCCTTAATGAGAAAAATGAACTCTATCAATATCAAGAAGAATTGTGTGAAAAGATCGAAGATACCTTTTATTGCCATAATCATCTTCAAGCCGAAGAAGATTGCATAGTCTATATTATTTTGAAGAATGAAGCCAAAAACTGTTCTACTGTTATGTCCATGTAGAAAAGATGATTGCAAATCAAATTTCTCCCCAAAATATTTTGTTAACTACACCTTCCTACACAATAATTACGGAAGGATATTCCATAGAAAAACATCAAGAACTTCAACCTGGAAGTTACCTAATAACAATTCCTGAAAAATGTCATTATACTATTAATCAAGAACAGTTTTCTTCCGAAAATGAAGATCTTTCGCCTGTTACAATTATTGAACTTCCATCATTGGATGTATCCAAGTTGAGAGGACGATCAAATAAAATTAAACTTAATAGCATGGATATCGAAGAGCTTTCTCATTTGGCAAAGAAAATGAATAATCATCATGAAATAGCTTTACCTGTGGAGCCAAAGGAAAATCATCCCATACCAACCTGGCTTCTTATTATTATTTGCTTTCTCATTTGTGCTATCACCTATATTGGAGTAACATGCTACTATAGAAACTGTTACCCTTACCCAATCAAACTATTTAGAAGGAAGAAAAATCCGAATGAGGCCTCTTCTCTTAATGATGATCAACCCAGCCAACCAGTCCAACCCTAGGTTTCCATTTTAGGCGGGAGGAGTTACCTGTTACATAGACATTGAGCCGACCCTGTGTTAACTGACCTACACCATAAGTGATAAAGTGCGGTAGAAGTGCTGACAATGATTCCTGTCGAAGTTTATCTTTTTATACCGTATATTATCAATAACCTTATGTTAATTCCAGAAATTATCTATTGTTCATTGTTCCTAGTGCACGAGGCAATCTAGTAATTTGTATTACGTATGTTTCATGTATATATATATTTTTTAGACTTTTTCAGCTTCAGTTCAGTTCAGTCTTAATCAAGTCAAAACGCTGTTAAAGATTTGAGCTAACTCTGTTTTGTTCTTAGTAAAATACCTGCTGTTAGTTAAATAAAACACAATTAGAAAGAACGAATATCTTTTTTTGGGTAGTTATTTTAATTAACAAGAGTAAAAGCTGAGTCCAAAACCAACCAAAGAAGCGGAGGGCTTCTTCGAACCAAGAACTGCAAGAAGCTCAACGTCACTGACTGTATCTCGTACAAACATATTCTTTGGGATAAAATAAGGGTGAGGAAATAGATAGATTAAGGAAGTAAAGAAAAGTAGGAAATTTTAATGTAGAATTGCGAAAAATAGCGAGAGCGATATAGCTAGAGCACACGACACACTCGAGTCTAACTATCGAGCCGGACCCTCGACGAACTATGTTTTTAGGGTCGGGTTTTTCTCAGTAAGTGCCACTTTTTCGCGAGTGATAAATTTTCAATAATTAATAGAATATTGCTAACAAACAAAAAGATTATTATAATATATTCCTTAAAACTACGTAGTGGTGCAGTAACATATTTTTTTATTTTAATTAAAAAATAGTTACAAACGTATTGGATAAAGTATTTTTTTACCATTAAGGAAGATATAACAAAAATAAATAGTTTTTTGGACTTCATACGGCTTGATGGGTAAATGACTAATCCTTATCTGTCACAAATGACATTAGCAAACAAATCTCGTCTCCTAAATGCATAATTGATCAAATGCATCACTACGGTGAGATAGTAAAAACAGTTAGTCATTCAACAGCTTCTGCTATGCTAAGTTTCATTTAGTACGTCCATACGAAACAGGTACTGAAAATTTATCGTAGAATACAAAACGATCTTGTCGCATTGCTCATATTTTATTATAGATAACGTAACGTTATAGCGAGTATTTTTAGATAAAATAATGAATAAACCATGTCGGGAGCCGGAAATATTTTTATTTCGAAAATATATTTGAATATATAAAAAAATCAAGTTAATGACTAACAGAAGCGTACGCAGTAAGTTTAATTAAACAAATCAAGGTCGCGAAGAAGACATAATACATTTTTAAGTTTAAATTTAACGATGATGAAGTAATTACCATCGAATCAAGCGAAAAACAATTATCAGCCATATAACCATTAGTTTTAATGTAAATCCGACGGAGGTACGAGAAAGATGCGTAAAATAAAACATTCTTAATCGGTGATAATCAGAATTATGTGATTATTAGCTATTATAATTTAATTTAATGACATGTTGTTTGTGTTTATGGCCTGCCAGCAATATTAAATCATATATTATTTTGAAATTTCCAATAATAGTAGCATAAACATTTACCAATGACCTTAAAACATAATTAAATACAATGAATCCGCAACAACAGGTTACAGGGAATTTCTTTTTTTTACTAATTTATGGCATATAGGTATCTCTTTTATTCAAATTTAACAAAAATAAAAATTATTAAGACGTATTCAGCTATTTTGATCAGAGATATTCCCAGACATCATCGGAAACTTGATAATTTATAATTTTTTTGTACACGCTCTTCAAAATAATAACTTTAGATACTAAAGACAATCCGCAAAATGCTACTTTAGCGGACACAAAAAGAAAATAATAGGCTACTGTTAAAGCTGAATAGAATAGATTAATTATATATGAAATTGAAAATTACAATGTCTGTCATATTTGAAGCTTGTTGTCGGAAAATGACAACCCATATCTAGTTGCTTCTATTAAAGTCGTAGAATTATCGTGAGATTGACGTAGACGATGAACAATTACTGCTTTTTTGGTTTTTAGGCTTTCACGGCCGTTGCTATTATTTGATATATAGTGATTTTCCGGGTTGTTATGCCGTGGCCTCGGTAACTGGTCGCTGTCAGTAACAAAATTCAAGTTCACATCCCTAGTTTTAACTGGGATTCTTTTACCTGCCCTGGTTGTTCTCGGGCTAGGCTTTCTCTGGGCCCGCCCAGGCTACTATTGTTGGTATTACGACTACTACGGTCGAAACCGTTCTTCGGATAATGGTGGTCTCCCTCTGTAGCTGGTCGCATCCCATGCTTCCAAAAGTTTCGCCGCTCTTCACTGTCGGCATCTTCAGTGGTGACTCGGACACGACAGGAACCAAAATAAATATATGGGCGGGCGGGCCCAGAGATACCAATGGCGGGTCTGCTCCCACAGAGCCTAGCCCGAGAATAACCAGGGCAGGTCAAAGAATCCCAGCTAAAGCTAGGGATGTGCACATTAATTCTGTTACTGGCAGAGACCAGTTACCGAGGTCACATAATAACAACCCGGAAAGTCACCATATATCAATTACCGCTTTCTGTTTCTCCCAAAATTAATTTTGATTTCTTCTTTTTCTTCTCGACCGAGTCTTCTGTATAGCTCTTAGCAACTGATTTGTTAACAAAGTTAGCAGACGTTCGTCTGAAACCATATAGATTTAGGAAGAGGGAGATAAGCCAAAGACTATTGCGCATCCTGCCAATTTCCCACTCCTCTCACCCACCAATCACAGACATCAATTTGAATGATGCCGCTTCTTTGATCATTGTTAGTGGATGTACACTGATACAAATAATTGTAAATTTTCCCATGAAGCATAAATGCAAAAAAATACAAAATCCATAGTGTATTACAAGAATCTCCATGTTAATATCGTACATTTACATCTTTCAGGTAAAATTACATGATTTTTTCTAACATAAAATACATAATAACGTTGTAAAATTACATTCTGGTGTGTTATTTCACACTATTGACCTAGACAATAAATAACCAAGAATCCACCGTGTGTACACTGATAAAAATTACTACTTATGAATATACATTTTTTCATTGTAAAACCGTATTTTTGGACAAATCAAATATAATTTTACATTTTAGAAAAAATCATGTAATTTTACGTGAAACATGGAAATATACAGTATTCACATAGAGATTTTATTTATTTTTATTTTACAGTACAAGGCGACCCAACACAATGAGGTGACATTGCAATTTACAGGGTTGCGCGGAAGATACAAAAGAATTTAAGCGTACAAAAAACTTGGACTAAACTAAAGCTAACTTAAGTGAGCTACAGGGAACAAAGAAAGAAAGAAAAAAAAAGAACAATAGTATAACAAAAAAATACAAAGTGGAATACAAACGATTAAATATTAATCTAATTAAAAGTCTCAATAGCTAAACGTCTAGATGACGACAGTGAGAGAAAATATATCAATATGGTTGAAATATAGATTACAGTTTTGTTGCAATTGGCGAACAGGTGAATTACTAGCAGAATTCGTATGAAACGTTGGATAATAAAAAAAGTGGCATGATCTGGATGAATAATGTACAGTATTAATCATTAGTTTTTGAAGGATGTAACTACAGTCGATGGCGCTATTAAAAATTTTATGAGTAAAAATTAAATACGTAACACATCTTCTTTCACTTAATTTAAGTAATCGGTAAAACTTAAGATTATTATCATAAGTTTCGAAAAGCAATTGTCGATTAAATCTAAGATTTAGGTGGTAAATGAACTTCATTTGAATCTTCTCTATTCTAGAGATTCTCATAATACAGTATGGATATGGTATTTTTTACATTACTGTATAATGTGAATAAAGTGTAAATTTACAATCAATTTTATCAGTGTAGTTTGAAATTATTGACTTACGTGCCAGGTCCGTATGTAACACAATTTGATAACAAGTAATTTATTGTTCTATTATGTGTGTATCGACGGTATGTCCTAAATCCGCGTAAAAAAATAAAATGCAACATGGTACCTCCATATACTGCTTATATTGAAGACTCTTTTATCTCATACTTATTCTCCGCTATTACTAAAAAGGAAACCTACACTGGTTCAGGAAACAAAAGCAGTGGGATGTTCGTATTCAGTTGCAGTTATATCTGTTGCATAGATTTGTAGTCTATAATTTATTAACTAACGGGAAGGACGTTAATTTATAATCGAGCATATTCAATACCACAAAGGGGACATTTTTGAAAACGGATTAGTCCAAGAGCGACTTGGCTTATTGTTTAATCAAGATCGACTTGTGAAAGGTATTGTTTTCACATTTTAGAGTAAGCTCGAATGAGAGTTACAGTGCAGATCAAATTCATTGCTTCCTTATTGGAAGTTACCGTTGTTTGTTGCCACCTACTGAAGTATTTTAAACATTACAAATAAAAATGTAAAAGTTTGTAATTTGAACTGCAGGTAGTACGTGGGTGTTATGGTATCGTGGTTCATTAATCTGAGCTATATCAGATTTCGATTTCAATTGGTAGCTGAGATAAATCAATACATGGATATGATCCTTTATTCACTGCGAAAATCTTTATTTGTGTTTTTTCGCGATACATATAATGTCATTAAAATATACAGGGTGTCTCTAAAGGGCCTGTACAAAACACTAGTACAAATTCCTGAGGCTAAAATATAAAGATTTAGCCCAATTTACCTTACAAAAGGCAGGATGCCAAAATTATTTTGTTAAAATCTTTTGTAAATATTTATCTTAATAATAGCATGATTTGCACGAAATTTGGTACCAGCAGCACTTCGCCTACATCTTTATAACTTTTTTGTACCTCGGTATATTACATTTCTAGATACAAATTCTTATTCTTTGGCATCTTTTGTCCAAGAAAGGTATACTTAGTAGAAGTCGCTTCGAGCAGCCATTTCTGAAATAATTAAATTTAAATGTTGCATACTGAAACTCACAATGAGTTAACACGAGTTAACAATGATAAGTAGTAGCGTCATTAATACTAATCTCGTCCTTTTTCCTTCTTCTGGTATGTCGCAGGGCTCTAATCTAGGACCCCTATTGTTTTTGTTCGTTATTAATGATCTTCCTGACCTGGTCTCGTATCGACTATATTCTACCATGAATTTTCTTTCAGTCTGTGTCGTACTTTAAGCTTACATGGATCATATGTTGGAATGGTGTGAACATAACCATATGTCGCTTAATTTTTCTAAATGTAATGCAATGCCATTTTCTTGAAAAGTTAGCTACCTATATTATCTATAGCTATTATATTGAGGATTACCTATACCAGCAACCGTGTTATTTTAGCTAACGGTTTGGGAATACCTTTGACAAAAATATGTTGCCAATCATAATAATATTATTTCTAGTGTACTGCACATGTATGGATTTATTTACCGTATTTTTATATATTTTTAGGTATTAATAATATTGTGTGAAACTAACTACTCAGTGGACAAAAGCCCCAACCTGCATTGAATTACACCCACAATATCTACCCATATATTCCTTATTATAGAGTGTTTCATTAAAGCAGGTTAGTAAATTTATATAGATTATTTTCTTTAGATAATTATTGAATAGAGCTTTGTCTGTGGAATTGTTCATTAGCATACCTAGATGTTTGGTATCAGAGAACATACATATGACTTCATTGATCAGAATTGTAGGAGATTTGATTTATACTAGCTTAAAATACCTTTCTAATACAGTAAAAAATTATTTACCATAACTGCAGAGATTTAAAAAATGTGAAAACAATTTCAATTCTGTTTTCTTCCTCAGTTAGATCTAAGATATAATGTGCATTGCGAAAGATTGTAGTTAGTACAAAGAAAGTTTCTGAAACACCTAGCAGTTTCCCAAGTTCGCTTTTACCAATCTATAGGATTTGACCACACAGTTATTATTCTTCATTGTTTCCGTTTGTAAACATTAATTATACGTCAATGACAAAAGTGTTGTAATCTATATAAATTAATTCAAATGAAATACACTACTAGTTTCATTCTAACATGCAATATATAGTAATACAACCTAAGAAAAATTATTTTAATATTTTACGAATAAATTAGAATGTTTGTAGAAGAGTTCCAAAAATAACAAGCAGCAATTCCTAGCCAATTTGTACCATTTGAGCTTATGATTAAAAATAAAAACTTGGTAATATTTTTCCTTGAAACTCGCTATTGGTTGGAAATTGTCTGTGTTTCTAAGAACGATAGAAAAATGCAATCCCCAACCAACTAGAATTTTTTGAAATACTTGTTTCCATTTGAATCAAGTGCGTATTAGTCACCGTGACATTATGTATGATAATTTTAATGTAAGGATTAACATTTCGAAATATATAACAAGAAAATGCTTCATGGCCGCTCGTCTGTCCGCTCATAAAGCAGAAGATTTATGACGCCTTAATGGTCTCAGTTAAATGCATGCAGTTAATTTTGTTAACTCTGTAATTTGAAGTTGAAAGTGCACTTTTTTGGTGTAGCAACGTTTCCAGTTTATTCAGAAGCAATTAAATTCAGTTGCATACAAAATTAACGTTTATGATACTGCAAAGTACCGATTGTTTATAGATAGGTTGTAGCTGCTTGCCAAAATGAATTTTAATTCTAATGCAACCCAGTAAAACAAAGAGATAATTTTTTAAATCATATAAATCCAACAGATCTTCTACGTTCTCTCTTCTATTTGAATCAAATAAAAATAGTTATTTGTGGTATAAGTGACATTTTATTTTGAAACACGACGCCGAAAGCGTTCGAACAAAATAAATGCACTATTAGCACTTACATCATACACCATATTTTGTTGAAAGTCAAAGCAACAGTACGAGTTTTCGTACAATAGTTTCTTGAGGTGCAATCTGAAAAAAGTTACTGGCAAGTTCAGTGAAAAAATGTTTTTGGCACCAATATATGGAAACCGTCAACACTGGTCAAATTACTCCATGGTGAAGGTGATGATGAACATAAAGAATCAGGAAATAAGCAAATATTACAAGCCTGTTGCTTTTTTAAACAAATGGGCGAAGGATATCGGCCGAAAAAGTTGAAAGTATTGACTAGGGAATAAATTGACAAATTTCTCGTAGAAGCGCAGGATAAAACAATTGTCGAGAGTTTTGTCGCGAAGAACTGTGCAACTTGAGATTCAATAATATCGAAGATTTGAAAACTGTGTAACGAACTTTCAACTACTTTTTGTAACTTTGGCAACACTGGTATATTTGGAAAAGTCTGCGGAAGATCCAGAACACCTACTAGTTCGTGCCAATAATTTCCTTTGCTATTTCCGCTTTGTTGGACACTGAGTTTTCAATAAAGACTTCAGCAACAGTGGTTGATTACCACCATGGAGCTTAATATTAGTTATACCTGCTCCAGCGTCGGTTAATAAAGTAGCTGAAGAACGCCGAAAACAATGCCCAGTATATTCCTTTGGGTTTGGTAATTTAAGATAGTTTGCTATTTTGTACGGAATCTGACCCAACGTATTTTTTCCAACCACTTGCTTGAGTATTTATTATTGTAATTGTAATATATAAAAAAACATCGATGCTTAGTATCCGGTTGACGAAGAGACGCATATCTTCTGTGCATATCCAAGTATCTTGGTGGCTTGATTTCATTATCAATTATACTAAGCATGCGCCGTATTTTAGTCTTGAATTATTTTATAGTTACTAGCAAAGTTAGGTATCTAATATCATTTATTGCTATGTTACATAACCCTTCTCTACGACAAGTTCCACATATGCCAACAATCAGTGCCACCTATTTAAAGAAAATAATGTAGATACATTTTATTGTACATTTGAAGATGACAACTTACCTTGATCATCAAAAATATTTTATCGGGGGCATCTCTCATAAAAGTATCAATTTCCTTTCTAATCAATATTTTTGACTTCTTCGGTTTGTAACCATCATTTTTTCTTTGTAAGAATATTATTAATCTTGATTATTTGGTAATGTCGATGTTATGATGTAAAAGTACCTTTGATTTTAACATAATAATACGACCAATTGCCTACTTAACCTCTTGATAAATAAATAACTATTAACACCAGTGCCTTAAAGTAACATTTTAGATGCTGACAGCTTGCGTTAAAAATTATGCCTTTGCTGTAATTTGCAGAAAAAATATTTTTAAAGTATGCCATATATTCTACAATTCTAGACATGTAGAGGAGACAGTTCAGTTAAATGCTAATATTCCTCTTCCTTCTCGTATGTACAAGGATAGTAACGTAATCTGGCTCAAGACAATCAGCTTATACGAACGCCTCCTGTATTCACTTCTTAACATAAATTTCCTCCAGACTAGACAAACCCCGTCGTCACCAATTAAGTACGAAATTCGGAAGTGGTACTTACACCAAGCGAATGTGTGTTAGACATCACAGTGTCCTTTGTACCGAAGTAATTCAACTCATTTGTTTGTCTGAATTATCGTAATCTAGGTCTTTTATCAGTCGCTTGAGTACCAGCTTATGTGTATTAAAACCCTCGCAGTTTCCTCAACTAACTATTATGCGCCTGCAAAATGGAACTCGTATTCGGTTGGCAAACCTTTATGCCCGTTTCTTGTTAAATGTTTGTTATTACTGATTTCGTGTAGCGCTGTTCAGTGTGGGTATAAGCACAGATAAATATTTATCTGCGGTATAAGACAAACAGAGCGCAATTTCTAATGTCATGGAAATATACAGGGTGGTTTTTAGGCTTTCACGGCCAGTGCTGTAATTTGATACATAGTGGCTTTCCGGGTTGTTGTGCCGTGACCTCGGTAACTGGTAGCTGCCAGAAACAGAGTTAAAATGCACATTTCTAGCATTAGCCGGGATTCTTTTACCTGCCCTGGTTGTTCTCGGGCTAGGCTTTGTGAGGACAGACCTGCTATCGGTGTCTCTGGACCCGTCCATGGTGTACTCAGTCGCGGCGAAGCTTTTGCAGAGTCACCACTGAAGATGCCGGCAGTGAAAAGCGGCGAAACGTTTGGAAGCATGGGATGTGACCAGTTACAGCGGCGGCTACGGAACGCTTCGGTGGACCGCCATTATTCGAGGAACGGTTCCGCCCGTAGCAGTCGTAATACCAACAATAAGAACCGAAATCAATATATGTACGGGCCTAGAGACACCGATAGCGGGTCTGTTTTTCCCCCCACAGAGTCTAGCCCGAGAACAACCAGGGCAGGTAAAAGAATCCCGGCTAATGCTAGGGATGTGCATTTTAACTCTGTTTCTGGCAGCTACCAGTTACCAAGGTCACGGCACAACAACCCGGAAAGTCACTATGTATCAAATATACAGGGTGTTGCAAATTAGTAGGTCAAGCCGTTAACCATCTTTGAACAAAAATAATGGGGCTTTTCTTATGCCACTTTTCATTTTGAAGCTCCATTTTTAAAATACAAGGCGTCAAAATGAACATTTTGAAAATGATTTTTATTGATAGCTCCGGTGATTTTAGAGTTATTTGTTTGAAATTGGCACATATTTTGTATCTTAAGTCGGCACACTTCCTGCGTAATTTTGGTCTAAAACATCAAGGCATGAACGGAGAAAAGGGGGGTTATAGAACCCATGAAATTCCCAATTTTTTTTTGGTTACACCTATGGCTTCGGAATATTTTTAGATAGAGCGTGTTTTTATTCTATTTTGTTCACTCTTATAAGATTTTGATTTGAGGATCAGTTTACGAGATATTGCAACTTTTTTTACATGTGCTAGGTGTGGCACATAAATATCGCTTAAAAAATTAACAAACTAAATGTTCACTATTTGTGCCACCTTCACTCACGTGGGGCTATTTTAATTAGAGATTAACGAATATTCTGGAAAATATGTGATTTCAGCCTAAAGTGCTTTCCACCTCGTATAATTCGTTTCCTTAGGTTAGTATAAAAACCATGTAAACGAAATCTTTCATAAAACTCCCAGAGTGTCCAACGGGTTGAAGTCGGGGAAAGATTTCATTTAGGTAAATGTTTCTGAACATTTTGACCGTACTGCGGAGCAGTGGCGTAGCGTGGACTAATCTAGACGTGGGCGAAGTCACATCAGCGAGGCCCTTTTCTTCCGCCATTGGATGTTGAATGAACTGAATATTGTGACACATAATAGCTACATGCAAGGTCACAGTGTGCATCAATTTTGGTTAAAATATTTTCATACAATCGGGAGAAATTAAAAAAATCTAAATTTAAAAAAAAATTAAATTTTACAAAACATTTTTAAATGCTGTATCTTGAAAACAAAAGGCGATCGGACATTAGTGTTTTATTTATTATTTTCTGGACCTCTATCGCGTGATACTATGCATTATAGTTTTTTCAATGTCACTATACGTATATATTTTCAAGAAAAAAGTGGTGAAAAATCAGAAAGTTTGTTTACAAAATTATTAATTTATGATGAAACTAGTTGTTTATTCGTAGCGATCTTAATTCCTCTTTAAGGAATGTTTAATAACTACTTGTGCTACTGCACCACATCTGTGAGTACTTTATTGTACTCTTTTTCTTCTCGAAGGACCAGGAACAGACCGTAACATCTATTCCAATAAAATACTGTACTTTGTAATGAAGTATATAATACCAAAAAAAGAATTTATACAAGAAATATAGCGTGTGTACACCCTTTGGTTATTGTGAAGGAACTGCTGCTACTCGACTCAGCAATTTCTTATATAGGGTTACAATATTACCTAATTCTTACCCTAATTTTATTTACAACTTTACTTAAGATTAAATAGTTAGAATCGTAAACAAAATAAGAAGCTTAAGATTATATTAGAACTTAGTATTAAATTATATACAGGATAATAAATTTAAACTAGGTGATACTTAGGCAGGGTTAAAGGTAAATTACGGGAAAATCCCGTCTGCAATGTCCAGGTAAATTGAACATGCCGCCCGCCTTGAAATGTCGTGCTTTCAACTAAATATAGATTATTAAATAAGTAGAAATTTTTAATCCTAAAAATATTTGTCAATAAATGGGCAAGGCACACACTTTTGTCACTGGCCGTTTTATGATGCCACTTGTAGTTTTTATGGACACAACACGAGTTATCCCATCCGTTCCAGGGTGCAATTCCATTATGCGTCCAATTTGCCATTTAAAGGTGGGTTGGTTGTCTTCTTGAATGACAACGAGCATGCCAACCTTCAGAATATCTTGAAATTTTTGTCGCCACTTGGTCCTAATCTGTAATTCGTTTATGTATTCTCTGCTCCATCGTCTCCAAAAGTGCTGAGTCACCTTTTGAATGTGCTGATATTTGCTGAGGCGGTTGTCAGGAAACTCCAATAGACCGGGCTCAGGTACAGAAGTAATTCTTCTCCCAATCAGGAAATGTGCCGGAGTTAAGGGTTCGGGGTCATTGATGTCTGTGGATAAGGAGCTTAAGGGACGGGAATTCAAAACTGCTTCTATTTGCGTTAGCAAAGTGTAATATTCTTCAAACGTCAAATTTACATTGGAAGCTACCTGTTTCATGTGAAATTTAACTGATTTTACTCCAGCTTCCCAGAGACCACCAAAATGTGGGGAACGAGGAGGTATAAAGTGCCACGAAGTATTATATTGATTTAATGAATACTGTAAATGCCTTTGAATCTCTTTATTACTTAAAAATTATTTAATTCTGTCAGTTCATTATTTGCACCTACAAAGTTTGTCGCATTGTCAGAATATATATTTAAAGGTTGTCCACGCCTTGCCATGAATCTGCGTAAGGTAGCTAAAAATGCTTCGAACTAAGTTCTGTAACTAACTCAATGTGCACTGCTTTAGTTACGAAACATACAAAAATACAAATATACGTATTTACTAATTTAGATCCTCGTCCTATTATCTTTTATTAAAATAGGACCAGCGTAATCTACACCACAATTGTAAAAAGGCGGGGCAGGTTCTAAGCGTCCTTTGGGTAAATTACCCATGAGTGGATTATCAAATTTTGGCTTAGCTCTAAAACATTTTACGCATTTATAGATTACGTGTTTTATTGTACGCTTTCCGAAATTGGCCAATATTTATCCCGTAAAGACGCTAATAAGAGGTTTGCGCCACAGTGTAATAAGCGTAGGTGCTCATTTTTTATTAATAAATACGTAAGTTCATGTGAAGGAGGTAGTATAATTGGGTGCTTTTTAGAGTAATTAAAGTTTGAATGTTCTATTCGACCTCCAACTCTCAAGATCTGATCCTTATCAAGAAATGGGTTGAGTGTTAATAAACTACTCTTCGTGCTTATTGGTTTATCTTTCATTAAATCATTTATTTCGGAAAAAAATACCTCAGATTGTGCAATTTTAATTAACCTTGTCAAAGCAATTTCCAATTCATTTACTGATATAGGGCCATATAGTTTTTTACTGGCAGGTTGGGTATTATTTATAAATCTGAGGCAATAGGTGGTTATGCGTTTTAATTTATTCAAACATGAATATTTAGAGAGAATATCACATTTTTTGATCTGTGTGGCTATAGTTACCACAGTTTTAGCTTCCAATAGGTTATCTTTAAATTTTTCATTTATTATTGGCCATTTTGAATGCTCCTCAATCAACCAGGATGGCCCATTCCACCACAGTTGAGCGGATTCAATTTCTTGCGGGTACAAACCACGTGATATAAGATCCGCTGGATTTTCATTAGTTTTTACATGCCGCCAATCACTAGATTGAGTTAAATGCTGAATCTCTGAGACACGATTAGCAACAAATGTTTTCCACTTGTTGGGTGCGGCTTGTATCCAGTTTAAAGTAATGGTTGAATCGCACCAATAAAAGCAATTCTCAAATTTAATGTCTATGTATTTCTTGACATTATTCGCTAGTTGCGCTAATAAAACAGCACCGCATAGCTCAAGACGCGGTAACGTAACATTTTTTAAAGGAGCAACTCGAGATTTAGAGCAAAGTAAAGAAATTTGAGTACAACCTAAGCTATCAGTGCTTCTAAGGTATATACAAGCTCCGTATGCCTTTTCAGAGGCGTCGCAAAACCCATGCAACTCAATAAATTTAGATTTTTTACATAAAACATGTCTTGGAATTTTTATAGATTGAAGATCATGCAGTCGATCTCTAATTTTCAACCAATTCGTATTTAAATCAAGAGGTATAGCCTCATCCCATGATAGTTTATATTGCCATAATTTTTGAATTATTAATTTGGCATTTACAATTACCGGACTTAAAAGTCCTAGAGGATCAAATATTTGAGCGGTCACAGAAAGAATTGATCTCTTTGTAACTTTAGCTTGTTTTGAGATTTGTTGCGTTGAATATAATAAATTATCAGCATTGGGTTCCCAATAAATACCTAATGTTTTATTTTGCTCGTCATTATCAAATCGAACATGAAATTTCTGATCATAATTATGTGAATTAATTTGTTTAAGTATATTACTATTATTTGAGGACCATTTACGTAGTTCAAAATTAGCTGTTAATAATATGGAAGTAATATCCTTTGAATAGCAAGTGTTTCTTCAAATGAATCAGATCCAGTTATTAGATCATCCATATAAAAATCTGTTTCAATTATATTAGAAATATAAGGATATTCTATTTGATTATCGATTGCTAATTGCTTTAAGCAGCGTACTGCTAAAAATGATGCTGATGCTGTACCGTAAGTGACAGTATTTAATTTGTAAGAATTTATCGGTTGGTTTTTATTAGGCATCCATAATATTAATCGTAAATCTCTGATTATCTTGTATTAGTACTTGACGGTACATTTTCGCTATATCGGCGGTTATTACGTAAGTATGCTTACGGAATCGCAATAATATTGAAAATAAGTCATGCTGTATTTTAGGCCCAATGTACTGAGTGTCATTTAATGAAATACCCGTGGAAGTTTTTGCTGACCCATCGAACACTACGCGAACCTTTGTTGTAAGGCTTGTTTCTTTTACCACTGCATGATGAGGTAAATAAAAATGAGGAGAGGCAATTGAACCTTCCGATACTTTTGTCATATGACCTAATTGTTCGTATTCTGTCAAGAATTTAATATATTCGGTTTTTAATTCATTATTGTTATCCAATTTTTTTTCTAATGAATAAAATCTTTTTAATGCATATTCTCTCGATTCGCCAATCTCTTTGATATTTGGTTTAAATGGAATGCTTACTGCAAATCGCCCTGTGTCGGTGCGTTCTGTAGTTTTTATAAAATGGTTCTCGCAATGTAGTTCGTCAGGAGAGTATTTATTATATTTATTATTGCATTCTTCTAATGCCCAAAATTTTTCCAATTGAGTATCAATACTGTTATTGGTTGCACTAAAATATGCTAATGAATTGGGTGCACTAGAAATTTTGTTGTTTCTATTTTGAGTAAAATTTCCCCAAGAATCCATCCCAATTTAGTATTTTGTAATATGGGCTTGTTATTCCCTAAATTATGCTGTCCTACGCATAATAATTCCCAAAATATACCTGCTCCCAATAAAATATCTATACGACTTGGGAGGTTACAATTTGGATCCGCTAATCGAATATTTCGAGGTATATTTAATTCTGAGATTTTAAATGAATTTATAGGCAATTTATCAGTAATCCTTTCCAAAACAAGACAGGAAATTTGTGCTTGGTAATTATTTATACCAGACTTGAAAGCTATATTAGTTTTAAAATCAATATTTGAAGTTATTTGGCTGATGCCCGATATTGTCGAATTAAAGCGGATTTTTGGTAATCCTAAACGATCACATAATTCGCGGGTTATAAAGTTTGACTGAGAACCAGGGTCTAGCAAGGCTCTACAAGAATGCGCATTTCCGTATATATCATTAATAAGAATATTTGCGGTAGATAATAATATTTGTGAGTTGTTTGCACAATGATTTGAATATGACACTTGAGATGATCCTGCAGCAAGAGATTCATCTGATGCGGCTATTTGAGAATTAACTGACTGTTGATTGGAATTCTGTTGCATATTGCTGTTACTTGCTTCAGTATTTTCTGGATAATGAAGGTGTAATAAGGAATTATGTTTTTACCGCATTTTCTGCATGGTTGCATTGTACAGTCTTTTGTAGCATGATTTTTCTTTAGACAATTTAAACATAGATGCAAGCGTTTAGTTTCAGATATCCGTTGATTTATAGTTAATTTTAAAATGATTCGCAATGATAAATTAGGTGCGAAAACTTGCAAAACTACATGTTGCTTTATATGCGCTCACGTGAGCTTTAATATGTTTATTATTATTATTATTTCCTTCTCTAAACATATTATGTTTTTATGGTTATTTGAATCAGATTGATATAAATTATGATTGGAAGTGTTAGCTTCCAATGTACCTAAAATTCACAATGCTTTTCAAGAAAATCTAAAAGCTCCTGAATTGTTGGAAATTCTCCGCTTGGTTTAAAGGATTCCCAATCGCGTCTCATGGACCTAGTAAATTTGGAAGTTACAATGTAAATAAAAAATGTATCGGCGGTGGGTTGGTTATAATTTTTTAGTGACTGTGATATTTTGAGTAATCCACCCAAAAGCCTTTGTACTGGGAAATAAGAATCTTTTTGGAGAGATTCTAAATTAAAAAGAGCTTTAATATTATTTTGCACAATTAACTTTTATTTTCAAAACGTTTATGTAGCCAATCCCACGCGACTTGATAATTTTCAGCAGAAACTTTTAACGATTTGATTGCTTCGGCAGCATCTCCAGTTAATGCTGTATTTAAGTAAAAGAATTTTTGTATATCTGATAACGACGAATTTTTATGAATAAGAGACTCAAAGGTGTCACGAAATTCTAACCAATTTTCAAATTCGCCATTGAAATTGGGCATTTTTATATTGGGTAAAAGTATTGACGATTCCCCCACATTAGGTGAGTTCCTTTGAACTACATCTGCTTCTTTTTTATCGGTGTTTTTCTTTTCTCATTAATAAAAGATTCAATGGTTGATGTAACGTTGCAAAATGTATTTTCAAATGCTTCTAATTCAATTTCGTGCTGTTCTTCAGCTGAATACGATATAATATTTTCATGAATTTCGTAATATTTTTCTAATAAATTTTGATTAACATCTAATCGTTTTTTTAAGCTATTTATTTCATCATTAGTGATTGTATCATTATTTAACATTTGATTAAAATACTTACTTAATCTCGTAAGACTGGCCTTTAACATGGCTCTTTATTAATTAATGTTTTGAGTTCCTCCATTATGAGTAATTAAATAGAAACAGTTTTTATAAAGGGTAATGTGGATATATGGGATTGCACACTTACTTGATTGGGTTTAAATAATTCTGATTCCTGCGTTGATACACTGCTGCGTTGTACTCGTTTGCTGGAAGCACTTGTTTTTTCTTTCTTTGGAATTCTTCGTTTTCTTCTATCTGATTTCAATATCCGGCTCGAAGGACCATGTTTATTCGTAGCGATCTTAATTCCTCTTTAAGGAATGTTTAATAACTACTTGTGCTACTGCACCACATCTGTGAGTACTTTATTGTACTTTTTCTTCTCGAAGGACCAGGAACAGACCGTAACATCTATTCCAATAAAACACTGTACTTTGTAATGAAGTATATAATACCAAAAAAAAGAATTTATACAAGAAATATAGCGTGTGTACACCCTTTGGTTATTGTGAAGGAACTGCTGCTACTCGACTCAGCAATTTCTTATATAGGGTTACAATATTACCTAATTCTTACCCTAATTTTATTTACAACTTTACTTAAGATTAAATAGTTAGAATCGTAAACAAAATAAGAAGCTTAAGATTATATTAGAACTTAGTATTAAATTATATACAGGATAATAAATTTAAACTAGGTGATACTTAGGCAGGGTTAAAGGTAAATTACGGAAAATCCCGTCTGCAATGTCCAGGTAAATTCGAACACTAGTTAAAGTAGTGAAGTCTGGATGATCTGAAAATTTCATAATTATTTTAAATGCTAAAAATAATTATTTTTTGTAACCTCTTTAGTACTAAAAAATATGTCCCCCAGCAGGGTGTGCAAATTAATTATAGTACGTGTAGTAAAGCCTCGGTGAAGCTTATTCTTATTAAGGTCTTTTAGGGTGCTATTCGTACTATTTAGAGTTCATGGCGTTCGGTTTTAAATCACCCCGAAGGGAGCCTCGCGCGAGGCCCATTTAAGTACGAGGCCGTGGGCGAGGGGCCGCTTCGCCCACGGCTAGCTACGCCACTGCTGCGGAGGAGCATCGTTAAGCTGAAACCACATATTTTGACAAACCGCCAGAGGCGGGATGAATAATCTTTTTCATATGGTTCCAATACTAGGTAAACAACAGCTAAAGGAACGAATTGTACAAGATGGAGAGCACTTTAGGCTGAAATCACATATTTTCAAGGATATTCATCAATCTTTAATTAAAAGATCCCCAGGTGCAGATGAAAGTGAAGATGGTATCCATATTGAACATTTAATTTAATCGAGTTAAATATTTGTCCTATTATTTTGGTCTAAGGAATATGTGGTTAACGACCTATTAATTTGTAACACCTTGTACATTGTCATTCCACCTGGTTATCAAATTAAATTGAGAACAATATATTGCATATTTTTCAAGAATTTAAAAATGTAATGTTGAATAATACTTTTTTGGTTTCGCGCATCTTTTTTGTGATGCAATTATAATTAGCCTTACCGAAATTACGTAACTAATTATACAAATCAAAAGAAGTAACTGTTTTTTTTAATTTAAGTTACACGACGTCTATATTATGTGCTAACTTGTAAATGGAAATAAAAATTACCTCATCTCGTAATTTTTTTTACGTAGGTAGAAGAAAAAAGGGGATAATATTCGTCTGATAAACATACGAAATATATTATTCGTGTAAACTTGACGTATTAAAATAATTTACTGTAGAATTCACTTCTTGTTTTTTAGAACATGTTTAAGGAAATAAAATTAGCAACAACTGAACAAGAGTATTTTATTGATAAAATTACAGTAACATAGACAGTGAATTACTTGTATTACTTGTATCTAGGAATCAGTAACTGTTCAACATTATAATAATTTAGAGAATATCAGTGCTTAAAGAATATTTTGAATATATTCAGCTTTCAGCTGCAATAGAACGGTCAAAACAGATGTTACGTTCAAAATTATGATAAACATTTCGATGATGTAAAAGATATTATTTGGAGATTTTATCCTAATGACAGTAGCGCCATACACACACTGCAGGACTTACTGAAGGACCAAAATATTCGCGATGATATACATTACATTAATAGATACTATGGTTTCTTAGTTCTATTCTAGATATATAGAGGAGACAGTTCAGTTAAATGCTAATATTCCTCTCCCTTCTCGTATGTACAAGGATAATCTGGCTCAAGACGATCAGCTTAGTTAATGCAATAAGACAATTGGAATTGCATGGACTATCCCTAAGTGAACAATTTGATATAATGGATGATGTACAAAAAAATATAATCGCCCTGTCAGTAGTACGATAAAAAAATGTAAAGCTTGTTGAATAAAAATCCAGGAAACAATATTTTGGAAAATGTATGTAAAGTTGCTGGCACATATCACAACTGTCAGAAGTTATCAGCAAATATATTATCAATCCTCATCATCAATTTTTGCTGTCAACGGTAGACGTTAAGCTGTTATTTTCTCTACACAAGTTAATATTAAGTGATAAACGTCGTTGTTTTACTACAGAAACCTAGAATAGCTCGTAATATGTTTTAACCACTTCCAATATGCAATATAGTTTATTACTATTTGGTAATAGTATTATGTTGCGACATATTAATATGTTAAAATTCTGAAATTGTTTTAAATTAGTTATGATAAGATACTCCTCCCCTCCAAGAAGAAAAACTACTTTCAAATTTCATACCATATTCTATTCTTATAGTTTTTCTGCTGTGCACTCTTTTGAGGATGTAGTTCTGTCCATTAAATCTTACGATTGGAAAACTGGAAATATACTTATTTTACATTTTACAGCGTGGCGCCATACGCTCATGTCCATCCCCAAGTTACAGATCGTCATAATCATTATAATCACTATACGCATTTCTTTCAGTTACGAAGCAAGAGACAATCTCTTCGAACCACCTTGACTGGTGAATAACCGATTTCCAAGAACAATTTCACAACCCGTCTAGCAAAATATCCGCGAGTGTGAGTAAATTCATTCATAGATTTTTGTGCGGATAAGAGATACATTTTACAAGGCAATAATTTATGTTCAAAGAGCCATCAGACACCGCGGGTGACCTAATAATATTACTCACGGGTCAGCACGTCCAGTTTCGAGATGAGCTTGTGTTTTTATTTACATTCTACGTGAAGATCCTGGTTGGGTCATCTTTATTTTTATACCGAGAAGCGTGATTACCTACGATCCCCCGTTCTGCTACATCTAGTCGCAAAATCAAGATTTATGTTGACGCGAATTTTGCGGAAAACAGTAACGGCAACGTAGATAAGCCCGCGTAAGAGTTTATACATTATACAAATCAGGTGTTTTATTGTCGTTGAGCCATAATTAATCAAAGCAGGTACGCCTACGCCGATTTGTATGTGCTGATTATGTTAAATAGATACAATTCGAGGATTAACTGTTATACAGGGTGTTTCAAAACAAAGGCGAAACATTTCAGGGGATGATTCTTTGTTGAAAATAAAAGGTACTTTGTTATATAAACGTTGGGTCATCAACCATTAGGGAGATATCGCGTTGCAAAGATGGCGGAAAAAAGAGTGTTTTTATTGTTTTTCTCTGAAACGAAAAATGTGGGAATGGTAAAATTTTGTGGAAGTGTTACCATCATCAAAAGACACTTGTGACATATTTTTTCACTTCTTGAAAATAATTGGAAAGGGTTGAAATAAAAAAGCTTTCTTAATGACGTAGAAAATAAATAAATTAGGTTAAACCGATTCATTTAGAAACTTTTTTCTCTTATATTTTTTTGATAGAATTAACTGTTTCGACGTTAAAAAATAAAATGTAAAGTATTGCACGTCGGGAAGAGGCAGTTTTACTACATCCATTATTAGGAAAAACTAGTTGGCGGCTGTCAATTTCCGGATGTTTCCATTGTTGCTTTGGTAGATAGCAAATGGTTTATGCTATTTTGCTATCTGTTACAGCAGCAATGGAAACATCCGGAAATTGACAGCAGCCAACTAGAGCTTTTCCTAATAATGGGTGTAGTAAAACTGCCTCTCCTCGACGTGCAATACTTTACATTTTATTTTTTAACGTCGAAACAGTTAATTTTATCAAAAATATATAAGAGACAAAAAAGTTTCTAAATGAATCGGCTTAACCTAATTTATTTATTTTCTACGTCATTAAGAAAGTTTATTGAAAGTATAGTTAAAGAAACTGAAAGTGGTAGTTTATTTCAACCCTTTCCAATTATTTTCAAGAAGTGAAAAAATATGTCACAAGTGTCTTTTGATGATGGTAACACTTCCACAATATTTTACCATTCCCACGCTTTTTGTTTCCGAGAAAAACAATAAAAACACTTTCTTTTCAGCCATCTTTGCAACGCGATATCTCCCTAATGGTTGACTTGTGACCCAACGTTTATATAACAAACTACCTTTTATTTCCAACAAGGAATCACCCCCTGAAATTTTTCGCCTTTGTTTTGAAACACCCTGTATAATCGTTAAACATTTTTATGTAGTCCGAAATGTAGGTATATTACATTTGTCTTCTTAGGGTGGGGTGGGAAGAAATGACCATTTAATGGACGAACGTTTATGAATGTCACGACCTTTATTGTAGAATAATGATTTAACAAATCTTAACTTTTTGCAAAGGTCAGGATGATATTCACGTTCAGAAATTCTTCTCTTCTTTAATGGATGAGTTGGAGTTGTCTAAGAGGTTATATAGCATTAAAAACAACTTAGCTCTATATTTGTAAATTAGTTATTATTTCATCCTAAATTGTTAGTTAGACAGTGGTATTGAATAAAACTGCAAAATAGCTTCGTAAAATGAGCACAGAATGTGTTAATTGGAAATACAGGATGAATTAAGTTTATCGAAAATTGTAAAAAACTTAAACTTTTCTAGTAAGCTACCAGAATATATACAGAGATTCCAAATAACATGTTCTGTATTTGCTCCTTACAATTTACATGATGTAGAATGTTATTTGAGCCATATCTGACTTCACTACATTAAATTCCCTGTTATATTCTGAAAACATAATAAGCAAAAGTAGTAAATAAAAATTTTCAATCAATAGTAAATAGCAAGTTCAATTGTTGGTCATCTCACATATGGCATACTGATGAGGGCTAACAAGCCCGAAACCGGTCTATGTCTGGTGGTCTGTCCGACAAGGGTTCTTGGCTATTCACACAGATACTGCAGGAGTAATTCAATGTCGGTCGGGGCATTAGTCCGCGGAGTAGTTGTTTCCTGCAGTATTATTTACAGATTTAATGACTCGTCGTCCAAAGCGAGAGGTCTGTGTTAAGTACCTACTGCAATGTAGGTCGCTTTCTGTAAGTCGAGCCGCTTAGGCCGAGCAGAAAGTAAGCGGACCACTTATATCTCACCTGCACTCAGTTTATATGTGAACATACATATGAAGGAACAGCCAGTTCAATTGTCGGTCATATCACCTATGGCATACTGATGAGGGCTAACAAGCCCGAAACCGGTCTATGTCTGGTGGTGTGTCCGACAAGGGTTTTTGGTTGTTCACACAGATACGGCTGGAGTAATTCAATGCCGGTCGGGGCATTAGTCCGCGGAGTAGTTGTTTCCTGCAGTATCATTTGCACAACCTTCTCCTCAATATGTTTGAAAAATTACCCTGTAATACATTTTAGCCAATATAAAATGCATGCAACTTCCCCATTAAGGCAAATGTTCTTTCCCTTATTCCCAATTCTGATAGTATATACATAATCTCTGAATTGAAAAAAAAATAACAGGATTTAATAACACTGCTAATTTCGTTTTCGACAAGCACAAATTATAAGAAAAAATCAAATAAATCACAAGCAAAAGAGTCTCATTTGGCGGTCATTGCACTGGATTGCACACCATCCATACTTAAAAATATTAAATTGGCTATCAACAAAATATCAGTTTCCGTTTATATCTTAACACTTTATCTAAACAACTCCGAAACACATTGTAAATCTTCAAAGAATATATGGATGTAATCTATTGATTAGCAAACTAATATATTACCACTCTTTTCGCTAAACGTATCATTAAAATCACTGTTAGTGTCTTGTTAAAAAAATTCATACCGGTTGAAGACTTCGACAAGATTTATGTATACTTGTACCGTACAAATGAACCAAGTAAAAAAATGAAGTGTGTACAATAATAAGATAATTGGGTAAATATAATTGCATATAATAATATAATAAATTACGAACGGCTTCTGGAATATGACTATTTATTACTTGACTACTGGGAGGAGTTTTGACTGATATTGCAGGAAATTAAAATAAATTTAAAATAATTCTGCTAGTTTTTACTAATAATTATTAATACACGCACTAATATAGAAATTATTCAAGCATGAGATATGAGAAAAGTTAGTGAAATATAAAAATGAATAAGTAGGTATATAAACAATATTTTCAAGTAGGTAGTAATATTTATTGGATATATCAAATACATATATTTAACATGTAAAAAGTTGCATAAACCATAAAACACATTTACATATTTTTTGAGAATTTTTGTGATTATGTTGATGTAGGTACGTTGCATATGTTGTATTTTCAGGTAGCTATAAATGCAGCATCACACAATGTGCATTTAAACGTGTATTTTTTAAGTTACCTTCAGAGAGTCTCTCATTTAATATTTTACAGCACAACTAAACTGTACACACACTTAATATATCTCATACCACTTTAATTTCAACTGCGCCACAATATCTATAACGTACATGATTGTATAGACAAGGCGACCATTACTGAATCGAGACGCAGTAGGCGCACACGTTTGAATATGTTTGCCATAACTATCTCTGTAAAAATAAGTAATATTGGTAATTTTTATTAAATTTACAAAACTTTACACGTGCATTAGCAAATGTATTACTCTAGTTAACACCAGTATCACAAACAAATGGAATGTAAAATATGTAACATTATGATTTCCCAACAATTTTAACTTTTGAGTTATACCCTTATTTCACGACAATTACTAAAACTGCAATCTTTTGCTTTTCTATCGATCTAATATGATCGATGCAACAAAAGCCACAAGCTTTTGTTCATTTCAGAAGATACATTTTTTTCTCTGGAATGTGTCTTATTGAAGATCTTGGATGGCAGTTTCTCAGCATACGAGTTTCAAGAATAAAGACAAAGATAATCAATAAAATAAAAATAATAAACAAAGGCAAAGCGTTCAATGGCGAAATGGTTGAGTAAACACCTTGGGTTCTTATACGGTAAGTAGCAATTAAAACAAATTCTTTTTCATGATTAAAGACAAATTCCAGTATAAAAAATCAAACTAGCAGGTAATGTGGATAGTTCTTGTAAATCCGGTTAGGTATTTTGTTCATTCATGAATGAGTATTTTATGCCTACGTTTAAATATACATATATGAATCAGTCATTATAAAATTCTGCAGGGTAAATCTTTCCCACAAAATCTGATTCCTCTCTGCTACATAATCTTAAGTGTCCTGCAAAGCTCAGTCAATGAAATGACGTAGTATTCTTAAGAATTAGCAAAAGATCAATTCACTCACCATTAATCACCTAGTAAAAAATCGACACAATTTTTTTCCATTGTTAATATTCTCCATCATGACTAATATACTATTTTCAGTTTCACATCCGCGAATGATTTACAATATTTCGGACAGGCACACGTCGATAGGTATCGCGGGCTATCTTAAATTCATTATTGTTAATTACTGAGTTCTTTCGACAGAAACAAATTTTTGCGCTTGTGAGTCAATCAACACCATCATAGTTAAGCCTGTTACACACGCTGTCATGGATAGACAGTATACGCGATCGTATGCTAATTTGGAGTGTCTTTTTTAGCGATTAGTTTCTTCAAAACTGGAAGAAACAGCCATGGATTTGTCCCTGTCAACAACTTTTAAGCCAAACTGTATTGGTTCAGATATGTTTACAATAACACGTTCATCATGTGGTCCTATGAATTTAGATCTATGCATACAATGATTTTTGGACTGCATTAAGGAATTAGATATGAATCTCAGCTTCATCATGTAGTTGAAACATGTGTTCATTAAGACTATCATCCTGCATAAGGATATGGGAAGCCACAGCTAGAGTTGACATCTTGTCTTGCTTTTTCTTGACAAGACAAGACTTGACAGCTCGAATTAAATTAAAAAAAAAATTTTGCGAGGCAAGAAATATTTCTACAGCAACAAGTCTTGCAAATAAACGAAGGGGTAATATTTAAGTAAACATCGGCTGAAAAAATATATATTGCATTGTGGGTATAGACTTTATTTAGGACATTCAGCATATGAAATTATTTGTAAAATCAAAATTACATCGATTCCCCTTTTCTGAATCATTAATCATATCTAACAAACATACAGTTTTAGATGCTCAAATTGTACATTATCGTTCATCACATCCTTCCTCAGGGGTTCCCCAAGGTTTTAATCTGAGACCTCTGCTGTTTCTGTTTTTATTAACGCTCTTTCTAATGTTGTATCACGTGAGAAATTAATATTCGCTGATGACTTTAAACTCTAAACTATAATTACTTAAAATAATAATAAAACTTCTTTGACAGATTGCTACCTGCTTCAATATTAAGTGTCATTGTGGTGTAGACGCAACCTATCCTTCTGCCGTAAGATTAATTATATAATTTACGATTACTTCATCAGCGAGTACGTCATTAGCCGTGTTGAATTACTGTAAGATCTAAGAATTACTTACCTTTACCGTACCAGGAAGCTCACTTTTGTTCCTCATATTAATAACGTTTTTTCGACTGCTGTTTAGACTTCCGGGTAATAATACAGTAGCTACTGCTATTACTATTAATATTACTATTGCTATTACTATTACTATTACTATTAGGTACTATTACAATCATGAAACTTAGTTTTGTTTCTCATATTAACAACGTTTTATTAAGTGCTGTCCAGACCTCCTGTTGGAATAATCAAATAATTATTATACTACTACTATTACTGTTACTATTGCTATTGCTATTACTATTACTAATTGCTATTATATACTATTACAATCAGGAAACTCACTTCTGTTTCTCATGATAATAACGTTTTATCGAGTGCTGTCCAGGCTTTCTGTTGGAATAATAAAATTACTATTACTACTATTATTACTATTGGTATCGCTATTACTATTACTATTACAATCAAGGTTTCGTTTTGGACTAAACGGAATGATTTAAACTCTGTTATGGGTACGATTAATGGTGCTTGGGTTGTGTTTTAAAGCATACCTGTTATTTTAGAAACGTTGTCTCATCACTTTGACTGCAAAGCTGGCTTGCCTCCGTTACTGGCGTGGTGTGTAAGGCGCTTTAGCTAATCTCTACTTGCACGACAATGAACGACATTTAAAACAATCTCAAGGTGTCTAACCCGGCCGAGATTTCTTATTCTCCGGTCACTTCTCGGTATCGGCTCTCGTAGATCAGTCGGCCGTCCAATTAAGTTTCGAATTAAATTTCAGAAGGGTAGCCCGGCTCGGGTTTCGATCCCGAGCAAAAAAGCATAATTAGAGGTTGCGGAATAGTATTGTCTTCGTCCGATAATGGCTTTTTGTGGGATAACAAACCGAGGTGCGTCTTTGTTTTACTTTTTTGGGGCTCGAATAATTCAATGATTAAGGTCATTCGTCCGCGATTGTTTTTTTTTCGGATAGCGCAACTCGCTTGTTTTTAGCGGCACGAGATGTGCATATCAACAAGGATTTCGTAGACAGAGAAAAAATGCATACAGGGTGTTCCGACATTTAATTTCAAGATTTACCACAAGTTACCTTTAATCGTACAATTCTGTAGTTTTTGAATTCGTCCATAGATGGCATGGTATGTACCAAATCTGATCATCAAGTTTTGAGACTGTTTTTTTTTACTTTGTTTAGGAAACATTGCAACTTAGTCAACCTTGTCCTCTTCGAAGTATTTACATTGATGGAAATATGTAGAAAATGCGTCTTCCAAGATCATCTGTAATCTGTATTCCTTCAGCGATATTTGTTTTACCTTCAGTGGCAGAGCCCTCTGGATCTGCGCGGCCTATAACAATGCTTTACCATTTGAATATTTATAAAAATATCTGTGTAGGTCTTGAGCTGCTATATTTCCGATATAAGTCTAAATATTCGTTTACAATAAAGGATTTTTTTTCTTTGTTTTTATGGTTCGCAGAGTGATCAGTAATCTATTTTCCATGTCTTCAATATCTCCAATTTTTATTTGAAGTAATTCATTGACACGCCCAAATATGGCAAAAACCATTGCCACCTAAAATAATAAGTATTCTTCGTTTACAAAAATATTTTGCTTATAATTACCTTTGTACCTAAATGCGTATCATCAAGGGCCTCCATTAGAATTTTTTTAATTTGTTCATTTTCTAGTACACAATAACTATTATATGAGAGTGTAGCTTATATAATCAAATGGTTATATAAACAGTATTGCCAACTACGCGACGCTACAATGTTTTACAGGTCGAGGTAATTTTTCCAAAAATATATCTATATTTACTTATGTTATAGAACTACATAGAATTCATTGTGAATAATGCGTTATAAGCGATTGAATAATAGATTTTGTGATTTTATGAAAACTGAATTATGAGCAAATTACCAAGATACGACATTCAGGACATATGCAACCCGCAATACTACTTTATGTTGAGCGGTTATTTAGAACATTCGTTCTGTGGAAGTTTAGTTAATTTGAAATCAAAAGAATAGTAGCTAATTTCACCATATATCAATATTTAATTTAGTTTACTTGGTTTAACGAATTTCTTATACTACATACCTAATTTATTTCTATTTTTTAAATGTGGTCGCAACGCAAATAAATTGATAATAGTTAATAAATTTAGCGTGTAACAACTGTTATTAGCAATGTTTTATAACTTCTTCTGTAGAACAGCCTACGTACTTGAAAGAAAAAATATATATTTTGTAGTGAGACCCAAGCCACAAACCCAAGCATTCCTACGTTTGTCAGAAAGTAAAGAATGTTACAGGCATCGAAAGCTGGTTTTGGATTTTTTGCCTAGGCAACTAAAACAAAGCAGGATCGACCTTGGTGTATTCTTTATTCGTCCACATTGAGGATTCGCTGAGATGAATCATTTATTTCGCTGCCTTTACGGTTTTATAACGTAGGTATAGGAGGAAACTGTTAAATTCACGTTGCAACTGGAAATATTGGAGCTAATAACTGTCGAAGTGTTGACCAATAAGAACTAAGGCACCAAATTTATTTTGAAATACGTGTTTATGGTGAACTGTAATAAAACTAGAAATATACCGGACGATTCAGGAATATTAGGAAATAAATCTACATGAGAAATTATTTGCTTTGTTTTCCCGAATTTTTTAGATCCCTTTTGTTATTTGCAAGTATTTACTGAAATACAAAGATTTTATATATAGCTGTAAATCAGTGGCGGCTCGTGGTAGCTGCAAGCGGTGAGGCCCAAATAATACCTAAATAGGAATAAATTTATACGTCACCCCGAGGTAATACCTATTCCTTGACGCGTTGACCATTTTTTATTATGGAGGTATTCGCCAATACCCCTACTATCCTTAACCATAAATTAAAAAACTAAATAACATCAGAACTCCGATTTTTATTTATAATATAAATAATAGAAAAAATATGTTTCAGCATCTAATAATTTAAAAAATTGTTCCTACTTGTTTAAAACACTAAAAAATATGAAAAAATATAAAAACCAATTTCAAACTACTTATCTATTTACATACAAAACAAAGCCACTTTTACCAAAAATGTTGTAATACTTTCACTTCTTATAAAACAAGTCTATTCGTCGGTCTTTTAAATTCGCAAATTTATTTATAATGTCTTCATAAAATTGGGAATCGGCGCTAAGACTTTGCAACAGTTCTTTTTCTATAGCCATCATCGATAAATTGTTTAAGCGCTCTTGTGTCATCGTATTTCTTAAGTAAGTCTTAATGCGCTTAAGGCACGAAAGTTTCGTTCTTCTGAAACACTTGTTGCAGGAATTGTTAAAACTAAGCAAAATAATTTGTATGTTTCCGAAAATATTATTTTAAATTCCTTGTATAACATTTTTACCGTTTTCTGAACTTAAAAATTATAAAATTATTCATCTCTGTACAAAACATAAAGTTCGTTTTTCAACTTATCTGTCAAATATGTTTGGATACATTTGTAGTAAACAATCAAACGATTTTTCCGGAAATTTGTTTGAAGCGTTGGCCGACTATTCAAAATTTGTTGTTTCTCTACTTCATTACGTATTGAAAAAGGCGGTTCAAATAGAGATAAAACAATATCGTGAGAGGGATTCATTATTATAAATAATCTTCAGAATATTTAAGAAGTTAAATTCATAAATTCAACTAATCAACCACTAAGACTAACCACTGGAAATTCAACACATAAATAAAAGTATTAACACTTGAACAATCGATTAATCGCGACACACACGTAAATAATCTACAGTTCACAAGTTCCCTACTGTCACTAGCCACTATCACATCAACATTTATTTTGCCATTGAACTAAAAACTTGAGGCGCCAGAAATCTGGCCTCAGTCTCGAGCGGACATGGAGCTAAAAACATCGATTTTAACCGCCGTCTCGCATGGTGGGGAAAACCATAACGTATAGGCATGTGCGACGCAATTTGAAGCTCGGAAAATTGGGCATCACTGTGGTAGGATTGGTGGATGATCCCACGCGGGTAGAAACAGAAACGGCGGGATATTGAAATGTAAACCAGAGATACGTTATAACATACGAGGGCTAAAATTGAAGCAATTATTTTAGTTCGTTACATTGATATCTGATAAATGTAGTAGGCAATCGTATTGAAAATTATGGGGTATTAAAATATACAGTAAAAGCCAAATTTTACAATGAGGCCCTACCTCAATTGCATCATACGACGAGCCGCCACTGCTGTAAATGTATATCTAAACATAATTATGTGTAATGCCATTTAGCCGTTTTTCAAAAATATTGTTTTCTATTCTTTTATTTATTTTTTTTTTTTCAGCCAATTCGAAGCACAGTTTTACTATACATAGAAAAGTACTATTTACTTTTTTTTATTTAAAGGTTAGTAGAAAGCATTGCTAGAGTTGTAGTACTAAATGACGCTGTATAATAACAAAAAAAAAATGAATTTGTCTAAAGTAGGTGAAGGGGCAATTTTTTCGTATAATTTAAATTAATAACATTAATAATTAATTAATGTAACCCAAATATGCCAAGCGCAAATTTTATGTATTATGCATGTTATATGCATTTTTTTTAAATATTTGCATATATTCTTAGAAAATAGTATATTGTTCATAAAATTCATCGGCTTGAAATAATTTAGAATTACATACATATTTGGTAGGCATTTTAATTTTGGAATAAATATGGTCGAGTCAGAAAGGGTCAGGAATTTTTTTGATGTCCGCATAAGATTGAAAATGCATTGTTTTGGTTGGAATGCGCATACACCTGAGTATTGGAAACCTGATTCTGGTGTTGTGCGAACAATGTTATTATCTCAGATAATAAAAACAAAACCTGGGAAAATTATAATGTCAGAGGTAATTGAAGTAGACATATAGGTAATCCATTTTTACATTTTATTTCTGATTGCGCTTTTGAAGTTATCATATTGATTGTGTCGTGTATCTAAGTGAAGATGTATTTTATTTGTTTGTTGCTGTTGTTTATTTTTAAGTGAAATAATATATTTGTATTTTTCAAGTAAGTATTTGTTTATTTGTATATTTTCATTCTTTTGTGCATATTTTGACTAAATTCTGTGCATATTTATGCGCACATTTTTAATATTTTCACATGCATATTTGGGGATTCCTATTAATAATAATCTACCTACACGAAAAACATTCCTAAGAATCTATTTAATGTTTCTAGATGTTCATTCATTTGGAGCTAGAGCATTAATACAATTTGATTTCAAGTGTATCATATTAAGAAATACGTAAAAAATTTTTCTGCTTGATATAAAGCATTTATAGAAAAGAACCAGCTAAGAATATTACTCTGTTTTGTACAGTTCTTGTTCAGACGTATGCATAATGGGGAAATTCCATGATTTTTCCAAATACGTGCAAAAAAATAAGAATGTTTTATTTTAATCTAAAGGGCGTTTGTCCTAGACAATTTCGTGGAAAAATAAGCCTGACAACAATACCGTACGTTCACCACATAGCCACTAATAATTATAGCATTACCCACAAATGCCACAAAAACGCAAAAATACAAGAAACAAACGCCTGTTTACATCACCAACAACGTAACCTGCACCTGTATCCACCGAAACAAACCGCGTTGGACGACGTGTGACGTCACACGCGTTTTCAGTCACGTGATTTTGTTTACATTCTATGGCAATTTGTTAATGTTAATATTTTAATTATCGTGATTATTGTCGCCACACATGTTCTGACCTTTCAATATGCTTGAAAGATTCCCCTGTAATACATTTCAAACCAATATAAAATGCATGCAACATCCCTATTATTTTACAAAATTTGGTCCTTTTCCCATCATAAAAAAGCGTTCACTAATATCTTTCGAGTAGGTTCCCAAATCACGAGGTTATCAGTCATCGGTGATCAGCCAAAAAGGCTGCCGTCAACGTACGTGACTCGGTACATACATCCATCCCTTGATGACACTATTAACAAAGAACACATGCGCCACCCAGTAATTCTTAATTTCGAATTCTCAGAAGTGCTTCATGTCGGCATGTCAACCGTTCAAACGGAACCCATATGTGTTTAACAACTTGAGCCCGTATACGAGAAGACATCGGGTAATTTAAAACATTTGGAGGCTCGAATTTAGCAAAAACTCCACGGCCGAACAAACCCGTTCCGATTTTCACACGTTCATATGGACCAGATGAGGGTGTTTTACGATTTTATTGGTCGTTTAAGGGGATGGGTTTTCTCTAATTCACACAAAAATGCTCGTGGATCGGAGTCGACTACCATAAGCCAAATGTTAAACATTAGTAATTGACGATGCAGACGTTTATCTTTATACAGGGTGTTTCAGGAGATGTACTTACTTCAGTATGTTATTCTACGTTCAATTTTGAGCAAACAAATTCCTATGAATTTAGGTCTGGAAATGCTTCGTTTAGGATATACAGGATGTCAAATTTAAAAAAAATAATTACATTTTCTTTAATAACTCTCGACTACTTTGGGTTAAATTCATGAAATTTTGTATGCGGAGGTTTCTTGGGACGGGAAATTAAAATTTTATGCACAATTGGCTGTATCTCCAAGAGGGCGCCACAAGCGGCCATTAGGATCCTTTTAACTCGCTTCAACTTTTTTGTGCCACGGTGTATGTCATTTCGGAATAGAAAAATATTTTCCCCTGTAAGGCTGGTAAATTTTCTGTCTTAAGTACTATAGTATTCATTTCTGGAAAACCAATAGAGATATTGATATGAAATTTGGTATACAACAGTGTATAGTGATACTTTTACGTGTATAAATTTCTCTTGTAATGTACTAGGATCAGTGGCGTTCATGCCGTTAAATATACTCAACTTTAACAAAAACGCCACTGATTTTTTAACAAATTGGTATCGCGTTCTTAAAGCTAAATGAATTCTGCTTAGAAAGTATCTCTTGGACTTTTTTCTCCTGACGCACCGATTTCGTGATAAAAATTAATTTATTAACCATTACAATGGACCAACTTTGGAATGCTAATTAAAAAACAATAATCTAGGTGGTATCTTTCAATTTGTCATAAATTCCATGTCAGACTTAAACAAACAAAGATAACGCAAAATGTCGAGTGACTTGTTTTTGAAGTGTTTAACTTAGGTTTAATATATTTTTTTTACAAAATAAGTAAAGATGGTGAATTATTCTTTTGAAAAATTGACCAACATACATTTTATGTATGGAAAAGCAAACGGAAATTCGAATGACGCAAAGCGTCTCTATGAAGATGCCCTGACCGCCAATTACCTTGTGCAATTACTTTTTCGAATGTTCATAGAAGTTTGAGGGAAGCTGGAAAAGTAACAGGGAATTTTGTAGATTGTGGGGCGCAAAAAATTGCACAAACAGTGGAAAATCAGGGAAATATGTTACAACCGGTTGAATAAAATCCTGCAATAAGTACAAGGCGTCTGGCAAATGAATTAGGGAATATGAACCACGTTAATGTATGGCGAATCCTCCAAGAGCAGCAGCTATATCTTTATCATCGGAAGAGCTCTCTCTGAAGTTTATTTTCCAGTCAGACTACAGTATTTTCAATGGCTGAGCCAAAAAAATGCAGAATATTGTAAAACATGTTCCTCATTTTTCACTGTTCCTGCAAATATCTCGATCAGTTTTAGAGAAATGAAGACTATAGTATTTAAGACAGTATATTCTTATCCTTTTGTATAGCAAGTTTCAACTCTTTCTGTTGCAAAATAATGACGCTAGATGGTTGTATATATTTATACTGGGTGTCTCGTTTGTACTTAACAAAACCAGGGGATACAAACGGCCCTATATAAATTATCTGCTATTTTAAATATGGAAGAAGTGTAGACTGTCAACAAAAGTTTTAGAAATTATAAAGTCATTCACAAATAAATTGTTAATTTATACCACAAATGTCGCCTTGGCCTTCTATCTTCCTCTTCGAAGCAGGGAGTGATTCATAAATAGAATAAGGATTTGGTTTACCGTTCACTAATTCTTGAAATGTCATCTTAATTAAGTGTGACAACTGCTAAGGTAATATATATATAAACATTTAAAACCTACATTTTGTAGTCAAACCAACCAAATAACCATTTGAAACACTTAATGTACAAATACGTCCTTACATACATTGGAAAAAACATTTATTTGTGTAAAAATGATGCATTTGATTAGCTCCATATTCAGACACATTAAGATAGGATACTTTAGAACATTACAAATTGTTCCTTTGTAATTTGAAATTTAAAACTATAAATTTGATGATGGTTTGTTTATCCACTTTTATTATTTAAACTATCCTCAAATAATATAATAACTTTTAAAATGCATTTGTATGACACATTATTTGGCTATTATTCTAACTCCACATTTTAACAATTATTTTCACATATGTACTTATAAACAAAAGTCAACAATGTTATATGCAGAATTTGTAAGTTTATGTTATAACAATATTTACATCTACAGCTGAAGTTAAAAAATACGTATGTTGAAAAATTTATGTACCTAAAAATTTGCTTTCAGTGTGTTATACAGGGTGACAACGGAAAATGGGAACACGCTGTAACTTTTTTATGACTGCTGATAAAAATTTGAAATTGGGTGGGTTTATACTAGATGGTGCCATGAATTCTTTGAGGTCATTTCGTATTTCATGACATTTCCGGTTTGACCGGAAATTACCGTAAATTTATATTTTTAAATGGGACACCCTGTATTTTTTGACATTTTTGGAATCAGCGGATCATTTTACGTATGGTAGGACCAATTTTCTGACACATTTTCTGGATGTAAGTAATTTTTTTTACTTTTTAAAAATAAAACTGGAAGGCCGCGACTGGCAGAAATTGTTTTCTTTTTTGTTTGTAATTATGGGAAAAATTCTAAATTTGAATATTTTTGTAATTTTTTTAAATTACCACTAAAAATTTCGATTTATTGTATTTCCTTAAAAACTCATTTTTTTCAAATGTAAAGAGGGTGGGCCCTATTGATTTTTTAATAAAGGATTTTTTCCTGAATTTTGTGGTTCAACGATTTTTAAAATCCGTCAAAAAAGAAAACAATTTCTGCCAGTCGCGGCCTTCTAGTTTTATTTTTAAAAATTAAAAAGAAATTATAGCGAAAAAACAACTTTAACACCCTGTAAAAAATATGCAGTTAACGGTATGACCTGCTTTTTCATTACACCTTGTATAATATAAGACCAGCGATATTTCAAAACCACCAAAATTTCAATGTGGATCTTGAATTTCGAAACATAGCTGAAACTATATTTCTTAAGCATTATTAAACAATTCCTGTTATTTATTAAGTTTCATTGATTTACCTTTAAATTTAGCATCACAAAAATGTCGCTTTTCTGGTAACGCCCTTCCGAAGCATGTACATTTTTCACCTGTCATTGTCATTTCTTTGCATATCTTTTATGATATGCTGATTTTAACATTTGCACATATTTTATTATTTACGAGATATTGACCCGCCTATCCCAATAATACAAATAAGGTTCAAGAAACCACATATGTATGAGTTTGCATAAATAATTTATATATGACAGCGACGTAAAACCGATTTTACGTGTATAAAAAGGGTGTAACAGCGGTAATCCCCACAAAAATGGGATATTTTCTTAACTGTAGGTAACTAAATAAATGTTTAAAGGATTTCATTAACTGGTCAAATGGTTTGAAATTAGCGTCCAACTTTTCACACGAATATAGATTGTCTAACAGTGTTTATTAACAAATATCTTGGGCACTAATTATGCTTAATATGTCTAATTAATAGTGCAAAATGGTACAATGGTTGTTTAAATAATGCTTTTTGTTATTTATGTAGACGCAACGGGTGTATGTAATTGTCTTAATATATTTAGATTTGTTTTAGATTGATAAAAATGGTCAAACAAGTTAGACGTTATTGACATTTTATATCTTTCATGTTTGTTTACTTAAAGGCATTGAATATAATGTCAACTTTGGTGTAACGAATTAGGTTTGTTCAGTTTCAAATATCCGTTGTTTAGCTTACCTTTACTCTTTTATACAGTGTGGACCACAACGGTAGACATTCAGCCCAAGTATGTATCGCCTTTTGGTCATAATAACATTAACGTTATTTCAAGGTTAAATGTTTCATTACCTTAAATTTTTGTAGTATATATCACCCCGTAACTGATAAGAAATAACGGAGATGTTGTTTCTAGCACGTTACGAAGAATTTTTACAGAGTTTCTTAAAGACAAGGAATTATGTAATAATAATACATTTATTTTCCATTTAGAGATACAGAGTAAACGAATATAATTATTTCTATTGTTATAGAGAGAGATAGGCTGTGCTCAAGCAGATAGAGCAAGCTCCATCTCTCGGTATAATGCACTTACCTAGTATATCAAATACATTTTACGATAAAGTTTAGCCTCATATAGGTATCTATTTACTAACAAATAATACAAAAGTAGTAGTCGACAAAACAGAAAAAAAAACAACAAAAATTGGCAACAATTTATGGAATCTTAAATCTCGCAAAATATTGTTGGTCACTGATTACTAAATAAATATTTTGAAACTTTGGTTTTAAAATTTCTTAAAGACATTGTTTTAAAGTCATCTGGTAGCGCATTGTAAAGTTTTGAAATATTGTAGGTAAAAGATCGTTTGTAGAAACTAGTTTTATGTAAAGGTGCTGTTATAAAATGCTTATTTCTAACATTTATATTATGAACATCAGTACGAAAATGAATTTTATTATACAGATACGAGGGAGTTTTTGTACAAATTATTTGATGATATAGGCACAAAGTTTGCAATCCGGGCAATTATTCATATTTAACCCTTTCAGGTCTTGTAATTTATGAGAAATGTGATCTCTACGTCGAATGCCAAATATGTATCTTAAACATGAATTCTGACACATCTGTATGCTTCCTTTAGTTAAAACATCAATACAAGGATAATAAACAGGGGCACAGTATAAAAAGTTTGATAAGATAAGGATTTCGCAAAGTAACGTTTTTATTTTTATGGACAAATAGTTTATATGTGGATAAAGCAGCTTCAAAGCCATATATGATCTTTGTATGGATTTACTAACTTGTGAATAAAATCTAAATGTATTGTCAAAACTCAGACCCAAGTTAGAAGAACTTTGCACTATAGAAACAGAACTGTCATTAATCACAACTCTGAAATTTTCGGAGATTTCAGTTACAGCTAATTTATTACCAAACAGAATTAATTTTGACTTGGATAGATTCAGAAATAGGTCATGTGCTTCTGATTTTTGATACATAATTTTAGGATCCGAGTTAATTTTATTTAGTGCCTCATCATAGCTAGTTTTATCAAAAGATAGATGCAGTATCATCAGCATACATGTGTGGACTACAGTATTTCAAATTTTTGCAGAGATTACTGGTATATACACAAAATAATTGAGGTCCCAGAATAGAACCTTGAGGAACACCTATTTTAAGCGAGCTCACATTTGACAATTCATTCCCAATTTTTACTCTTTGTGTACAATTTCCTATGTAGCTAGACATTGTATTAAGTGCACTATCGCCTAGTCCAACAAAGTGAACTATTGCTATAAGTAATTGATGTTGAATTGTGTTAAAGGCTTTAGCAAAGTCTATTAATACTAGAGCACTAATCTTACCATTATCAAATGATTCAAAAATATCATGTCATTTTCAATAAAGCAGTTGTACAACTGTGAGCTCGCCTAAAACCAGATTGATAAGATGGAATAATGTCATATTTGTTAAAATGTTCTATTAATTGTATATACACCACTCGCTCTAGAATTTTCGATAAAGTAGGCAATATGCTTATAGGACGCAAGTCAGATAGTGTTGAAGGATTAGTAATTTTTGGAATAGGTATAACATGGGCTTGTTTCCATTGAATAGGTATAGTATGGGATAACATACAGCTATTTATTATATGGGTAATGTACGGAACAATATAGGGACAACAGTATTTCAACATTGTCAAGTTTATATCATCTCTGGACCCATGGCATTTGTTTTAATAGAATATAAAATTTTAGAAACCATTTTTGGCATTTATAAAATTAAATGTAAATTTAATAAACTCTCCACAATTCAAAAAACGCATACGTTAAACCATAGCGACACCTAATTCCTTGTCTTTAAGAAACTCTTTTGAAATTCTGCATAATAGTTGCAGGGTGATACATACTACAAAATATTTTTTTTTATTTTAAAAAGTGATGAAATTTGATCTTGAAATAACGTAAATGTTATTATGATCAAAATGGGATACATACTCGGGCTGATTATGAGAAATGACGGCCGGATAAAATTTTGTAATCAACCGAAATTCAACACCAAGCATGTACCGCCCTATATAGCCGAATCTGATTAATACATAAATTATGATTGCTTTTCTTAAAAAATGTTTTTCTACCAAATTGGTGTCAATTGCTTGAACGATACTCGTGTTACTAGAAAAACAAAACGAAAAAGCTATGTCTCCACATTTTGTTTCATTTTAGCCCATTTTTAGCATTTTTCCAAGCCAAACATATTGTTGATACCACAAGATAAAAAGTACGTTTAAAAAATATATGTTTGAATTTAATGTAATTTCAAGTATTCAGAGAATTTAAACAACGTAATAAGGAGTAACTTGATCTAAAGGCCTCTTGAGTCTCCAAATCAATCTCTGTAAACAACATAAGAAAAAACAAAATCACATGAGACGAGAGGAGTCCATTGGCTCCTTAGAATGTTTGTTTTTGAGGTTACACATTCTTTTAATCCATTTCGTTGAAACTAGAGACTGGAATCCACTTTGTTTATGTTCTTATTTGATTTAAATTAATTGTAAACAACAACACATCGGCATTCTTGATTACCAATTATAAAATACAGTTAGCTACGACAAAAATAATCAGAATCAACCAAAACCATCTGATTCCTTATCTAACAGGAACAGTTGGTGATTGGACAGGAAAAAATCCGCTTTATTTGTTTTACCTACTTCAGCGTAAGTGAATGTTAAGTGGTTTTTTTCGTCTTGTTTGTTTAAATGACCGGTATTATTGGCTGTTAATTCCGATATTGGGTATTTGAGCATTAAATGAGTTTCATTTAATATTTGCATATTATACAATGGGCACTTATTTTTTTATATAGAAATCATTACGTAAGTTGTGAGATCGTAAAATACTCTTCCGGTATCAGATATAAAGATGAATTGGATGTTTAGATAAAAGCAACCGATAATCAAAAGCAAAAATGTACTTACCTTAGTGGCTACCAGTACGATGAGTACCATGAGAGGGTGTAATTCAACGCAGGTTGGGGCTTCTGTCCACTGAGTAGTTAGTTTCACACAATATTATTAATACCTAAAAATATATAAAAACTTTTACAAAAAAGGTGAACATTATTCAAGTAGGTATTGTCATATTTAATTCATTGACAGGCTGTCACTTTTTGTCATTGTCGATATTTAACTTCAAATAATTTTAATTTTTATAATTTTTATAGTTAGGTACTTAAAGGAGGCCACCTGAAGAAACAATCCTAAAAATGCAGAAATAGGTCAGATCTCATCTATTGTGCTTGAGTTTTCGAGTACCTACTGTCAAAAGTGAAGTTAGATATTTATAGAGTGTTTTCATTAAACCAGGTTAGTAAATTTATATAGATTATTTTCTTTAGATAATTATTGAATAGAGCTTTGTCTGTGGAATTGTTCATTAGCATACCTAGATGTTTGGTATCAGAGAACATACATATGACTTCATTGATAGGAATTGTAGGAGATTTGATTTATATTAGCTTAAAATACCTTTCTAATACAGTAAAAAATTCTTATTTAAACGAATTTATTTTTCTGGTAAAGTAGCAATTTCATGTAATACTGTATTCGTATTTTCTAACTTACCTATAAATAATGGTTATGAGAAAAATTCCAAAAAATTGTAAATTCTGTAGAACATTTCCAGAATGCTTGTCTCATTAGCCTCACCTTAAAAAGTCACGAGTCGCCACTGACTGACCTAATAGTCGTTCAAAAGTGATGTGCAGAATATTGCTATATTTTTTGTTCTGTATAAAATTTATAATTTGTCGGTATATTTAATTATTTTTTAATAAAATATTTTTCTGAGAAGCGATACCCTTTTGTCAGCGTTGAAATTGGGTTTTAATTGCGTCGCATTTTGTGTTCAGTATGTAAAATAGGTACATTGTAATTCCAATGGATGATTCACTTAAAGTTTTTCGCGGTTTCTGTTTCTTTGGTTGATCATTGTGGAATACAATATATCTCTCGCTTTTGTAAACAAAGGGTCAATATTTACCAAAATGTGGCCTTGGGACAAGGTCGCTTCTAGAACCACTTGTAGTTTTATCATGGATCAGATCTCTGCATCGTCATCAGTTTTTTATATTATGCTTCATCTAATTAGGTTGGACTGACTGTTAAAAGTGTATTAGCGAAAAAGAGTGGCTCCCATATTTAATTTAATTGGTACTATTTTGTTAAAAAAAATATCAATTTTATTTAAGTATATTTCAATTTTTTTAATTCTCATGAAATAGTAAACAAAGAAAAAGCCCATCTACAAACTAATCGATTATAATTATCTATAATGAAGTTAATTCACATTAAAATTAATGGAATTTTTACCTATCTAATCAAATTTATTTTAATATTGATATTAGACACATACGTTGAAAAATCACGAGTTTTAGAAAATGAACAAATAAAAAAAATCTAATGTTTCTTTTATCGCTCGGCAAGCAATAAAGTGACACTCATCACTATTACTGTCAAGAAAAAAACTCAACTGTAATTAGTGACTGTAGATAATGGCTATTTGTATAACAAGGAAGCAAAGTGCCCTTAGCTTCTGTGTAATACATATGATTTTTTCTACGACCATTCAGTGTTTTACATTGGTTTTATTATATTTTCTTATGCATGACAATCAAACAACCAAATATGTCAAAATGTCATAATAGGTATTTAGATAAGCAAATATTGTTAAAAATCAAAGTACATGAAACGTTGCCAAGGTTGCTTCTTGTTTACAAAATAAACAAACTTCCCAAAAATTTATAATAATATATTCCCAATGTGAAGATGAAGTTTCTCTAGGTATTATGGAAGAAGTAAACGTGGTTTTGTTAAATCTTTTATCGTTTTCAAGGGAGGATATCAACAAGTTTATTGCAGAAGCTTCAGATGAAACTTACTTATATATGAAATTATATAAAAAATGACAATTAAGTGACATTATAGGCTGTTGTCATAAGTGCATTTTTCCTTTTTCAGATCGTTCTTATAAGTATTTGGATTTGCTCGGGCATGCCGCAGCAATTAATTAGTTAATATGGTACTTGAGGATATCAGTGATAAAGGCGATATTTTGGTGGTGCAAATACCTGACTCAAAAACGAAAAGCAAAGTTTACAGAATAAATATACTATGTATTCTGTAAACTTTGCTAATACCAAAAGGATATTTACAATAACAAATGAGATTGTAAGCGGAGTATCTGTCTTGGATATGTATAGAAAATGTATGGACTGTAGTTCCTCTAAAAGATGTCATTCTAGATTTGTTGTAACCTACTCTAAAGGAAAATGTACAAATCAGGTAATTGGCAAAAACACAATTGCCAAAATAGTAATATTTTTAAATTTGGATGATTCGAAAGGCTATACTGGACAAAGTTTCCGCCATACTTCAGCTACGTTGTTAGTCAATGCTGGAAGTGATATTCTACTCACAACACGTGAGTCCAACCCTGTAATGTCTCCAAACAGGCCGAGGTCTAATAATAGGTAATCTTGTTTTCCCATATATAAAACATTTTTAAGGTTGCATTAAGTTGTACGTAAACAAATATTATCTATCGGATCTGAGATATCTACAGTTGTAAGAATAGCTCATTCGAACATTTCGAACCAAAGCGTCTAACGGATGCGGTTTGTAAAACCACAACCCGAACGTCGGACAGTGTTTCTGCACCGTAAAAACGCAGACGGCGCATACAACCGCACATTCGACCTGCCCGGCCGGCAAACAGGAAACCCGGACGACGGCAAAGCAACGCAGTACGTCGAGATAAATAACAGCGGACACACGTTGCGGTTATTTTGAAATTAACCGGTGAAATTCGCCATGTTCGACAAAGAAAAATTTATTCAGTGCATCGAAGAGCACCCCTCGATATGGAACAAGAACTACAAGGGGTACAACGACCGTAAAATAAGGGAAAACAGTTGGTATGCCGTGGGAGAAGTAATGTTCGACCAATGGGACGAGATGTTAGACGACGAGAGACAAGAACAAGGTAAGAGGTGTGAATATAGGTAAATATTAAAGTGGCACCGAATTCAGAGTAGTGTGAATTAAGGCTCGTTTTGTTGGCAAGCGTGCTAGCTTCTTCCCGTTCTGTAAGGTTACGAATACCTACCTGCCATGCTGCGGGTAGAACCCCATTATGTACATTCGGACATTCTGTCTCTGTCACATGTACAGGATGTTTCAAACTCGATAGTATGGGTCCAGCGGAGGAAACAAAAAATTTAAATAAAATTTGAAACATGTGGTGTTAAATTGGATGAGGTAAACTCCGTTTTCAATATAAAATATTATCTTTCGGATTTGACAGAAACGACGACATCATCAATTATATTTTTTCCAGAAACATACCCATTTTTTTTCCTGTTAAAAACTAATAAACTTTTTTTAGAAATTTTATCTGTATTATTTCCCGTTTAAAAGTGGCAATATGGACCTAATGAGTCTCAAAATAAATACCACCTAAAAATCACATTAGCGGTGGAAAGATTTAGTAGTCGTTGGAAAATAATTGAATGTTCGTTGTTTTGAGGTTTGACCAAATAACCCTATGATGTAGTCCAGTACTCCAAATTTAACAATTAATTATATGTTTAAAGTTTATTCTTACGGTTGTTTAAAAAGATGCTATCAATTTAATTGCATAGCGTTGAATGAACATCATCTAAAATATCTCTGAGTGTAGATAAAAGTTCTGATAAGTACTTCATTCTTTTTATTTATTTTATGTATTTGTTGTATTCCGGTTTATACTATTGTTTATAAATATTTTATGTAAACCAAAAACCCTACAAACTTATGACCATAAATGAAACCCTAATTAAAGTAAGATTATATTTTCCAAAATAATTCATTTTTAAAGCAATGAATTCGCTTGAATATTTAATACGCAATATATGTTTCTATACTTACCTACATCAGGAATTATTGAAAGAGAATCGACAAAGAAAAACTTTAAATTCTGTTACTGTGCATGAGTTTCTTTTTTAATTAATAGCCGTCCCGTTAGACCCTCATTTTCTTTCAAAATTAAGGTACATATATTTTTTTTACAGTTAAAGAGATGAAAAGCAAATGGAGGCATATGAGAGATTGCTTCGGCAAATATGTCAACCAAGGAAAAAATGGGGATTCTACGTTAAAAAGAAAGAAATATGTATATGCCGACTTACTCTCGTTTCTACATCAAACGTTAAACAGTAAACCTACTTCGGAGGACACTTCTCAACAGGCACAAGAAGATTTTGATTGTGACCCTCAATTATTTTATGTACATGAAGAAAGCAGCGGGACAGACGACGAAGTGAAAGAAATTGTAATTCCTACTAGCACTAAAGCACCAGTTTCTAAAAAACCTCTCCTCCGGAAATCACAAACTTTTGTTGAAGAAAAGCCTCTGAAAAAATGTATTAGTCGAAGTGCTGAAGAGGAAGATCCGGATAGGTCCTTTTTAATCTCTATACTTGGAGACGTTAAAAAATTGAATGATGAAGAAAAACTAGATTTTCGATTCCATACCCTGCAGTTTTTTCGTGACATTCAACGTAAACGGAAGTTTGCACAATCGTCTCAACCAGATCAGTTCTCTGACTAAGTGGTCCAGTATTTATTCTTTCATACCCAACACTTTCTGTTTCTTTTCCTTAGACATAATCATCTTTTACCAACTCCTCTAGACCTCCTCTCTTAGAAGTCATTATTTCCACAGTTCCTATAAAAACATTATTTACGATAATATTTAATATTGTCATTATCATTGAAAATAAATTGTGTTTAAAAAAATATGTACACGTTTTCTTACCTAAATTAAGAAGCATTTTATTGGATCAAAAAACATTTCTTTTTGATAACTTGATAACTTCTATTTGTTTGTAGCAGAAAATTTTTGTTATTCAGTGTCCAGAAACTAGTAGTCAAAAATGATAGAACATACAAGGGAAGTCAAAATAATGTCTGTACTTCACATACATTTGTATCCTATCTGGATCTTTTAAATTTACCAGAAAGTTGGATCATTTGGCCCTTACGGACATAGGTACAGGACTTCCAAGTATGTAATAAGTGGTTTTTTCAGAGGTCTACTATTACGAATCTGTTTTGTGTAACTAAATGTATTGCTGATTCTATGATAATGGGTTCCAGATTGGTATAATTTACACCGACTCCGCTAAAGCGTTCGACAGAGTTGACCACTTTATATTGCTAAAAAATTTGAACTTTCTGATCTACTTACTCACTTAATTATAGACTATTTAACTAATTGAAACCAGCATGTTATATATCGTGGTTTTAAATCTGTTGAAGTGATTGCGTCCTTGGGAATCCCTCAAGGCTAGGGTTTGGGCCTACTACTATTTTATTTAGAAAGGATATTTTTAGTAATCTGAATGCAAATTGTTTACTCTATGCCGACGTCATGAAAATATTTGGCAAAATATGCGGTATTAATGACTGTCTCTTGCTACAGCAAAATTTGGATTTCATTTGTGATTGGTGTAGAGTAAATAATTTAATTTTAAATCCTGAACAATGCGAGTGTGTCATTTATTACTAAGCAGCATGTTATCGATTTTAATTATAACATTTCTTAAAGATAAACACAAACTTTTAGAGATCTAGGAGTATTATTTGATTATAAATTATCGTTTAATTATCACATATTAGATATTACATCTAAAGCGTATAAAACACATGGATTTATCATCAGGAAGATGTCTACGTTTAAATATGCTAATACATCTGTATATAACTTTAGTTAGGTCGAAATTGGAATACACCTCTATTGTTGTGTCTAAATTATGTAACATATATTGGCAGTTTAGAGTGGGTTCAACGGCGTTTTTATAAATTCTTCTTTGTTTTAGAACTGACGGAATTTATCCTCAAACTGGCAATTCCCATCTGATTCAGGTGATTTATTAAATAGACTTAAATTTCATGTTCCCAAAGCAGTCTCAAGACACGCTCGTACTTCTTTTTTAATTTTATGTGCAATACTTATAACCTCTTAATATCATCGGTTGATATATTTCCATATTCTCTTGCAAGCATCAAACAGGTAGCACTATGATGGTTTCCTTTATCTGATGCTATTTCTAGTGTTAGTTATGTATTATAATTTACTGTTGTGCATGTTAGTTGTAAGTATTACTCCTTCTTTTGGTTTCTGTATCTTGCATCTGTTTAGTATTTATCTGTATTATTTCTTACATATTGATTTCTTGTTATTTTTACTGTACATTTTCATTGTATTTCTTACTTGGAAACCCTGTATATCCGTAAGAATAGGATAGGACAAAAAGGGATATGTTTACCACCAGTGTATAGACACCCTGTATAAAGCACCTGTCAAACTGATAAAACCCGCTAAAATACGTGTGCTATTAATATTATAGATTTATCTTAAATAATTTGCGTCCTAAAACTTGTTTCTTGGTCATTACATCTGACTGATCACAATAAATTTCCGGTTGTTTTAATTAAGAACGAAGTTAATTTTGAAACAATGATTCCACGAACCACTTGATTCGCAAGAACGGATGTGGCAAAAAAAAACAAGATAAAGGAAGAAATATGACATCGTGAAATTAATATTCCGGATGTTAAAACTTTCCTAGTAAATATTTTTGTTTACATTTTTAGATCTAAGATATCAACAGCAGTTACTACTTTGTTAATAATTACCTTAAATACAGGGTGTTTCTTAAGTAGCTAAAATACGTGCTTCAGATCTTCTTGAAATTGAAGAATTGAACATGTAGGGAGTAGTTCTTATCACAACACAACCAGCTATAATTTGTTGACGTAAGTGCTTCTCAGATTCAATATGATCCTTGTCTTGAGATGTGCCCAAACAAAAAAAATCAATAGGATTCATATCGGGTGATCTGGGTGGCCCAGGTTGACTTGGTTCTTGAGTGCCTCATCCAATCACGTTATTACCTAATATTTCGTTTTAAAATTCACGAGCAGTCAAACTAAGATGTGGAGAACCCCGTCGTGCGTAAACCACATTCTTTGTCTTAGCGCATAGAGAACATCGTCAAGTAGTTCAGGTAAAACGTTTTCAAGAAAATGTCTATAGGAAGCACCGGTTAAAGTTCTTGCTACAAAGTCCCCACAAGAAAATTTCTAATAATACCCACCCATACATTGATGATTTGGAAATCTTTCCATATAAATTCGTCTACCATTTCCATTTGCAATTCCATAAATGTAAACCATATTGACCATTTCAGCATTTAAATATGCATAAGCTATTATTAAAACTTATTATTATTGTTTTGCATGGCCTTTCTAAGATATGTTTAACTAATTTAAGTAACTGTGTAAAAATGTACTTGATCAAATAAATCAATTTTGTTTGGAGTACAAAAAAGTGTAAAGAGACAAAAAGTGAAGATATTACAATGACGCATATGATGGCCTATTTTATTTGTAATATTATACAGGGTGATATATTTTTTTGGCAAATAATGATCGACTGGTAAGTTTCTAATTTCATACCTACTGTCGTACTAGGTTAAATTATCTCAAGCACTTTAGAAATTAAAAACTGATTTTCTTTTTAATTTTTGACACGCTGTAACTGGACAGTGGCTGTCCTAAGACCCCACATTTAAATAACAAAAAATCCTTATTTTAGCCACAAAATACACCGTTGGATTGTTGACATACTTAAGAAACGCCCTGTATATTCTCAAAGCTCACAATCTATCTGGCATTAGTTTATACGTCCCGATACTTCGACTGTTGTCTATGGTTGATATTCGAAGTTTAATTTGAATACTTTAACGATCTATTAACAATTTGTAAATCTATTTCAATAATCTCTGCTTGTCATCGCTTAAAGAACGGCCTTGACCCTGGCTCTAGAGCGGCCTTCTGAGATCATTCCAAAAGAAAGAGAAACCTCGACGTGCTCGGATTCGTGGCACCGCCGATAATTTGCAAGCAGTCTGTCTGTTGCTCGGTCTAATTAAAAGCTGGCGATATACGCTACCTTACCGATATTAGATGCGTCCGCAGATGTGACTCATGCAGTAATAAAGGTGACTTACATGCCTGTCGCAGGACACCTTCTGACTTGGCAATAAGAAACCAGAAAATACTGAGGGCTTCCCAAGTATCTACTTTAAGGACGCCGTATTCCTGAAATAGTGTTTTCTACAAATACAAATAATTTTAGACATTTAAGACCTGAATAATACAGAGCTTAGCAAATAACAGAAATGTCTGAAGTAAAACGATATATATAACGACAGAAAGCAGTCTAACCACAAATTTTTGAGTACAGAAATCTTTCAAAACGCGAATTTTCTTAAGTTTAAGTGTAGATGTAACAAACTTACATAGTTCTGCATATAAGATTGTTAACTTTTAAGCATGAAAATAATTGTTAAAATGTGGGTTAGAATAGCAAAACAATGTGTATTTTACAAACGCTTTTTCAAGTTATAATTTTATTTGAGGAGAATTTAAATAGTAAAAGTGGATAAACAAAATATCAATAATTTTATTTTTTATATTACTGTTGTTCTATGTGTTTTATTTTTTGAGATTTCTATACCCAAAAACACTACAAATTTTTTTCATTTCACGGCGAGAATACGGTGACCTTAAACATAATGATTTGACTGCACAATGTAGTCAAGATTGCCATGAAACCAGTGCATATTTATGTAATATTCAATTTGTTTATTTGTTACGTGATTCTTTAAGATAGTACGTTTTTTTTAAATACTGACTTTTACCACATAATATTTTTAAATATACAAGGTGTATAAATGATCTTTACAAAAGTTTACCACAGTCATGTTCATTGGATCAATGTAAAACAGGGTGATTCAGAACTTGTCCAAAATAAAATTGAATGTACAGGGGACTCTTATAAATATAATTTTGTAAAAAAAATCAATAAGGGTAGTTCGGAAATGATTTAAAAATACACTTCTACATGGTACTGGAAACTGGTCCACTGTAAAATGTATACCTTGCGCAAGGCAAAGCATGCAGTCGGCGACCGGCACGGCGGCAAAGTGTAATAAAAAATGAACGGACAAAAAATTTAAGGAATTTCCCAAGAAAAGAAATAAATAAAATTTTATAACAACTATTTTTTTTTACTTCACCATAAATTAATAAACTCCGTGTTTCTATACATGTCATTTTTGACACTTGAAAAACTAATGTAAACTCATATGTTTAAGAAAATGATTATCTCAAGTATTATTATTGTATTTAGAAGACGGAGCCTTAACCTTGAAGTACTATTTAATAAAATTTCTTAGACAATGTAGAAAAAAACTTCTCTCAAAGATACATTTCTTATTCATATTTTGTTGAAGCAGCAGGAAAATATTATCGATATATGAGTTCAGTTTAATAGAAAATACTAGTACATATTTATATTTTTTTATTGGGAATCTATTCCCGAAGTTTGACTATTTAAACTTGACTCACCCTATATATAGTTTTACGTCTACAGAAGTATACTTATTTCTGTATCTAAGAAAAAAGTTGTAGAAATTGACGTTCTTATAGGAAACATGTAATTAATACTGTAATTATTATAATCACACACATATATTAAAGAGAAAAGCGTGGAGAAAAAAATATGCCTACACATTTTTAATACTCCCTTACATTGTGAAACCATTTTGCATCTCTGATCGACATGTAAATAGTGTAATGAACAACAAAACTTTATTTGGACGCAAATAACCGCAGGTGAGACGAGCAGTAGAAAACGTGTTGGTATGCATTTTGTGCGGAGGAACTACTTGACCTGCAGAGGCAAAAGTTTGTGGGTTCTTATGGCTACTAGTGAAGTGTATACATATAAGAATAGGCAGCACGAATTTACTTGCCATTTTCGACACAATTTCACTTTTATTTTTATTGATTACTCCAATTCATGAGCATCGGATTTATTAGACGTCAAAAAGAACTGTGCGAGTTTGAATTTAGACAGATACTATTCACAACTTTAACAAATAAAACGTATATTTTCAAAGCCGTACATACTAGTTAAAAATAATACACAATTGTAACAGTTTTACATGAAAATTTATAAACAGTAGGTATAAGGAGTGCATAATAGATTTAAGAAAATACCTGATTGAAAAATCATGGTTGTTGGTACTTTAAATAGAGCGAGAATAATTGAGATGATTTGTGGTTCAATTTGCTGAAAAATCTCTACTCTACCTGAGTAGATACTGGAGTGTGTGAAAAATATTTCTTTGAATATTCTCCCAAAGAAATCTCTAAAAATTAATGAATGTCTCTATCGACGTTTTATGGATTGATGCGAAAAAAATCATGAAGTTGTATTCAGAACATATGTTGATGGTGTATTACTCATATTTTGCAAATAAAATGAAGTCGGCAACGCTTTAGTCACAATATTCGGTCAGCGTGGATATAAAGAAGGGGATTAATATAAGCAAACATTCAAAAGTTACATACTTTTCTCAGGATACAAAATGAGGGATATGTACCGAAAAATTCTCAAGTATTTACAAAGAAGCAAGTTGATTGCTTTTCGAATAGTGCACCTGATTATTTATATTTGTTGATGAAGATAAACGCTTTGAAAATAAAAATAACAAAATTTTTGAAAACCTTCTTTATAGGTCGTCCTAATATTCGGGGTTGCAGGCGCATGCTGTTCTGATGAATTTGTCACTTTAACAACTGATAATGTTGAAGATGTGAAATCCGCCTTAATTATACAAATTTCCAATACTAAAACTAAGAGACCACGTTCTTTTACTGTGCTGGGAGACAATTATTTAAGTTCTTATCGAAAATATGTTGCTTTACGTCCACCCGGATTGGTAGAACGTCGATTATTTGTCAGATATCTTAGTGAAAAGTATCATCGAATGGTGGTCGGTACTCATAAAATCAGTGCCGTCTCGCAAGAAGTGGCAAAAGTTTTAAAACTGAACAACTGGAAAGAGTACCTACAGTGGACGTGCATTACGACGAACGCCTGCCGCCCTTTTGGATGACGGCAGTGGTGACCTCACTTGTCTTAAAAGACACGGAGGACGAAGATCGAGCACTCTGGCGGAAAGCTACACTGTAGACTTTCTTGAATAAAGAAAATATTGCAAAAATAACACTGAAAGTTGATAGTGATAATGATAAACCAAGCACCGTTTTCATTTATGATTTTGCAGCATCTGAAAATAATATAAGTATTAATGAAAACGTTTTGAACAGCTTTGAGAATTGCTCCAAGAATGAGGGTAGTGGCAGTTTCAGTAGTTTATTTAATTTTAATACTTGTTCAAGCTGTGTATTTAATATCAATATGGACAAATAAAAAATATTATAAATATTGTTCAACAAACATTTATAAATTAAAACTTGATGGACACTATTAATCTAAGGATTAAAAGTATCAACCTTAGCTCCTAGGATTAAAAGTGAATATTTTAGTTGCTAAGATACCTTTTTTTTCTGAGTAATGAAAATATCAGACTCCGGACAGTAAAAAAATGTCATAGTTTTATGACTGTTAGAGAAAAAATAATAATATGCATCTACGACACTGGGTATATCAAAAATAGATTGCATAACACATTTTTGGCTGATCTTACAAGATTAGAAGCACTGGACCCAATTTTTCATCACCATTATGAATGAGAAAGGCTTACTAAGCTAGTGGAAGAAACTGTAAATATAAATAAGTCTTGTTTTTCATTAATTTATCAAATAAATGCCACTAATACGGTCATTATTATTCTCCGCACTACCATCGTGCCCTATCTTAAGATTTTATCAGCGTGGTGCTCCCTTCTACGCGGACTGTTCTTCGTTTTGGCTACCATCGAATCGTAAATAAGAATTAAAGTGTAATAAAAGCCACTCTGGAATGGCTTTTGGTTAAATTATAGGTGCTTCGACGTATTCCTGAGCATTATAGGTTATTAAAATGTACTAAACTCCTGATAAGACCATAATAATTTAAAATCAAGCATATTTTATATTCTTTGTTCAACAAAGCTAAAAATTAAACTAGCCGTTTATTTAAATTATTCTTAGGTGCTGTTATCTGATCCTAACAACTAAAATTGTCGCTTAACGGTAATTTTAAATTATTTTTTTTGACGTAAGGTGTCACTTTGCGTTATTTATTACTACTATTTTTTTTCTTAAACTGTAAGTTACAAAAAGTAGCTTAACACGTTTTGATAAAATCTTTTTGTCGTACTTCGTTCTGTCAAATTTAGTAACAAATTGTTCCTTTTAGGTTACAAGCTCGATCGAGACGCCTACATTTGATTAGAAAAAGACGACGGTAGATAATGATCGATAAGGAGAATGTCAAGGTAAGAATCTTACTTAACATATTTCATTATTATTAACGAAAAAGTATAGGAATATAACTCAGTACCTATCTAAGTATTTGTGTAAAAATTAACATTGATGTGTCTTCATAATCGTACATTTTCGCTAAAACACAAATATACAAGGTAGGTCTTAATAACGATGCATAGCTTAAGGACAGATTGCTAACGACAAAGTATAGCGATTGAAACCAACGTGCCTTATTCGATTGTTATTACTTTGTATATTGTTTCAGTCTTTATATAATTTATTAGAAATTCTATCCGAAACTATTATTTTTCTAAATGTGTGCTTCCATTGTTTTGTATTTGTATTTATTTTTTCTTATGTATATGCCATTGTTGTAACTTTATTTCACTGTATTTTCTTGTAACCTGTAATTGACCTTACAGCTGTTGGCTGTGTACTCCATAAGTAAATTAATAATTAAGTAAACAATTTGCCCTTAAGCTATGTGCCATTATGAATAACTCACCATATCTGACTGATATTCTTATTTATAATTCGAAAGTTAGGTAACTATTACGACGATTATTCATATTTCGGAAGTGTAGCAAAACAACGTTCGGTTCACTTCTGAATTTTATTGATAGAGAACGTAATTCTGGAAATTTTGGTCAGAAAAAACTCGACTATGGTAGTAGTGAACAAATATTTACATAAAAGAAAAAAATATCAAGACAAAAATTACTATTACTTTCTGTGAATATTAATGTTGTCATACCTCTCGAGTTAAGGGGACTCCGGCAGATGTCAAGTGGCTGATTTGCCTGGCAAAGTACCGTACCATGGAAGGTTTACGACCTACCGAATATCAAATTCTCACAATTATTACATGAACGATGGAGATGGGACCGAATAACTAGCGTTATTAGCGACTGCGGCATTATCTTCCTGTGTAATATTAGCTCTTTCATTCGATTAGTTCCGCCTAGAATAAGACGTACACACGACCGAGCAATTAACTTGATTCAGTAGAGATCCGCAGTTGCGCAATTTAGATCATAAACTGGCAAGAGACCCATATTGCATTAATATACAATTATTCCTGTATTATAATGAAGTCTTTACTATCAAATTATAGCGAAAATAGCTTACCTGTTTTATTGGATATGTAAATTATAATATACAGTGTGATCTTTTTAATTAATAAAATTAAAATCCCGGATTCTCTATGGTTAGTCAAGGATAATCAAAATTATTATATTCGAGATTAATTTTGGGATTGGGATGGCAAAGATTATTTTATGGATGAGCTCAAAAAATTAAAAGAGGGAAACTATACATGAACCGTTGCATAACGCCTGTATAACAAAAAAGCGGATAAAATTCATTTTTAGTCCAGGCAAGTCCGCGTGGAAAAAGGATAAAATTTACCTCATTCCGATTTTTACGCAAAACGCTTGGGTAATATATTTTAATAAATATTAGGTAGAATTTACTTAAACACATAGAACAAAAGTAATACCAAAAATAAAATTATTGATGTTTTGTTCATCCACTTTTACTATTTAAATCATCCTCAAATAAAATAATAACTTTTAAAAAGCGTTTCTAAGACACATCATTTTGCTATTCTAACCCCACATTTTAACAATTATTTTCACAAACTTATAAACAAAAGTGAACAATCTTATATGCAGAGCTAGCTATGTAAATTTATGTTATATAAGAATGTTTGCATCTAAGGTTAAATAAAAAAAAACGTATTTGTGAAAGATTTCTGTACCTAAAAATTTGTTGGTGCGATCGCTTTCTGTCGTTATATATTCGATTTACTTCGGTACCTTTGAATATTCGCAGGTGGCATGGGATAACATTCCTGTTATTTGCTAAGCTCTATACTATCCCGTTCTTAAATATCTAAAATTATTTATATTTGTAGTAAACACTATTTCAAGAATACTACTCTCTTAAAAATAAAAATCATTTGAAATTAAGGCGACTACTTACTTATAATATTTTTTAAACTCGTTTGGTATATTTATTACATTGGTATAAATTTGATCAAATAAATATAATTATAGATTTAACCCTTTTTACAATTTTACACCACATAATTTTACTACTTCTAAAATACTAGCGTGTATAGTCGCTTTATTGCTGTCTGGATGAAGGTTGTTGACGTCTTTCATTTTGTATTCACGTGTAAACAATATATAGTAGGCCTAGGTTTATTGAAAAATATCGTTAAGGAAAAATTTTCTGAATTACAAATTTAGCCTATGTACAAAATAATTTTTATGCAAAAATATACTCATTCTTACTTATTGTAAGTATGTGATACATTGTATACAACAATTTGAGCAAAACTTTTCGTCTTTGAAGAAACTATTAGTTTCAGTTAATTCCTTTCGTCGAAGTCCAAATTTCACTTTGCGCTCCGATAATTCTGGATATATGTGGAATTCTTGGCAGGACGAATTAACTTTGAATTAATTGCCAAATAAAAGCATTTGAAACATTATTTAATGTCAGAAAACGCTTCCAATATCCGTTTCACTTGTTCTTTTACCAACTAGGTCCCATTGACCTAGACAAACAACAATTTTGTTATTTCCTTATCTAAATTTTCATTCCTCTTGTCCATTAAAATTTCAAACATAGTTTTCTTTAATTAACATATTAAGCTGTAGGTTTGAATATTTAGCACAAATTCCTTAGAAAATTTTATGTGGTATTACGACAGTACCTAAAACTTTAATTAAAATTATTTCCTGGAATAACGGGAAAGTACTTGTAAAATTGTAGTTAATGAACAAGGTATTTCACAAGATTTTTCCTATAAATTCCCATACCACTCCAACAAGAGGTAGGTAGGAATTTTTATTTAAAAAACCAAGTTGTTAGACTACATTTGCATGAAATTGAAAAGTTAATATAAAATTTGAGTGCATAAAACTCAATAAAATTTATAACGACGATCAAACGCGACAATATCTATATTTATGTAATTTATCTTATCTACATGTTTCGTAAATGAGAGATTTGCTTGAATGAAATCTATTTCTAGTTAAATTGACCCTGAACACATTTGCAATCATTCAGCTGACGTTTTATATCATTAATTCTGTAATTCCCATCAACAGATAATTGTTTGATAATGATTTTAAACAGTGTAGCTTTCAAATGGAATTTATAGTCTAAAATCCAAGTTTGGTCATACATACCCGTCCTCAGTCAAAGATTCTCAGTTAAGGATGGGGAAATCTTCTGTTTGCAACGATAATGGGGAAGATGATATAGAAGAATCATCAAAAATCGCGATTCAATCATTATTGCCGACAAAATCTAAAGATAAATATGAAAAGGCGTACCTATCTCTTATTTGAAGATTATAATCATCAAAGGGAGTAACTGTTATTACTGAAGCAGTTCTATTAGCCTATTTTGAACAAAAATTCAGAGTATACCAGAGTCATACGCTGTGGAGTCTTTAGTAAATGAGAAGAACAACATTGTCACTGAAAAAGAATATTGACATAAAGAAACTTCCAAGTTTAATCTTTCCTTAAACATAAATCGGTAGGAAACCGGGAAGTCTAGTGTTTGACATTAAAAACAGAATTAAATATGGTGGTTAGGCCCTACCAACGTAACTCGTTCCTGGGCGCAAATGCGGCCTGCTTATAATATGCCGCCCCTTCTCCCGCACAAGTCTTCGACTTCTGGGCTAATCCTCGTGATTAGAATGAGGGGTAGAGATATTATTATTATTATATACTCTTTCTAACAGGAACATTATCTTCGTCCGTCACCAATTGAGCATTCAAGATTCTATAGAATGTAGAAATGGAAATGGAAATTCCAGAGAACGTCTGCTACGATACTGGCTGAAGCAGGAGCAGACATCATCACTCTTAAAAGGCATAGTGGATGTAAGGCAATGAACGTGGCAGAAAGATGTATAGAGGATCCCGTTCAACAAAAACTTCAACTAGCCTCAAAAATATTGGGTCAAAGAGAGATCAATAGGTACAAATACAAACTCGACTTCTACTTCATCAAATACATGAGCAGAACTTTCCATAACCAATTATAAAAAAGTTAGTTAAAATTTATAATAATGATAAAGAATGGTTTAAGTTGACAATAAAAGAATAGCTAGTAGTACCTAGAGATTTTTTCCCGCATTCTTTAGGAAAAATCGAACTTTTCCTAACTGAAATTAATTACTATGTACAACTTTTCAAACATTTGTCAATCAATGTCCACAAGAATTCAATCTCTCCTGAACATGATATACTATGCCTACATATTACCAGATTCTCCAGTCAAATTTGAGGGTTTCAGTTTTCCATAAAATTACGGGGTTCCGAAGTCTGCCCTTCTCCTTGACCTCACCCACGTGACTTTTTATCCTTATTGCGAATTCCAGTGAAAAAAAAACGCAATACGTCCGCGAGATACCCATGGGTAGCTATTTTTGGTACCAACCAAATTAGTTATTAATAAATTCCATTAAAAGTTTTTTGTTTGCTTGTTAGGAGAGCATTCTTCGTTTACTCGCTGCTCGCTCGGATTAAAAAAGACCATCGAAAAATGAATTTAAAATGTGAACGGCCCATCTCGTCTGAGAGACTCTTATTGGCTTTTTTTCTCGTCTGCAGATGTACAGAATTTGCTGCACAAAAATACGTGGGCTGCGTTAATAGATATAATAGGAGATCGAGGAGTATAATCAATTACTTTTTGCTCATGTTTCGAATATATTTCATGTTATGCATTGCAGTTCGTCGCTTATTTATTATCCGTGTTTAGTTATTATGCTGTTATAAAAAATCCCTATTGTATAAAATGAAATAAATTACGACAATTTAATGTAATATCACAATAACCATACGAAGAAAATAGCGGCCAATGGTTTCTATTTAAAAAATATTAACGTTTCAATAAAAATTCGATTTTAAGAATATTTCTAAAATATACATTTAAATTGGTATTTGGATTCATGTGGTTATGGCACAAAATGAGTCCATATAGATAGTACTTTACAGCATCGAATTTATCTTGTTAAATGTTACGGTATGGGTAACATTTCTTAGCGTCAAGCAATTGAATTGTGTCATGAAAAATACCCGCCAAAATTTGAGAAAATTTGTTTGTAAGACATATAAAAAGGTCAAACAACAAACACTATGGCGATATTGCAGCCACAATAGAAAAGTTACCATCAAATCGTTAAAAAAGGAACATGTATGACTTTCACCTTAGGCTATGTAGAAAACTCATTTGTCTAATGTTTACGGACATTGTAAAAAACATGATTTTTATTTTTAAAATAAAACCAATGTTTTGTTACGTTAGAAATGTTCCATATTATTATTTTTAATGGTTAAAATGAACAAGATGTATTGGAAGTAATAGTAAAATATTTTTTCTATTTCCATCTTACAGCGGTGTGCAGTGAGTTCAAGTGTAGTATAACGCGAGGGAAATTTGAAACCGAATGATGGAAGAGATGGAGGTCCAGGGCGGCTACGGCGTATTGCAGCAGTGTGGCCTTTCATACACGAGGCTCAATTATATCCGTTCCCTCTATACAGCAGGCCCAAGCATTAACACCAAAGGATAGGACGAGGAGGACCGGTAACATGGCCGCCACGGTCTCTTGACTTTAATTTCTTTTTGTGGGGATATTTAGAAAGTGAAGTGTTTCGCACCAAAGTGGACACTATTGATGATTTACGCAAACATATCAAAGCTGCTGTCAATAACTTACGAGTTTAAAACGGACAAGAAGCAGAAACGTTTGTGTTAGTTTCTAGAAACTGGGTAAGACAGGCCAAACATTTCGTTGTTGTAACATCAGGTATGTCAACCTATTTTATTAATTAAAACCGCAAATTAATTTTATTAATTAACATAATTATTAATAACAACAGCGGCAAAAGCAGTTGAGTTTGCTGCATAAAATAAGTGCTATAAAATGTTATTTATTTCTTTAATTTTTTTTTTACAAAACTCTATTTGTAAGAGTCCCCTGTACATTCTAAAGTTTTTTTAGATATGTTCTGAATCACTGTATGTTGTTTAATGTTACATGCTGCATGTATAAAAGGCATAAGTTGGTTTTGTTAACTTATACAGGACCACACAGACATTGAAAATGCTAATAATATCGTAAAAGATAAGAGATAATTGTAATGTTGAGAGACGCATGCATTATTTTTAAGCAAGATGATTTACAGTTAGTTTTAGACGTACCTATAGATTTATAACCAATAATTTTCTATTATTACCGGGGATTTCAGGGAAGCTATTGTAGTAAAATCAGGAAATAATGAAAAAGGCCGGTTATTTCACAGCACATTTAAACAGGAGACGTTTTTCCTTCCGCGCCCGACCGCCAATAAGGCATTATATTGGAAACGGAGTAGTTTGTACAAGGATTCATTGTAGCCGTCGCGAAACGACTTAACTGTTTACACAAAACTATTTAAGCTCTCTTTTGTGTTCCCTTATTGTGAATCGTCCGTTTTGCGCAAATACCTGTATTTATTTAAAATTATGTTCCGTAGGAATTGTTCGCGCATGGAGACAGGAAGAACAAATTATTGTACGCATAAAATATGCTCATTAAGTCTTGTTTGTGTGTAATTGTTTCTGTAATAACAAAGCACACTAAGACCATAAACTTAGGTCGTTGGTCTTCACTTGCATAGGTTTACAGTGTTCACCTGCTAGTTGCCTCATATTGTATGTTAACTTGCTGCAGAACTATTAAGTAACACCAGAGGTAATCTTAATAATAGAGAGAGAGAGAGAGAAATTACTTTTGAGTTAGTAGAAATGTTAAAGCGTTTATGTATACAGGGTTACCCTTAAATAAGTACAAACATTTTAACCAGCAGTATAGAGTGCTCAGACACGCATTTTTACGACAAGCGACCTCTTAAAGAACGTTGACGTAGGTATTCAATAATTTTTCATGAAATACATTTTTAAGGAAATTATAGATGTTGTGCGGAACTTTGTCACCACCCGGTATATAGATTAATTTTTAGTTCCTTGTATCTGTTATTTTACCATTCATTTAAGATACAGATAAAGATTTGGTTAGGGTAGCTGTAAATTACTTCAAATGCAATACCCGAAGTTAATCTGTAGTTATAATTTCTCCTGGCCATAACTCATCTGGTAAATTAATAAATTTGTCTCGAAGAAACAATAACACACCTATTCGAGTTATTTATTCTTTCAATTGGCTGTAAACATATAAGGCTAGGCTTAATCTCTGCCGTTAATTGTTTAAGATAGCCTCCATACGCATGAAGACGTAGCCAATTCATCAACACCGTCATCAGACGACCGCATGCGATTTTTCAATATCCCCTGGAAATGGGAGGCGTTAATTTTCAGTTACAGAGATCATTTTGAAACACACACGGTCTGTAATTAGGAGTATTAAAAATAAATTTACTATCGAGTAGATTTATGAGGGACATGTTGTAAATGAGCAGACAGCAAGGCTAGTGGTTGGTTTATTAATGGTTTGATCTCCTGAAACGATCTCTTCGACGATATTTTATACGGCGTTGCTGCTGACAGTGGCTGTTATAAAAATCGAATTGGACTTATTAATTGTCCCGTGTAATATTCAAAATCTCCGAGGTTGCAGGTGATTAAGAAATTTATGGTGATGGAGCACGTTGCCTTAAACAGCAACTACTCGTTTTAGAGAATTGGTTCGTTTAATAAAATCATCAATTTTGCCAATCTGATCGTACCAACTAATGGTCGCTTCAATCAACCGTAGCCTTCCAGTTCTACCACCATGAAATTTCAAGATGATATTTCCAACAAAGATTTTCTTCAATCTCTAAAATTATTAAAAACAATGATTGTATATGTGTCGTATGTATATGTGTTTAAGTAGAAGTATTCTGTGGCCAAAAATAAACGTTTTCAATAAAAGTAAGGCCTAACAAGAAAATTTACAATTATACCCACCCATACTTTCAGAGAAAACTGATGTTGAAATCAAGATTCCATTATGGCATTAGGGTTTTCATCAGACCAAACGTGTTTATTGTGGAACTCTATTATAGTATCTCTGGAAAAATTAGCTTCGTCGGTAAACAATATACTAGCGGTAAAGTCAACATTTCATTCAATTTTTTTGCAAACCCAGTGGCAAAATTGTAGGCACTAAGGGTTGAACCATTTGTATGTGGTACGAGTATAATTATTGTTGATGATTCAGAACGGACCAAACTAATTTAAACACTCAAAGGTCCAGGAATTGGACCTTCCTGAAATGAACCTAACTCAGAAAAACATTGAAAATATTTCTAAACAGTCTTGAATTTGGACTTGGATGATTTGGAAATCTCTCCATATAAATTCACGTAGCCTCCGTACCATTTTCATCTGCAAGGCTATAAGTGTAAACTATAGCCATTATTAAAATTTAATATTTTTTTTAAATAATCTTAATTTGACAATACACAATATTAAATAGAAAAGCCTCCCTATGATATAATAATATAATAATAATAATAATATCTGTACATCTCATTCTAATCACAGGGATTAGCCCAGAAGTCGGAGACTTGTGCGGGAGAGGGGACGGCATATTATTATTAAGCAGGCCGCATTTGCGCCTAGGAACGACTTACGTTGGTAGGACCTAACCACTATTCAGTGCAGGAATGAGGGAAACCTGGAAAACCTCATTAACTAGGGGGGTAGTCAAATATCAACCAGTATCAATCTCTCACATTGATCCAAGCCAACATTATTCCACCCTACCATACCCGCAGAGAGGGTGCCAATCCTCTCCACGCATACCTATAGCTTATATACGGTCTACCGCCAGCTGGGCGCGAACCCACACCGATCTGGTCACCTCGATTCAAGTACTGACGCCTTAAACCGCGCGACCACTGACCGACCCGATATGTTTAAGTAATAACTGTGTAAAAATGCACTTGATCAAATAAATCAGTTTTGTTGTTAATCGGTTTGGAATACAGAAAAGTGTAAAGAAACAAAAAGTGAAGATAATACAATGGTGCATATGAGGACCTAATTTACTTAAATACAGGGTGATATATTTTTTTTCAAATAATAATTGGTGATACCCGCACCTCCGCCACTGGTAAGTTTCTAAAGCTGGTAATTTTTTCTTTCATATTTACTGTCATACTAAACATACACACCGAATTTGGTTAAATTATTTCAAGCGGTTTATAAATTAAAAACTGATTTTTTCAAAAAGTACAACTTGCTCTAAATTGCGTATGGTGCGTGCCATGAAACATAAAAATGACAGCAGTCAATTTTATCTTACAGAACCGGTACTAGACTAGCACTGCCTCTTCTTCCAAGTATAACCTAGGCGTTTTACATTCTATAAATAGAAAATTGTAGCCGTAAATAAATATAACTGCCATGGATAACGATCAAACATGGAAGTCTGTAGCTAGAAAAAATATCGTTCTTCAATTATAACGATATGTGAATGACACAGCACAAAAATACAAGTACAGTAAAACACCCAAGGCAAAGGTTCTGAAGTAATGTTATAGTGAGCTAACAAACTCGATGTTTTTTTCATCGCGTCAAAATTTGTAAACGGTTAACCGACGTTGTTCTCACACAAAAGGCGTTTTTATATAAAACAGATTATAAATATTACGAGTATGTTAGATATACAATAATTATGTTAATAGCAAGGTTAAATACATGTACGTAAATAATGTTATTTTTTTCCTCATTTTTCGTGATCTAAATAGTCTGCCTATTTGTAGTAGAGACATTTCAGACTATATAAAATCAATCCAATAGACATGTTCAAAGTGACAGTGTCTTAACTACATATATTGACCGTACCTCTGACGATTTTCACAAAAGTACCAATCCAAGTTTTAGAATTAGTTGTAAAATCCATGTGTTGATTCAGATATATTCGAGATACATTGATCACGGATATAATGAATGTATTAGGATGGTAAAACCAAAGAGAGGTAGGAGAGAGAAGATAATAGTCAAGATTGTACGAAGGGTAATAGTTTCCTTTCATTTACTAAAAATCGTAGTACTTTAACACCAAGGATAGATAGAAGTCTTTATTTTTTAAGTAAGTAAGTCTACTCCAAAGTCTTGGAGTATATGCATATCGTGTACTAGTGTACTATAAAAAACACTAGTGCCACTTAAGGAACAATAACAGTAAGAATTGCGGAATAGAGGATGGTAAAATCAAAATTGAGGTAAAAGAGATAAGATGCTGGTCAAGATCGTACAAAGGGTAATAACCTGAGATGCGGACTTAAATCTTTAAACAGAGGAGGTTGTCTACAAATTATAATCCAATAGCATTGTAGTATTTTTGAAACGGGATGACGATGGTATTTATTTTGATTTTTGCCATCCAATTTATAAAAATTTAAAAATCTTCCTTGTAACAAATTTATATACACATATAGGTACTATGCACTTGAAAATTAAATGTTGAAATCCTTTGGAAACGTTTTTAAATAAAAACTTACCCCATAATTAGAACTTTCGTACGCGTCATCAGTACTTAGATCAGAAAGAAGAAAGTTGCACCAATTTGAGGTAATAAAATATCACAATTTTCATGACAATCGTTATTTACTTGCTTAAGTAATATATGAAAGAAGCGCAATATAAAACAGGTACTAATTGTCACAAACAAGTAGTAGCTACAAGTGGTACAACGCAACCTCAGTTACTGTTTAGTAGATTGTAGGTTCTTACTTCTCTGTACGATTTTCTTTTGTATCTTATTTGATTTAATAATTTAAAATTACATTAGTAACTGGAATTTCTGGTAGTCATATTTGTCTTATTGTGGCTTTCAACTCCGGAAGTTTACTTACCATCTTTTCGCGCATGGTTTTTGGAACGCATATGTACTGGTAGTAATACCTGATAGTATTCACAGAGAAATTGCACGATGTAAGCAAAAAATTGCTAAAATATTTGATCTAATGTAACAAATTAGTACATTAGAGGGATCCCCCTGGGCCACGTCACCACCTCTTTCTCTTTATTAGTTTGGTTAACGGTTCAGGTGCATTGATCTCACAAGACCCGTGACCCAATGGGGTCTAAGTGCTGTAGCTTTTTAAGGCTACCCTCTCACAATTCCAGAATCCAGAATACCATCTACTTTCCAAAATTAATTTCATATTCCACTTCGGACGTTATTCTTCGATGTAGGTACTTTAATTTGAAGGCAACTTGATGGTTTTTTACTTTACGGAAAGCCAGGTATATACGTATAAACTATACATAATTTAAAATTGTGTCGACGAAATTGCTTCTGCGGTGTACGCAGCATTAAAAGCGGATACCTCATAACTAACAATTTGATAAGGTGTATGTGTGCGCCTTAGTGAAAACAAGTCAACAAGAAAAATCCGTGCGCAGCTAGTACTTTATGATAGCTGTCCGAACGGGAACTGGAGGTACTTAATTGCGATAAAAAGCTCGCAGGATGACTTTAATCTAGGATAGCGTGAACGGCCAGGCAAAAAATAAGATTAGCAAGGAACGCGTGAATCAGACGGGCAAATGAGGCAGTAAACAATATCTGACGACATTCAAGGCCGGCGAAGGACTGCCAATGCCCTTTCGCGTAATTTAATATGGTTATAAAACATGATTGCTGCTCTTTCAGAGACACTGCATTACGGTGGCGCCTGGCCAGCACTTCTTCACCACTGCCTGCCGTGCTAGGCCAAGAGCAGTGGACGCCGTGCACCACCGATGGCCTGGTTATCATCCTTAGTTCTATTTATATCTAAGTGTGGCATTACCAGTTTCCACTATATGTAATGCGTATAGAGGACTATGATCTAATCATGTAACATTTTCTCGAAAAGTCAATATTAACCATATACAGGGTGATTTTAGGGGACGTGAATAAAAAAGCCTAATAAACATATTATGGTGGAAAATCAACGGTTACTGAGGTAGCAATGAAAATATTTTTACCCGAGTTAATTATTGTAATGCATCAGTAGAGAAAAGTGTTTATTCTGTAGGTATTATAAATTATAACATTGATTAAAGATCTAATAAACCGAAATTAATGAATTAAATTTTCAAATATACCACCGTCCGCCTCGATGCATGCATCAGCTCGTTTGTGGATTGCACGGGTAGTTCGTTGAAGTGCACGGTGACTTTCTTTTATGAGTGTTGCACAATTGACTATCCCATCGAATAGCGCCTCTCTTGTGTTCACTTTTGTTGCATATGCTAATGATTTCAACCATCTCTAAAGGGCGTAATCAAGGGGATTCAAATCTGGTGAACTTGGTGGCCAATTTTGGATACCACCTCGGCCAATCCAGCGTTGTGGGAAGCGATTGTTAAGATGATTGGTCACAACATGACTAAAATGGGCAGGGGCATCATCATGTTGAAAGTACATGTTTTGCCTAATATCCAATGGAACATCGTCCCGCAGATCTGTCAAATTATTTTCTAAAAATTCCACATATCTAGCTCCAGTAAGACGACCATCTAGCACAAATAGGCCTGTAATTGATTATTACTACACCACACGTTAATGTTGAACCGATGCTGAAAGCTACTTTCCACCGTGGCGTGCGGATTTTCATCTGACCAACGATGTTCATTGTGACAGTTATTTACTCTATCATAAGTGAATTGAGCCTCATCAGTAAACGAAATGTATTTGTAAAGTGTATGGTTTGCGTTTAACCAATTGCAAAAACGCAACCACAAATCATTATCACCGTCCTGAAGACTTTAAAAGGATATTAAACCATTTTTGTGAATGATTTCCCATGCCGTAATTTGATTAATTTGGAGACGGGTTGCAATGCGCCTTGTACTCACACCCGGGCTACGTTCTATCATATTTAGAATTTTTAGAATTTCTTCTTCTACTGCTAGACCAGGACCAGCTTGCCTCTCAGATGTAATTCTCACACTGGGAAACATTAGCTAATTTATTTTAACCTTGGTAGAACAATTTCAGGATTGGTCGCCACGTCGTCGATTTAACTTCCTAATAATACATCTCGCTGGCAGATCAATACAAAAAGTTCATGTTTCCACAGATATTTATATATCAAATGGATTTAGATCCGGTGATAGAGTAGACTGCAAGACACCTCAACCCATCAACAATTCACAAACCGAAATTTAGAGCAGAAGGGATTACTTACATTAAAGAGCGATTACTGCTAAGGAAAGAACGCACTATGCGGTCTAGGTGTATCGCGGACCGTTCTGTACCGAGCCGATCACGGTCTTTTATAAAATCGGTCACATATATCGTTCTCTATGGATTTTCGACTTGTTCTACTGTACTGTACTATTTAGTTGTCAAAAATAAATAAAAATCTCGTAAACAAAAACAATTATTTAATAACAAAATCCAGTCTTCTCATTTTGTAAATAAATAATAAATACAAATTTTATGATATATTGTTATCATTTGACGGAATGGCTCTGGGTTTAGAAGTGTAATCACCCCTCAATAACCCCCCCCCCTCTCTTTGGATGCGCCCATGGTTATTATTCCTGTTATAAAAGTTTTATTAGATTATTTATTTTGTAAAACGTATTATTTTGACTTCAAGAATAAATAATCTATTATTTTTTAAATGCGGCTACCGGTGGAGGAAAAGTGTACGACCTGCTCCACTATGACGAAAGTACTATCACATGCGTGAACGCCGGTGAAGCCTCCTCGATTCCTGCAGACAACGAATGTCATCGAATTTATTATCCTTGAGTCTTGATGCGTTCTTAAACTAACGGATGCCGTGATAATTTCTATTTTATTGCAGCGGCGTTATGTTTTATGGGTATTATTAGGATGTACGTGCGAACAACCATAGACTCGGATTTACGATTATCCTGCGGTTATAATTATTTATACAAATTTTTAGTCGAGTATCGCTCGTCGTCTGCAGTATCATTTAATTATCAATGCAAGTATTTCTTCTGTAACATGCAATCAAAATCCGCAAAGTTGTTCATAGATCTCCCAACGATTTTATGTAAAAACTGCAGCACATAATAAATAAATAAAATATAATATATTTTGGTGACATTGTATTCATGGGCGCCCGCAGGGGGGGACCAGTAGGGGTTGTGGCCCCTCTGAAATTTAACATCTTACCTTTTTGCAGATATTTCCAGGTATTACACAGGGTTAACTATAACTGAGTACAAAAATTTTAACCACGTTCTCAGGAAGGCCTAAACGACAATAAAAACATAATTCCAGAATTTTAGCTCAATATTTAAAAATGAGGCAAAACCCTCTTTTCCTACGGAAAGTCGGCGCCTATGATAAGCATCGACTTAGATGGCTTAGATCCATAGACAAAGCTTACATATCTGTCAACAATGTCAACTACCATGTGGTCGTCTTTTTGCAGTGTTTCTAAATGCAGAAACGACATAAAGTAGCATTCTTATTAGTATCTAATAATACCTGATAGATAGGTAAACCAAAAATTGCATTCTTATTAGTATCTAATAATACCTGATAGATAAGTAACAGTTAATCCAGTTAGCTCCACCATTTTGCATTCGTTTTTCATTATTTCGTTACAAACTGGCAAAACTACAACATTTTCATTCATTACAACCACTCACTCCCGATAAAACACACTTCCCGTAGGTACAGCTAGATAAAATGGCTATTTATTATAACAAAATCGAACGAAAGGAATAGATAATAAAAAACTTTTAATGTACCCGCGGCAGTCTTGTCCCATAACCTAGAAAAACAAACCGGCGAACTATATTGTGAGAAAGTATCTGCACCCGACACAAATGTCTGTATTTAATAACTATAAAACGTTCAAAAATTAAAAAAGGTACTAATAACTGTAGAACAGAAAACTACAATGTAAACACATGGCAAACACAGGAATTAAATTATGACATAACGGGGAATATTACTGCTGTGTTGTTAGTTGCCTACTCTGACTCTGTAAACATGTGACGGACAAATCGCATAGGCGATGTTAAATAAAGATTTAATATAAATGCAAAATTTGTTTGGAATTTTTTTGAAGGGTGATTCCGTTAATTCTTAATTTTCTCTATCCCCTCTTAACATATTTATACTTAGCCATAGTTACCCTTGTATATACATAGGTATTAAAATTTTCACAACATAAATCGCAAGTCTTCACGTTGCTGTTAAATATTTTATCTATTTCAATATTGTTCATTGCGCGTTTTTAATTATTTTTAAAGTATAAATAAACTTGATTTTACACCCTTTTGTGTTTTGAAAAAAATAACCAATATTAGACACGTTTCTGAATATTTCCGCAGCTACAAGTTCAGGATCTTCTTCCGAATTGATTACAAACCGCCGCTTTCTTTGGGGCTCCTCAGATTCTTTTTTTATCGCATACGTTCTCTTCCTATTGATTTTACTTTCTTCCGTTTCAGACGAGTATATAGAATACTTTTATTTTTGATAAGGATCTTTTCTATAAAAAAAAAACGTATAATTTGCTTTTTGTTGTACGACAACTTTTATTATTTCTAAAATAGTAATATACCTAATTCAAATTTTTAAAGTGTAAAAAACAGTTTACTGGACACTATGAACCCTGTAAATATGAGCAGTGTAAATATACATATAAAAATATGTTGTAGTCGTTAGAAAATAATATAAAAAACAAGCTTTTTAAATATCGTAAAAAAAATTAAATAAATTTAGTTGCATTTTGAAAATAATATTAAATACGTGTACTACTGAAAATCTATACAGGGTGATTCGAACTTATCTAAGAATTTTTTTTTACTGTACAGCGCACTGATTAAAAAATACACTTCTGCACGGCACTTGAAACTGGTTCCTGTAAAATCTGACCTTGCGCAAGGCATAACATGTCGGCGACCAACGTGTCGGCAAAGTTTAATAAAAAATTAACGGACAAAATATTTAAATATCTTCCCATGGAAAAACGATATTTTAGAAAGTGCTTGTAATGATGCTCTTCGTAATCTAAATGACTGGTTTAATTGCAATTTTCTATACCTAAATAGTGCCAAAACTAGTCTGTTGAGGTTCCATACATCTCAGACCGTAGTAACCTTAAACTTAATATTAAGGCCGGTAATGATATTTTAGACGAGGATAGGAGTGTAAAATTTCTCGGTCTAATAATTGATGATACTATGACCTGGAAGGATCACTGCTGCGCACTTACATCAAAGCTTTCTTCTATATGCTTTCTCTTTCGAAATGTAAGGCAGGTCCTTACCCAGAGCCAATTAATGTGTATCTATTATGCGCAGGTATTTGCAAGATTAAAGTACAGATATGCTTTTGGGGATTAGGTTCAATGACCTCTGATGTATTTTTATCTCAAAAACGAATTGTTCGTTGCATGGTTGGGGCGACCAATCAAACTTCATGTAGACATATCTTTCGAAGGCTGAGGATACTGACACTCACCGGTATATATTTGCTGGAAGTCTGTACATTTATTTATGACAATCATGATACGTTTGGTAGACAGGGTGATCGCCACCTGTACTCCACTAGAAACAGATATAATTTTTATGTTCCATTTAGAAGGCTTAATATAGCAAGACGATTACCTGATGTTGTAGGTTTGAGTATATAATAGTTCGGATGTTAAACTCTGTAAAGGTAGAAAGGCTTTTATTGAGTTCTTGAAGACATTTCTGATCGAGGGATGTTTCTATAGTTTAGACGAATTTTACTCTGTATGTATTTAATTGATTTGTTGATTGTTTTGTGTAAGTTTGTGCTTGTTGTTATTTTTATTTTGACGGATCCTATATAAATGTAAATGTTTATCTACAGGAATAAAATGCTTATCTATCTATCTATCTATCTATCTATCTATCTATCTATCTAAATAAATAAAATTTATTATTTTTTATCAGCAAATTCAACTGCTTTTGTCGCTATTATTATTATATGAATTAATAAAATATAAAATTAATTTGTGGTTTTAATTAATAAAATAATTTGACACACTTGATGTTACATCAACATTTCATTATTTTGTCCACTGACGTGTAAACACATTTGGACCCGTCTTACCCAGTTCCTACAAACTAACACAAATGTTTCTGGTTCTTGCCCGTTTTGAACTTGTAAGTTATTGGCAGTAGCTATGATATGTTCGCGTAAATCATCACTATTGACTCTATTTTTCATAACGCATTCTATTCCCATTTTTTAGATAAGTTGTGAGTCACTCTGTATACGTATATACGTATAGGAGGAGTACAACAACACTTAAAATGATAGTATTTTTCTACTTATATGTATGACTCTTTTGTTTGATATTTACAATTTCCGTCCCTTTGTTCTTCTAATTTCCTATCAGCATGCTGTCGCTGTCTGTAAAAAGTATACAAAAGATTGAAATACTCGCATTTTGTTCCTCTGATTAACAATACGATGCACCCACACTTTGCAAGGCAACACAAACACTTGATAAGGTCAAATTGAAGAGAATACCTTTTAACAAGTCGAATAAGACGCATTAACATTTTGAAACAATCCTGCCTTACACGTGCACCCCAAAGTATTCTTGGTAATTTATTCGTTTGACATTGAATACCACTCTCGCCTCAATTAACACATCACGATAATTCAGTGAATATATTTAACAATGGTGGCGTTGGTAATTATTATTTATTGGTGAATATTCATCGAACAAGGTAAAAGCCACGGTTAACTCTACTAGAGACATCTGAGTACAGTTTTGGATACAGGGTGCTTCATAAGTGTATGAGTCACAGTCCATCAACAAATAGTTTAAGAACGTTCTATAGTCAGGTCGCTGTATTGAAGTTAGTAAATTACTAATCTTGAACTCCATACTCCCAATGAGCCTATTTTTGGCAAGTAGCTTTAGAATTAAAGTTCACACAGTGCAAAGTTACCCACTTTTATGTAAAACAATTACATGTTTTTAAAAAATGTTTTTATTGACCACGACCAATTGACCACCTGTCTGATACAAAAATAAACAATTTTTTCCTATAAAATTTTTCGAATTAATTTGTAATTTTTTGTAAATTGTGAATAAAACGTTCTTCTTTGAGAAGATAATTCAGATAATTTATGTCGTAATCAAGTTTACGTATTCCATAAATAATATGATTAGTTCGTTTTCGTAAACTGAGACAATAATAGAGCTTCACAAAGCATTTGTTTGGTAGTAACATTTATACAGGGTGTCCCTTAATGATGTGCGCTCCTTTGGGTCATTTTAGTGGGGGTACTTTCTATAAAATTTTTCGATTTCAGCCCTCTCTTACGAGATACGGGCTTATAAAAAATTTTAAAAAAATCGGTTTCAATTTTTTTTTGTTTTTTTTTTTAATTAGAACTGTTTATTCTAAACGTTTCTCGATATGAAAGAATTACAGTAAATACAACAATCAATTTACAAAATTTTCCCGCTCTTAGTATTCACAACAACAAGATGTCACAACTTACAAAATATTGCTTTTTGATCAATTTGTAGTAGTAATGATCAGATTTTTCTATGCTAAATAGTTATCTAATTAAAAATTATAGAATATAAAAAAATATTTGCGTGCAGAAATTATTTTGTATGAATCATGAAACTCCTCTTTTCCTTCGAGGTAAAACATATTATTGTTACTTACTCATCTATTATACCTAATCAATGCGAAAAAAAATGTAAAATACGCCTTCTTGGAGTCTCAGACTCTGATTGACGATTTACTTCATACTTTCTGTAAAACAAATTGATAAATCATTAAGACGTAATAGCCTTATAACGTATCGAAGGTCGTGAGAAGTAAGTCGAGGTAATTATTACGCGGGTGATTTTTTTTTTCGTTGGATTTTGCCCAGTGATGATACCACAAGGCCTTGGGGATCACGACTGAGGTATGGGGAAGGCCTCTGACGGAAGTGCGTGACAGATTTGTTATCACCGTCACCCGACTGAAAGACTTGCTTACGCAGGTGTTACATACGAATATGAAACAGGGAATAGGGTAGTTACAGATTTATATTTCATTCAAATGGTTTGCCTACACCGAAAACGTAAAAGTGGGTCAAAAAGAATAAAAATTCGCAGTACGCCTACATAATTATTAGTTTAATGTTCACGTATAGGTTACTTTAAACACAACATTTTTAGTCTGTCAGGAATCTCTAAGGGTGACATTTTCCTTACTGAGAAAAAATGGTATCTTAGTAACAAAACTATTCACATTTAATTCTTAGATTAAGTGTTAATAAAGTTTAAAATTGCAAAAGTTTATTCAATAACATTTACCATAATTTTTGTTTATTCACGTTGATGTTAATAATAATATGCCGCCCCTCTCCCGCACAAGTCTACGACTTCTGGGCTAATCCCTGTGATTAGAATGAGGGTAGAGATATTATTATTATTATTATTATTAAAATTAAATATACCACTGATACTGCCGCTACCCTCATTTTCGAGCCAGTCCACACATCTTTTCATTAATAGTTATATTATCTTCAGATGTTGTGAATTCAGAAATGACAACGGTACTTGGTTTATCATTACCACTATCAACTTTCAGTATTCTTTTCGCAATATTTTCTTTATTCAAAAGTGAGTCTTCAATGTAGTCTTCCGCCACAGTACTCGATCTTCACCTTCTATGTCTTTTAAGATAAGTGAGATCACCACCGCCGTCAACTAAAAGGGTACAGACGTTCGTCGTAATGCATGTCTACTGTACACTGTACTCTTTCCAGTTGTCCAGCTTCAAAAATTTTGCTCTCCTTGCAAGGCCACCATTCGATGACACTTTCCACTAACATATCTGATAAATAATCGACGTTCTACCAATCCGAGTGGATGGAAAGCAACAGATTTTCGATAAAAACTTAAATAATTGTCTCCAAGCACAGTGAAACAACGTGGTCTCTTGGTTTTGGTATTGGTAATATATATAATTAACGCGGATTTTACATCTTCATCAACTTGCTCCTTTTTAAATACTCGCGATTTTTTCGGTACATATGGCTCAGGTCGTCTCTTGAGAAAAGCACGTAACTTTTGAATATTTGCTTATATCAATCCCCTTCTTTGTGTCCAACGTTGACAGCAACATTGAATATTGTGACCAAAGCGTTGGCGGAACTAACTTTGCACTAACCCATAAAACATTGGTAGACACATTCATAAATTTCTCGAAATTCAAAGAAGCCTCCTTCGCACAATTCAGTATCTTCTCAGGTACACCTAAATCTTCATTAGATTTCATTTTTACAGACTTTTCAGCAAATTGAACAACAAACAATCACAAATGAACTCAATCAGCAATATGGCGACTAATGTTTGACAAAGTATCCATCGATATAGCCTACTTATCTACTTTGCTTTATTGTCTAAATTTTGAATAATTTCAAAGCACAGTTTAATAATTAAATAAGGGTCTTCAGTTGAGAAACAATAGCATATTTTATTCGGATTACAAATGTCTTTTTGTCTCACAATTTTGCTTGCCATAAAAGTGACACTTTGACTCTTAATATAACAATATACTATTTTCTTATTTGATTCCTTATTCGCGCTAGTTAGGAAAATAACTGTTTTTATATTCAAACGGTAAAAATTACTCTTAGTGCAGCTCTTGTATAAAAAAATAATATCACCGAGTTTTTGAAAGAATATTCGTTGTTGGCGTTTAAAAATGATTTATTACAATTAAACTCAACTAGCTTGTTATTGTGGATAAAATGTTGTTGCATTCGTGTTCTAATTGAGTTTTATCCATTTAATAAAATTAAACGTCCGAACTACGTTCTCATGTTTAAATATTCTTGCGTGAGTAAAACGTTGTCTCAAATATTCTTACAATAAAGAACTATTAATAGATTTATCTCATATGACTTTATTTAAATCCTATGTTTAATTATTAACCCTTAACTGCCGACGTTAAGTCTGTAGGACTCTCTGGTTAGTATACTACCTTCTGCTTCACTCATCTCAAACTGCGCAAGGATCTAAGATTTTTTATTTTGTTTTAATATTTTTTTATTTGTTATGATTTTCATAAATTCTTATGTTTTTTTCTTAATCTAGTACACTTTTTATTGATTATAACTAATAGTAATAGCAGATTACAACTATGAAAAAAGAAAGTAAAAATGCGTCCCGTACATTACCCAGCACAATCGCAGGAGTGAAAGAGCATAGTAAACGAACATACAATGAGCAGCGTCTAACGCGGCAGACGCCGCTATTTTTACTCGGACAGATTGTTAAAACCATTAGACTAAATCACCAGACGGTTGTTTGTCACATACATCAAAGTTCATCTCGTAGTAAAACCGAGAGCATAATGTTTACATTCATGATTTCAATAAACTATTAAATTATTCATTGCCGTGTATTATAAGAAATGGGAATTATTCAAGCAGTGGAAGCGCAACGCAAGCCATTAACGTACTCGCAAGCAATTCCGATACGAAATTTATTTTATTATTACATATATTTAACGATGCACTATTACGAAATTAATTACTCGCCGCAAAATGTCCCTCGAACAATGGAAAATCATCTGGCGAGATAATGGTGTCTAGGAATTTATAGATTTAATAGATCATTTGTCATCACCTTCTGATATATGTATATCCGAGTCTCTAGATGTAAATATTAATCACACCAGGAACAATATGAATGATGCTAGGCTCGAAATATAAATATTTATGAAGCGAATAAGCGACATATAGTGACTAACTTGTTTTAAAAGCTATGAAGTAGTGTTGGCAATCTTGTCTTGCTTCTTTTTCTTTTTGTCTTGGTCTCGTAATACAAAACCAAGACAAGACTTGCGAGCTTGAATTGCAAGACAAGGCAAGATTTAAAAAAATAAAGTCTTGCGAGACGAGACCAGAAATATTGCTGTAGTGAATATTAACTGACAAAATAATTTTGCATTGTTTGCATTTCTATTGTAGGTATACTTTATTTAAAGGACATCCAGCATATAAAATGAAAGATTAGGTTACCACTCTAATACGTTTTCGTTGCTGAATCCAAATATAGTGGTAGTTTCACGAAGTCAATTTTCAAGGTCAGTTGAAGGTCAACTTATGTTTTTTGATGATAACACAATTTCTGTAGGCGGATTCAGAAGAAGCGAAAAATTTCATATTCGGATACGTGGTTGAGTAATTTTTTAATGTTGCGTTCACAGTCATTTGAAGGTAAACACTTTTTTTTTAAATGATATTGTTTGCTTGCGTATTCTGAAAGACCGAGAAATTTCACGTTTGCATATATGACTGAGTTATTTTTTAAGGTCACTTTCAAGGTAATTTAAAGGTCCCCAAAATTTTCATGTCGGTATTGGTCAGTATAGCGTGATATCGAGGAAGTGACCTCTATAACCTCTGTTTGGGTCATCCTAGAGCAAAATCTGTCGATCTTGGATTTAACCTTGAGGGTCACATCAAGAACATGCAAAAATCAGCTCTTGTTTTTTAATAGTCGGTATTCGTCAGAATGGACAGAAAATATTGACTTGTTTTGAAAAACAAGACAAGATTTCTTGTCTTAGCCAACACTACTACTAATTAAAATTCTTTATATCTCTTTATACGATCAAACTATCAAGTAGTTAAAGATACCAAATAGTGAAGAAAACACTTTTCGTCCAAGAAGAAACAAATAAGGATGTGTGTCATATTGAAATTCGATTTTATTTCAGCTTTAAAGCAGAGGTGGTAGATATGTACAAATAATGACATGCATTCTAAAAAATAGTGGAAAATTTTTGCTCAATTTTTTTAGTGTTTGAATCGATGTATGCATAAACGTTACACATCCACAAAAGCACATTATAAGAAAATTTTGTACTATTATTTAGAACACATTTTGCTTCATTTTAACCATTAAAATGATAGTATGGGCATTTCTAATGTAACGAAACATTGATTTTATTTTAAAAATATAATATATTTTCTACAAACAATAGACATGTGAGTTGTCATATTTTACAAAAAACAGTATACATATATGCAAGACTTGTGTCATTTTTGCTGATTTAAATATCTCATCGTCTACAGGGGGACATATGCTGTTTGTTCATACTTCATAGTATTCTGACTATGTAGACTTATTTTCTATAACAACTTGATATGCAGCAAAAAATGGTATTTCTGCTTATCCTAATGCAATTGTTTTATATTCTGCACATGATTTTAGAAGTGTATTCTTTTTTAATAAAACGTGAGTATCTTAACCAAATCCTGGTGAGTGGGCAATTACAAACCTCAATTAATGTATGCTAATTAATCGATTCTGTTAATATTAGCGCCTCATAATTTATCTAATAGCTTGTAATGAAGTGGGTAATAATCTGCAATTATCAAGATCTAACGATAATACTGGTTTGATTATATACAGTTTTTCATTGCAGTTACATCAACAACATTTTTAGCTCATTAAAGATATCGGTTATATCTCGATATCAAACTCAAATTTAAGACATTTTCTGTAACTATTTGGAAGATGTTTTGGCAAACACACTTACGTTAAATTCAAAAGTTGATTTATCTGTACAGTTTGTTTACCGCACTCGATATTTGTTAACACCACTGTTGCGGTGGGGTTGTATTTTGATTACTGCTGGTTTATACAACCCTTAATTTTTCTCTTAAAAACTTCCTTAGAAGTGTCAATCCAACTTGTAATAAACAACAGTTTAGCTTTACTATTTAATAAATAAATTCACTTCAATATTTCTAGTGCAGACGATATTAATGTAATATTTTTTATATATACAATTTACTATATACTAATAATTGTTGGCGGGAGTATGGAGTATGCTTCTCCAAATACTTAAACACACTAACTTAAAAATAACCCAAAATAGGGATGAACCATATTCCACCCCCTCCTGTATACAGTTGCCCCTCTCTACTACTGCAGGGAGGCGCGCCAAATACCAAGAAACCCAACAACCACCGTTGCCTCATATTGCGAACTCTACCTCGTAACCTAGGTGGTACAGCCGTGTAACTTTGGGATTGTGCTGCTGGTTGCATATTTGCATTCCCCTTGACATCGTCGAGATATTGCAATAATAATGATAATCGGTACTCATAACAATTTTTATTAAAATTTTTGTTAGATCTCTGTTGGTGAGTGAAATAATTAACAACTTATGCCAAAAGTTGAAGTAATTTCAACTATGTCAGCAGTTTAAAATAAATGACCAAATTCATTTTAAAGAGGGTAATTATTATGACAATACACAATACATAGTCAGATTTATTTATGATGTCTAAAAATAGCGAAAACTTTAAATTTGGCAACGTTGCACTCAGACGGTCAACGAGCTGTATGAATCGATCAATGACAGCCTGAAAATGGGTTTAAATAATGATTTAAAAATATTTGTTTTCAGCGTAAATATGCAGTCATTTTTTTTTTAAATCGCATCACCGTATTATACGTCTTATATTCCCCTATCTCCTCTTAAAATTAATGACATTGCGACTAAATCACCCTGTATACATAAGCTATCTGTGAAACAGATATTAAACTAAAACATTTTTTCTAGTAACTAAAATTCCCAAAGGAACAAACATATTACATACATATTCTTAACTATTTAGTATCACTAAATATCATCATTATTAATATTCATAGCATGCTGCCTTCTCCAACTGAAAATGTCAAAACTAATTACAAGCGAAATCAATTACGGCGTCAACTATTTAAAATATGCCGTGTTGAGAAAGGATATGTTTAAACAAAATAAACACTAATATTTCTGCTTCAAAAAACAAACAATCTGTCACTAAGTATTTTTAAGTTCATATCAATTCATCTGATGATGGTATACCGATGAGTCACTGCAGAGTAAGAATTATGCAAAATGTTTTTTATGATAAATATTTTAATTACATATTATTTCCCAGTAAACAGCGCTTTTAAACCCGGATATCTCATGTTATTTACGAAAAAAGTTACATTATGCACCTACTTTTTAAAGTATCTTCATGTACAATCATGAAAACCGTCACGTTATTATTTACTGTATGCTGATGAAATTTCGAGAAAAAGTCATTTGTAAAAATGTTTTTCTTCAAGCGTATAATAATCATATAGATTATACAGTGTATTTCAGGACGAGATGTACTTCAATATACGTATGTTAATCTACGGTCAATTAATTTCCTATGAACTTAGGTCTGGAAACGCTTCATTTAGGATACACAGGATGTCAAATTATAAAAAAATTATTACATATTTATTGATAACTCTCCACTACTTTGAGTTAAATTCATGAAATTTTGTACGCGGAGGTTTCTTGGGACGGGAAATTCAAATTTTATGCACAATTGGCTGTATCTCCAAGAGGAGGCCACAAGCGACAATTAGGATCCTTTTAAATCGCCTCAACTTTTTTGTGCCACGGTGTATGTCATTTTGAAATATAAAAACATTTTCTTCTACTTTTTCTACTAAAGAAATGTACACCTTATTGAAGTCCCTAGGAACAGCCGTTTCCGTTAAAAACTCATCTAAAGATGATGATGCATGCAAATTATGTATTAGAGTGCTATACTCGCGTCAAGAATTCAGACGTCTTACGTCATGGTTGACATTAGGCAATTGTCCTTATTGTCAACGTAATTTTCGATATTTGGTCGCGTTAAACACAAAAATTTTTTTCAATTTAGTGGCATAATGCATACATTTAGTGTAGTATATAGTTTTATTACTCTCAGTTGCAGTTTCTTAAATATTTTGATAAAAATATAATGAATTATTCACTTGTTCGAATGACGTAAGTCGTCTGAATTCTTGACGCGATTATACCTTACTTTTATCTAAAAGACAAGGTATAACACTTTAAAGACTAAGAACTATTAGTTTTTAATCAAAACAACCTGAATTTTTTGTGAGAATTTCAAAATGAAATCTCTAAAGAAAATGTTGAAAACCTGACTATAATTTTCTATTCACTTTAATACATAATTTGCATGCATTACCATCTTTAGATGAGTTTTTTTCAGAAACGGCTGCTCCTAGGGACTTCAATAAGGTGTACATTTCTTAAGTAGAAAAGGTAGGTGAAAATGTTTTCTATTCCATTTATATTTTTATCACAAAAACTGAGTTCTTCATTCTAGGCGCAATATTGTATGGCAAAATCTAAATTAAATGTGCAACATAATCTAAAGATTGATAACTATTCTAAATTAATGTTATATTTGAAGCGACAAGGCGATAACTATCAACCGAAAAGGTTTTCTCTAAAGAATTGTTTGACAAATTCCTCAGTAAGGCACATGATGATAAATATTTAGCAACGAAGGTACGTACAATACGTTTGCAATAATAATGATACTCTTTAAAATTAATTTTGCGATTTCTGTTGAACTGCTAACGTATTTGTAATGAAATCTACTTTCAACTTTTGACATTAGTCCTTATTTGTTTCACTGGCCAATAGATATTTAATGAAATTTCTACTCAGAAGTTCAGAAACTGTTTTGAGGGAGTGCCATTATTATTGCAAAAGCATGTACTATCGTTTGCAATAATAATGACATTCATTAAAATGAATTTTGCGATTTCTTTAGAACTTCTGATATATTTGTAATAAAATCTACTTCACATTTTTAATATTAGTTAGGTATTAGTTGTTTCTCTCACCGATAGAGATTTAATGAAATTTCTACTCAGAACGTCCTGAAGTTCAAAAACTATTTTAAGAGAGTGCTATTATTATTGCAAACGATTGTACCTATGTTTAAAAATATGTATTGGACCAGTTATTTTTATAAAATGTATGTATAATATTTTTTAAGTCATACGATTATTTGGAATCACAAGTGCATGCAGATGCGATGAACTGGTTTAATTAAAAGTTAGTGATATAAAAGATGTAGGATACTTCTTCGTAAATATTCCCAACACTAAAACTAATAAACATCGTTCATTTACTATTTACTATAATTGGAGATTTTTATTTGAATATATACAGAAAATATGGAAGTCTTCAAGCAGAAGACATAACTTTTGATAGGTTTTTTCATTAAATATCAACATGGTCATTGTTATCATGTTCTAATGGACATACATAAAATTTCAAACGTCTCAAAAGATGCGCTGCTTTTAAATGTGCCAAATCTACATGAATATACAGGCCCTAGCCTTAGAAGGACCTCAGCAACTATCTTAGTTGACTACAATGGAGATATTACAACACTAAAATGTCATACTGGAGAATACCACCAGCTTTGCCGAAGGATATATTGAAAAATCTGTGAGCAACAAGAAACAGATAGCTATTAAAATTCTAAACCCTTTAAAATATAATGAGTCCAATAAATACTTGAAATGAAATTGGAAATATTGATGTTCAAAATATGTTTATTCAAGATTTTTCTGCCATTAACGGCAGAACTGTTAGTCAAAAACAGCTAGTAGTGCTTTAAACCTAAGCAACTGCGCGTACAAAATTGTACATTCAATATTCACGTTAACAAGTGATATTATTATTATTAATTTTGAACTTAATGTGACAATTTAAATTATAATAATTTAAAAATGTTAATTAAAATGTGTTATATTTAATTCATAGATATAGGATGATTGCTCAAAATTACATATGTAAATGATACTGCAGGACACAACTACTCCGCGGACTAATACCCCGACCGGCATTGAATTACTCCTGCAGTATCTGTGTGAACAGCCAAGAACCAAACATAGACCGGTTTCGGGCTTGTTATCCCTCATCAGTATGCCATAGGTGAGATGACCGACAATTGAACTGGCTGTTTCTTCATATGTATGTTCACATATAAACTGAGTGAGTGGTTGTTTCCTGCAGTATCATTTACAGATTTAATGGCTCGCCGCCCAGGGCGAGAGGTCTGCGTTGAGTACCTGCTGCAATGTAGGTCGCTTCCTGTAAGTCGAGCCGCTTAGGCCGAGCAGAAAGTAAGCAGACCACTTATATCTCACCTGCATGTCTCAAAATTACATAGTAAATAAAACGGTTAGTCATATCTATATTTTATGCAAATCTATGGAAATTGAAGGAAATCAGTTTCAAATTACGTTGTGTGCCTACACAGGGAAAAGCGTATTTTATAATAAAGTGGTTTTAAAGTCATTTAAGCAATACGTAAATCAATACTGACTGACTAGACATCCCTAAAGGCTACCGATGAAATTTAAAATCTTCTTTCACAGTCAAGTGAGTAGCTTCCTATATTTTTCGACGTCATGCAATTTGGTAGACGTTTTAGAGTATGAGAGATTGAGCCCTGGGGACTATATTTAGAGTAGCGTTCTCCCTGCCCAATAAATTAGTGCAGGGGAACCCTCACAGTATAATAATAACATTTATTTAGATAAATTTCTCCTGAAGGAGGGAGTATGCCTGCCGTTTCACTTGTAGCTCAATATCAAGGAAATATTACGTATTATGGCAGTGGAGACATATTACTGCCTTAAAACGTAAGGTTCTATGTTACAATTTTGACACTGTGTGAGTACCTTCTACCTAAATAGCATTTTCCTTGAAAGCATCTTTTTGTTGATACAAATGTCACTAACCTATCAACTGAATTCTAGGAATAATTATTGTTTATGAAGTTCTATGTTACATAGAACACTTTGCGAGCGTTAAGTATAACAATAAATAGTATGCAACGCATATTTGATTTTAACGAAATTTGGCATACATTGTTATAATGCCGACCATACTTAAAAAATAATAATAATAATTTGTATGGTTGTTATTGTCCAATTGTTACTGTACTATTAATATAAAAATTATTAAATATATGAGTAAAGTTAGTGAAAGACAAAAATGACACATTTACATATTTTTTGAAAATGTCTATGATAATATTGATGTAGGTATGTTGTATCTTCGGGCAGTTAAAATGCAACACCACACAATGTGCATTTAAACATGTATTTTTTAATTACCTTCACAGAGGCTCTCATACACTATTTTACAGCACAACTAAACCGTACACACATTTGATATGTTTCGTTTCACTTTAATTTCAACTGTACTACAATATCAATAACACACATAGTATAGACAAGCCGACCATTACTGGATCGGGACGCTGCAGGCGCATGCGTTGGAATATATTTACCACAACTATCTTTGTAAAAATACATGATACAGGGTGTCCTGAAATAAATGCAACATAGAGTAGCATCTGACGACAAAATAATGCGATGTTGCCAACCTTACCTTAGTCAAAAATTGATGGTTAAAAAGATACAGGGCGCCAAATTTATAATTTTATTTTCTATTTGTAAGTAACTTTTTAAAAAATCCAAATATTTGCATACAATTTTGATATCGGAGGTTTTTGGGGGCAAGAAATTCAAATTTATTTCTAATTTTGACGTCACTAGAAGAGGGTGCCACTTATGGCACATCATGCTTGTTTTAAATGACAGAACATTTTTTGCGGCTTGATGTATCCGTCTAACCTAACTATTGAAACAGTCGATTCTCCTATCTTTTTTTTATCTGAAGTAGGCATACTTTGGTAAAGTCGTTAGAAGTAACCGTTTTGGACAAAATCCTATTTGAAATATTCAGTGCACCGAGTAAAAACTGTTTTGGTTTCAGGTAAAGAGTCTTTCCCGCTGAAAATACAGCAAAATATTTCTTGAAAAAGTTATTCAGAATGGTAAATTATGACGAAGTGCAAAATTACAAGAAGATCGGCAAGGTTTGATGAAACCGAATTTTCAACAATAGTTTCATCGAAGCACAAAGATTTTATCAAAGCAGGCCGATCTTCTTGTAATTTTGCACGTCATCACCATTCTGAATAACTGTTTCAAGTAACATTGTAGTAACATTTCAGCGGAAAATGCTCTTTTTCTGTAACTAAAACAGTTTCTACTCGGTGCACTGAAAATTTGAAATAGGATTATTTCAAAAACGGTTACTCCTAACGACTTCAACAGCTTTCCAGATAAAGAAAGGTAGGAGAATCGACTGTTTCAATAGTCAGATGGATATACTAAACCGCAAAAAAGGTATGTCATTTAAGAGAAGCGTGATGTACTATAAGTGAAGCCCTCTACTAGTGACGTCAAAATTAGAAACAATGAATTTCTCGCCCCCAAAACCTCCTGATCTCCAAAATGTATACAAATATTTGGATTTTTTAAAAAGTTATTTACAATATATTTCAATTAACACGTTGACTGCGATACATATCTCCGGGGTATGTATTCATTATAAAATTATTTAAGACCAGAAAACTGCATTTTTTTGCTACGTGCGAAATCTATAGAAAACGCAGTTTTTGGCCGATTTCAGTGAAATAAATAGCTTTTGAATGGGTTTTTAAGATTTATTCATTAGCTATGCTAATGTACACATCTCGGGGGATATGTACCGCACCTAATTAATATACTATTATTAATATGCGGTACATATCCCCGGGGTTATGTATCGATTCTATATGTAAGAGAGATATACATTGACAGCCGGATTCATGAAACGGGCGTAGGCCTAGTCGGACTAACGAGTTTACGCCCGTGTAAAGCGCGTTAGTTGGCCTAACCAGCTTTGCGCTCATTCACGAAACATGCGTTGCTAGGTAGGCTGTTTATTTACGTCCATATTTGCGCCAAAAGTTAGACCCAGTATTGTACCTGTCTAAAAATCGCGTAACTTCGGCCTCTAGTTCCTTGCGTTTCCCATTGTATATTTAGTATTTATAATCAAAAACTGTACTTTTCAGTACTACGGATTAGTTAACATATCATAAAGTAAGTATTATACATAGTAGTGAATAGGAGTATGCTTTTTATTTAAATTAGTGCAACAGATGCGTAAATTTTTCGCGTAACCTCCGCTAGTCTGACTAACGTTACGCCTTGTTGATGAATCCGTATGTTAATGCATAAGAAGGGCGTAAGTAGGAGAAGTCTAGCTCATTTGTTTTTATAAGATTAGTACAAAAAATTTACTTGAAAGCAAAATGTAGCGGCGGCAGCAATGTGGAGATTAGTTCTGTTTGTGGTTTCATAATGTCCGAACGTACCAAGAAACTGTTAGCACTTGCTGCGAAAAGACTTTTCCAGAAAACTCATGTTTAAATTGCTTCTTGGAACCACAATCGTAAATTCTTGGATCATTTATAACATCATCTACTAAACTTGCTATAATTGAATTTAGACGGCAACTGTCAGATAATTTGTTTCTTGATGTACAGGTAAATGTGGATTATATATCAAAACTCAAACAAAAAATCTCATACATTTGTCAAGCCTGAAGGACCAGGTCGAAAGCGTTGAAGACCCTGTAAATGCTGTTAGAAGAAAACGATCGTCGTGAAGCTGATAAAAAAGAGCGGAAAATTATTTAATTTTGCAATGATTGTCCAGATACTTCTGCCTTTTGTTTGCCATGTTTTAATAAGCATTACTCTTGATTTATTAATATACTAACTTATATTATCTATATTATATATTTATGTATGTATATGTAGTACATATAATAATAAAAATTACCATGAAATAAAGGGTTACTTTTGCATATAGTTTTTCTACTTTTTTCCTTTAAAAAATATCTTGCGTCTTTAACAAATGTTAGTTCAATGTATATATTTTAAAATTTTTGTATAATTCTGAAACTACTTCTGTTTTTTTTATATTTTACAAAAGGTCCAATGTAAAAACACATACATATCCCCAAGGATATGTACCGCACATAGGAAATATTATGTTACATATTCCTGGGGATATGTATCGCAGTCAAAGACAATATACATTGTACCTTTCCCGCAGTCAACGTGTTTATTGTAAATTTTCTTAATATTTGTAAAATTGCATGAGATGACTATAAAATTGCCATAAGTAATAGGTATGGTAAATATAAACAATTTCTTTGAAATTCTACAGATATTTTTTAGAAGCATATTTATTTCTTCAATATTTCCAGCCGTCACAAAAACTTAGGAGTTTTTCGTCGTTTTCGAGTTTTTTTGTCGACCCCAATTTAAAACCTAAATAGTTACCTTCAGCTGCAACATTCGGTGTTTGTCGTTCTTTCTCCTTTTCTCTTTAAAATTGCTATGATCTCGATTGTTGTAACGGATTTTCAAGTATTGTCCAAATCTTAACATCTTGATTGAACTGACATTTTTTATTAATTATTAAAAGTAATTTATTGTCTGTTATGCTAATGTAATCTCAAAAATCCGTACAAGTCCCATCCATATTCTATTCACATATTCCTGCAGGCTGTAGTCCTGCAACTAGCGTCAGTCGCAGAAATATAAAAAATTATTAGTAGTTGCAGTAAAGACTTCCTATTACCTGTTGAACACATGTTGTTTAGCATAAGTTCCGAGCAATGCCCCAACACAAAAGAATTGCTTCTTAAAGAATGCGTACCCATTACTTTGTTGCAAAATCGCGCCACGTATTTGTTCGACTGCTGAAATGTTAACTAAAAAAATTGGAAAATCCGGTCTTAGATTGATGCCTGAAACATTTTGTTCAAAGAACCGGACGACTTTTGACTCTTACGCCAAATTAAGACGAGTTCGAGTTTTTTTTTTCGGTTAATTGATGATGCAGTATGCAAAATTGTGATGGATTTATTGGCAGGTGAAAAGAGCACGTCCATAGCAGAAATATATAATTAGATGTCAAATATATACAGTTTAGAACTAAAAGCCCTATTAGGAAATTGTTAGCTATTATTTTTAATGACGCTTTGGCTTATTTTCAAATTTATTTCACATTTCTATTTAATTATTGAATCATAAACAAAGTTGTCGAATTTACTGCATCCCATTATAGTAAACAAACAGTTTATTAATTGATTTCAAAATTTATATAGTTACTAAAGATAAAAATGTCAATTAATTATAGAAAAGAATATTTTTATCACAATTTGAATTGATAATTCCTCTACGAAGTTATTCTTCTGCATAGTATAAGTGGAAAAATAACAGTTATGTTTTTTATACTTGAAATTAATTAGGTACTATTCCAAAAATAACGACTGCGAATTTGTTTCTTTTGCACATCTAGACAGTGACGTCGGACAAGAAATAACAGTTGATAAAGCATAAAAAACTATTTTATATTCTCATATAATTAATTAACGTTGTCTAATAGCTATCAGGAGAATTAAAAATTATACATTTAGCGTATAGTAAACTGTATAACTGTTTATCTTTTTTTATAGTTTGCAGTAGTGAATTTTAAGTTTTCGAGGACAGAGAAACTAATAAATTTCCGAAGGTAACAGCCTTGAATGTCTCTAAATTAGCTTGTTAGACAGGTCACTAGTTGATAAAGTGGTTATAGTAGCACAGCGCATAAAACGAATCAGATTTATTTACATTTAAGCAAGTGAATTTTTGTAAACATAACAATCACAAGGCTATGGTTGAAATATAACAAAGGTGTAAACAACAATTTTATCATTCACTGTTTCCGTAGAACCGAAACTTCAGGGAAGTATTTGTTTTTAATAAAAGAATTGTACCTAAACGTCTTTAGTTGTTACGTCAAGGTCACATTATGCCCCTCTATTGACCATAACATACAATCAGCCAGTGCAATGCGTCATTTTTGGCAACTAACAAGTTCAAAACCGGTATATTTCTGGTGGCACCGCTGACTGTTTGCTCGATGTTATTTTTTTTATATCAAGTTTCATGACTTACTACGTTGATGTTGCATATTAAAAACAAATACGCAGTATCTCGAAAACCGTAAAAGATAAATGTCGTGTACAATATATTTTTGAAAAGCCTACTTGACGCTCTTTCTAGTGGCATACAAATATACAGGGCGTTCTATTTGAAAAATCAAAGTTAAGACCTGTATCTCGGAAACGCGATATTCCGTTGTTTTAGTGATATATGCATTAAAAAATATTTTAAAATCCCTACAACTTTTATTCTTACACTTTTTTTCGTATCTCGAATAATAACGGAGAGAAAAAAGGGGGGGGGGGCAATTTTTGTGTGGCCACCCTGTACTCAATAAATAAATAAGTAAATAAAAATTTGTTGCCTACCGATCGCCTCTTAGCTAAGCACGAAACGGGCAACTGAGAATAAAACGAACCCAAAGAGAATCAATTATTTGCAAATTATCTTAATACCCATAATTTAGCCGAAGAGGCAAATTATCCAGAGCAATGCAGTAGCGGAGATTCTGCGCTGCCCGGAGCATTCCCGACAGTGACACAAAACATGGACATAGTTCTCTGATTAGAGATGGCGCCACTGGATGCCAAGGAGCCGCATCCCATTCCCGTGGCATAACTGACGGTCCTTGTACTTGCCGTCGCCTGTCTAAGCCTTCTCCGCGAACAATCAGGTATTTGACTTGAATTGTTCAATCAGCGAATCAGTTCTTTTAACGTTGGAAATATTCTAGGAATCGGATATGGTGTGAAAATTGCCAGAGTTCAGATATCGGTGTTTTAAAAAACATGTCTTTACTTACTTAAGAATGTTACAATATGACATTTATTATATAGCAAAATGTTTTACAATTATATTAAAATTTAAACAATTTAATTACTATGATACTTTTGCAGTTTATTCTACTATCAAACTTTAAGCACAAATTTGTAGTAGGTAACTGATTCAGTAGTTTTTCTTTCAGTGTAGGAAATTTATAATTTATAGCAGTCATTTTGCGTCAAGTAATGATTTCATGCAGTAGTTGAATATTGTAGAAAAAGTATTGTAGCAATAAATACAAAGTAATGAAACAATGCCATTAACTTTAAGAGAAGATGGGGAAAAATTAGTATAATACGAAACGCAATGTGTATGTGTGTTTTGTGTTGTGGCACTGGTTCTACACCATATAGCGAGTCATTCACGAAACGCGATTAAAACATATTTAAACGCCGAGAAAAATATACTCAAATCATTATTTACACCCTCTTTTCAGACTGTCACTGTCTTAATTCGCAGTTCATCACGGTGACGGATTGACGCGACGTTGCCAAATTTAAATATTTTCTTAGTACCTACATATTGCAATGTTAAAATATGTATTGAATGTAATAAATTATATTTTAAAAGTATGCAGTTAACATATTTAGTTTCAGTTTAAAAAGTATTTAATATTGAAACTTTACATAAATAATGAGATAAAAACAATATCCGCTAAGTAAATAATTAATATAGGCAGAAAAGTTTTTCGTAGTTAAACAAACAATTAGATTTGCATTTATATAAACACCCAGTGTAATGAATATTGAATTATGAGTATTTATTATTTAACAGATTACTCATTAGTCCCATAATAAATGTTCAACTGCAGTAATCACGTGCTGACATCGGAAAACAAATGCGTATTCTTCGGCGTTCCTACCCTGTACTGTTTCTACACTAGTTCTTTAAATATCGCAAATAAATAACTACGTTATTTTCCGATATATTATAACTTTGTTGGCAAATTCTGCTTGGTGTGGGAATCCTGGACAGCCATGAACTTGTATTGTTTTACTTTTATGTAACAGTTGCGTAATTATAATAATTAAACTGCTATTTTTAGACTTGGTAATAGGATACTTATCCAAATTATCAGGTACTTGTTCGCTTGATGCTTTATTTGCACCACTGTTAATGCATGGGAGCCTTCGGAGCTATTAATCATTCTAATTTCACCGATAAAATCCACGTAGTCTACTTAGAGCAACGCGGAAATTAGCTTTGGATCCACGAATTATCTTCAGAGGCTATAAATTAATTAAATAATTGCCATTTCCTTTATGGTACAATTGGTCGGAGAGGAGAAGAGTTCATCGCCTGCTGTGTTTACAATGTGTCCCAAATTTTATATATCACAGTTTTGTGTGTTCTACTTAGTAGAGAAAGGAAGAGAAAAGTTGCGGTAATTCATATACAGAGCGTCCCGTAAAGTACGTTACAAACTTTAGGTGGTGATACTGCGCCAAAAGATGATTGAATACGTTAATAAACGGAAGTCATTTTAATCATCCATAAATGTATGTGAAAGGCCACCTTTCAATTGCAGTAAAATGAGCCGTTTATAAATGTATTTTAATATACTTATAACATAGTTAAATTATTTGTGTCTTGATATCGCTACTGCCTTCACAAACAAATTTCAGATTCTCGACTGAACCAAACGAGTATTAAAATAGTTGTTAGTGTCTTCTTCCCACCCGACAGACACTCTGTATATCCGAATCGGTGCTAAAATACACGCTTTATCGTCGAGGAAGAAGGTACATTTCTCGGTAACCGCATTATCATCATCTGGTTCTTGTTCCTACATAAAATAAGAGTGTGGTGTGGACTGTACATTATATTAATCTATTCAGATGTAGCCATAAATTATCGTGAAGCAGTCCGAGTCTTCCGTAGTCTGTCTGTATATCCGTAAATAGAGCATCGCCGAGACCTATGCAAATGTGCACTGTCGATCGTACTAAACATAGCAGGCGTGGCACCGGTCTTTAGTTGACAAGTGCGGCGAAGGTTCCTGCGTTCTCACGCGTTTGTTTATTCTCTGATGATCATTGACGTGCCAATAGGGACTTTTTGTCGGGTATTGTTTACAAAAAACGATTTTTCAGAACGCGAACCGTACTGGCCGCAGGACAGCAGGAATGTGTGCAGAGCTCGCGGTTCATGTCTAGGCAAATTCTGCTAAATTAAATAAATTGTCGTTATTTATCTTCATTACAAACTAATGCCAAAGTAACACTAACTGAGACTGAAACCTTCAAAGAGTAACAATTACGTAACCGCCACCAAATTTGCTACTTTGTTGTGTAAATAACTTCATACAACAAAGTTACAGTCACAGTTATGTGACTTCTAAGTAGCTCTCCTGGTTTTAGAGACGTCTCAGTTACCAGCCGGACGACTTTTAAGTTTTCAGAACTAGAAAGTGGCAAATGATCGTAGCAGCGACTAACTCGTGTTACTAAAATATGACTTCAAAGTTACAATCACTTTCAAGTAGATTTGGTAATTGTTTGTTTGAAGTCGTAGAGTAATATCTATTAGTCAAACAACGTTATGACTAAACGAAGAACTATTTAGCATCATCACGCACAGCTACAAAGTGTGTACCACCTCTTAAATTTATCATGAAGTAAATTTTACCGTGTAGTTTCTCAAAGTTGAAAACCTTCATGCTGTTCGTCATTGTGTGATGCCTCTACCTATTTAATCATGTCACGTGTGGAGTATACGTTTGGTCTTTGTGGATATTATTATATTTTTTTATAACTATTAACTTGGTGTTAAATATGGACAAAATCCCATATAAAGCTACATCTACAGGCTGGACCGTAAGTAATGGTCCATGGAGACTAGATACTAGATTTTTTTACTTAAAAAACTTAAAAATTTGGGAATAGATGTTTTTGGCTATGAGAAATCATAATATGTTTTCTATTTCGACGTATTTTCTAGAGGGCGCCACTGCTGCTATATTTGTGACGTAAATGTGAGCGTAACTTTTTTGGCCCTAACGTTATCATATTTTTTTATTAAAAAATCTTAAACCTACATTGTTTTTGAGGGAAAAAAGTTATATTTGTCATTAGTCTCAGCAATTGGTCATTTTCATGAAAATAGCTGCATAGTTCATTGTGCAATATTTTAACGTAGTAGGCGCCAAAATTTCCTTGTAAATTGAATATGTTGAAGATAGATCGGCAAGATATAAAATTTGCACTGGTGTAAAATGGTACGGATAGTATTTTTCATCGTGCAACGTTTTTAAAATGGAAGTCATACTGATCCTTGCAGCGTTAGATAGTCGTCCTGAATTAGTTTATGGGTAATCCGCAATATGAACAAATTTTTCGTCTTTCTTTCTGATCTGTTAAAATAAAAATTTCTACTTTAAAACCACTTCCTATATAATTTCGTTCATCGTAAAAATACAAACAAAATTGTGGCTTATTACATTTTATAGATGCATATTAATTGATTTATTTTTTTATGAAAATAATATATGCAACATTATTTACTTCAGAGAATTCACAGTGAATAAATTTCTGTTCATCTAGTTTTTGCTGGTATTAAGACGTTTCTTTCATTCAATTATTTGCTAATTTGTCATTTGGTTCAGCAAATATTTACTTTTTCTTTCTCTAGTCTCCAGTACGACGTAATTATTACCAAAAAGCTGCCAATTTATGTTTCAAGTTTGTTCAACTTTACGAAATCCTTAATTTACCTTGACGAAATTGACAGGGGCAGGTTTTTCTTATTTATATGATCAATAATTACTTTGAATTTTTAGTGCGGTTAGTTACTTTATTACTTTGAATATAGTGTGTTACAATTTTTTCCACCAATCTTCTCGGAAGGTCGTTTCTATTTTGCTTGGATTCAGAGAAACGTCGAGGCATAATTAAAGTCAATTCCAAAGTCATCTGATCTCTATTCATATTTTTTCGAAGTAAAAGAAGTATTATTTGGATTCCTGAAATTTTGTGTTTACAAATAATGGATTATGCAACGATAAATCGAAATTTAGAAACAATGAAACGGGAATTCACATTTTAAATGAATAAATATGCAATTATTTTTTTTACTAAATCCGTAAAGCAAATTTATAAGCCAAAATGTAAGATTTTAACTTTTGTTTAGGCAAATTTGTCACTTCTTTTTCAAATTTGACAGTATAAGAATGTAAAGTAAAACAAATAGGTGCCTAAATAGTAAAGTCAATCGAAGATTGTTTTTACTAAACGAAATGTGTGTAACCTAGAAAATTTTGTTCTAAAAAAATCGACAAAATATCCAAATAAATGGAAAAAAAACACAAACAAATAACTTCAAAGAAATTGAAATATGATGTCTATAAATTCTCAAATGATCGCACTAATTGACAAAATTTAAAATATTTCTGTTATTTCTATCGTTTTTAAAACAGTCAAACAGCACAATTTTAGTAATCACAGGATTCACCAACAACAAACGAATGCTGAAGAAATTTAATTTATATTCATGGTTATGGTTAAAGCCCGCAATATTTTTACTTATACTAATACTTGTACTTTATTCATATTAAAACAAATTTAATCTTATTCATGCCGGCTAATCGACAGAAACATTCCTTTTATTTACTTGCAGGGGCTCGATTATCGAGGTTAGTGGAACACATTGCCTCAGAAAGTGAGGTAAATTCTCATTGTACCATTAGCCGTTCTCATTGTAATATCTCTACCCCTTATTCTAATCATGAGGATTAGCCCAGAAATCGGAAAACTTGTGCGGGAGAGGGGACGGCATATTATTATTAAGCAGGCCGCATTTGCGCCCAGGAACGACTTACGTTGGTAGGCCCTAACCACTATTCAGTGCAGGAATGAAACCTGGAAAACCTCATTAATTAGGGGGGTAGTCAAATATCAACCGGTATCAATCTCACATTGACCCAAGCTAACATTATTCCACCCTACCATACCCGCAGAGAGGGTGCCAATCCACTCCACGAATATAGCTTATATACGGTCTACTGGCAGCTGGGCGCGAACCAACTCCGATTTAGTCACCTCGATTCAAGTACTGACGCCTTAAACCTCGCAACCACTGACCACTGACATATGTAATAATATACTTCGGAATTTTTTAAATGGAGTGAATTTCCACTCGAATTCATATCACTGCATTCGAGAATCGAGGCCCAGGGTTGCTTTTATTTAGACATGTTTAAAATTACAACTACATGTTACTAGGTACTCGTAAAACAAAACAGTTGCAATGGAACCGTACGTTGGGATACGTAGTTAGAAGCAACGTCACATTACTACGTTTATTTTGACGGCATAAAAATCGACTACGCTTAAGTGATGCTACTTTTATTTTATATGCTCATCGGATATTAACGATCCTAGAATTCGCGAAGGTTTAGCGTATATACATTTTAATTATTCACGGATACCTTATTCGCCGTCTTGATGCAACTGTAACGGCATCAGAAAATTCAATAAATAATGCAGTAAATAATGTTTTTTTATTTGGGACAGTTTATTTCTCAGTTATAAGGACCTAGTGCTGAACGTGTGCAGAAAAAAAATTGAGACCGTTTTGCAGAACAATCCGGGATATCTTAACTTGATGCCGTATAGTAGATCTTTTTGATGAAAAATTATATACACTGTAAAAAAATAATTACACATTTTAACACAACAGAACACAATACTGTGTTAATCGAGGACCACACGGAATTGTGTATATTTTTACACATTTCTCTGTATGTAGCAGTGTGTTAAAGGTTTAACACAATTCACTGTGTTAATGTAACAAATGTCAAGTGTAACTTATACACATTTCAATGTTATTTGTATCATTAAAGCTGTTGGCTTTACACATTAACATGTTAATTTTATTGTATAATAATAGGTATTGATATGGAAGACTCACCTACCTTTTTAATTTGTTAATTATGTTCCTGTTTGCTTTCGAAATAATTTTTAATAAATATAATTTTTGAAATACTTTTATTTTGACATTTTCTAGAGGTTTTGCCTATCGTCGAGAATGCATTGAATATAGCCTGGAATGTTCTATAAAACGTCAGAATATATGTATTAAAAATTATAATTTCAAAAGCAAACAGGAACATAATTAACCAGGTAGGTGAGATTCCCTATCAATATATAGAATTTTCAGAGTTATGGCGTAATTATAAAATAAAAGATATTTTACTTTTTATAAGTTTATTAAAAAATAACATTCAGTTCAAATGAACAACAACCAAGTCTGCTTACAAAATACATATGTATTAAAATTAACAGTATAATTGTACATATTCTAATAAATAACTAATAATGTTCTAGTGAAGCATAAACAATGAGACAACAAACAAAGATGTATTTAGGCACCACATAATAGGAGATTACGAAAATTAACTGGTAGTGATCTGAACATATAATTTTCTTTTCCTAAAGTTACAAAAAAAAAATAGATTACAGAGTAATCTAAAACGTCAGAGTGAACTCCTAATATTTTTAATAGTTATATTCTAATTAGTTTTAGCTTTATTACAATTATCAGTAATATTTGTTATATTTAGGTAAGTACTTACCATTTTCCTTGATTAAACCTCAATTTACATTTAAATATTTTCCATTTGAACACAGTGAACCAAAGGTAACTGTACACAACACCGCTACATGACCAATATGGCGCAGTGATGTGTGTTGGATCAGCTGATACACTGCAGCTGCGCAGTTGTGCCCAACCAGTCAGTAGTAGAGGTATAGAACACAATTAAGTTGTGTGCGTGTTAAGTTTACACAAAATGGTGTACTTTAAACACACAACTGGTAAATATTACACAAATTCAGTATATTTTATTATAGTCGTAATAATCATTAATAATTTTAACACATTCTGTGTAAAACGTACAAAAAAGCCATAGTGTGAAACTATTAACACGGAATTATTACACATCCTGAATTACACACTGGAAAATCTCGCTTACAGAGCAACTTTTTTTACAGTGTATACTTTAAATATGCCCCAGTGACCTCTGTGAACGTTGAACATACGTTTTCGAAACCGAAATGGAATATTGAATTAATGACTCTATGTATCTTAAATAATCATTCTGTACAAATCTGTCTAAGTTTTATCTAATAAGCAAACAGTTCTGCTATTTCACTAATATTTTCTTCATAATTTTTAACAAGAGCATGAGTCCACAAAGTTAAAATTGCAATTTTTTATAAAAAAAAATAATACAATTATGCAATAATAAGTTATAGACGATTCTGGCGGAGAATAACAAACATCTAATATCTAATCTTGTGTGTGATCCTCGAAATATCGAGTACATTTGCGACGGTGCCATTTTGCAAAGTACTGGTTGTGACGTCGTAGAAACTATTTACTTAATTTTTATCGTTATAAAAATCAGAGAAATAAATGAGCATACTTTAATTCCGTTTATCTAAATCTATTATTTAAAATTTCGTGCGCATTTAACTCGGCGCCTTCGCCATTTCTTAAACTGAACATCATTTCATTCAGGAGTGTATCAAATATTTTTAAATTTATATCTAATAAAACAATTAAAACGCCCAAGTTGTTAGCGAACAAACTGAGGTATTTTCACGTCCATACTAATTCAGAGAATGTAGGATCCTCTGGGCACGACAAGGCGAGTTCAATACTGTGAAGACGAGGAAACAATAAAGAAAGGTGTGTATATGCATATAAAATCCCACTTTTTGTTATTTTTTCCTCTTGGGCTCTTCTTTCTCACCAAGTTGAGACGGACAACGACGCTGTTGGTAGTTCAAGGCCTGCTACCGCTCAGACTCTGCGAAGATGACGGAAAGTTGGGCCACTTTTCCGCCAGCGTTACATATCTAAAGCATACTTTTGTGTCTGGGCGAAAAATAATAAATTGTTGATGATTCATTTATGCATTGCTACTACTTCAATTTTCCTTAATCTAAGAAATGTTTTAGGACACATTTTAACAATTATTTTCACTGAACAATTTGAACAATTCAACAATTTTATATCTGGTATTAAGATTATGTTAGAAATATTAAATTTAAAAAGAAAATGATTTTGATCAATTTTGAAGCTCAAAATGTGTCAAATCTCTGTTCTAATACTGATACATCATAGGAGATAGGAGCTGCGACTACAGTTACTATTACTAAAATCACGATTTAAAGAGTGCACAGTGCAACAACAACTCTAGGGCAGTATCTGAATATGTGGATAGTAGTCTAAAAAAAATATGAAGCCCTGATTTTGAAAAAATAGGAGACGTAGAGCTTTTTAACACGTACCTATAACTATGTAATTTGTTATATGTAACATATAAAGTGCAACAAAATGAGGAAACTGCGCAGACTGCTACCTAACAATAGATAAATTAGTAACCAGTCTAAAAATATACAGGATGTCACCTAACGAACTGTACTGTAGAGGTTAAAGTTTCTTTTGTCATTTCTTGCTTTATCCTTAACTCAGAACGTAGAGTTACGCAATTTGAGCAAAATTCGCTGTTGCTTAGTTTCTATTCATGAAGTATGCAGTGATTATGCTTCCTGAGTAATGTGGAATGTTTTATATTCAATGCAGTATTGCTGCTATTATTTAATACCACATAGTCATCAATTAAAAATTATAATATAATTAATCATTTATTTATATGTATACGTTACACTGCTGTGTCCTAAATCTGCCCCTGGTTTTTAGGTCATGTGCGGTTCATTCCCGGACCAATTTTTCACCACCAATTTTCAAGTTTCAACATGCAAAACTGGAACCATCTGGTACGTATTTCAGACACTTTTATTTTATTTCAGTCAGGAAAAGGGAACCTTCGCTGGTACAGACGCTTTGCGGATAGTTCGCAGCGTTTTACCGTTTAAGCGAATATATTAATAATTATCAATTTACCTTCACGCAAACTCGTTAGAGCGCATCACTTTTTGCTTATAATTAGTAACTTATATGATCAGTTAGCTTAAGGGATTGATTAAAGTAACAGAACTCTACACAGGTGTTCATTGTAAACGCCTCTTGTTAGAAATAAAAGAGAATTGTTCTCAGACATAAATTTCGCTGGGTTAAAAATTAAAATTTAGACGACGACAGCAAAGCCAATATAAATGTTGCACTGTAAAGAAATAATGACACATTTTAACACAAAACAGCACAATACTTTGTTAATCGAGATTCACCCGGGATTGTGTATATTTTTACTCATTTCTCTGTATGTAGCAGTGTGTTAAAGGTTTAACACAATCCACTGTGTTAATATAAGAAATAGTATATGTAACTTACATATTTCAGTGTTATTTGTATCATTAAAGGTATAGACATTAACATGTTAATTTTATTGTATAATAGGTATTAATATGGAAGCTCACCTACCTTTTTAGTTTGCGAGGCTATAACCTGGAATATTCTAGAAAACCATAAAATTATGATTTCAAAAGCAGACAGGAACATAATTAACAAACTAAAAAAGTAGGTAAGCTTCCGTATCAATATACAGGGTGTCTGTGAAAGGTTGGGAAATCTCGGATACTGGTGACCAAAGTCGATTGATATATGTCTTATCCGAATGTTGCTGGTTTCAAAAATATAGGGCGTTCAATGCTAGAATTTTATTTGGAAATATCTCAATAACTTTGAAACCTGTCGGAGTATTAAAAAAAAATTTACACAATTATGTGTTTTGGCACAGTAAATAAGAATTGTTAACTAATTTTGACGTCACTAGTAGAGGGCGCCACTTATGGCACATCACAATTCTTTTAAATGGCAGAACTTTTTTGCAGCTTAGTGTATCCATCTGACTATAGAAACAATCGATTCTCCTACCTGTTGTATCTGAAAAAGGTATACCCTGTTGAAGTCGTTAGGAGTAACAGTTTTCAAAATAATCCTATTTCAAATATTCAGTACACAGATTGAAAACTGTTATCGTTTCAGGTAAAGTGCATTTTCTACTGAAAATACAGCAAAATGTCACTTGAAAAAGTTGTTCAGAACGGTAAATTATGGGGACGTGCAGAATTCAAGAAGATCGGCGAGGTTTGAATTTGACACCATTTTTCAACAAAGCACAAAGATTTTATCAAAGCAGGCCGATCTTTTTGAAATTTTGCACGTGTCCATAATTTACCGTTCTGAACAACTTTTTCAAGTAACATTTTGCTGCATTTTCAGTAGAAAAGGCACTTTACCTGAAACGATAACAGTTTTCAATCGCTGCACTGAATATTTCAAATACGATTATTTAAAAAATGATTACTCCTAACGGCTTCAACAAGGTATACCTTTGTCAGATATAACAGATAGGAGATTCGATTGTTTCAATCAGATGGATACACTAAACAGCAAAAAAGTTCTGCCATTTAAAAGAAACATGCTGCGCCATAAGTGGCGCCCTCTACTAGTGACGTCAAAATTAGTTAAAAATTCATATTTGCCGTGCCAAACAACATAATTATGCCAATTTTTTTAATCCTCCGACAGGTTTCAAAGTTATTGAGATATTTCAAAATAAAATTCTAGCATTGAACGCCCTGCATTTTTGAAACCAGCAACATTCGGATAAGGCATATTTGGCTCGACTTTTTTTGGTCACCAGTATCTCCAGCTCCGAAATTTCCCAACCTTTCACTGACACCCTGTATAGTATTTTTAGAATTATAGTGTTACAGTAATAATAAAATCCATATTCTACTTTTTATGATTTTAGTAATAATATATAAATAGTTCAAATGAACAACATCCAAGTTTTCTAACAAAATATTTAATAAAATTAGTAGTAATAGTAGTACATATTCCTAGTCTAGGGACTAAACTAATAACGTTTTAGTAAATCATAAACAACGAAACAACAAACGTTAACAAAAATTAGCTGGTAGTAATCTAAACAAATCATTTTCTTTTTTTAAAGTACAAGAAAATCAAAATAAAGTCCATTCTAAAACGTCAGAGTGAACTTTTAATATATTTAAGAGTTATAGTTCTAATTAGTTTCAGCATTATCACAATTATCAGCAATATATTGCTGATAATTACCACAACATAACAATGCTACACGACCAACATGGCGTAGTGACGTGTATTGGAGCAGCTCATATACTGCAGTTGTATTCAACCATTCAGGGGTAGGGACATAGAACATAGAAGTGTGTTAAGTTACCACAAAATGGGGTACTTTTAACACATCCCTGGTAAATATTATACAAAACCAGTATATTTTATTACAATATTGGTAATTTTCACACATTTTATGTAAAACGTATAAAAAAGCCATAGTGTGTAAAATTATTAACACATCCAACTAAAAATTATTTAGAAAATATAATTAAAAATTGCTAAATGACTCCATTGCAGTAAAATTGTTTTATACATTTTTCTCTGTGTAATAAACAGATTAAATGATCATACAAAATTATAAACATTGATGGAAATATTATACTGTACCATCCAGTGTTACACTTATGTATATTTCTGGGTGAGTATGACCATTACCAACTATTAGGCACATTAAAATTTATTCTACGTACGAGTTCTAGTTTTCAATGTTTTTCTTTCTGTGATATTGTTGCTGAGTCTGACTTGCTTAACTCTGACCTACATTTTTCCTCTAAAAATTAATCATCTAAACCCTCTGCCGTTGCTTTCAAAGAACCAGTGTGGTGTAATAATACCGTACATTATGGGCGCACTTAAAGTAAATTGCAGCCAAAAATTTAATTAAAACTATACCGTTACACTTTAATTTCGACGAGAAATCGCAATTTTTACAATTTCCGTGACGATAAATTCAGGATTTTCGGCTTAATTACGCGTCACGGCAAGACTATCCAGACGATCAACGAAATCCTAAAAATATCTCTCATTAACGCAGTGATTAAAAGATAACTATTAAACGACTTCGTTTATTATACCTTTATTGCCACTTTAACAGCAATTAAACTTAAATAAAAGAGCACCATAAGCGCAAAAAACCCGCGGTATGCATAATAAGTAAAGCCCGGTACACTGAAATATTTCATAGCGAAGACGACGAGCGGTCAGTTTTATCGTACGCTTTTGTTTTGCTTACGGATCCTCCTGCAATTAAAACCCTGATTTGTGGCTCCACGGCTATGAAATACGATGCAGTTCCTTCCAATTTACATGATTTTTTTACAGGGCTGTCATCGCATAAATAATTACTTCATTAATGTTTGCTGGTGGAGTGCATTATACGCTTGTAATTTGATATATAACGAGAAAGGGGGTTGTACACACATAATTTAACATTCGGATCGTTAATTAGGTTCTGCGCAGATACGTACGGGGTTTTCAGTGTTTATATTACCACAGGGGAAAAATCTAATTTGTATATATGTATAATACTATACTTAAAATTTTAAACTTTATTCATATGTATATGTATTAGTTCAGTAATAAAATGTATTTGATATAAATATTTCCATGTCCCCATCTTAAAAAAACATTTTTTGTCTAAAAACTGTTTAAACTAACTATTAAACAAAATACACTCACTGATAAAAATTTGTCTGTAATTTCACATAACTTTACGTTAGGAATTTCGTGACCAGTGTAAAGTTATGTAAAATTACAAAATAATTTTGTAAATGAAATAAGTACACTGTAATGTCACGGGTTTCCTACCCTGTCTTTTTCTTTTACCAGAAAAACAAACAGTTAATTTTTACTGATATTTATTACATACACACTCTGTACACTACTGAATACTAATTACAACTCAACTAAACACTATTTAATTAATCACTATCTAAATCGCTCTGAATCTCCAATTGATCTCTCCAAAATATCCAAATAACAACTCTCTAATTCAAGACTGTAATTCAAGACTGACTAACTCGGCCGTTTATTCCTCTTTTATAGACCAAACGAATGTTCCAAGTATTTTCTAGCATCTCTAGATCCATTTCTCGAAAGATTCTCGTCGATTCTCAATATTCCAGTCGCGCCTCGTTACATGGCATTATTTTGTTTGTTTACCAGTATCGCGTAGGGGCAATCTAGCGTTTTCCGCTACCACAGCCGTCGAATTGATGCGAGCGGGGCAAATTCCGTGACAGTAATATTATCTACAGAAATAAACAAGGATAAAATTCCACATTATGTTATGTGATCTTACAACTATTATGCCAAATTCCATAGTAAATGTGCGTTACTGTAGTTTGTATTGATTTATACATTGTAATTTTTAGGTTGGAACTGTAAAATATAGAGTGGATAATTTAAATTTTCTTATATATTACCTTTTTAACTAACATTGAAAAATATGCATAGAGAAAACTTTTTCAATAACTAATATTATTGCACATATATGAATATCAATTTACATTTTGTTTAATCTGAGTAGTGTAACAAAAGCCAATGTAAACATGTATTATATTATTTTTGTAGCCACATGGAGAGTGTATTGATAAATAAAGTTGAAAAGTTTTTATTTTTAATGTCATGGAAAAAAGTCTCTACTTGTTAAAATGTACAAAGATATTAAGCTAGTCATAATATGCAGGATATCTCTTACTAGCAAATGATAGAATTCAATAGTAAATACACTATGCGAGTCACATTTTTATTTGTAAATAGTTAAAGAAGGCCTTGCCAGTAGCGGAAATAACTTCTGTGTAGGAAATTTTTTTAGTGGAATTTATCCATTCATCCTCTAAATGTGAATTTATAATTTTATTGTTATTGGAACTACCTTTTAGCAAAATCCAAGATAAAATGATATACAAAAATATTCAGTTTAGGAACGACACAAGTTGATCTCTAGTCTTCAACACTATAAAGAGCTGATCTTTGTCATTCAAGAAAAAAATAAATATTTCCTTTAAAAAATACATTATTTTTCTACTCCACATTATACCATGGTACTAACCAATTAGCATACAAACAAATTAAAAACTTACATATACCTAATTTAAATAAAAAATCTAGTTTTTCTTGACGTAAAACAAAATCAACAAACATTTTGATAGATCGAATTGCTAACTACACTAACGCTATATTCAGTTTTTCCACATAATTTCAGTAATGGCAGTAGTTATCGTAGATCTTTTTCCTTTGTCTTAATAGCCATCAATAGGCACAACTTTTTTGTAATTTGAACCACCTTGTATATTTATAAATTTCGAAATGCCAATGGTGAGCCTTGAAAATCGAACCACCCTGTATATGAAACAGAATGAACAAAAATCATGAGATATTTGTCCGCCCGCTACAGAACGCAAAACTGAGCAAAAAACTATAATTAATATATTAAATTATTCCTTTTGAATCGCCGGTTATCGTGGTATTTTTTCCGAGATTGCGGTCTGACACCCAAACAAAGCAAGAAGACCTGCACCGTGCCATAAAGCATTAAAATTGCGTATAATAAAACGTCAAGTACGCCATGCTTTACTGATCCAGCATAAAATGGTTGTGTCGCACAAAAACAGATTTTTATCTCGTGCTGGTAAGCGACAAAAACTGAAATGCTCACAACCCTGCCAATGTCCATGCGGTGAGTCACAATAATCGATTGAACACCTCTTAGAACCACCAAGGCCGTTTGTTTCACGAACTGAACTCTGAAGGTCAGATATTTGCTCATCTTGGTAATGATTTTATAATTTTATTCTCTTCAAAAAAATCGTAAAATTGTATTGTCTCATTTTTTTTGTAAATATCTAGTACCCTAATAAGGGAGAATCAATGTAAATAATGTGTGTAAGTCGCAACAAAGGAATATACAGGATGTTCCGAAAACACTAGCATAAATTCAGGACCTGATAGATTTTCAAAAAATATTGCAATTTGTTCCTATACTCGCGGCAAGAATTCAGACGACTTACGGCATTATATTTTCATCAAAATTTTTAAGAAACTGCAACTGAGAATAACAAAATTATACACTACACTAAATATTTGCATCATATATTGCACTAAATTACAAGAAATGTTTTTAACGCGATCAAATATCGAAAATTATGTTGACAATAAAAACAATTGCGTAACGTCAGCCGTGACGTCAGACGTCTGAATTCTTGCCCCGAGTATATGGACCATGGACGTATCTTTCTGTTTTCAAGACACGGCGTTGAAAATAATTATTTAAAATCTAATTTCGGTCCTAAATTCGACCGAATGAACTGACATTTTGTTATGTGGGGTTTCTGGGGATGCTAAATGCTTTGGAGTTATTAATTTTTGGCTATATCATACAGGGCGTTCATTGCAGTATTCCGCAGGAACATTTTAGGTCGACATTTTTGCCCCTTTTGCCACTATGGCAAATTGTATTCTAAACGAAAAAGGTGCTCTTGTAAGAAGTCCTAAAATTGTTGTATTTGATTATTCTGATTTTGTTTTCCTTAAATTTTTTGTTAATAATAATTAGGTATTCTTGTTGTTTTTCTTTTTTCAATTATATTCAGTTATGTGTTAAACTTTTCCAGAAATGAACTAACCTAATTTTTACCATTAAAATAATTACTTTGATTTTGAGTTTTATTAATGAAATTAACAGTTATAATACCTAGGTGCCAAAACCTACTTGAAATAAAGAACACAAATTGGGATATTAGCTGCTTGACTTTGGCGCATTATGCCCGGTATTTATCGAAAACGGGCAAATTTTAGCATTTCTTACAAGAGCACCTTTTTTGTTTAGAATAAAATTTGTCATGACAGCAAGTGATAGAAGGGGCAATACGATTAATGTAAAAAAAGTTGGGACCTAAAATGTTCCCGCGGAGTATTGCAGTGAACGCCCTGTATGATATAGCCAAAAATTAATAACTCCAGAGCATTTAGCATCTCCAAAAACTCCAGATAATGAAATTTCAGTTCATTTGGTCGAATTTTGTGAAAGATAGAACCGAAACTAGATTCTAAAAAATTATATTCAACGGAAAAACGTACGCCCTTTGTTCATAGGAACAAATTTTAATATTTTTTTGAAAATATATTAGACCCTAAATTTATGGTAATTTTTTCATAACACCCTGTATAAATTCTGACAAAAAATGTTGTGGTAAACAAAATATTGGACAAAGCCAGCAAGTTCCACTAACCTTCCCTATTCATTTCACCATTCGAGGACACTTGAGGCATCGTATGATCGTGTTCGCCAATTGGAAGGAGGATTATAATCCAGTGGTTCTTTATGGGTCAATTTTGACACATGATTTCTTAGAATTTGTAAGAGCAAAAATGGTTAGCATTCTTTCATATTCAGAAGTTACTTATACAAAGAAACTGATGCACTTTATCTGATATAATTCAATTGGAAAATATATAATTTTAAATTAAACGTATAATTAGAATATGTCGTGCGAATGCATAGTGTAACTACAAAGTATAAACTATAGTTTAATTACGGTTCTAAATTTTATTCGGTACTTATTTAAACGTTAATTTATCAAAACAACAAGCTACTACTAAGTTGTAAATTTTTTACAGGTTAACTATCAATTTCACAAGTTAGAAATTTACATTAGAGAATTCTGTTTTATTCGTATCATATATGTTAAAAATTATGATACAACTGTTATTTCCGGTAATACAAAATTTGGATGATGAAATAGTTGAAATTGTACCCGAAGACTTACTTTTTTTGTATAAAACATGCAGGGCTTGAAACTACAGCCATCATTGGTTGTGGAAAACCTTGTTGTTAAATGTTGTGTTGGCTGTAGTCACAATTAAGTATTTGTCCATATCTTCTACTTCATTCATTGTCAGGGAGAGAAGTTCATCACATCGACAACAACCATAAATCGCAAAAATCGTTCAACCTCTTCTTTGGTTGAAACTTTTGTTTTTTTCCGGAATATAATAGTCATTCTTTCGTTTGAGAAATGCTTTAAAAACCTTTATTTAGAAATTTATAAATATCAACTGAACGTCATGTTTCACCATATAATTTTAAATAAAAGACAAATCTGCGAATGTGAACATTTTCCTTGATCTCTAAACAATTTTTTAGCATAGCATTTTGTCAATAATCTATTCGAACTGAATCTAACAGATAATAATAATAATAATAATGACTTTATTAAGATAACCAGCGTAAACAAATAATACAAAGAAATACATATCTGTAGAAATAAATGTGAACATTACTGATTAACTTAAAAGGCGAAGTTCAGTTGCTCACTTGCACGTAAGTACAAGAGAGGTCCTGCTCTACCACTTAACCTTTCTTAACATAAAGTAATTATAATTAAGCAAAGTAATTACACATAGTAAACCTAAATCATTATATCATATATAATAATCAATACAAATAACTGTATAATAAAAGGTACATCAATATCTTCACAGCTAGAAGTAATTAGATGCTCAGAGCAAAGTATTACATCCAATAATGTAGCAGAATTTGCAGTTACACGAGTAAGTTAATAGACAAGTTGTTTCAAACCATAGTTATTTAGAAGAGACATAAGTTTGGTAGAATCACTACTGTCTAAATCAATGAGGTTAATATTAAAATCCCCTGCACAAATTAAGTGCGGACTATCTTATAGTTATTCAAGCTGATAACGTTATTACTTATATTATCATTTAGCCACGATTCTGTTATAATAATAATGTCATAATGACAATTTTGGACAAATTTTGATGATAGAAGATAGTTGATTCATGCAAACCAACAGAACATCGCTGCATGCAGACTTGTACCATGATGTTGATTTTTCTAGCAATAAACTTGATGGTACGTTGGTGGCTTCCCTAATAATAGCTTCGGGCACATTCATTTTGACCAAATATCTAATCAGTGAAATAAACAACATACGTAGCCATGGTAGCGCTTCTAAAGCTTACGACAAATTATTGAGGATTGTTTTGTAGTCGAAATTTCAACGCATTTCTAAGCGATTGATATTTTAAGTTTGTACGAAATAAGATAATAGTACATTATACTATAAGGGAGAGAAATGCGTTATTTTGGCAGAGGTGCAATTTGAAGCCCGAGGGCTACAATGCACCGAGGACAAAATAGCATCTCTCCCGAATGGTATATACTATTTTTTCCACGGTCTCATTAACTTAAAACACATATTTTGTCATTATGAAGTAAGTAGGTACCTCCAGAATGATTGTATTCGGATTTGAGCATTTATTTAGTAGTCGTTGAGTTATTGTCATAACTACAAAATAAACAAACAAAAAGAATTGTCAAATTAAGGTGCTAGTTTGGTTTAGTTTAAAGTTTGTTTAATGTACAATGAATAATTGTGAGTTGGAAGAGATTGTGGAGGCTGCAATATTGCAATGTTTTGTTGGCATACTTCAGTGAAAATGCAAAGAATTATAAGTCTTCCACATTATGGGTGCAATATTCTATGGTTAAGTCATGCTTGATAATTATTTACGACAGCATAAATATAAGCAAATTCCCCAAGCTGATCGCATTTTTGAAAAAAAACCGGTGACGGATTTCAAGCGAAAAAATCGAAAATATTGACAAAGGGTGAAATCAACCGTTTTCTATCAAGTGCAGATGACAAAGAATTCTTAATGATTAAGGTAAGATTACTTTTTACGTTGTTAGGTATTTCATTATTAAGTATTTTGATTTTTTATAGGTTGGATTAATTATGGGGATTGCCGGAGCTTGTCGAACTGATGAACTAGTCAATTTGACTGTAGATGATATTGAGGATGTAGGCTCTTCCTTGATTGTAAAAATTCCCAACACTAAGACAAAGATTCCACGAACCTTTCTGGTTGCCGATGTGAGAAATATGCTTGAATTGTTTCGAAAATACTTGTCCCTTCGTCCTCCCCACGTCAAGCATAAGCGCCTTTTTTTGTACTACAAAGTAGGAAAATGTAGTTCGCAGCTAGTTAGCAAGAATACCATGGGAAAAATTCCGAGTGTAGTAGCTTCGTATTTAAAATTACCTGATGCTGCATGTTATACTGGTCACTGCTTACGAAGATCTTCAGCGACATTACTGGCAGATGCTGGTGTGGATATCACGACAATAAAGCGTCATGCTGGTTGGAAATCAACGACAGTCGCTGAGGGTTATGTCGAGGACTCCATTGAAAATAAGACCAAAATTGCTAATCAGGTTTTAGTAGGTACCACTACTAGCGCAATCACAAAAACTGTAAATGTAAGCGAAAGTAATATTCCTTCTAATATTAATTTTGAAAATTGTACAAATGTAACATTTAATTTAAATGTCAATAAATAATTTCAATGTTATCTTTTGCATGAAAAACGTTCTCCATAATGTAAACTACCTTGGGAGCATTATACTCCCTTGGGAATAATCGACTATATACTTCTGTTTTAATTTTGATGTCATAGAAACTGATTTCTACTCCCGACCGTGGAAAAAACATTTTTCACTAGTACACAATTTCCAAGTACTATATTCTTGTTTACTTCGATGTTTGTCTTGAAAATCGGCCAACAAAACATATATCAGTGCAAAAAAACACAATATGGCATTGTTCTAAACGATTTATCACGCTTTAATTATGTTTTTGTTTAAAATGTTGTTGTCCATTATGCAATTATTTTTGAAACGTGCGAAACGTTATTAGAGATAAAAAAGTTTCTTAATTAAACAAATCAAAAAAATATATGTCCTGAATTAGCAATCTCTATTTTTATCATGTATCTTGTACATTGAATTAATATTTTCTTCATGTTCTCCTACGACTGAACTGGAAACTTGAAAAATCGTGTACATGTAACAAATTTCTTTTACAGTGTTCTATTGACCTATAGTCAGCTAAAACTGCCTGGTACATAAGTGTTTAGACCTATTCCCTCTGGGTTGGCAGCTCTTTTGACCTTTTTGACTTAACAAACACAAAATGCTAACCATATTCACACAATTCATGCATGATGCCACTCCTACATAGACCCTGAGGAGATTGTGTTGTACTCATAACATTCATCTTTGTTACTTCCAATAATGAGTCAGATACATTTCTCCTTTCCTTGATCCTTTCGGTCAACTGTCCTAGTTCTTTATTTATTTCGTTCCTGAATCAATATTCCCTCTGTAACACCAAAAGCACAAGAATGTAATTAACGTAATAGGTAACCAGAATTTAGCTGTTACGCCACTGTTATTCTGCGGACAAGACGGTCTGTTTTTTTTTATGTTTATATTACAAGGCCTACACCTGCAGAAAATAATAGCTCAATAAATTTTATACTAATGAGATTAAAATATTTTAATAATGTAATTTATTACAAAATTAAAGACACTAATGATTCTTCTTCGTATTCATAGTTTATTAATCATATATATTCCTCTCGATGTTATAACAAGCATCATCTTTCAAATTTAGAAGTTTGTAACAATGCGAAAACAACGCAGAAGACAAACAGTAATTAAAAAGATTAGAAATTATATACCAGTTGTCCTGAGGCTTAATATATGAAATGAAAATGAAAAAAAGGAAATGTTAAGTCCCGCAAAATGTTAACAGCACTGTAAAATCGCTAAAACATTTAATAGCCACCATTTTGTTGTTTTGATTTAATTATACGAAAAAAAAAATTCTTAACATTTACTTAGTAAAAGTTGGCCAAAGAGATATTGATAGTGAAATATCACTATAGTAATTGCTAATAAGCAATCATAATTTTCATAAACTCTTCGTTTTTGAGATACAGGGAATTTAGAAAAAAACTTCTAAGTTCTGTAATAACATAACAAAAATATTTAAAAATTGTATTGCTCGTTTAACTGAAATTACAAGTGTTATTTTATGAAAATTTCATAAGACAATAATAATTGCGGCAGTTTTTTGCCTCTCATGAAAACTTGTGGTTTTCAGCTTAGAAGGTTTTATAAGTAAGCCGACGATATTTCGATTGTTTTGAGATTTCCAATGTTAAAATAAAAGTACATACTGGAAACAGATGGATGCAAAATTTAATTATATATCCCAGTCTGGGAGGCGTGAAATTTACATTCAATGTTTATCCCTATGCGTGGTTTCATTAACAAATCATGCTAATTATTGCCCACATCGGCTTGCATTTCCAATTAACATATTTAAGCACCTAATAAACCGTAATTATCCACACACCTGGCGTATAAATTCCGAAAATATGTTTTTGGGTAGCTTAACATAACGTACTAGTAATAAATCAATATGTACGTACTGACCACTCCTCTGGGATCAGAATTTGGACCTAGGTCAATATAACTGTTAGTTTCAAGTTAATAGTTCGAACATATCCTATTTCACTGTATTATAATTATGCATATTCGAACGCAGGTTTATCGGAAATATAAATGAACATTATATTAGGAGCCGAGTAACTGCATTTGCACGGCAGACTTTGCAAATCATACGAGGATGGATTCAACGATAATGGAGTTGCCAACACTTAAAAATGAAAAAGTCATCTTGAACATCAGAAAAAGAAAAAATGCGAATTCTTTCTAAATTATTACAATTAGCTTTAACCAGAGCAAGTATTCAATCTATGAGTAATGAGTACTTATGTTAAAAAACATTAAATACAATATTCAAAGAGTACTTGAATCCGAAATACTTGTATTCAAGTATTCATATTATGAATGCAATGCTGAATATTTACAGTGTGTAGGTTAATATTAAATCTAACATTTAAAAGTAGAAAAGTAGGACTAGAGGACACAAGTTACAGTAAAAATTTAGTCTGGCCACACCCACACAAAATGGTCGCTGCCACAGCATATACCTGTGACGTCAGACGTCACTCGCACGTGTGTACTATCTATTGCAATAATAATGACACTTCCTCAAAACATTTTTGAACTACTGGAAGTTCTGAGTTGAAATGTTATTAGATGTCGAACAACTAAGAACTTTAGTTGAAGGTTGAAAGTAGGTTTCATTACGAATACGTCAATAGTTCCAAATAAACCATCTAATTCGTTTTAAAGAGTGGCATTATTATTGCAATAGATTGTACCTAAATACAGCAGTGTGCTTTAGTTCATATCTGTATACGATTTCCATGCTTTCAAAGGCAGTACATACGTTTAGAAGAATTAATTTGTCATTTGTGATATTATAAGGTGTTACTGTGTAATACGATATATTCGAGTAAAACCCAACTCTGGCTTTAATAAGCATTGTTTTGATTGAAACTCCTGTTACTCAACATAAAACTAAAAATAATACACTCAATCACTGAAAAATGTAGGCACTAGGTAAAAATTACATCACATTATGACAACTAGAGAACAGTTCCCCCTGAAAAAAAATCTTTACTGTACTGCCTCGTCCGCCGATAAACCTATAATAGTATTTTTTATGAAATTACGAAATGCCCCGTTCTTTGCGCACGTGTGGTGTACATATATAACCCTTTCCAATTCAAAACCGTATTTAAAACTTGTCGATTTTTATTTAACAAACAAAAATATGACCGCAATGAAATCAGGGATTCCTCGGCCTGTGTAAACGCACAAAAACCTTTAAACTTCTGCTTGTCATTCCGCGTATCGGATTTTTATAAGTAAACACACGCTATTTGCTTATAAAACGAGAGAAAATTTCGGGTGTCATTATTTGAGAGTTTTTTGGTTGTGTGTTCAAGGTTGTTAAATTTTTATTACATTTGGTCATCCCAGAAGGCCGAGTTTAGTACGGTAAAGGATGCAAGTGACGTTATAATGAATGGTGAGGAAAATAAGCTCGTGTTCAACTAGTCGTACTTCTAAAACACTGCGAGTTAATTATATGAAACCCAAATTAATCGACTATAAGTAGCGATTTAACAAATGTGCTACGAAATTGTAATCTAAGATACAAATCTAGTTGGTATACAATGTGTTAATAAAATAGTTAAGGAAAATGAAATAGTAGATTCTTCAGTCGCTTATAGGCTAGAATATTTTTTTATATATTAACACCTTCTCTAAAATCGACTGTCCATTTTCCCCAGCTCTTTTCGAAACAATCTGTATAATATAGTTATTCAACTGATATTAGTTCATATACGAGTCTTCTAGATGGCCATGGTCAAGTCGCTGAAGTAATGTTTTGGTGTCTGGAATGTTATGAAAACTTTGCACCCAAGCGAAGACCAAGTATCTTCGGGAACACTTGTTGGTTTGTGTCTTAAACTTTCTTTTTGAGAATAGTTTAACTGTTCTGGCCAGAATAATGTCATGTCATTTTTCCACTGGTATGGAACGACACAGAAACAAATACCCTTTTTCTCTTTTAATATTAAAACTCATTGTACTTACATATACACTAGATATAAAAATGCACGATATGTGATGTTGACATGAATTACATATATTGCAATTTTGAGGTTATGGAGAATTAAGGTAACGTGGCCAAACAACGTTATTCTAACGTTGGTACCACCTAGAAGTGGCCGGAAAGTTAATGGGTTAGTTCCATTGGCATATCATTTCAAAGTTCTATGTCCAAAGGCAGACATGTTTACAGATGTAAGTCCAGGGTCGCCATTTTTATAATAGAAATTTAAAAATATTATTACTCATCAGTACTGCATGAAATTTCGTCATTCATGCGGTACTGCCGTCGGCATTATTTTAAAAATAGCATATTGTATTTCACATAGAGAACGCTCTTTTTTAGTATTTAGTTATTACTCATTAGAGTCAAGGCAAGTAAGTTATAAAAGTCATCTTACTTGCATAATCAAAGAATTTAATAGTAACATTGGGCATGTTTAGGGAATGACTGAGGGTGATTCAGAAATACTACGAAAAAAAAAGAGAATTTTGGAGTCACCCTGTAAATGTAAGCAAATTTATACAGGGTTAACTACGACTAAGTACAAATATTTTAAGAGGGGATAGATAAAATTAAGAATTAACGGAATCACCCTTCAAAAAAATTCCAAAATTATTTATACTTAAAGCGAAAAAATTTTTTTTCGATATTATATTAAATACTTATTTAACGCCGCCTATGCCACTTCAGAATCAGAGTAGGTAACGTAGGCAACTGGCAACTCGATCGTAAAATGTCCAGTCAACATTTAATTTCAATGTTTACCATGTGTTTACGTTATAGTTTAGTGTTCTCCTTCAATTTTTAGTGCCTTTTTTAATTTTTAAACGTTTTATAGTTATTAAATAAAGAAATTTGTGTTGGGTGCAGATACTTTCCCACAATATAGTTCGCCGGTTTGGTTTTCTAGGTTATGGGACAAAACTGCCGCAGGTACATTAAAAGTTTTCTATTATCTATTCCTTCGTTCGAATTTGTTATAATAAATAAGTATTTTATCTAGCTGCACCTGCAGATATGATCTCCAAAATACGTATTGGTTGTTTTAAATTGAACCCAGGAGAATTAAGCCTCTTCGTGCCACATTGTTGCCCAAGATTTAGCAGAATTATCCATGCACAGAAAGCAGTCCGACGACCGGTTGTTGCACTTGCACTTGTCACTCTTTTGTTTCATTTCACGAGACCTCTAAGTAAATAACAAAAGCAAACATTTGCTCCTGTGTAATAATTACCTTGGGAATGGAAACGGCTCCGCAAACTCAGGTGTATGCTCAGGGCCGGATTTCTAAGGGCACGTACGAATGGCACTTGCCGGAGTGTTGTTACTCCGCCTGCCAATTTTACGGAGTTCCCTGATCCCAAATTTGTACCCCAAGTATGTACTGAATTCATTTGTTCGATAATATGCAATTATCTTGAAATTGATTCACAATACAGGGTGATTCAAAGCAGCGAAAAAGAAAACAAGAGTTTGTACTAGGGCTGTCAGAACTGAGCCGCGGGACATAGGCGTACGCATCATGTTAAAGGTAATAAAACAAATTACGTAGAAAATAAGTAATAAATTAATACAACTTATTTATATTGTTGTCTCCGCCAGTTATGTTCGTTGGAAGGCCTATAGCAAACAGATAGAATCACTTGTCAGCCGCCCACCAGACATATACCGGTTTCGAGTTTCGTTAGTTTGTAAATCGCTTTTTTATACGCCACTATTTGCGAATGCTGCTTGTCACTTCTTAATAGGCTACAGCCTGCTTGAATTGTACTATTACAGTTTTTACTTGTTGAAAATAATTTGCATAATAAAAAGCTGCCTGCAGACACTTTGCCCAACGTGTAACAATCGGCTGTGGTGGTTGGGGAATATCTGGACACTGGCTGTAAAATACGCTTTTAAGAGAATTAAGAAAGACTTTTTTTGCATTTGCTATTAATTTATCTATCTCTGGAAAACCTTCACGAATAGTTTCTGCCACAAACATGAACTTTTTCGTATCCACTTGCGTAAGCTCGCGTCAGCTGAGGATTGCATTTGTTTCCAGGAGTCCCGGAATTGTTGCTTATCGAGTGTATGCAACGGAATATTACACGAAATCAACATTAAATGTCAACTGTGTTGTCGAAGGAATGTATTTACATGACGTCTACAATCCCTTTTGTCTCAGCGCATCAGGTCTCTGTCGCACACTTTACAAATAATTGTGACAATATTATAAAATAAATTCGGGAATTCGCAGACAAATTTATCCAAAGAATAAGTGTGGTATGACTTTGGCCTTTTGTCTTATTTTCGTGTGTCAAACTATCAAGGAATTTTTTTTTTGTATTTCTTATTCAAACGGTACTATTTTGTGGTTTTGTGTTGCGATTTAGCGGACGATGAAAAACTTAAAGATATTTGCCACATGATATTGTTGAAATTGTTAAACATTTTCAAGTTTCAGAACGATATATTTTCATAAATACTGTTGCCAATTCATTACATTAGGTGTTACAGCGTTATACAATTCGATTCCACCTCCTTATTTCCCTAGCCTGTACAATTTGCAAGTTATTAATTCTGAAGTCGCTTTAAAAATATAGTGTCAACTCTTGGGGGAAATTACAATATCTTATGAGGAATGTATGAATTGAGATTTGGCGCCCCAACCTTCATTTCTATTAAGGAACGTTGCAATAAAGGTTACATTTTTTCGTTGAAGAAATTGTCTCAGTACATATAATTATAAATGCATACTTGTATCTGACGTCATCGACCGAGATGGCCTCTGGACGTCAACGGCTAAACTTAACTCGTAGACAAAGGCTAGAATTATAAATGACTACTGTAACTTATATAGCCAAGGGTTAAAACTGGAGTCACCTGATGTCCGGAAACCTAAATTAAACTTGTAATGGCTTGGCATATTTGAGCAAGCAATTTAGTAGTAAGTAATTATTTCTATTATTTTCTAATTTTCACCAGTAATCTACATTTTCGAGACCGTTGACATTCAAGACACTGTTTTTTGACACTGACCCTTCTCTTAAGCTTGAATGTGTTTGAATGTCCACAGTTTGACTGCGAAATATTGCAAATAAAAGTGTCAACGAATCACAATTTATAAGTTGATTGAAATGAAGTACCCTACGTAACTTTTCCAAATCGCTAACATGAAATTTATTATTTGGAGTAAAATTTCCTTCACATACCTCCTCGACTTTCTGCCAACCCGACAAAATGTAAAAAATTGCTAGTCAAAATTTATTATTAAAGCCATTCTTCATTTCTCGACCTTCTGCGATCCTGACATAATGTCGAAAACTGCTACGTTTGACATTTATTGTTACGAGGATAATATCCAGAGTAAAATTTCTTTCACATACGTACTTCATCGACATTCTACGATCCCTATACAAAGTGTTAAAATTGTTAATTACAAAATATATTATAATAGACAAGTATTAGGAATCAAATTTTGTCCATTTATCTTCTCGACTTTCTGCGATCTTGATACAAAGTATGACAAATGCTACTTAAGAAATTTATGATTAAGAAAGTATCCGGAGTAAAATTTCGTTGACATACCTTGACTTTCTGCGATCCCGATATAAAATATTTAAATTGCTAGTCAAGATGTATAATTAATACCAAGTTTAGGAGTCAGATTTTGTCCAATTATCTTCTCGACTTTCTGCGATCCTAATACAATGTACGAAAACTGCTACTGAATAAAATTTCGTTCGTTCACATACCTTCTCGACTTCTGCGATACAAAATATTAAATTTGCTAGTCACAACATTTCTTATTACAGCTAAGTATTGTGAATCAAATTTTGTCCATTTATCTTCTTGACTCTCTGCGATCTTGATACAAGGTTCGAAATTTATAATAGAAAGTATCTGGAGTAAAGTTTCGTTCACATACTTCCTCGACTTTCTGCGATCTCGATACAAAATATTAAATTTGCTAGTCACAACATTTCTTATTACAGCTAAGTATTGTGAATCAAATTTTGTCAATTTATCTTCTTGACTTTCTGCGATCTTGATACAAGGTTCGAAATTTATAATAGAAAGTATCTGGAGTAAAATTTCGTTCACATACTTCCTCGACTTTCTGCGATCCCGATACAAAATGTTGAAATTACTAGCCTCAAAATTTATGATTAAAGCCAAATATTAGGATTAAAATTTTATCCAGATACTTCCTCGACTTTCTGCAATCCCGATACAAAATGTTGAAATTGCTAGTCTCAGAATTTATAATTAAAGCAAAATATTAGGATTAAAATTTTATTCAGTACCTCCTCGACATTCTGCGATCCCGATACAAAATATTAAGATTGCTAGTCTCAAAAATTATTATTACAGCCAAATATTAGTATTAAAATTTTATCCAGATACCTCCTCGACTTTCTGCGATCCCGATACAAAATGTTGAAATTACTAGTCTCAAAATTTATAATTAAAGCAAAATATTAGGATTAAAATTTTATCCAGATACTTCCTCGACTTTCTGCGATCCCGATACAAAATGTTGAAATTGCTAGTCTCAGAATTTATAATTAAAGCAAAATATTAGGATTAAAATTTTATTCAGTACCTCCTCGACTTTCTGCGATCCCGATACAAAATGTTGAAATTACTACTCTCAAAATTTATAATTAAATCCAAATATTAGGATTAAAATTTTATCCAGATACCTCCTCGACTTTCTGCGATCCCGATACAAAATGTTGAAATTGCTAGTCTCAAAATTTATTAATTAAAGCCAAATATTAGAATTAAAATTTTATCCAGATACTTCCTCGACTTTCTGCGATCCTGATACAAAATGTTGAAATTGCTTAGTCTCAGAATTTATAATTAAAGCAAAATATTAGGATTAAAATTTTATTCAGTCTCCTCGACTTTCTGCGATCCTGATACAAAATGTTGAAATGACTACTCTCAAAATTTATAATTAAATCCAAATATTAGGATTAAAATTTTATCCAGATACCTCCTCGACTTTCTGCGATCCCGATACAAAATGTTGAAATTACTAGTCTCAAAATTTATAATTAAAGCCAAATATTAGGATTAAAATTTTATCCAGATACTTCCTCGACTTTCTGCAATCCCGATACAGAATATTGAAATTGCTAGTCTCAAAATTTATAATTAAAGCCAAATATTAGTATTAAAATTTTATCCAGATACCTCCTCGACTTTCTGCGATCCCGATACAAAATGTTGAAATTGCTAGTCTCAGAATTTATAATTAAAACAAAATATTAGGATTAAAATTTTATTCAGTACCTCCTCGACTTTCTGCGATCCCGATACAAAATGTTGAAATTACTAGTCTCAAAATTTATAATTAAAGCCAAATATTAGGATTAAAATTTTATCCAGATACCTCCTCGACTTTCTGCGATCCCGATACAAAATGTTGAAATTACTAGCCTCAAAATTTATAATTAAAGCCAAATATTAGTATTAAAATTTTATCCAGATACCTCCTCGACTTTCTGCGATCCCGATACAAAATGTTGAAATTACTAGTCTCAAAATTTATAATTAAAGCAAAATATTAGGATTAAAATTTTATTCAGTACCTCCTCGACTTTCTGCGATCCCGATACAAAATGTTGAAATTACTACTCTCAAAATTTATAATTAAATCCAAATATTAGGATTAAAATTTTATCCAGATACCTCCTCGACTTTCTGCGATCCCGATACAAAATGTTGAAATTACTACTCTCAAAATTTATAATTAAATCCAAATATTAGGATTAAAATTTTATCCAGATACCTCCTCGACTTTCTGCGATCCCGATACAAAATGTTGAAATTACTAGTCTCAAAATTTATAATTAAAGCAAAATATTAGGATTAAAATTTTATTCAGTACCTCCTCGACTTTCTGCGATCCCGATACAAAATGTTGAAATTACTACTCTCAAAATTTATAATTAAATCCAAATATTAGGATTAAAATTTTATCCAGATACCTCCTCGACTTTCTGCGATCCCGATACAAAATGTTGAAATTACTAGCCTCAAAATTTATAATTAAAGCCAAATATTAGGATTAAAATTTTATCCAGATACCTCCTCGACTTTCTGCGATCCCGATACAAAATGTTGAAATTACTAGTCTCAAAATTTATAATTAAAGCCAAATATTAGGATTAACATTTTATCTAGATACCTCCTCGACTTTCTGCGATCCCGATACAAAATCTTGAAATTACTAGTCTCAAAATTTATAATTAAAGCCAAATATTAGGATTAACATTTTATCTAGATACCTCCTCGACTTTCTGCGATCCCGTTACAAAATGATCAAAATACTAGTCTCAAAATTTATAATTAAAGCCAAATATTAGGATTAACATTTTATCTAGATACCTCCTCGACTTTCTGCGATCCCGATACAAAATCTTGAAATTACTAGTCTCAAAATTTATAATTAAAGCCAATTAGGATTCAAATTTTGTCTACTTATCTTTGCGACTGTCTGCAATCCTGATACAAAGTATGACAAATGCTACTTTCGAAATTTATTATTTAACGCAAGTAATAAGAAGAAAATTTTTATTCACTTACCTCCTCGACTTTCTGCGATCCCGACATCAAAATATACTGTATTTTTATTTACTTACTTAAAAGGGATTACTGGGAATAAAAACAATTTTTTTTACACCCTGTATCAACTGCTTGTGAGGAAGGGAATGAAACGAGAATCTGCTTTGTAAATTGTATATTATTTATAATAAATTCCTGAGCAAAACCATTGCAATTAACTATAACACGATATATATAGATAAACTGTATATAAATCCTAATACAATAATAATTGTCGAATACTTTAAAAACTATATAATAAAATGTTGCCAAAAATGAGAGATGGCACAAAAATATGATAAAAAATAAGTACATTATAAACTATTCTAAAACATGGCCTACGTAATGACTTACTAGTTTTTTTTTTTTTTTGTTTAATAGAACCGAATCTTAAAGAAAAATAAACACCTTGTATAAAATTAATAAACACAATATAAAAATGGCACAGATGGCGCTAAGTGTTAGTTCAACCGGGGAGTTGAGGAATGCAGTCATCACAACCCGATTTAGTAAAATGTGAATTACTTAGTGATGTCAGAAAAACCTATATAATAAATTACTAATGACGATCAAAACATGATGAAAATTTGAAAATCTCCACACATTTGCTCGGTACGTGCCACGTCGGGAACCTGATACAGAAAAATTGATCACTTAGGTACACACGGCGGTTGTTACCGAAGCGTACTTACCAGATTTAAAGACCATAGGACTTGTGTTAGCGGGAGAATTTGCTTGGCAATTTAATGATTAGTGATTAGGTTCATCCCAGTCCAGCCCAACGCATGAAGTCGGGCAGCTCCCTCACGGGAACGTCCCTTGCGTAGGCTTTTACTCTTAGATTGCGGTCTTCAGTTATCAGCACCACTTCGCGCACCAGCTGACGTGGTTCCCCTTAAAGAAAAAATACGAGTTATATATGTGACTAAAAGTGGTTGAAAAATTACAGCCAATATAAGGGCATAATCAATTCAATACTTTGAATATCGATTAAATGTTGTTGTTAATTAATCGAATGACTGTGAATAAACTTAACAAAAATCATTGGTTTTATAAGCTGCACTATCAAAACAGAGCTACAAATTTTGATATTCGCACGACGAAGGGTTCATGCTATTGACGCATTTAAATCCGACAAGTTTATCGTTTATCATTAGGTTTGTTTTTGCAGCAGTTGGAAACGGTTTGAAACTATCAGAGATGTCCGTCCAACTATTTATTTCATTAAATTCAATGGTAACGCGTTCTCAACTGGTCGAATATTCTGACAGTTTCAAACCGTTTCCAATTGCTGCAAAAACAAATCTATTATTTACATAACATACATTACTTTTCTCAGATAACATACATAATACTTTAAGGCTTACGATGAGCGCTCTATCAAACGATATATAAGGTCTGTTCCAACAACCGTCGAGAAGTGGTTCAGAACCGTGAGAAATGTTTGACCAACACCGTCTTCCGTGGCATTCGCCGAGAGTACACTAACAACTGAACTGACTGACTAATTCTGGACGGTTCGGAGTCGATTCTTGCCGTGTTGGAACAAACTCATAGTTTTCGCTCAGTAACTCCTTAACGGATAATGATAAAAATATGCGTTTTTTTAATAGACTATAAATATTATTTTACGTCAACGCTGTGTTTTGAAATTTTGAAAAAGTGTAAAATAAATTTTTTTTTAAATGAATTTTGCATAAGTATTTTCAAAATTTCAAAACAGCGTCGACGTAAAATAATATTTGTAGTCTATTAAAAAAACCGCATATTTTTATCATTTTTCGTTGAGGAGTTACTGAGCAAAAGCTATATCCCTTTGGATCAAGCGCTCACCGTAAGTCTTAAGCAAGAAATTGTCAGATTGTGTCATATGTTCTTAGATATAACGATATCTGCAATGATGCTTCTTGGCTGCAGGTGATCTAAACTTCCCTAACGCTATAGGCAATGTCAAAAATTAGGCAGATAAACCTCCACTGCTGCAGTTGATTGCCAACAAACGAACAAACTGACGTATTGAAATTCTGTCTCTATATCAGGTCAAGAACTATTTTTCCAAACCACATATAGAGCTTCAATATTTAAATTTTTTCTCTTCTCTTTCTTTTCCAGAAATTGTTATGATGAAAGATGCTCCTACAAACTAGATGGTTCACGTGCACATGAGTCTAGACAAAGGGAAGGTTTAAGACCCCTTAAGCTCAGGAATGCAGCCCAGAGTTTCCCATATGCAGGTGACTAATTACTGTGCAATGGAGTAATAGAGAGGAAATTAAAAACCAAGCCAAGCTGTATTAAAGACGGAGTCAGAATTGCGTGATCCAACCTTGGTACTGTGGCATGAAAAACATCGAGGCAACGAAAAAACTGCAGAGCAAGATCTAGAAACTGTACAAGGAAAAAATATGACCTAAAAATGGTGGCAAGAACCCCCAGGACAGAGGCAAACCAATAAGTTCTTCAAAGGACAACTAAAATTAACAGCAGACCTACTTAACCAAAGCTGCAGATCAATAAGGAAAATGGTGGATAGAACTGTTAACAAGACATTGCAGACTCAGAAAACATTTAAAAAACTACAAGTTGTCCCGTAAGAGCAACATTAGAAGATGTGTTCCTAGTACCTAGGCGTTATATTATATATTCTGGGGCTAGGAGTATATTTTTTTTGTTGCTCATGCCAACGAAATCGCAAGAAAATGCACCGCATCTGTAAATAAATTACCATGCAAAATTTATTTAGGTAGTTATTTTTTTTAACGAACAACACATTATATACAATGCAATGTCTCTGAAGTATTTTGCTAGCATTCATCGCATATTTTTGCCGACGGTAGAAAAAGAGAGCAACACACCTTCTATCATGCATTGCATTTTATCTATTACGAATATCTGTAATGTTTCACTCACCTTCTGGAACTTGAGCTTGCTCCTTGTCCTTGTGGCTTTTACAAAGAACAAGACATGTAGTTAAAATTTTGTCGTCATTCCTAAGACTGTTATCCCACGTGGTGTCGTCCTCCGTGGAAAAGGTGGTGGAGGGTATTATGGCCCCCTTGGTGGTTACGCATTTTACGGAGGCGTGCCGGTTACGTAGAAAGTCCAAAGCGTTCTTCGCGGATTCCGCCACCTTCCTCACGTGCTCGGGATCCAGGAAACTGCGGGAATCGGGAGTGGGGGCCTTGCCGCCTCGCGACAGACCCTCTAGTTCACTTAAAACTGAAACAAAAGATTAATACCTTGTAACCATACGTTGATATGAATAAAAATATTTATTCGATTCGTCTAATAAGTTCCATTTTAGTTTTAGTTAAATATTCAGAAATATCTACAGAAAATGTTCAAGCCTAAGTTTGTGCAATGCTATTTGAGCTTGAGACTTCTTAGTAGATACACATCGTTATTTATTTAAATCTGTCTCGTCTAAAATATATAAGAAATTTATATAAATGATGCTATTCTTTTGGGGTATCCACAACCTTGACCACCTAGTTTAGGGGCCATTATACAAGGTGTGCAAAGTATGTAATTGCGAATTTTTCCATCGTACTCGGACCAGGAGATTCACACGAATCCTCGGACGGCGAAGCGTGCACACTGTGCAATGCAACGCGGAAGTTCACCTGCACATCCAAATTGCAATAACGGACAACACCTTCCCACAATACGCGCCGTAACAGCGACTGTGGTGGCTAGCTATTCCTCGCACGATATGCGGACGACGCCTCCTTCGATTCCTGGCTCGATGCCCGTCCGTACGCAATCGATACGGCAGGAATAGCTAGTTCAGCGGAGCGCGTATCTCGCATTACGAACGCATTTTGAAGATAACAGATCGAATTATACGTAACGGACGTATACAAATTCCCTAGCCGATGCCTTCGGAGTTCTCCGAACTTACCAACATCTCAATTCAAATGCAAAGTTGCCAGCTCCATTCTGTTAAGTCCGGCAGACGCGGTTCGTAACAGGGCCGTATTCAGGTCAGTTTCCCATTTTATATTTTAGTTGTTTACTAGAAGTTGCTCATAGCGGCCAGTCAATTTTTATTGATTTACACTTTAGTCTTTGCACCTCCTATAAGTTGTAGTCATATCTATTTAAACAACTATAGCTTGCCAATGATATATGTTCATTATAGTTTCTTAGTGCAATAAAGAAACTGAAATCACTAAACAACTTGACGATGTATAGAAACTGAATTGATTCTTTTTGTGATTTTTTGCCAAATTATAAACATGTCGAGATAAACTAATATCGCCATAAGTTTGGATATTTTTAACTAAACATTAGATGCGATGCATATCTTAAGAATCCACTAGTGCTTAAATTACTTGAAAATGAAATGAATATGAAAATCAAATACGACATTTTAAAACTAAATGTGAGGATCTATTGCAATCGTTTAAATTAGTGGGATGAACTTGGGTACTCTACACAAATCGGCTACGTTGCATACTTGTTGGAAAATACTTAACCTTGTGTGTATTTGTCTGATGCATTTTCATTTTCAATTTCTGTAAGATAAACTAAACTTTCCAAAGCCCGTATTAGTACAGCATGTCTAGAAAAAAAGTTCCATTTATTTGACAACGGATAAATACGTCGTATGTCTTGCGAATTACGACAGGTCTCTCCGTAAACTAAACGTGTCAAGATTCGGCGTTGAATAGTAATGTGGTGCTGCAAAACTTAAAACGAAAAAATAACAATTAATCGAGATAAAACCACAGAGCCACCCGCTGTCATCCAGCCAATCGTATGCAGCACTTACGCGCTGTTGTCAAATGCACACTCTTATAAATTTACCAATTTATGAGCTGAAGCATACTATATTCTCCTACTACAATTATGGTTGTGTTACAATGGCTTATTATTTATAGACAGACGTAACACTTATTTCTCTTTTCTCAAAAACTGTTCACATTAGAACATATGTTACATTCTAATTTTTTTGTTTGGGTCCAACCTACTACCTGTTAAATAATGACAATAATAATTACAATTCCGTAAAAAAAGGTTTTCGATTTAATACTATTCGCTGTCGCATTTTATTTTCTTTAAAAATTGACTACTAAAATTTTATATTACAAAAATTTGATCTGCGACTTTATTCAATATATTTTTCCTGACACGTAAATAACTGCTTTTTTTAAATTTGTATTCATCGGGACGGGGCTATCAACTTTGCAAGGCAGTAAAAAGGAGTAAACTAGATAAGACGTCATACTTTTTTTCGTACAGGAATGATCATGATCATGAACGACTACACAGGGCCAGACAGCCACCTAAGTTCTCCAAGTTAATTTAAGTTTCCAACCGAGCGTACGTTAGATCGCGTACTTTTACGTTAAAAGTGCAAGTAGCAACGAGAGTAGAAGTGCGGCGCCTGCCAGCTACTGTTTGCCGCTTCCATCCTAGTCGACCCCCGGTGAAACCTCACGGGGAAGGCAGAACCAACCGATGTTTCTAAGTTAATGCTCGGTCGATCGCTCACACGCCATTCCACATGCAACGGCGCTACGTTAAGTATTCGGCCCCACATTCGGACAAGTGCTACAAGTCTTCCAAAAATTGGACTAAAAATTTACTACTTCTCTTTCTAAAATATGTAATAAAAAGTAGTTTGATCAAAGTTGATAGTGACAAACGAAGTTGGCTTCGTTCATAACTTTAGCAAAATATAAAGAACGAAATATATACAAGATTTTCATAACAAGGAACTTTTAGATGGGGGTGAGATTGTCGGTGCAGGATATTTTCTACCTACTCATTTCATGGGAATTTAAGATTGATATACAAAAATTCGATATGAATAATTTGGATTTTTTTTTCAATTTTATTTTACACAATTTTCCTGTCAACAAGTTTTGATAATTCTTAATTAGGGCTCATATCAGCAGCAAATTCATTACTACCTCGATGACAAATATCCAACATCTGAAGCTTTGCTACTTAACTATGAATGATACCTACCTTTAAAGTCTCGCCATGCGTTAAGGCTGGCGTTTCAAAGACAATGAGTCGTATTTTCAGATGCACAAATAAAATTCACCCAGTAAGTGGAAGTTCTTATTAGCGTAGTACTAAAATATAACGCTGAAATTGAATCATTCCCTTTAACTTTTTAAGGAAAATGCGTTAGAGAACATGAAAAACCGTGAAATGTACCTTATCACTGTGTTCCAGACACCGTGAAAAATACTTAATAATTTACATCAATTCAAGTGTTACTAGTTTTTTAAAAGAATTCTGCGGGATGTGATAATGTTTATAATGTCGTAACCAATTTTTTCAATGTGCTGTTGACATGTAAAATTCAGGATATTTTATGATAATACATAATAATTGAAAATTATATCTTTTTTCTTATTCTAAATGAGTTGTCAGCCTGGGAACTGTTATACAACTTGAAGAAAACTTGTATACTTCATATAGTGAAGAGATATTCTTTCTAACTCACACAGATTTTTTTTTAAAAAACGGCCCCCTTAAGAATTAGAAGCTCCGGCAATCTAGACTGCAATCGTTCGACACAGAACACAGTAATATGTGCAAAATCCAGAATTTGACAATATCCGCATACAATGTAACACAAAAGTCATTAAATAATTTTAATTAATCCCGGAACTATAAAGCGAACTATACGTGCCATTGTCATATTCTGAATATGCATAAAATCAGTATGTTTATGCTGCCATTCAGGACAAACACGTCGACAACTATTCTACTACGGGGATATTCACGCGAATCATTAACTCACCAACAATGGGTACCATAAGGGTGTAACAATGGGACTGGGCTATGGTCCGGATGCCGTCCAGATGGTCGATGAAGCAATTGGTGTCCGGTACGAGGTACTTGGGCCGCACCTCCATGTGGACGCTGACCACCGACTGGCTGAGTATTTTCTGTGAACAATCAGCGACAATGTGACAAGAGATTTATTGCATAACATGCATCGTACATTATCAGAGCTTAATCGCAAGAATGTCGTGTTGTCGGGCCGGCCGTACCGATACCGGGGAGACGGTTGGCTGTGGTACTGCGCTAACGGTACTATTGCGCCAGTAGGTACGACGGGAAGGTGACCGTCGTGCCAAACATTCGCGTGGCGTTTTAGGAATCGAAGCTGAGATTATTTATTGGGAACTTGTACAGGCAGTGTCAGATTCAAGGGTGATCATTTGGACTTCTGAAGCCAAATACGGAGATTCAAGACGTTTTAATCGCGGTGCTCAAATCATATGCCGTTTAGAAATTTAAGCAATCTATTTCGTATTATAACTAAATTATAAGGAAGTGAAATATAAATTCACTTATTAAATACAGGGTGTTAAAAAAAGCGTGTAAAAAAATTAAGAAGGTAATAGTATGAACCAAAATACGCAGAAAAGTCTCAATAAACATGGGTCCACAAAGTAACGGTTGCGGAGATATGAAATATGTTACGTTTTAGCCCCTTTTTTTATTTTGCAAAAACGTTGTGTATTTTCTTATAATAGTTGGTTGATGTTTAGTGAAATAAACAGTACGTATTTGACAGTTGTTCTCAGCGCACAAGTTTTGACGTATGTTGACGCTTATCCAAACCGCCAGATTCCTTCACAATGCATGTTTGGAAGAATTCACCAAAGATTGATCAAAGATACCGGTTCCTTGAGCAAACAGTACCATTGATCCAGAAGACCAAGGTCGGTATCCACTCCTAGACCAAAAGAAGAAATTCTAGCACTGGTAGAGCAGAATCCAGGTACGAGTGTGCGGAGAATATCAGCCGAGGTAGGAATTAGTGGTCCTCTTGTTTGGAGAATCCTTCACGAGCAACTGCTTTATCCATACCATGTGCAACGAGTACAGGCCTTAAATCCAATAAATGATCATCAAGCACGTTTGGTTTGTCGGTTTATTCCTAATAAAATAAAATGTTTGAAAAACGAATAGTGATCCATATCTCCGCAACCGTTACTTTGCGGACCCATGTTTATTAAGACTTTTCTGCTTATTTTGGTTCATACCATTACCTCCTGAAATATTTTACAGTCTTTTTTTTAACACCCTGGGTATATTGATAAAAAATCTTTACAATTGGATAAATCAATACCAGATGCTCATATACCTGAGGATTTTCTTGGGTAATTGGAAATATTTTGTGTGTGTGATGTTAATGAAATAACTTTAGATGTTGAGGGGATATTTTCGGTTTCCAAGGGAATATTTTCGCTTTCGCTGAGAATGCTCATAGCCGTTGGTTTCTTGTTTTCCGTAGAAGTTTAGATGTAGCCTTCCGCAACAGAATTAGCCACCATGTATTTTTATACTCAAATGATCTGCCCCACAATCGGCTAGGGAGTTGAAGATCACCGAAAACAGTGCCTAGTCTACGCAGTTGGATTAGGTAGTTTAAGAAATCGTGCAATGTGAGTTTTGCCACATTACCAATAGTATTTATACCAATAGATTGTTTGGTACATTTATTAGTTTTATATTGAACAAAGAAGGTGACGTGATCACAGTTTTCAGTTCCCAATTTTACGTATTTTTTTAATAGTTCTACTAAATTCAAGCCATTAATATTTCCAGAAGTTACAAAGAACTCTCTATACACGCTTGTTTGGCATTGGGTATCATGACTTGGAAGCATAGTCTTTCATCTTTCACAGGTTCTACTAGCAGATTTGTACCGGATCATTAACAAAAATAACCTGAGATAAATATTGATTACAAAGCTGTTTTTTACTAAAAATAATATATTTGTAATATAGCCAGTTTCATGAGTACAAATTCATCACCGTTTGCATTCATAAAAAATCTGGAGAAATTCTTTGTTAACACCTTCAGATTTTTTAGCTTCTGATGTTCGCTTCAGGAATGCAATCAAGTATCTTTTAATATCGTAATTCTTCTTGAGTGGAATTGCTGTTCTTACCATTGAGTAATAGCAACAAAGAGATGAAGGCTTCTGTGCTTTGCTTAGTTTGCTGAAATATACATATTAATATTTTTTTCCTATATTTTTAGGTATTAACAATATTGTGTGAAACTAACTACTCAGTGGACAAAAGCCCCAACCTGCGTTGGTATAATCATCTTTATAGTTAGATATTTGACTCAAGTTAAAGGAGGCCACCTGATGAAGCGATCCTAATAAAACGTAGAAATAAGTGAGATCTCAATTATTGTGGTTGAATTTCGAGTTCCCACTCCAGAGGTTAGTAAATATATTAAATTTTCAGATAATTATTGAATAGAGTTTTGTCTGTGGATGTTCATTAGCATACCTAGATGTTTGGTATCAGAGAACATACATATGACTTCATTGATAGGAATTGTAGGAGATTTGATACATATTAGCTTAAAATACCTTTCTTAAACAGTAAAAATACATATTAATAGTCCTTTATCGTTAATTATGTTAAAAATATTTAACATTAACAACAACATTTTGCATAACGACCAAATTCTTGTTTGTATTCCGTGATTTCTCTGGCACGAAACTGGGAAACAACAGTGGAAGCTTCGTTCTCAATATATGATGAAAAATCATCGCTTGAACATATTTACAATTTCACAACAATTACAAGAAATACGACAGCTATGCCCGTTGCTCCGGTAACTTCTAACAAACGATTTTTACATTATGTCGTAATAGAATACAAGCTATGTATAATAATACTAATTATTATTATTATGTTGTAGATAGCGTTATACGTAATACGTGGCATAAAACATTATTACCGCACTTATATGATTATATACGAATTTCACATGCGCACGGTAACAATGTCTATATCCTATTTATTGCGTAAATAACTAGTACATGCTTCGAAGAAACGATTTAATAAAATGTTCCATTAAATGAATCGAATCTCGACATATCAGATAAGCGAGTCGCCTCCCACAACACAGCATTCGCGAGTAACATTCCTATTCAATATCAATTTAGCAGCATCCGAACGGTGAAGAAATGTTTGGGAGGCACACAATTAAAATAGCTGTACATAGCTCCAGCTAGAACAGGAACACCATCGACGAAACGGGCACAATGAAAAGGAATTCTCACGATTAATATAGGTATTACCGCCACCAATTTTTAGCATCTCGCCAACTATAAATTTCGTATGGGAATCAGGTTAATATGACGTTCGATTCACCACGCGGCTCGGCGTTGTGCCATTATCGCCGCATTTTATTAACTACAAATACACGCATTACATTAATACCCGGTGTCAAGAGGTTATGGTTTATATCTGCGGGTTGATGTCTCAGAAAATGGTTTATATAGTTATTGCACACTTAATCCGTAGGAATACCCGCGGTTTAATGGACCCTTAAATGGGCTACCTACTTTTTCAATTGACTGCCCCGGGACGTATCTATGAAAGATCATATTCCGCAAAACGGTCCGTGCTTAATGTACAGAAATGAACGTTAAACTGTACATGCGACGTTAATCTCGAATAATTATCAGACGCGCCGTCAGGCATAAGACTAGAGGAATGGCGGTGACAAAATCTTATTGTCGGGTACATCTACACCGCAAGTTATTAAAGAGGAATGTAGCTGCATATTTTCTACATGTGTATGGGGTAATTTTATACAAACATTTTTATTGTAAAGGCGCTATAAATTTGACATGTAACTGCAGTCTCCAAAATTAGTGTTTATATTATATTTTGTCCAAAAAAGACATTTTTTAATCAGCCTCGATCAAAAATTCACATTCTCACGCGCCATTAAAAAACACTGATTTTGTGCATTTAGTATAAAAATAACTATTTTGTACAACTGTCAAATAAGACAGACAGACAAGCAAAATTAGCCATTTTTAACGGCGATCGACAAAAGCACGCTATCGTGAAAAAATGGAAACAAAAACACGCGATTGTGAAATATAGATGATTTTATTTTAAGTGCAAAAAATCATTCGAAAGCGTCATTAAACACTGATTTCGCGCACGAAATATAAACAGTATATTCAGAAAAAAATCCTTTATTAAAAAATCAATAGGGCCCACCCTCTTTACATTTGAAAAAAATGAGTTTTTAAGGAAATACAATAAATCGAAATTTTTAGTGGAAATAACTAAAAAAATGTACAAAAATATTGAAATTTAGAATTTTTCCCATAATTACAAACAAAAAAGAAAACAATTTTTGCCAGTCACGGCCTTCTAGCTTTATTTTTAAAAATTAAAAAAATTTACTTACATCCAGAAAATGTGTCAGAAAATTGGTCCTACCATACGTAAAATGATCCGCTGATTCCAAATATGTCAAAAAATACAGGGTGTTCCATTTAAAAATATAAATTTACGGTAGTTTCCGGTCAAACCGGAAATGTCATAAAATCCGAAATTACCTCAAAGAATTCATGGCACCATCTAGTATAAATCCACCCAATTTCAAATTTTGATCAGCAGTCATAAAAAAGTTACAGCGTGTTCCCACTTTCCGTTGTCACCCTGTATATCGCGCTTCATTGCTTTTGCCACAAGTTTTGCGTATTGGGATTCCGGATTAAATTAATAAATAACTTGTAAGAATTTGTATATATGTAGCTTTATTATACTCTCGTCAAGAATTCAGACGTCTTACGTCACGGCTGACGTTACACATTTGTTCTTATTGTCAACGTAATTTTCGATATTTGCTCGCGTTAAAAAGAATCATTTTTTGCAATTTAGTGCAATACATAATGCTAACTTTTAGTGTAGTATATAGTTTTATTACTATCAGTTGCAGTTTCTTAAATATTTTGATGAAAATATAATGAATTATACATTTGTTCGTATGACGTAAGTCGTCTGAATTCTTGTCGCGAGTATACATCGCGTACTCATGGTTCCTTCCGTCAGGTTAGACAGACTTAAAACAGCTAAGGTTATTCGTCGGTTACCTCACCTATGGCACTGAAAACTAATAAGCTCAAAACCGGTATATGTCTGATGAGCGACTAACTGTTTGCTATGGTTTATTGGTGTAATTCAATGATGGTCTGGGCATTAGCCCGCAGAGTAGTTGTTTCCTGGAATTGCGTGTTTGTAATAAATAATTTATATGGGCCTAATAGCATCTTCAATATGCCTAATCATAACAACGTCGACGGTAACGAAAGCAACCCGGTGCTATACGAGGCAATAACGTCACATAGCGGTTAACGCGAGTCCATGTTCTCAAATTATTTTAAAAGCTTTAGAGACGTCAGAAAATTATAATTTTGTACAGATCACACCATCACTCAGAAAATGTAAATAACTCCATTCATTAAAGCATTAAAGGTACTAGTAATTCAACAGTGTCTAATATTTACATAAGGTAAAAGAACCAGAACAAGAATGTATTACACGAAAGCGCTTATAATCGCTGCGTTCAGGACCGTACTAGATACAATAATTGTTTGTTGCAATTAAATTTAATTTAGATGAAAATACATAACAATCGATCTATTTCATATATTTTTTATTACCAATCAATATTGTCAAGAAGCTGTATATCCTGGCTTTTCCCGGTTTTCTACACCTGATTGCAATAACAATCCTTAGACAGGTATTTGCCGATATCCAACTTCACATTCTTCTAAAAACTACAAGAAAAGTTACTTGAATTTTTATCGAACTCCCTCCTACACGAACGTGCGGCGTATATAAAATTCGAGAGTGCGATAAGTTTATCTCGGTGAAATATTTTAGAAGTTTCAGAACGGACGGGATGCAAATGGCCGGCAATTATACCTCCAAAATCCGATACAAATTCATGCGCGAATATACGAGCGCGATGTAAGGAAGAGATTACATTCACACCCACAACTTCCCACGGTCCTCGACACCTCGACACGACGTCGACAGTCCAATATTGGCATTCCCTGTAAACTCGGTTAAAATCCTCCGCTAAATATAGAATATTTGCACGACGATATTGAAGTAAATATACAGAACGGAAACAAAACGAAATGTGACAGCAAGGATGTAATGAAACAATAGCCATTTTATTTATACAGATTATCTTCAAATGGTGTTTATAAAATTCTGCCACACCATGTAAGTCGGTTTCAATAAACTTGTACATAGTTCTCGAGTTGTAGGGACTTTTAAATATTTTTTAAGACGTACCTACCTATATTACGAAGAGAATTGATAATCGCTTTTAAGCTTTTCAATAATATAGGGTACATTACAAATTTGTATGTGGTAACAAAAACATAATTTGATAGTCTGTATGAACGTCTTTTCTTTCAATCAACTGACAAAAGCGTCTTGGCGAATCAGGTTATCAATAAAATGAACAGGCACACTGTCCTGATCTTGTTGAACTGCTACAGTCAAACCATGAAGGGTTACATGGGGTTCTTGGTAGGATACTGCTATGCTAAGGCATGTTCAATGGGATTCCTGCCTGCAGTATGTTTTGTACCCTTTGCGTGCACTGTGGTCTGACATTATCGTCTTGAAAAAATAAATTTTATTCCCAAATTCTTTGCGCAAATGAATGCTTTCTTCAATAACGTTTCCAGCGTTATGGTACCGTCATTGTTTGCTCAATAAAAAAAAGTGGGTACGGCGACCAATACTTCCTCTAAACATCACCAATTCGCCTTGATAGCAGACAACTTATCTGCCAAAAGTGAGTCATTCCTGTCTGACTGGACCGTTCCAGACGATTTCCTGCCGATTATCACTCTGTAGCCCAAATCGTGACTCGTGTAAAAAGAGGATGTTGCTCCATTGTGATAAAACCCAATCTCTGAGCACTTCAGCCCATTGGCGGCGTGCAGGTCTATGTCGAGGTAAAAGTCGAAGCACTCTTAAAGGTTTTCTTGCCCTTAGATTTGAGGAATATAATCTTCTTCTTATAATACTTGTCGAACGTACTCCTCGGTATGTTCGCATAAAATGACTTCGGAGGGCTGTTACCATAATCTTTCGGTTCCTTCAGGAAAAATTAGTCATATAACGGTCTTCGGTCTTCCCTTTCTGTCGAGTCGAGCAGTCACTGGCCTTCGCGCGACTTTGTCCGTTTCCTAGAAAAGGACCACTACGCGCCTTACCAAAGTCCGTGGGATATTTAGACGTGATTTGACAAACCCTCTGTATGTAAGGCCACTATTCTTGCCCGGTTAAACACAAACAGAATTGATACTTCAATACTCGTCAGTTTAAAAGTGCCTCCTTTCAAAACAGATCTACATATTTTCGGACGAAAATATTTCTTTGCTACATTACAGTTTTCATTTTCATTTATATTCAATTAACAAGGGGAACCAAAACTTTTGGAGATGTGTGTGTTACAAATGTACCATTCCATACAGTTTTGAGATAGTCAGATATTTTAAAATTTCTTAGCGACGCTACTGACTCGAATGAAAATGTTAAATTCTACTAATATGGCTGCCCGCACAGTACCTAAATTGCATTCCGAAAATAATTTGCATAAAACTCTATCCAATGCGACGATCGCAAACAATACGCTGTTACTTAGCCAAACTCCATGTCTATACCCATAATGCCCAATGCTTCCGGTGTTAAAGCGCATAAAGAACTCGAAGATCTACTCGTAGCAAGTGACTTCCCACTAATTGTGCATACTGTGGAAATCGAGAATTAACTGTACTCTTTGGTATGCACTTTAAGTGATTCTCTGTATGAGTGGAACTTCTGAGAAGCAATTATATATTTTTTAAATCTTTAACGACAGTACAAGGTATACCATCAGTAGATGCACAAGTCATTGTTGCGTTTTGACCATTTTGTACGCAAATATTGTTTCTAAGGAAAGGTCTATAAAATTCTATATTTTTTCAGGTCAGTTATCTCAAATAGCAAATATAATATAAAATATGCCTTATTATTTGATATACCGAAATGAATACGTGTCCAGCAGCAAATAATTTTCATAAAACTAAGCTACAGCTTTAACAATATTAACTTATTGAATAGTTATATTAAAAAACGCTAGTTGGACACATCTTCCTGTTGAAATAAATAAGTGTGCAACGTTGTCAACAAATTCAATATTTTCTGACATAAAAAAACAATCGCTAATTTTTTCATTCTCGCCATAGGCACTATTCTTTATCTATAAATAGATAATCTTCAGTCATATCGACAGTCGTGAGTGTCTTCTCGATAAGCGAACAACTGAATTTAAAAAATGTTTGCGTATGCGAATACTACGTCATCAGACACAGAGCGCTTCTTTTCAAAATATAATGCGTTCAATTCAAGTAAAAAGTGTTTACTACTTGATACACAAACCACCATCGACGGATGAGGAATAATATGGGTAAGTTTATAAATAATCATTCGTGAACGTATTCAGCTGTGAATAACATAGAAAGTTATTTGCTGTATTACACGACACCACCGTCCCACGCCGATGGTTTGCTCAACAACGATCCTCTTCTATTAAGTAAACACCTGCATTATGAATCAAAATTGTAACACTTTCGCCAAATCTATATATATTTTCAAATCTTTAGTCTGGAAGAAAGATGTAAATACTACTACTGGAAGCGATCTGCATCCAACGGTACCAGGCTTACGTACGAACTAGTATAATTCTCACATTCTTTGTAATCAGATTATTAAATGACATCTTGATAAATGTAAACGCCTTCGGCTGGATAACTGTTCGCCTTATTGGCGTATAAATTTTAATGACCTTAATAGACACAAAAACAGTTTATTAGTGCAATAACAGCAGATCGTTTAGAATAAATTCAAAGAACAACGGACTGGGATGTTAATCACTAGACAGGGGTTCATAATTATAAAAAATATTGTTCTTTAAATACAGGCTGATGCAGAACTTGTCTAAAAAAAAGAATTGGGAATACATACGACATGAAAAGTGGAGTCAATATCGTAAAAAAAAAATTGTTGCAAAATCCTTATAGTTTCCGAGAAAAAAATTATCTGGTAGTTTCAACCTTTACATCGCTGAGCTTCTGTAGTCTCTAGCCAGGCGATTTCAAATATCCGATTACTTATCGTATTAACCTTTTTGTGATGCAAGTATTTACATTAATTTTTCAAATATCAAAAATGGCTTACGGATAACAACTCAAAGTTGATGGATATCGTTTTAATTTATGAAGTGAAAATGCTTTAGCAGAACGTATTTCCGGTAAAAATGTGCCAAATACAGTTACTTTTACAACGGTGCACAGTGAGTGCAAATGTAGTGCAAACGCAGGCGTGACGCGGAAAATTTGCAAACGAATCGTGGAAGAGATGGAGGTCCAAAGCGTCCACGGTGTATTGCAGCAGTGTGGCGTCCAAGAATTAATACCAGGGGATTGGGCGAGGAGGACCGATATCATGGCCACCACGATCTATTGAATCTAAATCATTTTGACTTATTTTTGTGGGGATATTAAAAAAATTAAGTATATTACACCGAAGTGGGCACTATTGATGTTTTACGAAAACGTATGACAGCTTACAAGTTCAAAACGGACAAGAAGCAGGAACATTTGTTAATTTGTTGAAACTGGGTAAGACAGGTCCAAAATTTTGTTGAAACAGGTATGTCAAACCATTTTACTAGTTAAAATCACAAATTAATTGTATTAATAACACAGGTCCACAAAAAAAGAGTGGTGTGTGCTAAGGGTCCCATTATATTTTTTCCCGCTAAACACGAATCTGAAGTCAAAATGGGGGGTCGCACAGCAAATTTTAGAGAAAACCCATAAAAACGATAAAAATCACATCAAAAGTTTACACAGGTCCACAAAAAAAAAGTCATGTGTGCTGGGAGTTAGACTATATTTTTCTTTTGTATTTTTCCCACTGAACACGAATCTAGTAAAATAGTAAATATTCACTAATTCACAGCATTTCTCATTGTTTCAGTTTTAGAGAGTATCATACAGAATAAATTACGAGAAAGTGATTTTTATCGATTTTTTAGGTTTTCTCAAATATTTGCTGTGTAACCCCCAATTTTAACTTCAGATTCGTATTCAGCGGGAAAAAATACAAAAGAAAAATATAGTCTAATTCCCATCACACATTACTTTTTTCTGTGGACCTGTGTAAACATTTGATGTGATTTTTATCGTTTTTATGGGTTTTCTATAAAATTTGCTTTATCAAGTTTTACAGTGACCAGTTTCCAGTGCCGTGCGGAAGTATAATTTTTAATCATATTTGAAATGCTGATTTTATTTTTACAAAATTTTTATTTGTAACAGTTCCCTGTAGATAATTTTTTTTTAGATTATTTGTGAATCACTGTATACAGGATGTTTCTCTGATAAATGCGTTCCTTCTTTCTGGTCGAAATAATTTCACCAACGCTTAGAAAGAAGGATGTTTATGGAAAATTTAGAGCAGTTTCTACCAACTATTTTTTAGCATTATAAATTGCAGAAAAAATTAAATGAGAAAATATCCAATCTCACAACAGCAATAATATGCATTTCAGACTATAATTTTAACAATTGGCAAGGAAGAAATGCCTTTTAAACGATGCTGACGGTGACATGGGTACCTGCACTTCCTCCAACGTGGTTTCCATTCGACTTCTAGGAAACTCCCGCGGCCCAAATGTCAATCTAATGCAAGTTAATTATGCAAGAGTTAGATGGCCTATTATTAATAATGTATATGTAGGCATCGCCGAGTTTATAAAATATTCAAGCCGCTTACCAGATAAGCTTCGCGGGATGAATAATTCATCCGCAGAAGTTAAACTTTGGAGCATTTACGGAAACCGGGCAAAAATTATACCGAACACCCCCAAATGCTGCGGAAGTAATTATTCGTAGAATGTATTACCCGCTCCGTGGTTTTAAGTGCGATAATGGGGTTAATTTTATACGGGATAAGGGACTGCTTAGAACTCGTGGATTATTTGTATTAAAACAGTGATGAGCTTCCGCATGCATCAAAAAGTTAAGAGTAATATTAAACAAGTTTAATTCAAAAAGACGAAAATGCAAGAATTCAAAGCTTCTTTTTACCAATAATTAGTGCATAAAGAAAGATAATAATACTTCCAAACTTCTTGTGATCTCAAATAAAGTGTGTTCACATTTTAAAAGGAACACCTTTGTGCAGTTTGATTGAATAGTGTGATATTAACTAACATTTTTTTCATCGAACAGAATATGCGCTGCTCGAGTATCCGTAAGTGATGTAATTCACTTGTGAGTGGCTTACATATCGACGTGAGTGAACAAGCGTGGCCTCACATAAGTTAAATACATGCGGACGCGAGTGAGTATTGAAAACTACTCACTACAATAATGAAAAAACAATCTAAATATTTGCGGAACATTAGTATTTTTTCATTTATTAATGGTAGAATAAAGAACTAGTGCGCTAACTGAAAATTCATGAGTGACCCTCATATGTAACGCGTGCGTTAATGTGAGTAGATCATAAATCGACGTGAATGACTGGGCGTGAGTCAATCTGTACATTATTCGATTATTTAGGAAAGGTTATTATGCACTCAATAAAGAAAAAACAAACTGAATACTTAAGGGATAGTAGTATTTCTTCATTTATTAATAGCAGAATAAAGAACTCGTGCACTAAATGAGAATTCGTGAGTGACACACATCTTCATATGTAATTAACATGTACGTCAACCCATTGAGCAAAAGTAGATAATATGTGATTATTTAGGAAAGTTTCATTCATATGCACTCAGTAATGGCAAGAAATACCCTGGGTATTATTTTTTCTGTTATTAATACCAGAATAAAAAAGTGCGTTATTAGAGAATTCGTGAGTGGCCCAGGCATTCATACTTAACTCACGCATGTGTCAACGTGTGTGGCTTACAAATCGACGTGTGGATAGGTATGGCGTTACATGAGTTAAAAACATGCGGATGCGAGAGTATAGAAAACCACTTACTACAATAATAAAAAAGCAAACTGAATACTTAAGGGGCAGTAGTATTTTTTCATATATTAATAGCGGAATAAAGAACTGGTGCGCTAAGAATTCAGAATTCGTGAGTGAGCCACACGTTCATATTATGTAATTAACGTGAGCGTCAACGAGTGTAGCTTATAAATTGACGAGAGTCAATTCATTCTTTGAAAGCAGATATCCGATTATTTAGGAAAGTTTAATACGCACTCAATAATGACAAAAGAAGCTGATACGTAAGGAATGCTCCAGGTATTATTTTTCTATTAATACCAGAATGAAAAAGTGCGCTATTTGAATGAGTGAGTGATCCAGGCATTCATACTTAATTGTAGTTTTGTACTCTCTTGTCGTGTTTTCTATCGTTCGATAGACGGAGTTTTCTTCAAAATTTTGGTAGTGTAACCGTTGATAATTGTAAATTACTGTGAATATACATATACATTTTGTTTTTTCGCACAAAAACCCATTTGTTTCGACTTCTATTGTTAATTCTAAACTTACTACGGAGAAAAACGCACCTTAAACAATGGTAGTCCTCCGAGATATTCCGACAAATCCACATAAAATGATGCAAGTAAAAAAACAGCGAACTAACAAATCTTATCCGAACGAAAAACATTCCGTCGACGAACCTGGTAGTAAAACGCACCTTCTTCATGTCAACGAAACGCATCGGCCATTCTCCGCGACAGCTCTGATGGATTAGACACGGGGACAAAATAAATATCAATTTGCAGACTACTCACCTTCACCCTCTGCATGTGCAGTTCCTGGCTACGCTTCCGCTTCTCCAATTCCACCTTCCTAGTCAGCAGACTCCTAATTTCGGTGGGAGTGTCCTGAGTGACGTTCTCCTCTTCCGCTTCGTCTTCCTCACCGCTGAAATCCTCCAGCAATATGTCATTGTTGTTGGTCTGTAACAGGTGAGAGGGGATGACAAATGAGCCAATGGAAGAGAGAAATAAATAATGTCGGAAGAGTTTTCATATACCGAATATCCAGAAACACTATTTGGTCCAAGAATAGAAGGTATCTACTCGTATTACCGAAATTGAAACATAAGACAGCATGCAAACGACAGATGACACAGTAAAATGCAAGGCAGCAGGTAAGCTTTATATAACCATAGATAAAAATCGGTAGGATTTAAGTCAGGAGACCGCGGAGGCCATAAAACTAGACCGTTATATGAACAAATCCCCATAACGAGTACAATGATACGATGACCTTTAGCGATTTGCTGGCATTCATCATTTGAAAAAGATAAGAAATGACGATTATCAACTGGAATCAATAATCCTGCGACCCTCCAAGGTACCTTTGGCAAACTTGTGACATTCTCTAGAATTCTCACTAAGTAAGTACTCACCAATTCATGGGGCGAGGGGGGTGAATTTCGGCTGCTCGACGTCGACACCACCGAAACGTACTCCCTGGTGTCGTCTTCTATTTCTAACTTAAGCACGGGAGGATCGACGCCGCAGAGGTATACGGTGCCGAAGAATAGGAGCTTGTTCAGTCGTAGAGCGAAGTACGCCAGCTCGGTGTCCAGATCTTTGGGGGCGTAAGTAAGGTCTTGGACGGTGTACATGAGGGGGGTGAAGCCGCTGAGGACGCCGTCTTCGGGCAGTCTAATGGACTCGTAGCCTGAAACAATATTAGCGTTGTAGGGAATTTCATAAATCCATATCATAACATCAGGACATTATTTCAGAGGTCATCTTAGGGCCAGTTTATCAATTCTTGATTAATTGCAATATTTAATTAATATACTTATAAAATATGTAGGCTAATCAATAGATTTATCAACTCACCTTCTTTGATCGACTAAATTCAGTTAGAGAGATCAAGCTACGAATTAATGAATGCAAATTCGATTTCGACTACATAAATGCGAAAAATTCCTTTTACGCACGCATAAATTACATACCTATATAGTCAAAAAACGACATATGTAGTTATACAGGGTGTTTCAGGAGATGTACATACTTCAGTATGTTAATCTAAGTTCAATTTTAAGCAAACAATTTTCTATGAACTTAGGTCTGGAAACGCTTCGTTTAGGATATACAGGATGTCAAATTTAAAAAAATAATTACATTTTCTTTAATAACTCTCGACTACTTTGAGTTAAATTCATGAAATTTTGTATGCGGAGGTTTCTTGGGACGGGAAATTCAAATTTTATGCACAATTGGCTGTATCTCCAAGAGGGCGCCACAAGCGACCATTAGGATCCTTTTAAATCGCTTCAACTTTTTTGTGCCACGGTGTATGTCATTTTGGAATAGAAAAACATTTTCCCCTACTTTTTCTACTTAAGAAATGTACACCTTATTGAAGTCTCTAGGAGCAGCCGTTTCCGTTAAAAACTCATCTAAAGATGATGATGCATGCAAATTATGTATTAGAGTGCTACCTTACTTTTATCTAAACAAGGCATAACACTTTAAAGACTAAGAACTATTAGTTATTAATCAAAACAGCCTGATTTTTTTTGTGAGAATTGCAAAAATAAAATAAATCTCTAAACAAAATGTACAAAACCTGACAATAACTTTCGATTCACTCTAATACATAATTTGCATGCATCCCCATCTTTAGATAAGTTTTTAACGGAAACGGCTGCTCCTAGAGACTTCAATAAGGTGTACATTTCTTAAGTAGAAAAGGTAGGGAAAAATGTTTTTCTATTCCAAAATGACATACACCGTGGCACAAAAAAATTGAAGCGATTTAAAAAGATCCTAATGGTCGCTTGTGGCGCCCTCTTGGAGATACAGCCAATTGTGCATAAAATTTGAATATCCCGATCCAAGTAACCTCCGCATTAAGAATTTCATGAATTTAACTAAAAGTGGTCGAGAGTTATTAAAGAAAATGTAACTTAAATTAAACTTACTTCGATAATCTCTGAATAAATCAAATGTGTTAGTTTAACTACAAGTGCGTTTTAAATGCCAAATGGAATACGCCATTTACTGAATATTATGTGCGTGTATAATTGAATGCCCAGAATTTTCCATCTGATCGTGGAGTCTACGCTATATAGGGTTATTAAATCGAGTCGTGCATGAAAAAAATAGGTTCCCACATAGCAAATTGTACGTTAACGTCTTCAAGTGCAAAATTCGCCTTTAAAACGAGGGGTATCATTATTTTTTAGCTACCATTTTACCGAGAAATAGTAGTTTCGGGTTTACCGAATCACTGCCAAAATAACAACGTCCATAATTATGGAGAGCATATAGCCGTATCTTCTCGAACGTCATTAAGTTTCGTTAGCGCAATTTGCTGGTCATAAGGAAACGAATTGCACTTTTTATCGGTCGCGACGTAATGGTGGCGATTAGAACCATCGAGAGTTAGTAATTTGAGGTTTCGGTTAAATTTATGAATTATCGCGACTACGATTTGGTAAAGTATGACGATAAATCAAAGTGCGTACACGACCTGGGTAATTATGTTTTAATGAGATACTTATATGCCCGCGAGATGAAATGTTTTATAGAAGTAGTTATTATAAAACACATAAGATAAAATATTTTTCTAATAAAAGTTTATTACAAAAAAAGAGCTATTTAACAAGAAAATTTGAGTATGTTTCTGGAAAAAATATAATTGATGACGTCATTAGTCGTTTCTGTCAAACTCTTAAGATAATACTTTCGATTGAAAATTGAGCTTAACTTATCTCATTTAAAACCACGTGTCAGTAGGCCTATACTATCGAGTCTGAGACTGTACGACGTAATGCGAAATATTTTCTTGGTTTGGCACGATATTTTCTTTGCAATATATGACGGGCTGCTCTACAACCTACAGTCCATGTCTTGAATGTAACTGGATTATGTTCTGTTCTTTTACCTAAAACTGCATCTTTATAAAAGTAAGTGTGCCAAATTTTAAAAAGATCGTTGCAGTATTACAAAATTTATAACCAAAAACAAATAAAAAAAACAAGTGAGATATACCCACCTGCACTCAGTTTATATGCGAACATACATATGAAGGAACAGCCAGTTCAATTATCGGTCATCTCACCTATGGCATACTGATGAGGGCTAACAAGCCCGAAACCGGTCTATGTTTAGTGGTGTGGCCGACAAGGGTTCTTGGCTGTTCACACAGATACTGCAGGAGTAATTCAATGCCGGTCGGAGCATTATCCGCGGAGTAGTTGTTTCCTGCAGTATCACTTACAAAAAAAAAAACAATTTTGAAATTACATAGCTCCGTTAATACTTATTTTTCGAGAAAATATCACATGAACTTGATATTCAATTTTTTGCGCGGAGTTTCCGGGCACCCTGTACATTCACACAGTCGGGTAACACAATATATTCAAAAAGTAAAGAAATATCATACTGTAGCGAGATTACAGGCCTTTAGCAAAATTATATAATACGAAAATGGGTATATAGTTTTTATTTGTTTTGAATGGATCATCGTTTTTAAGAATGCCTCATTTAATGAGATGGGTATACATGTAAATAATGCTATTTGAGAGACTAGTGTTTTACCTCGATTGTAATTTATAGAAAAGAACCGATCTTTGAAATTGTCCAAGAAATCGTATTTGCAAACCATTTGTACTCAAGCTGACGAAGTTCATCGTAGACCTTAATGCATATTATAGCATTATTACCAACAAAATTCCCGGCAAAAACTTTACCGTTGTCCGTAAAAGTAAAGCACCATATGGCAGCGACATCGACGTAAGAAGAAATGATGCGGTCTAACGGCATGAAGACAATACTATTTACATTATCCTGATATGCTCGCCCGCCTACAGTTCATGTCGAAGGCATCTTGGAAAAAAAATTTGATCTGTGAACATGGTTGACTTTTGGAATGTCTTGTGACGAACAAGATTTAGTTTTAAGTTGAATCTGCATCGTGACATCTAGAGACAAAGAAGTGCAGAATGTTAGTTGAAACAACTGCTCATAGTCGTCATAATTGAACCGTTTGATTTTTGTTTGAGACCATACATCTTAGATAACAAGATGATTCTTAACTTATACGCATAAATTTGAAAAATTATAGTTGAGGAAAAATAATGACGAATAGTGAAAAAAATGTAGTAAAATATTTTTAGTTTTGGAAGTCTACAAAAATGTATCAGGTAAAATGTTTTGTTCATAAAAACTACAAAATAAACAAATCAGGACAATATGTTTGGTATTTATAGCAGCATTTGGCAACATGGAGGAGTCACTGCCTAGGTGAACAATGTGAAATAACACACAAGATTGTAATGGAAACGAATATGCATTTTTTATAGTAAAACCATGCTTTTGTACACATGAAATGTAATTATATATTCTTCATTTTTATCAGTGTATATTGTGCAGCAATAAAATACTTGGTTCGGTTTAACGATTAAGGCTGTTTATTATTTCTTAAAACTCATTAAAGAAACACTAAATATAAATTACAACCGCCAGAGTTCGCATACACATCAAAGGCCACAAGGGAATAACGTTACCTGTATCAAAATACAATTTCGGCTGCATTCTAAAAGTATTCCCATCGTCATAAATTAGACAGAAAGAAAAAAAACGTCCACCGTATCCGGAATACCTATAAAAATTAAGCACAAATTTGGAGGTGGTTCCAGCGACCTCGACCTTGCCAATATACGGTTCTAATATGCTAAAAATAGCTGGTCCATCGATGAAATTAAGAAAACAGACTTATACCTGTTACCCAGATAAAACACATTCGTTAGAAATGTTGCTTTTGTATGTTGCCGACTATTATCCACCATAACCGTCACACAGCAACAAATTTTGATTTACAACCACATTTAGCTGAATGGTTATGCAGATGTGACTGTAATAGGAAACCATAAAATCGCAGAGTTAAAGCAGATTATCTATATTACACATAATTTAACATAATAAAATACAAAGTAGCGAACCTGGCTGTAACACTGAAATTAAAACCAATAACAATCAAATTTTATATATGTGACACAGAAGCTGATTATGAAAAAGGAAATAACGGTGATGATCATGTGGTGCATATGGTGGCATTGCGGAAGAAATAAATCAAAAGTCACACAAAAGACAAAACATTCTATAAGTTTATTAAAAACTTCTTTGTGATTGTTTATAACGTAATAGACTAATAATAATAACAACAACACTTAGGAACTAGGTACAGAATCCGCCACTTAACACTTCACAGTTGTATATGTTTGTTATTCTGTAAGATATAGCGATCAAGGTATCAGTTTATTGGGCCTTCTAAGCCAACCTTTTAATTTAAAACATGCACTGGACAACAAATATTGTGCCATCAAATATCTATGAAAAAAACTTTAATTTAATAAACGGGACGATAGCTTTTATTATCGTAGTTTAGTAAATGATCAAATCATGTTTGACTTCTGAGTCTTCTATTAAAATACACTGTTATCAGAAATTTGTTACTGTTACGTAACCATCGACACAATAATTTCCCGTCGTGCCAGTTGTCAAACAAGAAATTTATTATTATATTTCATAACAAACATATTTTAATGCTATGATATAATATCATTTTTATATATTATAGTTAATACAATAGACTTTGTTCTACTGTTGAAAAGAAGGACGAGAATAAAAAGAATAAGAAATAGTGGACGACAAATAAGAAAAAGAAATAGCTGAAGAAGACGAATAGAAATAGAAATCATGTGGGGAAACACATTTTCCAAGTTACTTAAGGCTAATAGCCGTTTGTCACTATACAATATTATCTGAGAAAAATATAAAAAAATTCATTTGAAAATTATTTTTAAAATATCCTGTAATTGCAAGCGGGAGATTGGGTATGAAATTCATAAAATAATTTACTAAGAAAATATTTTCAACTTGTTCTACTTTTGCGGTGAAATCGACGCAGAAATATGCGCATAAACGTATTTACATAATTTGGAATTTTAAATTTTCAACCTAACTTAACTTTAACCTTAGTTCTGTCAAGTGTGAGAATAAGTGTCGTGCTATTTATTTTATTATATAAACTAGTTATTATAGTTAATGAGTTGTTAATCGTACTTTCAGACTACTGCGCTTGCGCATGAATGAAAAATAGAAAATAATTTATGGTAGTTGCATACAGTGATATTGTATCGTTTTTTAGATTTAAATATAATTATTTTGTAAATTTATCAAATAATATTTACATAAATTTTACCATAATTATCGCATAGTGACAAACGGCTTTAAGTCAAGAAAATCGATTTTACAGAATTGAAATCATAGTACATTCTGTTCCACAAACAAGTAGAGTAGAATTTCAGTAGGCCATATTTTTTGTCTCTTACAAGAGTCAAGTATGAATATAAATATATTGATGCAAAATTGTAAGATTATAATTTCTTTACCCACCGCAGATCATGTGATGAGACGATTAAGAGGCAACGACTTCACCCAGCATTTTGACGGATGCTATTACTTTAAATGGTTCAATCCACTTCGAAACGAAAATCGAAAATCATTATTGACCCGACTCGACCATTCAAGAGCCCTTTCGAGCATTATGTAAATTACACGTCTGGCAGTGCTTTTTATAATAGCGGGTTACTTGGCCACCATTATACCGCCTCTATCCTCAATTTGAGCCCGAACAGCTCACTTTATTGTCAACGTTAATTATGTTAATGTCGGTCGTTTTTCTAGTGGTATACGCCATTTGAGAAGGTTACAGTTTGCGTTATGGCCATTTAAGCAATGCCAGATGACAATGTACTGTTCCTTTACACACTTTAAAAAGTAGTAAAACAATCGAGATTTGTTTAATATTTGGCAACCAGAAAAAATCTTGTCTACTAGAAAAAGAATTACGTCGAGTTGTAATTTAATATGTAAATCTTAGATTCTTCGATCAGCAAATTAAAATATCTGGGCCAGAATAGCCAACAGAAGAAACTGTTATAGAAACATAAGTACTTTTGTAAGTTTAAATTAGTACCGGTAAGGAAAAACGTAGAAAATTGCACTTAAAATTTCAACAAAAACTCTACTTCGAGGCATATTAAAAGAAGAATAAGGCCATAGGACGTTAATGATATATAAGGCCTAAAGGCGTTAAAATAAGTTTATAAATTAAAGTTAGACTCTTTCGAACAGTGAAAGGAGTAATTTTCGAAATGGTCCTTAGAATATTGTTGATTTCATAATGCATAAACGCCTTACGCATTTTAACATTATTTCCTAAAGCAAAAACGCAATTTAAAAGAGCAGAATTCAATTTGCGTGAACTCCACATGATTTGAAACCATTTTAGATTCAATTCTTGTGTGTGTGTGGGAACAATCCTATAACTGGTTTAACAGATTGTTGATTTATGTTTATAATTCTCTTACAATTTTCCTCAGGTCTTTAGCAATGCCGCTAGTAAACTATTACAGAAGCATAAGTTGTTTCGTAAGTTCAAATTAGTACAGGTAAGAAAAAAATTAGAAAACTGTACTTTAAATTTCATCAAAACTCTCCTTCGAGGCATATTAAAGAAAGAATAAGGCCAAAAGACATTAAGAATATCTATAAGATTCTAAGGCGTTAAAATAAGTTGAAACAGAAATTAACTGCCAGACCAGATATTTCGAACAGTGACAGTTATAATTTTCAAAATGGTCCTTAGAATATTGTTGGTTTCATAAAGCACAAATGCATCGGTTGCAACCATATTGTGATGGCATTCCTGACATACAATGCCGCTACAAAAACATAAGTATTTTCATAAGTTCAAATTAGTACAGGTAAAGAAAAATTTCGAAAATAGCTCTTAACATTTCATCAAAAACTCTACTTCGAAGCATATTACACGAAGGATAAGGCCATAGGACGTTAAGAATGTCTATAAGGCCCTAAAGCGTTAAAATAAGTACAGAAATTAAATGTCAGACCAGCTATTTCGAACAGTGAATGGTGTAATTTTCGAAATGGTCATAAGAATACTCTACTTCGAGGCATATTAAATAAAGAATAAGGCCATAGGACGTTAAGAACATCTATAAGGTCCTAAGATGTTAAAATAAGTTCTGAAATTAAACGACCAGCTATTTCGAACAGTGAACGGCGTAATTTTGGAAATGGTTCTTAGAATAATATTGGGTTCATAATGCACAATTGCTTCGGCTGCTTTTATGGATTTTAACATTATCTTCTAATGCAAAACGATATTGTGGTGGCATTCCGGACATACAAAATGTGTTTTAGGATTATTCTTTCGGTTTACATACGGGTCAGATGCTCTAGGGAGCATGCTATCATCATCGACGCGTTATTATCCTCTAGACAATTAGAAAAAAAATTCTTAGAGTGTAATACTCTGCAATAACCACCCTATCAATTAGTGATAGTAACTAGAGATTAATATCATTCAATGGAAAACAACATCTAACCTAAAGAATCGTTCCAACACACGGAACTAGTTCTGAACCGCGTGGAGTTTATACCAATTGAATTTAAAAAATTCAATTTGCGTAAACTTCACATGGTTTCAAACCATCTTATATTAAATGCTTATGTGTGTGGGAACAAGTCTTAAACTGGTCTAACAAATTCTGGATTTATGTTTGAATTTCGCTTGTACGTTCATCTACTATTTTTGTAATAGCAGCTCTTAGATAAATCGTCAGGTTATTCTGTTCAAATTGTCAAAGTTTGGGTTCACATTAATTTAACATTCTAATTATTTAACACAATTTGCATGTGAGGCATCAAAAACATCTTATATTTGTTAAAAAAATGGTAGTAAAAAACCAAATAATAATCCAAGGACTCACCTTCCTGCTGCATCTTGACGAAGCTGTTAGTGGCGCTTTGGTCCATCTGCTCCAGCAGGTTCATGAGAGTGGCCAGCCTGCTCCAGGCGTCCCCCGGTGATCTGTGCGCGTAAAAAGCATTAAGAATGCTCGCAAATCAGGAGCGGTCGTTAACAGATAATGATTGATTGACGTTGTGGGTGGCAACTGATCGCCATCCGAACGCGTTGGGAATACTTTATTTTACAATCTCATTAACATGAACCGAATTAATGCTTTAATTAAAACAAATAAAATATGTATGGAGCTGTGCTCGGAGGATTTTTTAATTTTAAGCAGTTTAATAAATTCATCCATTTGCTTTCTAATTCATTCTTATATCCTACCAATCCAGTTACACCGGCAATACCAAATTGTTTCGATGGTCTAAGGTAATAAACCCTGGAAGGTCAATAACACGATAATTACATATATTTATGTAGGTATACGGAAGAATGAACTAAATGTATAAGAAAAATAGTTGTCTTCTATTTGGCGACTCAGAATAAACACTATAATTTGGTAAATAACTGTAATCTGCAGGATTTGATGGAGGTGAAAAAACGTTTTGTCAAATACTGCGAATGTGCTTGCAACAAAACAAAAATAGGGTAAACAAAATTCTGTCTAATGACATGAAAATGTTATTCTACAACAGAATTTTAATGATTCTAAGAAGTTTGTTCAACTAAAATCCATCCTTAGTTAGATGTTTTAGGTTAGTCGCAGCAGCATAAGATATACATAACAGTTATTGGATTTACTGAATAGGCCATCTCTATGAATTCTGTAAAATATATGTCTTCTCAAAAGAAAAATAATTATGATGTGAGTATTTACTAAAAAGCATATGGTACTTGATGATTTTGTAGTACATTCTATAGATGTAATAAATTTGTATGAACTAAAGATGGATTTTTGTTGAACGTACCTCCTACAATGCAATGAAGCACCAGATTCATTTAACGCTAAGGAAAAAGAAGGAAGAATTTCTGAAACTAAAGATACGAGTCTTCTGCGTCGAATAACGAGAATATTTCATTACCTACCCGTCAGCCGAACTAAAAATTAAAAAACTAAAGTCTTGCTAATTACTGCCAACGTGATGGATTTTTTTTTGATAATTGCTCTGGTAGAGCGACGTCGTGACAGGAATATAAATAGTATATTGACGGCAGAGCGAGAGGGAATGTATTTATTTTGTATTCAATTTGCTGAACTGTCAACGAGAACACATTAAAAGCCAAACTAATCAGCTACAGATTTAAAATCATGCAAACACGAACTTTGGCTGGTTGATACTATGGATATTCGATGGGATTAAGATCTGGGTTAGATGTAGGCTATCCTAATTATAGAATAACCATAAATCCTGACTGGAAAAGCGAATGCGTAAAAGAAACGTAGTTGTACTAAAAACTCGGTGTTTTGTAAATATTCAGATAGTGGGATGAATAAAAAATAACGTCTTGAGAATACAGAGAATTTCCTGACATCGTACAAAAAGACATGATAAAGATACTTTACAAAATGTTTCATAAAATCGATTACACGTCGAGATTATTTTTTCCAAAATTGCGAAGGTTTGTGGCGATTTAAGTAAATGAGTTTTTTCATACTACAAAAAAAATATATAAAGAATTTGTGAAACTAAATCTTAATTTGTTTAAATATGGAATGTATAATTCATTGATTATAAGCAACAAATATCATAGGATAAATTTTGATATAAAATTCTAAAAAAAATCGTAATATACTGTTCTCCTTTTAGTATTCCTTGCGTTACATCGCATGATGCAATATTTCCTTTAAGAAAGTTACTTTACATAGCACATTTCATCCTGTCTATAATTCATGTGGCGTCTGGAGACGTAAATAAATTTTTGCAAATAAAAGAAACGCCGACAACTTAAAAATAAACGACTATTTACGACGCGCATGCCTACAATACTAAGCAAAGACATGAATTTGTACAGTGTGTAACAAAAATGTACGAAGCCACACACCAATAGCTACCATCCTTTTGGCATAAATATGAAACGATCTTGAAAAACCTGATTTAATCTTAATAGAATGTAGAATTCATTCAGAAGATTCTCAACTAAGATAAGATCATTTCAGAAATCCTGTTTTCCATTCAGAAGATTCTCAACTAAAATAATTCAGATGATTTGTTATCATCAGAATCAGATCAGATCAGAACTCCTGTCAAAAGGATAGTTACTATTATCGTCTAGAGAGAACTATTGAGCTGTTCGGACCTAACCTAACATTTTTGACAGATCAGAAACACACTTACCCAACCTTAAAGTCTTGAGTGGAAGGTGGCGGGTTCCACACCTTCGAATGGCCGAGCATCCAGTCGCACCACACTTTGACTGCAGGAAGCAGGACGTTGGCGTCCTGCGGCAGGGAGTTCATGTTGATGTCCTTGTTGGAGGACACGTGTTCTTGCAGGATCGACACGCATCGTTCCAAGATGAGATTGAACATTTGCAGGGATATCACCAGTGCCCTTTCTTGCAGTTCGGACCTATAGCCAGGTTGCATCTGCAGCTGGGGATCTGAAAACAAATACCATAATCAGTCTTATAAATTTGGATACAGCGTTTGCTACGAGGGCACTTTTTATTGTCCTATTTGTACCTACACGCATACTGTTTCCAATATCACTAAAAATTATTATTATCGCAATTGTATTAATACTAAAAATATGATTATAATAACTAGTGTTGGCAACCTTGCCTTGTTTGTCTTTGTCTCGCAAGATAAGGCAAGACAACACCAAGACAAGACTTGACAGCTCAAATTGTAAAATAAAACAAGATTTAAAAAAGTGTTGCGAGATAAGAAATATTACTCCGGTGAGAAATCTTGCAAATATAAGAAGGGGTAATATTTGAGTGAATATTAGCTGAAAAAATAAATGTAATTCTACTGCAAGTATACAGTCACAATGCCATTAATTTTGTATTCGGAAGACAGAAAATCCTTTTAAATTGAAGCAAACCAACTCACAACCTCCGGTAGTACGACGCTCCTTGTTGACAATTTCTCATCACGACATTACAGATTGTCGAGTGGTGAAATAAGCAACATCACACCTGAGTTACCACGTCACGGCTACATGTTCTTTCATACTATTATACTATTATAATAAAAGAACATGCTGATTTTAACAATAGTATTAATTTAGCCATGCAAAATGTTTTGGTTAAGTACAAGTTTCACTACAAGTAAATAAATAAAGCAGGCATTTGAATTTGAATTCCAAAATTTATAATCAAAACGGCACACCACATTTTATCAAAAAGGTCAAAACACTAAATAACTCCCGAAAATACAACGTCTAGCCTCTAATATACACACACAAAGTTAGAAAGTCAGTTTTTCGAAGAACAAATTCAGAAAGCATATATCCCAAAGTAAGGTTTGGAGTACGTCTGAACTCGAAAACTATTACTATGAAAAACGTACGGCGTAGGCAACGTTTAGAGATTTATTGTAACTTCGGGATTGTGATTGTACTGCTGGTTGCATATTTACACTTTCCTCGACTCCATCGAGATACAGACGTACAAGTTATTGCAATAATAATGACATTCAACACGAAATTTTTTTAATTTGACAACGCTGCAGCCAGGCGAGTTACATGCGAGCTCTGAGCGAGACCGTAGTCGACCGAGAGGAACCACCGCTCTTACCAAATTCGTAATAAAATTCCAGGGTTGTCATTTGTATGTAAAAGTCTCGCGAGAATCATGCAAGTCTTGCGAGACGGTCACAAGACAATACAAGTCATGATTTTGTAAGATCGTGTAGCAACAAAACTATAAAGAAATTATTGTCTTGTTTTGCAAGACCAAATTCAAATTCAGCAAGATTTTTTGTCTCAACTAACACTAATACACACCGGCAAAAAAAACCGGTCACTAAAAACTAGCCCCAATTTTAAATTTGGTTTCCTCGCAAACCGATCATTTGAATTTGATGATCTTTTCTTTAAATTGTACATTGATTTCTCAGGAACGGATGCTATGTCGGAAATTTATTTGGAATTTAATTTGAGCATATACGGGGCGCAACAAAAAAACGAACTTATTTCCCGAAATTTCTAACATCCTGTGGGGTGCAGCAGCTACAGTCGCTGTTGCTAACTGGAGTCATACTGTAACCTCATCTTTTGTGAACATTTTGTTTTTTTAATCATGACATTATCTGTCTGTATTGGAGTTACACACACAAATATGACAATTAAGAGTTTGTCAACGGTTGTCAAATTAAAAAAATGCCATTATCTGCGACGGATGTTGCTAGTAATGTGACCTTAACTGAGGATGACCGAAGTACAGATTTAATCTTTGTTGAAAACGGCGCCTTAAATGTGCATCGATATATCGAGGATATTCTTCAGAAAGCTGTTGTACCCTATTCTCATTTTATCGAAGATGGCTTTGCGTTAATGCAAGATAATGCGCGACCACACGTGGCACTAGTAGTTAACGAACATTTTGACGAAATGGGTATTGAACGAATTGATTGGCCAGCTTGCAGTCCTGACTTCAACCCTATTGAGCATCTGTGAGCCCAACTTCAAAGACGCATTCGTCGTCGACCTGCTTTACCCGACAGCCTTCAGGATCTCCGTATTTCACTTCAGAAAGACGACATCCGTCGCAGATAATCGCATTTTTTTTAATTTGACAACCATTAACAAATTCTTAATAGACATATTTCAAACAATCAATCTGTAAAAATTTCTGCCTGCGAAGCCTTTTTCCGAGGCGTTCGTTTTAAAACAAAGATAATGTCGTGATTAAAAAAACAAAATGTTGTCAAAAGATGAGGCTACGGTGTGACTCCAGTTAGCAACAGTGAGTAGCTGCTGTATTCCACAGGGTGTTACAAATTTCAGGAAAAAAAACTTCGTCTTTTTGTTGCGCCCCGTATATGTTTAAATTAAATTCCGAATAAAAATTTCCGACATAGCATCCGTTCCTGAGAAATCAATGTACAATTTAAAACAAGATCATCAAAATCAAATGAGCAGTTCGCGAGGCAGCCAACCTTAAAATTGGGGTTAGTTTTTAGTGGCCGGTATTTATTTTGCCGATGAGTGTAGTAACACAATTTTCCATTTTAATAATAATAAATCCTGACTGTAAAGAGACAACAGAATGATTAGAAATGTTCGATTTGCTACAAAGTAATAACTTGTATTGAGATACCATTAACAAAAATGTTCCACTGTTTCAGTGAGAGTTCGTAATGATCGTAATTGTACCGTTTCCATGTTAAATAACACGGAAAATTACGAAAATAATGATGCCTCGACACGCTCGAGTAAAAAACTAAACGGCAAGAAATCCTTTCAATCACAGAGGAATGCAGTGAATTTATCATGGTACAGTTACCGAAAACTGTAGATTCTAGCCCGAGGCCTGGGTCAACAGACATGTATAGGAGCAACTCTGGACCCAGAAATTAAAACGGATTTTGCCGCAAATTTACTCGTAAAATAAAAAAAAAATTGGAGCTTATTTATTTATGTGGTATTTCCCGCAGTTGTTATTGAATAAATATTTTGAAAAATTCCAGAGTTGTAGTTCAAATACACAGAATTAAAAAACAATGACCCGTATATATTCGGCTTTACATATAAAACCGGAGAAAATTAACCTTTCAGAGTATGTATTATTTAAAATATTGTCGCAAGATTTGCCTCAACTTGTCTGGATTTGCCTATTTGTCTTACAGATGGAACGTGGTAAATCGAATCTACAGGCTGAAACAACACTATTCGCCTAATTTTTATGAAGCATTTATAATGTATGACCAATGCAGAAAATTTGAAGTCGATATGATAAGTAGTTTTCGAAATATACGAGGTCAAACTGGTTAGCCCCGAATCGCGAGGCATGACGTCATTGCCTCCTACCATTGCTTCTTGGTACTCGTGTGCCTCAAACTCCGGTAAGAGTTAATTTTAAACAGATTAGCCAAAGCTAACTACTTTTCGTCTAATCTACTGATGGTAGATTTAATTATGATATTGGACTATTTTAATATAAGTCGAACTTGTAAGTGCTGAAATGAGAAGTGTAAAAACTCAACGATAATTGTGTGAAGAATCTTCAACGCATGCGTACAATCCAGAAACTTCATATTTTTATCATTTACAAGGTGTCTGTCAAATGGTCCACGAATCTAACTCCTCTGCTATTACATTTAGGTATATATTCAATGGTATTTATCCAATATCCAATGCGTGCATAGAAAGTAATGTTTAAAATAGTGTCGTTGACTACTGTTACTGTGATATAGGTATGTGTACATGTTGGCGTACGTACTTAAACGTTAAGGAAGTATAATTCTTCAAGGGATCGCCCTGTATAATCATGTCGAGGAAAAGATAAATCTGTGCAATTATTAGGTACTATCGGACATTCCCGAGTACGCTAGATTGGCGCCACTAAACCTAAGTATACCTCGCAAAGCTTCATTAACCTCATTTATCTATGATATGCAGCACACGCGTATGACAGGCGTGCTGGATGGGTTCCGCAGGGATCCGATTCCTGCCTTTATACGAATGAACGGTTACGTTACGGTTTCTGATACGACTTCTCAAGTTTCAGATTCACGAAGGATACCAAATGCCATAAGATTAACGATAAGATTCTTATATATGCTAGGTGAATGCGTTATCGTGTGAAAAGTAATTTGCTTTACTATCATTAAATAATTTTCTATCAAGTTTTCCTTTCGAATCAAAAGGGCAAATCAAATTCCTTTATTTCATTACTATAAAAAGTTTAACACTAAAAATTAGCCACTAAAACTGAACCATAACCTAGAATTTTGCATTGCTAGTTGCATACTCTTCAAATATTAAAGGACACACACAGAAAAGGATTTTTACAGGACACTGTAAACATTTCCTAATGATATAGGTTAAAATAGTACTAATTATTTTATGTAACATTGTCGGCTATTGTTAATATTGTTGCTATTATTAGTATTAACAGAATTTAATTCCCCAACAACACAAGAAGTTTAAAAATTTATCGGCGTAAAGTACACCTTGCACTAGTGGTCTACAGATGGCGACTGCATCAGATAAGTTTTCAGTAGTTGCTCTTCGAAAATTTAATTCTTCGCGTATTTTTTGTGTATTTACAAACATGTCGTATTCAAATGCCGATATGACGGATAAGGTGCTGATCTATGAGAAGTGTAACAAGTACATACTATCGTGTGGCAGCGTAATACCAAAGACGTTTTCCGAGTAGACTAAATATTATGCCGTATTCTCTTTGAACCACATTGAACAACTGTTGTAATACATTGGCGGCATTTGAATACATGTTTGTAGATACACAAAATATACGCTAAAAATTAAATTCACGAAGTACTGAAAAATTATTTCAAACTAAACACCGTATACGGTATTTTATTTTTGATGGAATCTAATGCAGTCGCCATCTGTAGGCCACTGGTGCAAGGTGTACTTCACGCCGATACATTTTTAGACTTCTTGTGTTTCTATGAAAGTAAATTCTGTTTATACCAATAATAGCATCAATATTAACAATAGTCGACGATGTTTGCATAAAATAATTAGTACTATTTTAAACTATAACATCCCGAAATGTTTACAGTGTTCTGGAAAAATCCTTTGTTTGACGTTTAGAATATAATATTCTAAGCTTTGATCATTTTATGATTAGAAAGTATGCAACTACCAATGTAAAATTCTAGGTTATAGTTCAATATTAGTGACTAATTTTTAGTTCTAAACGTTTTATAGTAATTAAATAAAGACATTTATGTCGGGTACAGATATTTTCCTATAACATGGTTTGCCCTAAGCTATGTGCTATTTAATTTTCTAACTTTCTGCGAATAGATATTTTTTTGCTTGCTTGCTTAGATTTTTTTTTAGACTGCCTCCAAAAACATTTATGACTTAGTCGAAAACTCTTATCAAACGGCACCTTTAATGCAATATTTGTGATGCTCCATTTTCTTCAGTTAAAATCAGAAATTTTTCAATTGTATTCATCCCAATTTGTTTGTTTTTGAACCTCTCCTTTATTTTATGTTTTAGCTGGTTCGTGGAAGTTTTTTTTTCTATATTTTATTCGTTATTTATTTTCAACGTCTTGTTATTTAAAACCACTCTTAGCCTAAAGGCGAAAATCACAGCAATTTAAATAATCCAAATTATATACCCGCATCGAGAAGGTGTGAGCTCTTCCATATCTGCTTTTTTCTCTCTTACCATTACCACTTGTATCACATCGCAATTGCACCTCTCGCCACAACAATTAAAACAACCTAATATTACATGCTTTTTTCGTTTGTTTCTGTTGAAAAACACATCGAGCCGTGTAAATAATTTTATTTAATTATCCTCCTCGTGCCTGTAGGGCCTCGCCGCTAAATCACTTTTCAATCAGGCAGTTTGAGATTACGGTGATTACAGCCAATTTGTATGACATTTTGCGGTGAGAAGTAGGAATTAGTTTACGTTATTACCCAGTCCCCGGCCATGTGTGCACGATATCGCGTTGATGCGTTATGATTGTGGTGGAGAACGTATAGTAGAATTCTTAAAACATCGATTTTTTTACTTAAAGGTTTTTTCACTTTTTTCAGATTTGGTGTTTTGACGTTTATGTGAGATTTTTTTGTCACTTATTATAGCGCCTTTAAGAAATGTATTTTCATTGATTGCATTCGCAAGAAAATTCTTATAAACTTCAATCGAATGTTATTTTGATCCTGATAAGCCGGAAAACAAACTTTGCTGCAATATGTGTTTCTGCTGACATTAACCAAAGAAAAAGTTCACAATTCGACCGCACAAGCCCGTTGCCTCGCACAATGTGACACTCGTCAGTTGATATTGAAGGTCGCTTAGAACAAGGGTCATCTCGTTATTTGTACCTTATAAACTGTTCATAGTACTTTAAACGAGTCAAAACTGTATGCCTATAAACAATTTGCTTTATCTCAAATGGTTCTGTAAATTATTCCCACAAATTACTTCGCAAAAATGTTTTTACAAAAAAACCGCTGCTCCAAGTACATTTTAGGCATGATTTGTTTATCCAGAATTCAGAACAGTAGTAAATTATAGTTTTTTCTGTTCTAGAACCATCGCATTTGTCATAAATCTAATATAAAGGAACAATACAACGATACCTAATGGCATTTCAGTACCTCGATCACGTGACCGTTAGCATACGGTCAAATTCATTAAATTAGCATACATTTTGCATTTATTTTGATTCCAATGTCATAACTTTCATTGTTAATTGGTCATATAACAAGTTAACAATAAGTGACAACGGTTCAAATTCAATTTCTGTTTAATGTTTATGTAAATTTAATCTTATAGGCTTTGAATGAAAGCAACGTCTTTACTGAACTTTTTTCTATAGATTCGTATTGCTGACTTGAACGCCTTCATGTTAATGCTTTCTACAGACTATACGTGAATTTGTGATTCGTTATGCGCGATTCATGAATTGAGAAATTCGCGAATAGCGCATAGGGATTTGTTCGTTAAAAATCCATTCATAAAAACTACACACGATGGACGAATTCCTTACAAAAAACGCATCGCGCATCGCAAATTCATGCATAGATTGTAGCCAGTCTATCTGTGTACATAGGGATTAATCTATTTCTTCTGGTAATATTCGACATAATTATTGATTCTTGAGTAAGGCTATTAATAAATATTTCTTAACTAATTATTTCCTTTTGCAAAACTGCTGCAAACTACTCTCCGTAATACACTGATAACAATTATTTGTAATATTACACTGAAGAAGTATTTATACATTATTAGCCATATCGGATGTGCCATCTGTCACAAAGGTTACTTCGCGTTAATTTACTTTTTGATCATACCTCGTATACGTAAATATCCTCATCTCATTGTCGCGTTACCACGTTATATGGTGCAAACAGTTTCATTGGAGGTTATTACATCTTATTTGTAAATTCACAATACAGTATATAGGGTGAACCTAAAATAATTACAAATATTTTAACCAGCAGCACAGTGTAGAACACATAGCTAATAGTTTTTTTACAAAGAAATCAGGAATGAAAAAGTCAAATCTTAAATAAATTTCGTGATTTTTCAATAGAAAACTTGTTGGGGATCACTGATCGGACTCCGATTTTAAGATATTTCGTGTGTATTTCAAAGCGTTGCCAGTGTTACACTATAATGTCTTGGAATAAGCCTCAAGGAAGTTAACTAGAATTTTTAGACATGTCAAAGAGTGACTGTTGAAATATGTTTACTTATACAAATATTAACAGCCACTTCCTCTTCTTTGCCATTTCTATACTTCACAAATAAAGTATCTAAGTACATGAAATTGAAAATATAAACCAGATTCTCTACTCACAGTTATCCAGAATTTGTTCACTATCCATTTTACTATATTCCAACAGATTTTTCACAATACATACTATCGTTATCACTATCACTACTTAACAAATAAGGTTATAGCATGTCAACTTTTTCTTTGTTTAAATAATGCGCCATATATGGATGGGGCTGGTGCGGGACATTTCGTCTACTGCACATGATACCTACCTGTTACATGTACCTACGACACCAGCTTTATTTGCATGCGATTGACACTGCTTTTAAATATTTTACATTGCCTTCTTTTGAATGTGACTGCATACATCAAGCTGGTTATTTTGATATTCCATGTTTTGTGTTTATTTAAAAAATCTGTTTCACCCACTACGACGAAAAATAACTCTTAAGGTGTTGTGTGAAAATTACAGTTTTTTGTTATTCTTGATAAAATAATTTAAAGGGATAATGTGTGTATCTTTGTGTACAATGGTATTAACTGGTAAAATGTAGATAACTGTTTTCAGCAAATAGGTAAGCTGTTATGCACGTTTATAGATAATTTTTGGAAGTACCTACTCAATTTTATTTTACTTATTGCTAAAAACAAGTATTTTTAAATTAGAATCATACGCAAAAACTGAATTTACGTTAAAAAATGGTTGATCTTATAGAAGGTTCACTAGCTTACGTCAGTGGTTTATCTGGTCAGCGGTCTTCAAAATGTGGGTATTTTTTTTTAAACTAATATATCCGTAAATATTTGAAATTTAGAAAAATGACTCACTAGACTGATATATACGACTAACTACACCTGCATATTTGTATTTATTTAAGGTTCACCTTGTATAAATAGGTACACATCGTGCACGTGAATATGTATTTGTTCGGAGTATAACCTCATTCTAGTGCGCATGAAATGCAACTTCCTTACGTATTTTTATTAGAAATCATGTAATTTGGCAAAAAAGATGTAATTGTACAGTATTTACCTGGAGTTTTTTGCGTAGAACACTATGTATTTGGTATTTTTTATGGTAATACATGGGATGAATAACTTGTAAATGTACTATCATTGTTATCAGTGTATATATTGAGAGGATCAGCCTGTATAGGCACAATGTCCAAGCGACTGGTAACTAACGAGCACTTTGAGGCGTTTTTAATTATTTACACGAACAACTTGTAAATGTACTATCATTGTTATCAGTGTATATATTGAGAGGATCAGCCTGTATAGGCACAATGTCCAAGCGACTGGTAACTAACGAGCACTTTGAGGCGTTTTTAATTATTTTGATCCACCGTAGAAGTCGCTAATGAAGCTTGCGCTTGTTAAGCCCGTCTCGTCGGCTTCCATAAATTTATACGAGAGGTAGATAAAAAAATGATTGCACGGCGACAACAGGTATAAATTGCCCCGCGAAATTATCCGCTCCATTAAAGCTCCAAGTGAACAATGCTCTCTATTAAATCATTTAAGAGGGATTTGTCGTTTATATACGAGCTTTCCGCGCGAAGGCAATTAATAAAACTTTGTTGCGATCGGAAGGTCTGCAATTCCTTTGACGCACACGTCATAAATGTTGCAGAAAAGCTGAGACGCCGTAAAGTTTACTGTGCTATATTTCTCTCGGGGCTGATTACCCCTATACTCGTAAGCCGTATGATAAATTTTGAACAGTCTGAAGACATTTTGCGGCCGATTTTAATGGGAAAGAAACTACTGCTACTAAAATACTCCCTCTAGTGGTAAAAGTAAGTACGACAAATAAGAAAAATTCTTGTTACTTATTTAATTAATTTTACTATAATAATTAAAACATTTAACATAAAATCTTTAAAGATAGAACGTACAGACCATCCACAGTCATAAGCTAATTTCATGTAAGGAGTACCTACCTAAATAATGAATGAAATAAATTAAATAGGTATTATTAAGCAATATTATTCGAGCATATTGGATATTATAACACTGACTTCTGTCATGATAAGTGATACTTATCTTTCTAAAGTTATTACTCTTTATTTGCTGTGAAATAGACAGGGTTAACTATAACTAAGCACAAATATTTTAAAGGGGCAGAGAAAAATAACAATTAACGGAATTGTCCATCAACCAAACTTATTTATAAAGCGAAAAAAAAAAGTTTTTCGAAACTATATTAAACCTCTACCTGTGGCCGACTCTGGCCTTCTGTCAGCCGCGAGGTTAGGTATATTCCGCAAGTCAAAGGCAGTGACAGGTCACCGCAATGACACGTCTATCAATTAACGCCGCTTTGAAAGAAAAATTTATTAACAAAATGTAGATGAATATTTAATGATTTACCTAATGAGAAACGCAATATACTAGCACCTACCTTACTGATATCTTGGAAATAAATATCAGTAAGATAGGTGCTAATCCTTCTACGTACCATACCGTGTTTATCATTAAATAATCATCTACATTTTATAAATATTTTTTTTCTTTCAAAGCAGCGTAAATTGATAACGATTTAAAGTAGCTTTGAAAAATTCTTATTTATTTCTTATCACCTCTTAAAATATTTATACGTTGTATTTACTCGATATGGGCTACCAACAAAATTTGATATTATTTCTTTCTAACAAAAGAAATTAATCAATTATTGTCTCAATACAACCGACATAAGTTAAACATATTATGCATAAAGAACTGCAGATATATTTTGAATACGATGAATGCTATTTGTCCAATCTATGGGCAACCTGCTGGCTTAAAATTAACTTAAAACGTACTATTATTCTTTACAAATCGAGTTACAGCCGCATCCAATCGTTAATAATTACACAATATAACGATAATTAAGTTGATGGTTTGATATGTTTCACACATGTTAATAAAGTATTTATTGCAGTGTTATTTTTAATTTCCGTATGATACGAGTCTGAAAAATAAAACTGTTAAATTTGTTCAAACTGATTTTTCGTGATATACATAGTTCAAACTGGCGTTAAATGTTCATATTTGCATTGTATCTTCATTGTTACAAAATATGGTGCAATATGATGCAAAAATTCACATTAAATGCTGTATCAAAGACACTGCATCACAAGTCAGGTTGGCCGAGTGGTCTAAGGCGTCAGACTCAAGATCTGGTTCCCGCAAGGGAGCGTGGGTTCGAACCCCACACCTGACAATATTTTGAATATATATTTTTTGCACCAACCTTCACAAAATTAGGACATTTTTTTACTGTCAGGGGCCTATACCTCCTTACTGAGAAAAGAAATGATATCTTGAATCACCCTGTATATCTAGATATTACCGGCACTTTTATTTTCTGTACTCAAAGGCTTGTTATTGAATCTTAGTAACAAAAGTATTCACTTTTCAAGTTCATCGAGTGCATATGCAGTAGCATACTCGTAATTAGCGTTACATAGAAGTATGTATACCTGAAATATGGTACATATCTCCCATGTATTTTTACCCTCTAAGTGATAAAACACCATAAACAATTCTTAACCTTAAAAATGTTCTCATGCTTCTCCCAATTTTATTTTTATCTACATCGACATTTTTATGACGAAAAAAATATTTTTAGACCAGTGCTGAAGCCTTTGAAAATGGTAAAAAGTGAAAAAAAATAATAGTAGGATGAAACCCATTGAAAATGGAAGAGAATACATAAAAAATTAAAGGAAAAATAATTTACAGGCGATCTGAGGGAAGTGGAAGGGGGTGAGTTTTTAAGGGTAAAAAACGGTTTATCTTGATTTCCGGCAAAACTACAAGTTCTATGGAAAAAAGTTAAATGGCAAAGTGTAGGTAATAAAAAGATCTACAACTTTTGTATTTACACTTTTTTCACATAACCTCAAAATTTATGTGAAAAATTCAAATAACCAAGTTTTTGGTTTTTAATTTTTATCTTTTACAATTTTTTTTTCACGAAATCTGGTGAAAAGTTACTTTTTTATGTCCCAAACACACTGTAATTTTTTTGATTTAAAATATTTATTTTTTCACCTTATTTTGACTTAATATCGAAAAAGCCTCCTAATTTTCAATCGAAAATTCTCACGTCAAAAGATATGTTTTTTTTTTGTTTAAAGTCGGTGGGCTTTTTGTTCGTTGAAATCTCTACTCTTGATGGTGTAAAAAAATATACATTACTATAGTAAATGTTTCAGAAAATGCAAAGAAACGATGCGACAAACTCGAATCCGAAATTTTTTTTTTAATCATTATGTACAATTTTGAGCTATTCATTAAAATTTATATTTTAATCACTCGAAAAATGTAAGATTCCATGTTACATTGATAAACAAAAATATTGCAAGTCGAAATATAGGTACTACTATAATTAACAACCAAATACCTAAAGTTAATAAAGTTAATATTTAATAAGACATCTGCAATATTTTTTCGTTTCTTTGCATTTTCTGAGAACATTTACCATAGTAATGTATATTTTTTTACACTCAGAAAATAAAAACGAACAAAATGCCCATCGACTTTTTTTAAAAAGCAGATATTTTGACGTGAGAATTTTCTATTGAAAATTAGGGTGCTTTTTCGATATTAAGTCAAAATAAGGTGAAAAAATAAATATTTTAAATTAAAAAAATTACAGTGTGTTTAGGACATAAAAAGGTAAGTTTTCTCCAAATTTCGTGAAAAATATTAATTTTTTTTTTTAAGATATAAATACAAAACCAAAAACTTGGTTATTTGAATTTTTAACATAAATTTTGAGGTTATGTGAAAAAAGTGTAAATACAAAAGTTATCCTTTTATTCCTACAACTTTGCCATTTTTCCATAGGACTTGTAGTTTAGCCATAAATCGAGATAAACCGTTTTTTACCCTTACCCCCTTCCACTTCCCGACCTCAGATCGCCCGTAAATTATTTTTCCTTTAATTTTTGTTGTATTCTCTTCCTTTTCCAATGGGTTTCATCCTACTATTTTTTTTTGGTAACAAATTTATACATCAAAATTATGCTTCGTTTCGAAAATTAAAGGTTGAAGAGTTTTGGAAATGTATTTAAATAAAAAAGGATACGGCACGGTTAAGGCGCCGTGCCGTATCCCTTCTTGGGATACCCGACATGAATCAAATCGGACGCAGTGGACTTGTCCCTAACTAAAACATTCGAACAATAGCGGAGATTAATCTTGCCCAACAAACGGTACCGACATACCGAATCGATTTCGCATCTTAATACGCGGACATTTATGGGCATAATTATTTGCTTCTCAGGTTATTCGATATGTTAGCCGTAGTTCGCGTTGAAACGGACGTAAACTAATGATTCCGGCTAATCAGAGCGCACGGAAAAAGTTGTTCTGGAGCAGTATTCGACTATGAAGACAGGCTACAAGAACAAGTGCTATATAACTATAACTTATTCATTTTTTATAGCTACGCGCTTCTTAATATAATAAAGGAGGCTTACGTATACTCTATACCAGCGACGATTCACTGCGATTTGTTGGGAACACTAATCTTGTGGGTATGAAACACAAGAGCAGAAAACTGTTACTGTTTTATGTAATTGCTAACATAAAAGTTTACGGCTTTTGATATCCTTCGCGGATGGTGTTCCAAAAATATAGCTATAAATAAGATTTTTAATGGCCGCGTTATATAATAACCATGAGGAGTCTGATATTAAGAACTTTGTAGCTTGGTAATAATTCTTAAGATACCAATAAACAGTATACAGTGTATTTAAATGAAGATGCACGAATGGTATGTACCTAATAATCTTAGGCTTAAACTACAGTCTCCGGAAATAAATGCGACATAGAGCAAGGGTAGATCCCTGACAACAAAATGATACGATGTTGCCAAACTTGATGGTTAAAAATATACAGGTAAAGCTAAAATTCTGTTTTCGATATTTGTAAATAACTTTTAAAAATTCCAAATATTTGCATATATTTTGAAGATCGGGGGTTTTTGGGAAAATTCAAATGTATTTTTACTCTTGACGTTACCAGTAGAGGGCGCCACATATGGCAACTTTTTGCGGCTTAGTGTATCCATCTGACAATTGAACCAATCGATTCTCCTACCTTTTTTATCCGAAAAAATTACACCTTGTTGAAGTCGTTAGGAGTAATTGTTTTTGAAATAATCCTATTTGAAATGCTCAGTGCACCGAGTAGAAACTGTTTTGGTTTCAGGTAAAGAACCTTTTCCGCTGAAAATACAGCAAAATATTACTTGAAAAAGTTATTCAGAATGGTAAATTTTGACGCGCAAAATTACAAGAAGATCGGCGAGGTTTGATGAAACCGAATTTTCAATAATGGTTTCAACGAAGTACAAAGATTTCATCACAGCAGGCTGTCATATCCCAAGTGACATTATAGTAACTAATTTATGTTAGTACAGTTGTAAGTACGTAATCCTCACCATTGAAAATCACTTCATGGTTTTGTAACTTTTGGTGGGGCGGTTTGGTGTCTGGAACATTATGAAAACTAAGCAGAAACACCTTAAAGTTGTGGATATTAAAGGTAATGGCAACATTGGCAACCAAGCCATATTACTTAGAAGTTACAGTAGCTTAAAAGTATTTGTACCTTTAATGTGGCGACACTTGATTATACAATAATTGTGATAGTTGTCGCCACGTTATTGCTTCATCCATAAGGAATTTCCAAATATTACATGAGATCAAAATTACTACAATGTTGCTACTACCTTCAAAATCTACTATGGAGTAACCTTTACCCAATAATGACCTGGTTCCTACATAACCTTTTAACGCTAGACAAAATTAGTTTATTACTAGCTTTATCCTGTGTGTAAGATGAGTAGCATCAAAAAATTCAATTCTTAAACATTATTTTCGAGTATCTTTCAAATTTCCTAATTCTGAGAATTTTAAAATGCATCTAAGTGAAGACTAAGTGTCTTCAGGAGTACTTGTTAGATTGCGTCTTAATATCTCTTTGGGAATATCTTAAATGTTCTAGCCAGAATAACGTTCCATCATTTTCCCATTCGTATGGAACACAGAAACAAATACTTTTTTTCTCTTTTGTAGGTACTATTTTAAAACTCATTGTACACATACACTAGGTCGTATTAGGTATAAAATGCACGAGATGTAAAATGTTGACATAATACCATACCATACCAACCAAAAAATAATTCTGACTTTTGAGGTTATATAGTAATCTCCATTTGTTTACAAAACAAAAAATGGTCAAAGATGAAAAGTATACTTTGATAAGTATATTTTAAGGCAAAGAAATAGAAAAGTAACAAAACAAGTTTCCCTTGCTCTTATTATTGCTGCCGCCCGGTTACTGGCGTACTGCAAAATGCAAAATAGAATGACGGGTAAGGGTATGATTAGAAAGCCGCATACAAACCAAAGGTATTGTTCGCGAGTAGTTCGGGAGCTAGTGTACAGCTCGTGAGCAGTTCACGAGCTCAACGTCCACACTACATGTTCCGGTATGAAGTTAGGGTTAGCCAGTAGTTCGAAGCAGGTTGTTCGGTTTCGGTATTAACGATTAAAATGTCGAGTGATGATGAAGATATTTTAATTGCCTGTGCCAGTTTCATTATTATCAAGTCGATTGTAGAAAAGAGAAAAAATAAAAAACGTATTGTCAGAAGATGGTGGAGAAGAAGTTTATTTCGCAATTGTGAAAAGTACAGTGGAACTGACTTGCTTAACGACTTGCAAATGGAGAATGATAGCTTCTTTAACAACTTCAGTCGTATGAGCGGTATGGATTTCGACAACTCTTGCTGAATTTCATCAGTCCCCATCCCAGATTTTTTCATTCTTAATGCATTGGCACGGGCTCCTCTATATTGGGCTAAAATAACAGCTATTTTGCGTTCTACTTCATCTGGCGAAATGTTTAACACCGCACTAATTTTTTGTATTGAGTCTTTTTTAATATTCCTTTTTTTATAATTCGGATATCTTGGATTCCATAGATTTGGATGGCACTGATATTGTTCGATCAAATTCACAATTTGATCTGTATTTCACTCCATTTTACTTTAATATACCTGTTGGGGAACGTTGCTTTGTACCCAAACAAAATATAATTAAAACTGAAGTTGACACAGTGCAACATGTACATCAAACTTATGTTACAAAGATGTACATATAATAGTGTTGCAAACGAGGGATGTATAAGGACTGAATGAATTTATTTACGTAAACTGTGAGGAAACCTCTTGTAGGTATCCAGGTACTTAATTAGGAGGATACAACTTTCCCTTGTGGAAAGGCAATTTGGGAATTCCAAATCTGTGCAGGACGTAGCAAAGCCCTCTTTTACAATTACAATGCTATAAGTAGTGAGATAATAAATAAACAACCCTTAATATAAATATTTACAACAGATATTACTATTTATGCTTTAAATCTACATAAACAACTAAAATAAGGTACAGCTGATGTACAGGGTGAATAAACCTTTCTAACCTATTTTTGTTGAGGGGAATTCTCAACAATACCTACTTGCTCGGTAAAACGTCCACACTGCAAGTGCTATTCAACACGTGCTCGCTAACAATTTCTTTGATCTTACCGCTCATGTACCGAACTTCAGCCGAACTCGCAAAGCGAACACGAGCTGTTCGCGACCTCTGGTACACATTCAGTTCGTCAGGTGTTAGCTAACAGCTCTCGAACGAGGTCTGTACGCACCTGAAGATAAGTACAAGGTAATCGATTTAACTGCAGAAATGAATTTTTCTTGCAAACAGCTGGAGTAAAGTGAGCGTTCCCAAACAAATTTTGTTTGGGCTGACTAAGACTTGAAATAAAGATAGGTCACGAAACCATAACCAAACGACGCTGGACGTCGTGACGCTCCAAATTCTTTTTTCTCGGTAGTATAATTTGTTATATTGGATATTGACAGAACTTTTTATTTCAAGTTTCTAGAATTTCAAGTAACTGGAATTTTTCGTTTACCACATAAATCTTTATAGATCAGATGGGCTCTGTAGAAACAGTAGATACCGTTTTAATTTTGTATTATTTTAATCCCAATTCTATATAAAGTAGCCTCTGAAGAAAACAAGTGTCAATTAGACAATGTTACTTCAGAAAACGTAATCTTAACTTAATATCAGTCACATGTATTTATTTTTGCATATATTAATCTGTTAGGTAAATAATTAAGACGTTTTCAGACAACACCACAAAATAATTTTTTCATCTACCAGTAGGTATTATGTATCAATCACAATTTTACGGTTTCGTTTATTATTTTTTTCTAAGAGATCTCAATGTCAGACGCTCTAAATCTGATATAATAATAAAACCGCCGTGGCACATTGATTTTCAAATACCGATCTTATCGACAAAGTTGACGGTATCTGTAACCCGCGCTGTTGTGTATAGCGTAACTGCGCAATTCGTTGTTCGCTTTTTAGAGCTATTTTCGCACACATACCACGGCTTAGAAAGAAGAGTAAGATATGTACAGCCCCCGTGTCCCCGTTTGACCCTTACAAGGCTGTTTCAAGGCCGAACGTTGGCCGATCTTGCCGCTCTTACGAGGTCGTTTCTTCACTTCGCTCTCATTATGTTCTTTGCCCGGTAATTCTTCCACTGGCGTAGGTCGGTGAGAAAAACGTTTCGCCTCCTTCGTCATCACGCTCGAATCTAGCATCACAGATAAATACTCAAACCGATCAAAATAATGGGCAATCACAAAAAAAAAACTCGAAATCGGAGCTATCTCAACGGCAAACTTGGCCTGAATGTTTCTTATTTTTGAGGTATACAATGTTACAGTACAGTATTAGGAACATGTATATATGTACAGACCCATAAAGACATACTAAATTTTTACGATTTAAGCCAATGTGCCTTAAGAAAATGTAGATAATAAAAAAGATACAGGATGTCAAAGTTGGAATTTAAAAAGTGGTTTTATGTAATAATTAGCTACACTGTCTTTGAATGTATCAACTTAAAAATTTGGGAATAGATTATTTTGGATATGAGAAATCATAATCTGTTCTATTCTATTTCGGCGTATTCCCTAAAGGGCGCCACATCCGCCCTAACGTTATAACGTTTTTTATTAAAAAAATCTTAAACCTAGATTATTTTTGAGCAAAAAGGTATACTTATCAGTTAGTTTCAGAAGTTGGGCATTTTCGAGAAAATAGCTTTTTAACAATCAGCTGCATAGTTCATTGTAAAATATTTCATCGTAGTAGGCAAATTGGATATGTTGAAGATAGATCGACAATTATCAACATTTTATTAAGTCAAGTTGTCTTAAATCGTAATATTTTGAAGTGAAAAATTTAAAGGTCTCTATATTTTTGGATCGTTTCATCTAGCTTTTTTGAAAATCGAAACAGAAATAATACAATTTTGCAAATATATGTATAATTTCTAGCAATTATTACAAAGAAATTACCATAAAAATGTCTTTTAGGGGATATGTTGACAAATTTAAGCGATGTTCAATTGTTTTTTATATATTTTTCTTTTAAACAAAAAATTCAAAATAATGCCTACAACTTTGATTTTTACTATATTTCAGCTTACGAGAAACAATATTTAAAATAATATTCAAAATGTAATAGACGATCTTGTACAAGCTATATTGTAATTATACTCCATCTAAAAAATTGACATTGTAATGTTACATAATTATTCATTCCTCCTGTGTATAAATTTCGCTATTTTTGGTTTAAACTTTTACCAACTTCAAAACACATAACAACAAAACAGTTGTTTAAGTATTCTGTGAAATTATAACGCTATCTTTATCATTATGTAAGATTGTTTCGATCTTCTAATAACCTTCTAATATGACGAGAGTCGATGAGTTTTACAGTAAAAATGGAATGTTACAATTGAGTAACCAATTTGCAAATATGACCTTTTTTAATAAAAGCTAAATTTAATAGATCCTCTGTTCTTAGTTTAACTAATAATTATAATTTACTTTTATTTCTTCATACACTGAATCAGTAACATTTCACAAAAAATTAAGGTTATATGTAACTCCCAAGAAAACTTGCTCACGAGATTAACAATAAATTTGCAAGAAATTTGTCTTTTTGCGAAACTTCAAAATTTATACGAAAATCCAGGAATTTCGCGTCCATGTGAATTAGATTTAGTCAAAAGCCTGCTGTTATTTTTTAGAAAATGCTACAAAAATCAGTATATGGTAAATGTATGTATAATTTTTATTTGTTCGTTTCAATAAACCCCCACAGAACTAACTCATTACTTCACTGTGGTTAAAGAAAACACCTCTGAATAACTTTACTGAAGCTAATTTACTCAAAGGTCAAATTTACCTTGCCATAACACAACAACGTGCTAAAAGTATAGCCTTTACACGTAAGCATTAGCAAAACAAAGATAAAGAATGCATCTTCCAAGTTGTATCCACAATGGTACCACTTTTCTTTCAATAATAAAAATGTATTAATTATTACTGTTGAGAATTCCCTCGATAAAGATAGGTTAGAAAGGTTTATTCACCCTGTACATCAACTGTACCTTATTTTAGTTGTTTATGTAGATTTATATTTTTATATTTTTATTTAGTAATATCTGTTGTAAACATTTATATTAAGGGTTGTTTATTTATTATCTTACTACTTATACTTTATAGCATTGTAATTGTAAAAGAGGGCTTTGCTACGTCCTGCACCGATTTGGAATTCCTAAATTGCCTTTCCTACAAGGGAAAGTTGTGAATACCCAGAAAGAGGGTGGGAGATCGAGGACGAGGCAGAAACCCTCCTAATTAGGTACAAGAAAGTCACAGTTCACGAAAATAAATTCATTCATTCCATATACATCACTCGTTTGTAACACTATTATATGTACACCATTGTAGCATAAGTTTGTTGTGCCTGTTGCACTGTGTCAACTTCAGTTTTAAATATATTTTGATATGGTCCTTCGAGAAATGTTATAGTTTAGTGTCAGTATTAAACGTAAAGTTAGAATATTGGACTTTCATTTTGGAAACAACGTCAATCCTACAACAAGCCATTCAACACACATCAGTCACATCACTCTGTTTGGGTACAAAACAACGTTCCCCAACAATTACGTAATGTAAACTACTGAATAAAACAACAAGATTAAACAATAAATATTTTACGACAAATACATTTTACGCTGTTACATACACTCGATGCTTTTGCGACTTGTGCGAAGTAATTTGGCCCCTTGAGGACGCGCCGCTGGCCTTCCCGTCCTCCTCGTCGCATCGGCGTCGCCTTACCGTCGCCGCACGCAACAATGAACGTTCCGCACCAGAGATCGCGGTCGGCGTCATCGCCTCTACAAAACAAACGGCCGCAGGATGTCGCACGGGTAACATTTTCGGTGCGGTTTCGAATTTCGCGGAAAAAATGCCCGCGGGATGTGTCACGGGTCGGCAAGATATAATGGAAAAGGCCGCTGGCCCGTGTGGGGGGATGGGTGAATAATATGGGCATTTCTAGTGTTCCGGAATCGATGATGGATTCCTCTTTTAGGTCTACAAAGTGTCACACTTAGAAAAGTCAGAAGGATTTGTCATACTAAATTAAGAAACACGCATAGATTAAGGGCGCCGTGTTCTTGAAACAGTGTTTTCTACAAATACAAGTAATTTTAGAGTTTAGCAAATAACAAAAATGTTATCTCATGCCACCTGCGAATATTCAAAGGTACCGAAGTAAAATGAATATACAGGGTGTTCCAGAATGAATGTCAAATAATTTACCAGTGTATTCCACAAACCATGTCAGGGGGGATCTTCATATGAAATTTTTCAATTTGGGTCCTTCCTATTGAGATATTCGAGTCTCAAAATGGCGGAAAAAAATAGTTATTTTTATTTTTCCTTAAAAACGGCTACACTTAGAAATTTCAATTTTGTTACACATTATCAGCTTGTCAAAAGCTATTTGTGGTGGTGTCTATTCTTTACCTCATGTTTCTAGAGGGCTGGAATAAGCAACCCCTAGATTTATTCCTTTCAGAACTTTTTCCTGCAATGGCCGATTTCAACAAAACTCTTTTTTTAAATACTACACCCAATTATACTACTTTTTTCCCTCTTGTAATTTTTTCATACCACATCTTTTCGTCACCGGTTACTGATAACCGCAGTACGCGGTTGCTATGTTGATGTTTCTCTGTTGTCTTGAAAAATAAATCAGTCTTGACAGGTTTTGTAAATATTTGTAAACTGACTCCTCTGCACAAATATTAGCTAATAAATTGACGGAATATGCATACGGCAGGATTGGCAACAGTTATAGGAATACTTTTGTTTTGTTTATACATATTTGCAAAAACTGTCAATTATAGACCTGATGGCGATTTGTTTGACAAAACAACAGAGAAACATCAACATAGCAACCGCCTACTGCGGTTATCAGTAACCGGTGACGAAAAGATGTTTAGAGTAAAAAAAACTATTTTTATTTTCTTCCGCGCAAACTGTTGGTTGTATGAAAAAATTACAAGCGTGAAGAAAATAGTAAAATTAGATGTAAAATTTAAAAAAAAGATTTGGTGAAATCAGTTATTGCAGGAAAAAGTTCTGAAAGAAATAAATCTAAGAGTTTGAATTCCAGTTGCTTAAATAATTTTAATTTTTAATTTTAATAATTTCTTGCTTAAGACTTACGGTGAGCGCTTGATCCAAAGGGATATAGCTTTTGCTCAGTAACTCCTCAACGAAAAATGATAAAAATATGCGGTTTTTATAGACTACAAATATTATTTTACGTCGACGCTGTTTTGAAATTTTGAAAATACTTATGCAAAATTCATTTAAAAAAATTTATTTTACACTTTTTCAAAATTTCAAAACACAGCGCCGACGTAAAATAATATTTGAAGTCTATTAAAAAACCGCATATTTTTATCATTATCCGTTAAGGAGTTACTGAGCGAAAACTATGGGTTTGTTCCAACACAGCAAGAATCGATTCCGAACCGTCCAGAATTAGTCAGTCAGTTTAGTTGTTAATGTACTCTCGGCGAATGAGACGTAAGACGGTGTTGATCAAACACTTCTCACGGTACTGAACAGTTCTCGACGGTTGTTGGAACAGATGTTATATATCGTTTGATAGAGCGCTCACCGTAAGCCTCATCACGCAGGCCAAAGTTACGAAAATTCTGATGTGTTCTGATGAAAACGCGAGCATTTGGAACTCTTCTATTTGGATAGCGTCTATGATATTCACGAACTGCCGCTTCTGCATTTCCATCACAAAATCCGTTGCAAAAATGAATATCTGCGTATTCGTTAGAAACAAGCATTTTCAGATTAATAGACACTAATAACAAAGTTAACAATAACTCGAAATTAAATTACATGGCACAATTCAATTAACTGTCATTATAAAATGCAAACACACTGACAGTAGTAAGTAGTCTTTTCTGTTTCATGGCATCCTACAACAGATTAAAATTTGATTGAATTCCAGTTGCTTAAATAATTTTAATTTTTTACTGGCAAACGGTGTGTCAAACGAAAAAAGTAAGGAGCCTTTTTTTGTTGCAAATTGAACAAGAATTCTAGACACAGTTTTTGTTTCTAAAAAAACATTGGCGTACCATTTCTTTCATTAAAACTTCCCGAGGATCTGTTCGTACGCACGCCACTGGTGGAAGAAAAATAATATTTTTTACGTAAAAATATGTATCTAGATTACCTATTCAAAGGTTCCAAATTTCATTTAAATATCTAAAGTAGTTTTAAAAATATTAATAAATTTGGAACTTTTGATAAAAATTTCGACACCCTGCATATTTGTAACGAAGCATTTTTCGAATATAGTTTATAATACAAACTGATATTATTTTGTGGTTCTCTGTCTGCCTTTCCGCTTTCGAAAGTGGACCAACCTGTATAATATTAATGTAATATCATAATTATCCAATATGTACTTTTATAGCAATCAGACCATTTAAAAAGGAGTGGAAGAGTACTCTTATCCAATGTACAATTTGCAGTGTATATATTTTTTATTAATATTAACTTAATTTATTTGTAATTCTACATGCTGACTATGATTCTCAGTTGATACTGGCAACAAATAACCTATAACAATTGTTGTAATTCGACCCTTTAAGCACGAATATAACTTTTCAGATTAATTATATAGATATAATATTTATTTGATTGGGACGAGATAAAAAAGTCTATTAAAACGTGCAAAAAATATTGAATGCCATTTAAAACGAAATATCGATGACGTCAGCACTCATCTACAAAACGAAAAAAAAAATTTGCGTGAGTATAAAGAAAATAACATCGTATTTAAATATATATATTTTTTTATTTTAAATGACATGGAAAACCGCTTCCTCTGACCCTACCACGTCATTTAAGATGGCGATCCAAGACCTGCTATGATTTTTTTATACCCCCGAAATTCAATAAAAACGTTTAGCGATTTTTTTATTTAAAATCTGATAAGGTGGTGTTAATCAGGACCCGTCAATACCCCTATGTGTGAAATTTGAACAAAAACTATACAGTGTTTTTCTTCTATACGTTCTTAGTTTTATTTTAATAAAAATTCGTAAAACTTTATTCTTTAAAATAGCGCAACAAATATTTTTTTGATTCAAATGTCATCGAAAACCGCTTCCTCTGACACTACCAAGGCATTTAAGATGGCGATCCAAGACCTGCTATGATTTTTTTTATACTCACGAAATTCAATAAAAACGTTTAGCGATTTTTTTTATAAAAAATCTGATAAGATGGCTGTATAGTTTTTGTTCAAATTTCACACATAGGGGTTTTGAGGGGTTCTGATTATCACCATTAGCTTTGTTGGTGTCTTTCTCATTTTTATTTCGTAAATTAAACCAATATGACGCGTTTCCTTCAGATAGAGTTATTTTATTTATTACTGAGACCGTACAAGATTAGATTCGGTTTTGACGGTCGTTGATGAATCCGTGTGTAGGAAACGGAAAAGTTAGTAATGGTCTATTACGCTTTACTGCGTACGTCTGTAGCAGAGGCAAAAACTTATTCGATTATATGTTTTGTTCTGCGCAATTTTGTATAAATATGCCATTTCCACGTGTTTTTTACTTGGGCGTTATGATTCTCTTTTTCTCAATGCCCCAGGCTATTCTTTCATTGGATTGTCTGCGTTGGACTGGTTTCTGTGGATTCAGTTATGTTTCTGTACAACTTCTTGGAGAAATGTATAGAGTGTCATCCAATAAGTCGAGCCATTTTCTCGATGACGCTTTTTTTTCAAGCAATTTTTAAGTTTAAGATTGATATGTTTCGAAATGAGTCAAGGGAATTATGACAACCCAAATCATGATACATCATTAACAAATATGTGAATATAATACTTAAATTGTCAATTGTCACACCTTTTATTCATATTATTGTATATATTACAGGGTGTCCCAAAATTAGCCTGCCAAAAATTAGGTGTGGATTCTACGATCAAAAATAAGAATTTGATTTTCTCGAAATATTTTCAAAACGAATGGAGATAAAGTAATCAAATTTAAAATTGAGAATTGCAATTAGATTGCGAATCTAATGTTCTAAAAACAATACCATAATTAGTCATAGGCATGCCAAACTGGGGAGGTTATTGGATAAATATTGCTCTAACTTTTTCATGTTTCGAGGTTTTTGGCATTAGATCAAACAATTAAAAATGCTGAACAATTTTACAAAAAAATGCTCTTGTTTTACTTCGATAAATTATTCCGTTTACGAGTAATATTAATTTAAAACTTTTGTGACATACCACAAAAATATTAGGTATAATATGCAAATGGTCAAATTGTCTCTAGTAGGCTTTGAAAAGTTATTTGTCAGTTTGTTCTGGCTTGCAAAAAATAACAACAATGTTATGTTACAAGAGTTATATAAAAATGAAAAGAAAATGTACTACGATAAATTAAAAATTAAGAAGCAGATTTATTATCATAATAGAATTGACAATGCTACAAATATCACAAAAGAAGTTTGGAATATTGTCAATATAAATATAGGACGTTTAAAAAAACCTATAAATATTAGTGAATTAAAGCAAGATGGTCATTATACTATAGTAAACAAAACATATGTAACGCCTTCTGTCAATATTTCTCAAAAATTTCAGAAAATTTATTAATGTCTACTTATCACACCAATGACGATATTGAAGGTACCATTAGCCATATTCACCCTTCTTCCATTTTCTTTAATGACATAACACCTGCAGAAATTCAAAATACTCAACACTATGAGAAATAAGTCTAGCTCTGGTTTCGATCAAATTCCTATCAAGGTAATAAAATATCTGTCAAATTATTTACTTTCTCCTTCAACCTATATTTATAATCTATGTGTACAAAAAGGGACATTTCCTGAGAATTTGAAACTTGCATTAGTCATACTGTTACATAAGAAGGGTGATAGGGACATCATTGACAACTATAGACCTATTGCACTATTGTCATTTTTTTCTAAATTATTCGAGAAATGTATGTAATATCTAAACTTAATACCGCATATTTTGCTTTAAGAAATATTAGTCATATAATGAATCGCAAATACTTATTAAATGTTTATTATGCATTAGCTTACTCGCATTTGAAGTATTTAGTAATATTCTGGACATACACCAGTATTTGTGGTTTCGGAAGTAGTCAGTAGTATTTTTGTTTGTATATGATTGGTACGTCCGAAATATGATTGGTACGTCCGAAATATCATTTTCCGGCCCCAATGGGCCATTTTCCCGGACCCAAACTGGGAATTTCAGCTGTCCAAAAACTTTTTGAGCATACTCTAAGGACCAGGATTGAAAAATACATGCAAATCCCACTTTAGCGACTGGTACGTCCGAAATATGATTTTGTGTATTTATGAGGCAGCTTTATACATCAAAAGAAATTTTAATAAACTCTCAAAAAATTGTGATATTTATAGGCAAAACATAAATCTAGCTGGTTCAGAGAAAAGCGCTTTTCACTTTTGCAGTAGAGTATATAATTGTCTGCCCATGGAAATTAGAGAGATTAGTAGCTACATGAAATATATCAAATCACTGCACTCGTTTTTGTCTTCTAATTGTTATTATACCTTAAATGAGTTCTTTATAAATAACTAGCTATTAAAATCCACTTGTTACAACCTCTTTTAAAATTAGGCTGTGTTATCGATATTATTGATAATTACCGATATATCGATAAATATTCCCAACCCAATACGTAACAGGGTTGTCGATTACGTAAAATTTAAATTTTACAAAATCGCATGTAAAGTCCCCGGTAAATAATCACTTCGCAATCAGATCACAAACCGATACCTGCAGGTCCCATGCACCGGGTAATGTATAATGGAACGGATTCTTTTCTTTGCTCGTTGAAATTCCAGTGACGATATGTAGGTCCCCCGTTTAACGGTAATGTATGATTTACAAGTGAAATGCCAGCTTAAAGACGCCAAGTACAGACGCTGATGGAATAAAACGAATTGCAAATAATTACATTACTGATATGCATTTTAAAAGTAGTTACGATAAGCCGATTGCCCGTCACGATGCGCCTGACGAAAAATGGATGCCTTCCTCCTATGCTGGTTAGGAGGATAATCCATTGTAATTAATTATTTAGACCTAACAGGAGGTAACTGCGTTATCGTTGCTTGTTAGTGTGCCATATTTCGTTCGATTGTTAGACATTTTCATGATCGCGAAATTTTGAGTTACCAATTCAAAGACAAATTTATTTAAACAAATTAATAAATGTTAAATATCATTATTCATTACTTTTACTTATTACTTTTCAAATTGAAACAAATAGTTTAATGTTAAATCAGATGACATAATTTTATGAATGCCTCAAGTAGAAAAAAACCACCTGGTACTTACCCAACAGCATTGTCGCCGTCTATATTGTAAAGAAAGGAATACATTTACCTTAATATTAGAGCAAGCTAAGTACCTAGTAAAATTTATTTTTATACTTCAAAATATAAACAATTATATTTTGCATACTAATAAACCTATGGAATAAATTATCAACATAAATATGATCTCTAAATGATGCTGCAGGAAACAACTACTCCGCGGGCTAATGCCCCGACCAGCATTGAATTACTCCTGCAGTATCTGTGTGAACAGTCAAGAACCCTTGTCGGCCACACCACCAGACATGGACCGCTTTCGGGCTTGTTAGCCCTCATCAGTATTCCATAGGTGAGATGACCGACAATTGAACTGGCTGTTCCTTCATATGTAAGTTTACATATAAACTGAGTGCAGGTGAGATATAAGTGGTCTGCTTACTTCCTGCTCGGCCTAAGCGGCTCGACTTACAGAAAGCGACCTACATTGCAGCAGTTACTTAACGCAGACCTCTCGCCCTGGGTGATGAGCCATTAAATCTGTAAATGATGCTGCAGGAAACAACTACTCCGCGGACTAATGCCCCGACCGGCATTGAATTACTCCTGCAGTATAAATATGATGATTGTACTTAGTTGCAACTTTTTCCGGAAATAGTTAGCCCTGTCGAAACAGATACCTCTTTAATTTTAAACTATTGCGTCGAAATGTAGCTTATTATTGTGAAAAGATCACACAAAAGTATGACAAATATGTATGTATGTCTCATCTAAAATCTTTCCCCATATTCGTCACAACCTGTACACGTACATATGCATAACTTGGCAGTTTTACTGTGGTTTGTTTTTCATGTACCTATCTTCTTGTTTATTATACATTAAGGTCTTGGTCTTTTTGCAAAACTTATCACTTTAACGCCATTATGGCGCTACATACTTGTACTTTTTAATATATGCGTCGAGAATTGCAAATAGGGGATAGCCTGATCTGCGTGAGAACTGATATTCTTCTTGTAAATGTAAAATGTGCAAACACTCGAAATGCAGCCGCCGGCGTGTTAATATTTTGCAGTAAAGCAACGAACCTCTTAGGATGTTACTGCGAAAGCATATTATTCGACGAATTAAACAAAAATCCCATGAAAAAAATATTTTGAAATATTATTACCCCATAGAATACTGTACTTAAAGTTTCATTTGTTAAGTGAAAAATGTAATGAATTTATTATCTATTTAAATTGATTCCAAAACGTCTTGAATTCTTTAAATTGATATATTTTCCTCTCAGATTTTACTTTCTTTAAAAATATCGCAAATATGTTCTAAAAAAATCAAGCAGTTATAAATGAATAAAATATTATAAATTTGAAATTTGTTACCCTGCACCTTTTATGTATGTACCTATATGTCATAATAAGTAATTATTTTCTTGTCAAAACTATTTTCTCCGAATTTACCTTGTCATAACAGTCGAATGTAATGCACATAATATTTTGAGCCAAACAAACATCAGACGAAATAATCTGTTACTGTTGATTGACAATAGTTGAAATGTATGATTTAACAAGTCTGTTTCTGTGTTTTGTTGTATACCTATTGTATACAATATATTACTATAAAAATGATTACTGTAAAATTACAACAATTAAAAGAGGTTGCCAGCCAGTAATAATCTGTAAAATTACAATAGTATTAATGTAATGTCACATTTTAAATAAATCAGAAACAATATACCAAATAACTACCCAAATTTCAACTGTAACAGTGCATGATCTCGTACACGTATTAAACGAATCGAAATATTACTGTAGCCGTCGATATAAAGTTACAGTGACATAAGAAGTAGGTATATCATCGTTTGGAAATAAGGAAGCTGATGTCAAATATACCAAGCAAAAGCGAATACAGTCAAATTGTAACTATTCACAGTTACATTGCAGTGTATGTTTTACTTTGTAAAATTACATTGGGGCTTAGATAGTCATAATATAACAGTTACCTGTTGCAAGTCACGTAGGTTTGTGAATTCACAGTTACATTGCCAAGTGTATGTAATTAATATTCTATAAAATTACATTAAGCCTTAAATAGTTAAATTTAAATTACAAGAATTAGAAAATGAGTTATTTGTTGTCAGTGATGTAGGTTGGGTACATTCACAGTTTTATATTGCAGAATGTGTGAATTAATAATTTTGTAAAATTACATTGGGACTTATATAGCCAAATTACAACAATCAGAATAAGCTGCTTGTTAGCAGTGATGTTAGCCGTATGAAATCGGTTATATTGTAAAGTGTATGCAATTAATTTCTTGTAAAAATTCCAACTTATACTGTCAAATTAATGTTCAGAGAAGATTGTTACCTATGAAGTAGGTTGTGGGAATTTACAGTTACGTAGTGGAATGTACCTATGCCTTTGCATTGAAACAAATAGTTTAATGTTAAATCAGATGAAAAACTAAATCATATCAAATGGAAAGCATCAACGACTGACTACATTTTTAATGCTCTGTACAAAAACCACAAGTTTTAAAATTCTAATCTAATTAATAACAAGATATAAATCTCGCAAAAATGAATAGTTTTGATGGAAGCATTTTGCTGGCATTCACCGCTCGATGTCCAATTTTTCGAACAACCCATAAACCTGCAATTACTACAACTAAAAGTAAAATAATTCAAGCTGGTACACAAGGCATTTCCTCCTACCCGCTCATAGAACACGACCGTTTCAATAGTCGAAGATTGCACAACAAACTTTATCTCCTCGACAAGGCCAAGCAAAAAGCCATCGTCGCATTCTATGCGCCCAAAAAAAAAGTGACCGCACCAAATTGGTCCGTTTCCTGTGAGCAACATCTATTTAATGGCAGCCTAACCGTAAATTTGGCGAAAGCGACCACAAAAACAACATTCTAAATGTTATTTTAAGAGGTAATTGTGCATCGGTGGAACGGGCGGGCAATCTCGTGTCCGTAACCTTGCCAAGGTCGCCGCCTAGAGTTGAATAACACCCGGTGTATGGCAGAATCGCCAAATCCGAGAACACTTCCTTTAAATAATAAACAAATTAATATTCCGCGGTTTTTTGTGCGGGAGCTTGTTTGGAGCACGTTCTTTGTGTCGGACGTTGTTTGAATTCGCGGTAACGGTACACATTTTCGAAAATATATACGTTCTATTTGTTTGCCTTCCTCAGCAGCCTGTGATCGTGGAGTATTAAAATGGAATCAAAAGGGCCATGTATTTGCAAACTAAACAAGCAGTTTGTAAATGTTCACTTGTTTTGTTTCACTGACTCGATTTATAATTTAAATTTAACCATTCCTTTAGACAGTGTAAGATTCATGAGCAAAATTCTACTAGATGTCTCCAACATTTACTAAAAAAATTGAGGAATACAGAGACGTGTCACATAAGATTTTATATTCATCTTGATTAGTTCAATGGGGTTCAGCTCACAATGGTATGGACAACTGTAATAAGTAGATTGCTCACATCTACTACACAGGGTGAGTCAGAAAAAATGGGTCAACACTTAACTGGAGATAGACACCAAAATATTATGTTTGAGGTCATCATGCTTTATACGAACATCGCTGGTTTAAGAAATACAGGGTGTTCAAGGTTTAAATTTTATACTGATATTTATTAAAATGAAAATTTGACACAAGCCTACTAAGAAAAGAAATAACAATATCAGCGCCTGAAAGGAAATCACCACAAAATACATTGAAACTTTTAAATCATCGGTCAGTGGTCGCGCGGTTTAAGGCGTCAGTACTTGAATCGAGGTGACTTGATCGCTATGGGTTCGACCCCCGCAGCCGGTAGACCGTATATAAGCTATATTCGTGGAGAGATTGGCACCCTCTCTGCGGGTATGGTAGGGTGGAAAAATGTTGGCTTGGGTCAATGTGAGAGATTGATACCGGTTGACATTTGACTACCCCCCTAATTAATGAGGTTTTCCAGATTTCCCTCATTCCTGCACTGAATGGTGGTTAGGGCCTACCAACGTAAGTCGTTCCTGGGCGCAAATGCGGCCTGCTTAATAATAATATGCCGATCCCTCTCCCGCACAAGTCTTCGACTTCTGGGCTAATCCTCGTGATTAGAATGAGGGGTAGAGATATTATTATTATTATATTAAATGCAAATAACTCAGAAACCGATAAAGTTAGGCGACCTAAACAAGAATACATTTTTTATGTAGAATTGAACTTTTTGTAAGCATAGCTCAAAAGATAAAAAAATATGTTTTGATTTACCTAAACAATACATACATCTATATACAGGATGAGTCAGAAAGAATGGGTCAACACTACGCTGGAGATATTAGATACCAAAATATTATGTTTGAGCTCATCATGCCTTATACGAATGTAGCTGGTTTAAGAAATACAAGGCTTAAATTTTATTATTAAATTTCTCAATAATTGAGAAAGTTTTGATAGCATAACTGAAAATTGGTAGTGGTATTTTTTTGCTGAGAATTACGAATTTGAAGCTTATTTTGACGTTGCTTCTAGAGGGCGTTAGTTTTGCCGTATTATTTAGGTGTCAAAAATTTTTAAATCTGTTGAGCTATGCTTAAAAATTTAAAGAACGTTCAATTCTACATAAAAAATGTACTCTTGTTTAGGTCGGCTAACTTTATCAGTTTCTGAGTTATTTGCATGTAAAAGTAACGTATTTTGTGATGATTTTCAAAATATTAAAATAAAAATAACAATTATTGATAATAGTAATAATAACAAACCTTAAATTAAATGCGACCTAAACAAGAGTACCTTTTTATGTAGAATTCTTGAGACATTTAAGAATAAAATTTAAACCTTGAACACCCTGTATTTCTTAAACCAGCGCCATTTGTATAAGGCATGATGAGCTCAAACATAATACTTTGGTGTCTAATATATCCATCTTAGTGTTGACCCATTCTATCTCACTCATCCTGTATATAAATCTTGAAATCGATCATTTCGATCCAATTTTAATCCATATTGGAAATAGCGATAGTGACAGTAGTGATGAGAGTAACTGCTGATGAAGGTATACTCGCGACAAGAATTCAGACGACTTACGTCATACGAACAAATGAATAATTTATTATATTTTTATCAAAATATTTAAGAAACTGCAATTGGTAGTAATAAAACTATATACTACACTAAAAGTTTGCATTATATATTGCACTAAATTGCAAAAAATGATTGTTTTTAACGCAACCAAATATCGAAAATTCCGTTGACAATAAAAACAAATGTGTAACGTCAGCCATGACGTAAGACGTCTGAATTCTTGACGCGAGTATATGTTATTTACATACTGAAAATTTGTATTTATCTACTAAATTTTTGTTTTATTTTTATTTGAATAAATAATTTTGTTGATATTTTCATTAATACATGTTTAATTTTTAATATTTTGGTATCTGTTGTTGATTTTGGAGATATCTAAACATACTCGTACATATATAATTAATAGGTTTTTTTTGTCACCTTGCTGTGACTTCTATTTTTTTTTTCAAGCTGGATTATAGGTCAGTTAGAAAACAAAAACCACTATTTTATAATAGCCGACGTTTCATTGTATTATTTTAGGAATATCTATATAATTTTTGATGTATTAAGAGAAACAATAACGAAATATTTCTTGCATAAAACAGACAATAAAAATGGAAAAGCTCACGAAATATATCTCATCAGAAATCTGCATTTGAAAAATCGAAGAAATAATAGAAACAATTATTAAAGTACTCATTTGCAAAAAAAAGGTGGAACTTGCAACAAACCAACGACCAATGATCTCCAGCATAAATACATTTTAAGTGACTGCTAAGCGCCGCCTCTCCCACTATTAGCTCTTAATTGTGTGATTAGTGATAGCACTTTATTCTATTTCAGTTCAGGTTAAATAGAATCGTGTGGCAAGTAAAACGCCACGCGAACGTAGCTGGAATAATAAATGAGCTACCAGGCGCCACATAAATCAACTACGCCCCCTCTCCATCAGGACACGGTGTCGTGTGAATTTATTTTTTTACAGATACAACGGTCAGATTAGACGAGTCCGCTTTTTTATTGTTCTGCTACGCTTTGCCTGCGTATTGGCAGCACAACATAAAATGGTAGACCCGCTAGGTGTGGTCTTAAGTTGCTGGTTTTTGTATAATTTGGGTGGGTAGTGAGTGACACGAGAGGCTGTGGTGGACTAGTTTATTTTACATTTTAGCAGGTATATATTTTGCCCAGGGGGTGGAGCCTGAGGGTTGACCCTCTTAATAGGATTGGTACTTTAAGATGTACCATGCCGGCCCCCTTGGCGACCTTAAGTCGTCAATGTTATACGTATACATAAAAATTAATAGTAATTACAATTAGAAATATAATACATATAATATTGTTAAACATTTATATAGAGTTGTTTAGATACAAAAAAAAAGAAAAACAATAAAATATTCTCCTACATTATTACATTCAATATTGCACAAAACGCATACATCTTAGTTTTATACATACATATTCGTCTTAAAGATTTTAATTTAATGGCAGAACACACACTTTACTAACACCTCGTTTAAAAAGTCCCTTGCACGTTTTCACTTCCACTACACGCACAAGTCCGTCCTTTCCAGGATACACATGCTGAACGCGTCCTAGAGGCCAATGCAATGGTGTGACCCCATCTTCTACGAGAAGAACTAAATCACCAGGTTGCAGTTGTATCGCTGATTTCTTTTGCGCCTTATTGCGTTGCTGAAGCTGGTGAAGATATTCCTTCTGCCACCTCTGCCAGAAATGTTGGCGCATTTTTTCTAATAATTGGAACCTTGATGTCCGATTAACATTTACTTCCAGTAAGTTTGGTTCTGGGGTTGCCGTCAGCGCTTCTCCAATGAGGAAATGGCCAGGGGTTAGGACAGTAAGGTCATTAGGATCGTTTGATAGCGGAGTTAAAGGTCTGGAATTTAGGCAAGCTTCTATTCTTGTTAAAAGAGTATACATTTCCTCATATGTCAATATTGTTTCGCCAATTATCTTTTTTAAATGACTTTTAACTAATTTAATGTTTGATTCCCATAAACCTCCGAAGTTAGGACTTCTAGGAGGAATAAAATGCCATGTTACATTTTGTTGTGATAAGGATGAAATTAATAGATTTTTACTCTCTTGTTTTTTGAATATAGTTGCCAATTCCTGCAACTGTTTATTACTACCAACAAAGTTAGTGGCATTATCTGAATGAATTTCTTTGACTATACCTCTTCGAGACATAAAACGTCGAAGTGCATTTAGAAAACCTTCAGTAGTGAGGTCACACACTAACTCTAAATGAACTGCTTTAGTGCTCAAACATATAAAGAGACAGATATACGACTTGATGGTTTTCTTACCGCGTCCGCGACCTTCTCTAATTATCATAGGGCCACAGTAATCAACTCCAGTTTTATAAAAGGGTCGAATCGGCTCTAACCGTTGCTTAGGTAAATCACCCATTTTTGCTGATATAATTTCGGTTTTATTTTATAGCATGTTACACATTTACTTAAGATTCCGCGGACGGTACTGCGACCTGCTATTACCCAATACGCTTGTCTTATCGCAGCAAGCGTAGCCTGCGCCCCGGCATGGAGATTCATGATATGAAATTGTCGAATTATTAATTTTGTGACATGGTGTCCTTTCGGCAATATAATAGGATACTTTTATCGTACGCTAGTTTTGCGTGGCGCAATCTACCTCCCACTCTCATAAGTCCTCGTCGTCAATGAATGGCGACAAGGACAGCAAGGAACTTTTTCTTTTAAGAACCTTATCCTTTTCTAATTGAATGAGCTCTTGGGAAAAACCTTCTGCTTGAAGTAACTTTATTATTTTCTTGTGCGCCATATCAAGCTCACTTAATGTTAAAACCCTTGCAAAATTTTTATTTGTATGGCGACAGTTACTTATAAATCTCAGAATCCAGGCCATACATCTTTTCAACCTCCCAAAGTTTGAAAACCTTTGCAATATGAGACATTTTTTGTTAACAGTAACATTATTAACTGTGACGTTTCTGGCTTCTGGAACCTCCTCTATTTTTACACTTGTACAGTTTTTTTTAATTTGGGGATGATTAATAAAATGAGTGGGACCGTGCCACCATAAATTATTTTGTAGTAACTGATCAGGCTTAGTTCCTCTAGAAATAAGATCTGCGGGATTTTCACCTGTCTTAACATGACACCAAGTATAATTTTTTGTGAGGTTTTGTATCTGAGCAACACGATTACCGACAAATGTTTTCCAATGTGACGATGGTTTTGATAACCATGCCAAAACTATTTGTGAATCCGTATATAAAACTATTTTCTGGAACTTAATATGGCTAGTAATCCCTATAACGCGATGTATTAATCTTGAAAGCAACAATGCAGCACATAATTCTAAACGCGGTATGGTCACCGTTTTTAATGGAGCAACTCTAGATTTGGCTACAAATAAATTAGTTTCAGTTATATTATTTTGATTTACTGCGGATATATAGATTGCCGCCCCATAAGCCTTTTCCGATGCATCGGCAAATCCGTGTAGCACGTTATTTGATAAACTATGTATAACTAATCTAGGAATCTTAATGTTATTTAATTGTTCTAAATCCTTAGTAAGCTGATGCCATAATTTTAAAATATGTTCAGGAACAATGTCGTCCCAACCTAATCTTAATTTCCAAATTTCTTGTATAAGTATTTTAGTTCGTATAGTAATAGGACTAACTAAGCCTAACGGATCGAATATTTTACATGTAACTGAAAGGATATATCTTTTGTTAGTTTTTATTGCAATCAAACCTTTCGACTTTATAATTTAATGAATCGTTACTGTAGTCCCAGCCAATGCCAAGAATTTTATTTTCTATATTATTACTTAATATAAGATTTTCTATATAATTATCCGGTTGTACAGATTTAATTTCTAAAACATCTTCTGCGTTGGATGCCCACTTTGCAAGTTCGAATCCGGCGCTACTGAAAATACTAATTAACTGTTCCTTCAGTGTCCTTGCTTCTTGAACTGAATTACACCCTGTAAGTACATCATCCATATAAAAATCTTTCAAAATAACTTGAGATGCCCTTGGATAAGTCTCTGAAAATTCATTTGCTAATTGCTGGAGACAACGAACTGCTAAAGAAGGTGAACTTGTCACGCCGTACGTTACCGTTAATAATTTATATGTTTTTAACTCGTCGTTTGGATTTTCCCTCCATATTATTTTTTGTAATCCAGTATCTTGTTCATTTACTAATATTTGCCTGTACATTTTTCGAATATCCGCCTTAATAACAATAGTATGGGTTCTAAACCGAGTTAAAATCGAAAATAAGTCATCTTGTAAAACTTCCCCCGCATATAAGTTATCATTTAAACTGTAACTATTAGACGATTTACAACTGGCATCAAATACGACTCTAATCTTTGAATCTTTATATACTGCGTGATGGGGTATATAATATGAGCGTTTAGCTTGATCATTATTATCTGAAATAACCGCCATATGTCCTAGCGCTTCATATTCCCGCATAAATTCGACATAATGTTTGCATAGTTCTGCATTTTCTTAAATTTGCGTTCTAACGAAAGGAATCTGTTTTTCGCTACGTGAAATGAGTCGCCTAAGTTAATGCCACTATTTTTAAGTGGTAACGAAACAATAAAACGCCCATCGTTTGTTCTGCGAACAGTATCTGTGAAATGTCTTTCCCACGGCTTATCCTCTGCATTATTGTCATAAATATCGAGCGAACCTTCTACTTCCCAGAATTTGTTTATTATCTTTTTAAGGTCTACATCCCTTTTGTCCTCGGTAGTAGTCAGGTTGCAAAACAATAAATTAGAAATTTCTAAATTTATATTACCCCCAATAATCCATCCCAAAACTGTATTTTGTAAATAAAGATTGTGGGGTTTGAGTTGAATGTTTCCATTTCTTAATAATTCAAAAATAACTGATTTCCCAAAAGTAAATCTATTTTATTGCTTACATTAAAAGTTTCATCCGCCAATTTTATATTGCTTGGAATATTTAAATTCTGTTTTGAAAACGTCGTCAACGGTAAATTTTGAGTTATGTTAGATAGCACTAAACATTGAATTCGAGCAGAATAATTTTCAAATTTCGATTTGATTTCTACTTGTGTAGATTTTGATACACTGTTTGCCGTTGTCATACTTATGCCATATATCTTATGATTTATTTTTGATGTGGTTAGTTTTAATCTGGCGCAAAGTTCGGTCGTAATAAAATTGGATTGAGAACCCCATCGAGTAGAGCCCTGCACACTTGAAACTGTCCGAAATGGTCTCTAATTTTAACAATGGCAGTTGACAATAACGTCTCTGAATGACAGACATTTGAAATAGTGTTTGATATATTACTGCTTGTAGATGCAACCATTTCTGAGGATATTGCTATATGCAACAAAGAGTTATGTTTTTCTTCACATTCCCTACACTTTATGGTTGACTTACAATTTTCAGAATTGTGTCCAGATTTTAAGCAGTTTTGACAGAGGTTTAATTTAAGTACCTCTTGTATGCGATTACTAATGTTTAACTGCAAAAACTTTGTGCATTGATAAATTAAATGATTAGTTTTCTTACACAGCATGCAAAAATATTTTGAAGGCTGTTTTGTCGTAAAATGCGCAGCTGACGCATTTTATTGAATTTTATATTAGATTTTTGTTTGAACTGATATCTAAATTTATCTGACTCTACATACGATTGACTAATTGATTCGAGATTCTCACATTTTGATTCTAGAAATTCCTTGAATTGTGCAAAGGTGGGAAATTCCTGTTTTAGAGAAGATTGCCACTCTTTACTTGTTTGAAAATCTAGTTTATCCGCTAATAATGTAACTAATAAAGCATCATCTAAATTTATTTTAAATACCTTCAGAACCTCTGTATTAGCCGATATTGCATCAATAAAGGGTCTCAGTGAGTCCTTATTGCCTTTATTCAAGCTAGTCAGATTTATTAAATTTCTAATATGGGATTGAACAATGAGCCGTTTCTTTTCAAACCGTTTTTTTAGTAAGTCCCATGCGGGAACGTAATTTGAATTTGAATTAGTTAAAGATTCTATAGCTCTTAATGCGTCCCCCTTTAGCGCTGACCGTAAATAGTGCAATTTTTCGATATCAGCTAAGTTTTTATTTTCATGTATTACGGAAGTAAACGTATCCCGAAAATTTATCCACTCTGCAAATTCTCCGTTAAATTCCGGTAGTGCTATGAATGGTAAATTAATTTTAGTATTGTTTGAAGTTGTCTCCGAGTTATCTACTGTGACCCGTTTATCATTTTCATTATTTATACGACTTGTTAAAAGTTTTTTCGTTTTCGCAATAACTTCATAATATAATTCTTCAAAATCAAGTCGTTTATTTTCTCTTCTTCATAAAACTCCTCCGCAATTCTGGAGTCTATTTCTGCTTGTGCAGTTGAATATGCCTCGAATGTATTTAGAGCTATTGTATATCTAGCCTCAACTAAATCAAGATCATCCTTTTCTTTTTTAAAATTTGTAATAAAACCCTTAATACGAGTTAACCTATCAACAATTTGATTTCTTTCGCGAATATAACTGGTTAATTCTTCCTGCTCCTTTTCCCCATTTTTATGATTAATTTGTGACTTAAGGAAATGTATAACTTAATTCAATATAGATAAGGATAAGGTGAGAAGGGACTGACCTTTTACGCGAAGTGGTGATCAGCTGCTACCTTTCCGCCTTGTCTCCAGGTATCCAATCAATTTGCGGCTTATTTCTTTGTGATGTGGCCTCCACGTAGGTATTGAGTCCTCCTTTGTATGCTGCTGTTTGCACTTCTGAAGGTACACTAACCTTGCACTTCTGAAGATACACTAACTAGCACCTTTAACTTTAAACTTTTTTGTTTTTATGATTTACCCCTTTTTTATATTCTAATTATTATCACTCACTATCCGGCTCGAAGGACCATAAAATGGTAGACCCGCTAGGTGTGGTCTTAAGTTGCTGGTTTTTGTATAATTTGGGTGGGTAGTGAGTGACACGAGAGGCTGTGGTGGACTAGTTTATTTTACATTTTAACAGGTATATATTTTGCCCAGGGGGTGGAGCCTGAGGGTTGACCCTCTTAATAGGATTGGTACTTTAAGATGTACCAAACACCTCCGCATACAAAATTTCATGAATTTAACGTAGTCGAGAGTTATTAAAGAAAATGTAATTATTTTTTTTTTAATTTGACAAACTTCATAGGAAATGTTTTGCTTTAAATTGAACAGAATAACGTACTGAAGTATATACATCTCCTGAAAGACGCTCTATATTCAATCTATTTTTACTAAAGTACTGAATTTTTATAGCTTGCATTGAACAGCAAAAAATATCTACACAAGATTCTACTTCATTGTACATTGAAAAAATTTGGTACAAAGATGACGCCACAAGAATATTGGTGCGTGTAGTCGGAAGGTGGAAATTATTATTACTTCTTGCTGAAAATCGTAGTATTTTTAAATTGGATATTGTTTAGCACACCTGGACATTCCAAAATGTTAAGAACGATTTTATACAAAAACATTACTTGGGAGACTACTGATGTTCTTTTAGATAATGTATGGAAATGGAAACGATCAAGTAATATCATGCGGAAAACCATGAGAAAGTACGTATCGTTCAGTAATTGCAAAGCTGATTTCAAAAATCTACTTACGCTGAACTCTTTCTAAAGTCCAATATATTAGCATAAATTGGGCTCCAGACTATTGATGCATATTTTACTTTGAGCGAACGAATGAGCGTAGTGTATAGCAAACACAGAGTATAGATATTGACAAACTCTTCAGAATTTCTTATAATATTCGTATAAGTTTCGAGAAAGTTTAAAGTTGCCTCGAATGTTGCTCCATGATATGTAATGCAATTTGATCTATGAAGTATTACGTTATTCAGTTTATAACTAAATTTAATTGAATTCTTCTTTCTAGTAAACATAACGATATTGAATTTAGATACGTTCAAAGATAAATCATTATGTAGGCACTAATTGTACACACTGTCACAATCAGCAATGGTGCCAATTTCACATAAAAATTTGAGGTCATCTGCATATAGTGCACCTGCATGTCCCCAACAAGGTAATTTATAAATAACACAAAAAGTGTAAAGGTCCAAGTATGGAACGCTGCGGTACGCCAGATATTTGATCAAACTTAAGACTGCAATACTGAACAAACTGATATATATTACTTAAATATCAGTGATAAAGTTTCAAAATAGAGTCAGATAGCTCAAATATGTCTAGTTTGGTTAATAAAACATCGTGATCAAGTCTGTCAAAAATCTTAGTGAAATCAGTGTAGATAACATCCACCTGATTCATCCAGTCAATATTTTCACTAATAAAGTGTGTTAGTGAGTTGAAGTTAGTGATAGTGGATTTACCTTTAACGAAGCCATGCTGTTCACTGGATATCAAACAAGATAGAGAATTATATAAAACATTGTAAAACAAAATTTAAAATACTTTAGAAAAATTGCAGATAATAGGTTTATTCCTGCAGCACCTGGAAAGGGTTTGAAACTATCAGAAATATTCTACCAATTAAGATGAAAATGAGTTACCAGTGAATTTAACGCAAGTAGTTGGACAAACACTTCTGATAGTTTCAAACGGTCCAACTCCTGCAGGAACAGACCTAATAGTAATTGGCTGATTGATTCTTGAGTCCTTCTTGTATATTGGACATACTCTAGATAATTACCAGGATTCGGGATAACATATTTTTAATAATATAAATGGTTGTTAGTGGAGCAGCAAGAGCAGACGCACAGACCCTAATAAAAAGTGCTGGTAATAAATTTAATTCGAAAGAAATTCTTGATGTAAGCATAATGGCAGCATATATCTCATCTACTGAAAAATTTATAAATATATTTAATGGCCACTTTTATAAAACACTACCAAAAAAAATGTATGTTTACTTTTTTATTAATGGATAGTATAGACACAATATATATTTTTTGCATATTCTGTAAAGTGAGTGCCACGCTCTTACCAAATCCTAGTTTCACTCAACTTCTCAGCCTCAAACCTGATTTGATTGTGGACGCAAGTCGATCTGTTCAGCATAGCCAAGCGCGTACAAACGTAAATTCCTAATATAACAGTAGAAGAAGTTTTAATGGAAATACCTCTATTTGCAAAGCCATTCGCTGTGTTTATGTCCCGAGAAACAGTTAATTATAAGGCCAGGAAGACAATGGCAAGACAATATTAAACAAAATTTATACTCGGCACATAAAAGGACCAAGCCTTCCGCAAATCGATTCGAATTAAATGAAATGATATGCGGACCGCAGTCAATCTATTCGCTAAAAATAACACCTCGGCTATCTAACTGGCTGGACATAAACGAACCGAAATGCAGTCGTGCAATTAGGGAGATATCTGCTGCGCCAGCGGTGTACCAAATTAAACATAAATTTGTGTTATTAGTTTAGGTCATGTTACCATATGTTTTAGTATAATCTGTTTAATAAGGTAAGAATTAATTATTTTTATCCACAATCACCTTATAATCGGAATATTATACACATATAAATCGCCTTAAGTAATACTTATGCACTAGTGAATAACAAACAAATGTAACTGTAAATTTACAATTGCCAAACTAAAATTTACAAGCGATTATAAGTTGCAAGTGTAAATTTTCAAGTTTAGAAGTACGTTTACAATATTATTATCAATGATATGTCTGCTTTTAGTTTAACTGAAAATATATAACATATGCAATTACAAATTTGTAATTGTCAAATTCTGTTTCGGATAAAATTTTCCGTTGCTTTTTCCGTATTATGCTAAAAATCTACATATTTAACTACAAATTTACAATTACTAACTGTGAATTTACGATTATCAACTGTAAATTTACAATTACCATCTATGAATTTGAATTTTCAACTGTAAATATACAGTTAACTACCAAAAAATCAAATTTAATTTATTAACTTGTTAACATTTATACAGACATTTCGTTTTAATAGCAACCCTTGTAGCATTGCCTCCATCATTTTCGGAACGCATAACATCTGCCGAAGTTTGTGAACAATTTGCACAAGTTACGCATGTCTCTTCTTGTAAGGAACAGCTATATTTTCCTTGGATTTTCCTTGCAATATCAAGTTTGTTAGATATGGCCTTCTCAACATAACTTTCTGCAACAGAGGAGCTCTGCCATACACCATGCTGTTTAATGGTTGTAAAATCAGCAGTTTTATTGACCAATAAAGTTGTCGAAGTGCGCCTCATACAATGGCCAGTATATGCTTCTGGCTTTGCGATATTCAGGAATGAAGCATCTCTTTTTTTCAAAAGCTCGCTTTTAAAATACCATTTTGCTTGTCAATAAATTACATATTTCAACATTCTAAACCCTTCATACATATCATCATCCGATATTACTCACTTGTTAAATTAGGGCGTTAGCAATTTTGAGGATACGCTTTAGAGCTTGAATTATTCTCCATTCTTAAGAACACAAAATCACTAATAAATTAATTACACTCATAATTAAATTAGAGGAAAGATATACCCAAAATATTGCCCGCTCGAAAGAAACATCTGCCCATGATAACGCTGACGCATGCGTATTTGCTGCAGCACGAATGTTTCTTTGTGTTGACTGCTATAAATTGTAAGCATATTTAAAACATGAGTCACTCTCTAGATCTTCGGCGGTTGGGTATACATATACCGTGCTACAAAAAAAAAATTCTGCCGATGCAGAATAAATTGCGAACAAGTCCTTTTCGGGTATAACAGACGACCGCTGGCGGAACATCGACCCGACCTCCGCCTCTGCCGCAGTAGTAAATTCGCATATACTATTCTCGAAACTGTTTTCTGTCGTTTTCCGCGATTCTATTTACAGCGGCCAGTGGCTAAACATGTGCAAGTTTTTGTTGTTGCGATGGTATAATTTTAGATCTTGCATATAAGTCCGACCGGTTTATGCTAATGTTTGAGCGAGTATTTCATCCGCAGAGTCCCGTGGCGCGTAGGGTCACGCAACCGCACTCTTGCCTTCTACACAGGATACTTCGTAACGTGAGCTCCGTTGGTTCTTCAATTTAATCTTTTAATCTTTTTTAGTTATGCGCGCTCGTGTAACTAATGACGGCTTTTTAGACATCGAGGGACATCGTAGAGAATCATTTAGAGTATTTTTTTTAGAGTAAGTATTTCAACGAGTACCCAGAATCCGGAAATACCTAGCAGTCAGCACTTTTGAAAATGAATGGAAATGTTGACCCTAAAGATCCTCTCTTTTTTAGATATAAGGAGACAAAGTTTAATAACAAATACAGGTTGTTTACATTTTTCTGAATTTTTTATTGACAACTCAATACCTGTACTATATTGTAAGCTGACAAATATAACTGTAAATTTACAATTACCAACTGTAAATTTACAATTGTCAAACTAAAATTTACAAGCGACTATAAGTTGCAACTGTAAATTTTCAGATTTAGAAGTAGATTTACAATAATATTATCCAAGAGTTATCTGTTTTCAGTTTAATTGAAGATAAATGACCTTTGCAATTATAAATTTATAATTATCAAATTCCATTTCTGATATTTTTTTTTTGTTCCATGTACTTAACATTTGTATTATGCTGAAACTCTGCTAAAATTACCATCTATGAATTTGAATGTTCAACTGTAAAGATAGAGCCAACTAATTTGCACTTGCAGGTGTAACTTTTCAAGTACCTATACAAGTAAATTTACAATTATTATCTATGAATTATACCTTTTCATAAATTAGTTTCGAAGTTATATGCTAGTACTTTACTGTAATTTTACAACTGTAAACGAGATATAAACGTAAATTTGTGAGCAATTTTACATAGACATAGCTGCAACTTTACAATTATCACTGTACACTATCACAACTGAAACTGAAATATAAAGATGTAATAAACGAGATAATGGTGCAGTCAATGTTTCCAATATTTCTAGAATTGGTACTATTAAATTTCACGTCATAACGTCATAAACGACATTGAACTGAATATAACTGTAATTTGTAAGATTACATATAAATGTAAATATTCAAAGGCCCGTACAAATTTACGGGTACAGATGTAAATTTACAATGCACTGTTACGTCTGAGCTGAACTAGTAGTAGTAAAAAATATGTATCCTAGCGATCTAAATTGATATTATTAAATTTGACCACTAAATGGACCAATTTATTAAATTACATCTAAAATGGAAATATTAGACATAGTGAGTAAATATAACTGTAAACTTATAACTGCCGATTGCAAGTTTATATGTAAATGTAAATTTGTAAAGGCCTACTCAAATTTACAGATATCTATACATGTAAATTTACAATTATTCCTGTGCATTGTAACAACTGGATCTGAAGTAATAGTAGACAAATATATATTCTAGCTGTGTAGACATTGGTAGTCTTAAATTTGATCAATAAATTGACAAGTTTAGATATAAACGTAAATTTACAATTGTCACAGTGCATTGTAACAACTGAAGTTGAAGTAGCAGTAGTAAAACAAAACGTATTCTAGTTTTATAAACATTTGTACTCTTGAATTTGATCAATAAATTGACCAAGTTATTATAACTGCTAATAAAGTTTTATACATTCAAAGATATAGCAACTCCCATATATTCATACGAAGAACTGTAAAACATTTTATAAACAACAATATCCCTTGCTGAATGTACTGTCTGTCAACATATTATCCAAACAATCAGAAGCAGCAACATCTTTAGGCACAATAGAGCAAATAACGCCCACGTTGTAGACCGAAAAAGATGCGCAGCTTCCAATTCAAAGTCAAAAAGAAAAAAATGCTTTACTGTTTCTCGACGAGGCAACTTCGTGGTGAAAAAATTAGTACCGTTTATTATTCGCACAATGGCCTATTAGAGATTTTAGTTGGGTGAGATTTTCAACATGATAATAGATACAATTTCGTACGGGTTCAGTTCCATAACTGTATAATATAATTTAAATAACTCGAGAGATGCTATCTAGTAACATCCTGGAGATGAACTAAATTAACTGCAATTTGTTTAATACTTCACATGGCTGATCCTTGATAAAATTACGCAAGTATTTGACAGTCTACAGCGGCAGCGCACGAAGAACGTCAGATGAGATACAATAACCAATATAAAAAAATAAATAATCTACTTAAGGTCGTTTCTGGTGTTTCTCGATAGAAAAATTGTCAAATTTCTGGTGTCTTTAGCTACAGGCATATTGAAAAATAAATCTAGAACATCAACCACAAATATAAAATTCTTGTTGTTCTGTTCAGTCACTGACAACATTTAAACCTTGTCCATCTAAATTGATTAAAATTTCGTACGCGGGCCAATTTGCACAATGTTATTTTCTACTGTGTGTACAGTTTCCGAATCCCCCCTCGAATGTGAACTCACTGTAGATATCCGTGCGTTTCGCAAAGTGAGTCCCGGACTGAAAATTACGGCCGCGTTACACCGTAAATATTTTTTACCCGACTTCGCAAACTGCATTTCTTAGTCCGGTTCCCTGTCAAAAAATAAGAATGTGCTCGAAACTTCCGGGTAATAATGCAATATGCGGACCGGCTAAATCCACATTTAAGAACCCGTTACGTATTAAAACCGACTCCAGTTATACAGCATGTTATTCCACGTAATACATCTTCCAACTCGGAAGACATTAACATTTCGAGATGCTCTTAATTCAGCCGATACCGGGCGAGGCTCCGTAATTGGCCGTCGATTTGCATAAGATTTGGGCGACCCGAAACTGTGTATCAGAAACGGAAACAATTTGCTTTTTAATACGGCTACGGCAGAGTAAAATACAGCTAATATTAGTGTCATCTTGTCTTGCTTTTCCATGATCTTGTCTTGGTTTCGCAAGGCAAAACTTGGCAGGAACAGACAGAATTAAAAAAGGCCTGCGAGATAAAATAAGAAATATTGCTACGGCAAGAAGCCTGGTAAATATAAGAAAAGGTAATAACTATTTAAGTGAACATTAATTGAAAAAATAAATATTGCATTTCTATTGCACACAGAGAAAACTAGATGATGAAGTCAAATAAATTTTGATACCAATAACAAAATTATTTGGTCATATATGCACAACAAAATATTGTTTCAGCCAATCGATTATTTCTGTTCATTTCTGAATACATTTTTGGTTAAGACAATTATACACGGTTCACTTTGATTGAAGCATTTATTCAAATTAACAAAATATTTGGTTCTATTTCAGAATCAGTGAGTCAATCTGACCATTTTATTTAGTGAAGATAATACAAATTCTGTTAACATAAAAATAAATTTTGTTAAATTCAAGACTATTCGTTATTCACAGCTAGACAAAATTTTGTTACAAATAATTCTGTTGGACTAATCAATTTCAACTTGATACTCTTGATTACTAGTTACTACTAACCATTAAATTAATAATTTATAACTTTTAATTTAAAGATATGATAAACTTAAAATTATTGTTGTTTAGCACATAATACATTACATTTTTCCAATTAGTAAGATTACCATCTACCATTTACTAAAACTAAACGTAATTTATGCACTATACAAATATTGGTCTATTCCCTACATCCTGAAAAACTTAATAGCAAACAGCCACAGCTAGATGTCACCAATGGTGCCATCACATTTATCGGCTTCGAGCTTGTTAGCTGATAGCCACATATAGCTAGCTGTTGGCTGATGTTCACCTGTGTCATAACCGACGGATGGACAAGAATGTGTGATATGTAAGTGTCTACATCTATTGGTCACTAGCTACTCAATAAAATATTATTTACTGATGCCAAAAATAATAGATTTGCATAATTGAGTTTTTAAAGCAGTTTCTAAACTGCAAAATTTAAAAATACTAATAAATAATATTACATAATTGTATGGATTATGCACAAACATGATTGCATAACGTATGTTGAAAATACATATAACGATATTCTTAAAGAAAAGACTAGAAACTTCCATTGAAGTTGCACTGAATATGGCAAAAAAAAATGAATAATAAATTTTATATAGTGTACTAAAAACATTAAGCTATACACACAATTTACACAAAGTATTCAATTATTCCAGCCAAGTTAAAATATTTTTAAAATTATGGCGAAGTCGCCAGTGACAATGAACTACAGTGTAACGTAACCTCCATAATCCGGACATCCAGTAATCTGGAAATTGATTTTCAAGTCATAATCCGGACGTATCTCTTTAATCCGGACGCTCGCCACGCGCTGCATAATTTTTACTTGTTTAAGATTGTCAGAGCGTCTCTGGCAGCCGGACTACGCTGCGCGCTGTTTTATATGATTTAAATATGCGTCAAGTGCACTGGTAGGTGTTTATTGTTAAAAACATGTCGAAAAGAAAACATACAACGTTACATTTGCAACAAAAGCATGACATAATTATATTGGTGGTCAAAATAAACCTCCATTACTTTTTCAGACATATCAATTTTTCTTAGTATGGGTTAGTTTCTAAGCAACCGAATATGAATATAAGTTTAATTTTTACTCAGAACATAAGGATACCTTGAATGCTATTTTGTTTTTTTTGCTATATACAGTGTGTCCCATCTCTTACTTAGACTTTTTTACAAAGTAAGTATATAATTTTCCCTTGTATGCTGTTCAATAAGAATGAACATATTTTTTCACAGAAAAAAAAAAATATTTTCAATTAGCCAAGTCTACTAAGAACGAATAGAATAATGAAATAATGGTTTTATCGAAAAATATTATGAAAAAATGCATTTCATATCTTTTGTAGCATTTTTCATTATTTGAGACAGAATGTTGATGATAGTTATTCATTGTTTACTAAGAACGAATGACATAATAGTTTTATTGATAAATTTTACGAAAAAATAAATGTCAATTTTTCTTGTAGCATTTTTCATTATTTGAAGCATAATTTTTTTGGTTGTTTTTCAATGTTTCTTTATTGTAACAAATTTATACATACGATAAAATGTTATTAAGAAATGTTTCTCGAGAAAAAATCAGTTTTTGGTTATGAGAAACTTTTCTTAAACAACTTCTTATTTGTCGTATTTCACACAGAAAAGACACTTTACTAGCGAAAGAATCTGAAAATCGGACAAAAAACAGAGTAGGCCTAGGCTATCAAAATTTTACAAGCATACTCAGTTTTACATTCTTAACATTTTCACGTGTCTCAAAAAGAAACAGCACTTTACTGGTAAAATATCAGTTTTTTCAAAATTTCCAAGGCTTACTGGATTTGAAATCGTGGCAGGTTTTGTTTCTCAAACAAACAAAGCTGATTCCCAGGATGCCATTTCTCAACACCAATTTTTTTGTCTCTTACAAAAGTAGTTTCACCTACCCGGAAATTCGTCAAACATTTTTTTTATAATTTAATATGGACAATCCGAAAACAGATTGTTATTGTCTGATACAATTACGCGTAACTAAAAAAAACCAGTGGCGTGCTAACTTTGTTTATACGGGGTTATTTTGTAAGAAAAAATGAATATGCCACTACGTAAATCATACATAATAGTATATTTAACATATTGAATAAGTTTTCATTACATATTACATTACCGTATACTTGTTGGCTTTTGGAAGCCTGCAAATTAAACTTGGTTGTCGCTAAAGCCCATCATTTCAGAAAAAAAATAGTTGAATTCAATTTAACAACTGTTGCAGTTGTTAGTCAAATTGTGGCAATTGAGTATATGAGGAGGGGGGGGGGCGTTCTAATCTAATAAAATATTATAGGTATCACTGACCTTCCACACTGCTTTAAGCTAAACGGGAGAAAAAACGGGAATTATTGCCAAAACGCATGACTAGATTTTAAACAATTTACAAACTATATCAACAACTATAAGAGTCGGAAACGTCGACGCATTTATGCATACATGTATTCAAGTATAAAACTCGACTTACCCTTCAGCTGAGTGCTCTCGATTGCGAACATGTTTAAGGCCAGTAATTGCAGGAATCTATTGCAAGGCAGCGGGACGGGTGAATGTTGCAGCAGGGCGCGGAATTCTCTCAACATCTGCATCGCCGTCTCTTGAAAGCTCTCCATACTGCAAAGAACAAAACCCAATGGAAGAATTAAACACAATGCCTGCCAATTAGCAACAATTACATAAGTATTCCCTCAAGAGGTCTATTCGCAGCCGAAATTATTCATAAATGTAGAACGGTTATAAGTTCGATTGATATAATTTGCTGTAGTGTACAGACATGTATTTATAAACTTATATACACGATGGTCCGTTTTCAAGGCTCACTATTATTTAGGCATTTAGGAAACCGCAAAATATACAAAGTGGCTCAAATTACAAAAAGTCCATCCAAAATATCTGCTGCCCTTGTTAAAATATTGTGAAAAAATTGAAAATAGCGATTTTAGAAAATGCCAATGAGCTGAAATTTGGCACAGAGGGATAAGAATATACTACAAATCGACATTCAATTTTTTTATGAGCGCCATATTGGATGTTGACGGTAATAGATGGAGAATAAAAGTATACGACTCCGTCAATATGTATGTACTACTATTTGATTTTAAAAATAATCGACTAAAATAAATTCAATTTAAATAAAAATATAGTTCAGCTTCAGAAAATTGTCTTAAATAAAGAGTGACCTCAAAATCCGCCCGTTTTTGCGTAGTGTGTAGCAAGAACGGGGAATGTTGTACAGAGGTCTTCGTGGGCTTAAATTGATCGTCATGAAAAATCTAGGTGAGCATAATTCGAATCAAATTAAAAAAAATATATAAGAAATAACATCACAGCAGTCTTTAAAGATGATATATCTTCAATAAAAATTTAGTTATATAATACACCAACAAATCCAATACAGTCCACTTAGATTTTAAGTCTGCTTCGTCAACTTTTCTTAAGAAGATCATTTCAACATCAAGTTCAACCTCTATCCTCTATTAGCACTGAATTTAGTTTTTGATTTGGCACCAGTAATTCTTTATTTTCAACGTTAAATTCAGTTCCTCAACAAATCAAATTTACTCTAGAAATTCTACACGTCATGCGTCACACATATACTGTTCAATTTTTACAGGTAGTCTCTAATAGTACAGTTTATCAAGAAATTAAATTTACTCCAGTTTTAAACATAACTTCAATATCATGTTCAATACTTATCCATTAGCACTGAAGATATTTTATGGATTTTCAGTAATTATCTATTTTCAATCAATCAGAAGTTAAGTCCATTTCATCAACAAATTCAATTTACTACAAAAGTCTCTGACAATCATTCTTTAACTTCTAACAGAATTTACGTCCAATATATCAAATTTACTCCAGAAGTTCTAGACATCACTATCAATTTCAACCTTTACCTCTATACAGATTCGGAAATTGCGGATCTTTACAGAGAAAGTAGAAATTGCCGCTTCATTCCAGGGAAGGTACGAACTTTAAGAGGGGCGGCGACGTGCATTGGTCTAGCATTCCCCACTACCACGGTAATCGGTTCCGTATCGCCAACGCCAATTCGCCATTACAAATCTAACTGTCCGGTCAACTGATGCCAGTGTTGTCAGATCTCATGCATTCCGAAGAAATCTCATGCTCTCATATTTTGATTACAATATCTCATGCTTTTTAATAGACACAAAAAGAAATAATAAAATTATTAAAATTACTCTTTGAAATCTACCAAAACAAAGACCTAACGAGAAATAAAGGCAAAATCGAGGGCAAAATTGAATAGATAGAGGTAAGTATCTACAATATTTGGGTACTTGAAATGTCCTTTATTGTAGACTGCTCTCTTAATAATTAGCAATGAATACATAAACGGGTATGACAGTCTACGGATATGCTGTATTCACGCTGTATTGCAGTGATTCTTAACTCTATTCCGTAAGGGTACCTACATTTTCTGGAAACAGATTTTACGACCCGTGAGTCACCCTGCGTCACGTCAACTGCGCCTCAACGTTCGCCCGGCCTAACAATAAAATAAATTAGAAAGGTTACGTGGTTAATAACTTTTAAGTAAGTACCTGTAACTACTTACAATGTAATATTATGATAAAATAGCAGAACATAATGATTTTTAATGAAATAAAAATAGCAAAAGTTTTTTGATAAATTAAACCATCTCATGCTTTTTTCTCCAAACCACATGCTTCTTTGAAATTATTTTCATGCACTGAATGTTTCCCACCTGGCAATACTGCTTGATGCAAACACGCTGTGGTCGAAGTATGCGTGTAGCATGACACAAATACACGCAAGCGGCAAAATACAATTCACCATCAAGATCCTCACTTTCCAAATCCGTATATTTACCAACTTCGCACTAATTATTTCTCTTCTATCAGAATGTAAGTTCCGTTTACCACTAAATCACATTCGTTCCAAAAGTTCTACACCACTTCAATACGATAACCAATCTGTATTCTTCCACTTTGATCGGTCTCACCGTACCGAAGATGTCATAATCACAGCTTGTTAAATAACAATCCTCTCGGTGTCTATTCATCGTTCTACCTGCCTCATTCATCGATCCCATTAAATGCAACACAAACAATGAGATGCGCTTGCATAATTTGCCAGACAATAAGGAGCTGTCTTGTGACTCATCCGGGCAGGTGCACACGTCAAAAGAAAGCAAGAGTAACGTCGGTGCTTATTTAAATATAATGTAGGAATTAGGTACCGTCCCGAGGAGACAGGAGACAGCGAAACGTACTACCATTGTTCTATCTATCGCATCCTAATGTGCAACAATCACTACATACAACTGCGTACATGAGATAGTATGACTTTACCATTAAGATATTAAAGAGCTGAAACTACTTAAGTTTTCGTTCATTTCTCTCGAAACGGAGTGACCGATTTCTTTTGTTTATCGATCACGCTCTTCCGGCATCACTTACATCTTCATCAGAGGTGATCCCTTTCAAAGAGACGTTTAGTTGAGATAGCGGACTAGTCTTGGCGACATATTGAAGAACTTAAATTAGTTAGTTAATATTAATTGCTCTATCTATCGTTTATGATGTGTAGCAATCAATGCCCACAGAACTGTTAAGAAGGCATAAGGAATATTACCATTGAATATTAAGTGTAACAGTGTAATTGCCACATAGTTTTCTCATCTAATTGCTAGGCAACAGTTTTTCGTTAAAGAACCCAAATTTACTCTGTATAATACAAACCTATTGACAATTATAAGTGAAAATATATCATTTAGAACATCCTAGAAACAAGAAAACTGATGCAAGCAGCAAAATAGATGAAGAGAATAGAAAAAAATGCAAACAGAAACAAGTCAGAAAAGTAATGTGGGATGATCTCAATCATTCCTCTGAAACCTTGATTGGTCCAGTTATATGGCAGAAAATAATACCAATAATTTCGTGGGAAGATCTAGACGAAATTTGTTAACTTTGTAAAAATTCACATAGAAAGATATTTAATATAAAAACTATAACGATAGTTTTAAAATAATAAAATATGATGTTAGATCGAAAAAACATAAGGAAAAAGTAATAAAGTTGCCATCATTATCGTACCCTACCTTACTCAGCAAATAAATTTTATCACAATTCAAATGTGACAATAAATCAAACTACTTTCATAGTCAAAACGGATGCTGGTGCAAACTTAGATTCTAATTATATAAATACTTTTAATTCTAAGCATTTCAAGTACGATTTGTCAAAAGTCACGTCTCTATAACCAATATTTATATACCGAAAGTGGCACTTGTCCAAAAGAGAACATAATCGCTCAATAAATGGTAACGCGGCCGTCAGAGACGAAGAATCAATGACCTTTTTCAATTAGACTTAAACGTCTTTTGTGTGCAACCTCTCCTACTGCATGCATTCTCCAACTGAAGAGTGAAGATACATAAGTCAGAATAACTGTAAGCGTACGAGCAGATGCCCTCTTCCCGCGAACTAAGCCGCTACCGAATGTAATATTTTAAAAGTATTGGGCGTGGCCGGCAGACAATCTCTACGTGCATAATCGAACGCAACAAAAATTTATAAATGGATTCATATTGTCCTCAAGAATAATATCTACAGAAATCGCCAGCAGTTAATAAAACATAACAGTAATGTGAGGATACAAAAAATTGAATGTTCGTTGTTTAAAGCGCAGAAATGCGATAAAAAACTTCTTATTACTCAATACGAACGTTAAACGTTAACTTGTGTGCAGGTATCCACAGCGCCTCATTTCTGATTATAGAACCTTTCCAAGATTGGAGGCGACCTTGCGACAAAATGAAGATGCATTTTCTGTTCGGAAGAATCAAATAATTGACCAAAGGGTAAGAAACAATGTCAATACAGCTAGAATATAAAAGTATTTCGAAAAAAATCCCCGAAATTCTATATGGCAGACTAGCCGGGAATTGAATTTGGATAAATCAACCGTTCAACGAATTTTAGAAATCATTAAGTATCATGACTACAAAATTCACAATTTGTAGTATTTGCTTGTGCGTCACATTGAAAACAGAGATGTAGAAACTTGATCAGAACCTTTTTCGGCCCGTTCCTTGGACGGATGAATTTCGGTTTGTCAGTAATGGTTTGCCAAACAGGCACAACGAACACTACTGGTCTACTGACACATTGTAAATCGGGTCCAAAACCAAGGCTATTTTGGAGTACCTAAATACATTGAACAGCGTGAGTTACCTAAATTTCCTACAAAAACCACTTGCACTTCTGAAGAATGTGCCTTTGAAGTCAGCCCCACAAGGCCAGAATTGTGCAGCACTAATGGACCTATTCAGTGGTCCGGAAAGTTACCAGATCTAACCCTTTTCGATTTTTTGTGGGTGGGGGGTAAAAAAATAAATTTACAAAACACCTTCGCGAGATACTAATCATTTGAAAGAAATAATCACATACGCTTGTAATAAGTAAAACGGCGAAACGCAGCCCACAAAGAAGTTAGACTAAGATTGGGTATATCTTGAAATGAGATGAGGTAATATAAAGAACACACTTTATATAAATTATAAAGCACATATTTGTTTTGAATCCAAAAAAAATGTCGTGCTTCATTAAATTTGGCCATAAGTTTTGCGTATTGGGATTTCGGATTAAACTAATAATTTATCTGGACATTTTGTCGATGTACTGGGACATTTCGGTACAATACAATATCTCAAGTTGCAATCACAACGACACTGTCGGCCTCCTTCCGCTTCATATTCCAAATGCAAGTAAACAGTGGCGAGCGCATCCCGGCATGCTATAGGAGACAGTGATGTCACACAGCGGTTTACGCGAGTCCATATTCTCAAATTATTTTAAAGGCTTTAGAAGCATCAGAAAATTATAACCTTTTTCAGTGACGCTGGAAACAAGAGCGTAGTTTAAAACACGACGTTTTTATTTAGCCTCCAATATCTCCAAAAAGCAAAATTTCTATTATCTTAAAACTTGTTGTATAAACGCCATAACACAGCTCAAGTAGTTCATATGTGAAAGCTGGCTTAATTAGGCCGTTCGTTATTTTCCTAAACATTCAAAGAGGTCAATTTACCTACTTGAAACATAAGGTAGCCTTCCAAATTTCCCTATTTGAATTCACTTAGTAAAAAATTATTTGACAAGATCCGTGTACCATAAGAGTAAAATATACGTGCACTGTCATGTCTTCGAAAAACGCATTTCTTATCTCCGATTCGCCTGTTGATATTTATTTATGATGCATCGTGCTCCCGATAAAGTTCACAGTTGCGCGCTTATTCGAATCGCTGCTACGTTGTTATGCCGATCGCGCACCAGATTAACGCCGTTACGCGAGATGCACCCCATAAGTAGGCGCAACACGCTCGCGGAACCTTTGCCAAGTTTACATCGTACGGAACATGGAACTTCTCTTTGCTCCATGGCCTACAAGCTAATTGTGAATTTTTCGCATCGGCCCGATACGGGAGCTGATATCCCGATGACCTTGAAGAATAATTAATTATACTCGTTACAAATAACGTCATGTGAGTTTTCCAACTATCTGAAATTTATAAAAGAGACAGCATTCAAAAATATATGTATAGCTAATCAAAACGTATTTTGTGGGTGTATGATTTTCGCGATGTTATCGATTCCAGTCCCCAATAATCCTGCCATTATAAATCTGCACTATTTAGCGAATGATTCTGCAGCATTTTGCTGGCATTCTCCGTAGATTCACGACATATCAGAAAGTGTATCATTTTGTAATAATCACTTAATTAATCTAATTACGTACATTCTGACATAGTTGCTATAATTAGTAACATAATACTAAACTTAGTTTTTAAACACAGCTGACATATCTGATTACACTCAACTTCTAACCGCAAATTATACACCTGTAGACACTAGTAAGACTCGACAATATATTCCTGTTACCCCCAAAACACATCACTCTCCATAGTTCCTTCAAAAATCCGAACAAATTATAACATATCATAGCGAAAAAGCTGGATATGGAGGATGTTCAGAGGCGTCCAATCAATTTGCTTTAAATTATACTTTTAATGTGTGACTATAATACAATTACTTGGCCACAATTATTTTGACGCCTATTAGTCTTAACATGAATAGAGATTATTCAAATTGAAAATTGTTATCATTTAATCATGATAATCTGATTCCTGAAAACGATTCCTGAAAATGCCGGTTTTTAGGAAATTCCAGCACTATTAATTGGCAAAATTTGTTAGGGAAGGAATGAGTCTACGTGTCTTTTATATTATCTCTTAAACCTACAGTTTCTTCTGATGCATCCCTGCATGATCTCCAAGTCGCGCATTTTTTACACTCCTCTTTTCTTTTCCATAACTGAAAAAAATCTAGTGGTTTGGAAAGGAAAAAATCATCCAACCAATTTTGAAGCACAACGTTCGTCGTCATTAAAGATTTCTCGAAGATTGTACGATAGAGAACAGAAGACATAAATTGTATGGAATTGGTATGGTCTTCTCGTCTTTTTTCATAAATTACAACTTCAAGAATACGGTGTTGTTGATAATAAAGTACAACAGTGATGAACATTCTTCAGAAGCAATTCCTAGTAGAAGACGCCTTTTTCATTCAAGTAGAAGTACTATTCAGTGTACCCATTTGTTTGGAGAGTTATATTTCTATTAGAACTAACTCATCCTTGTCTGTTCTTGAGGTAAAAGCTTCCTTTTCCTTTGCCAGTAACAATCTAGAACAACAGCGATCAATGTTGTTCACAAGTTAATTGATGATAGTCAGCAGATGTACACCTTCTACCTAACGCAAATGTCATAATATAGTCGACTAAGTCATAATGATACATTGACTAATTTCCGGATTGACTGATCATCATGAACTGTAGCGTCCAAACAGTCTCCATTTCCAAAATCAGATAGAAAATTGGTCATGTCAAAATGACTCTATTTGGAGTGAACATTTTCGTGCTGTACTTTCCCCAAGATTCTTTCCGTAAACAGTACAAAGAGTTTTTGTGGTATCCAATGCCTTAACTCTCTTTTTCTATTCATTCATTCTGTTCTGTTTTTGAAGTTGACAAGCTTCATTCTTCTTTGCCAGTAATAATCTAGAGCAACAACGATCGATGTCGTTCACGAGGTAATTGATAATTAGTCACCTTGTACCTAACGCAAATGGCATAATATGGTCGACTAAGTCATAATCTATCATATTGACCAATTCCTGGATTGACTGATGTGAATCATCATGAATTATAGCGTCCAAACAATCCCCATTTGCAAAATCAGATAGTTTTCCGGAACACAGAGAATTGGTCATGTCAAAATGACTCTATTTGAAGTGACAGAGACATTTTAGTGCTGTACTTTATCCAAGATTCTTTCCGTAAAAAGCACAAATGGTTTTTGTGGTGCCTTAACTCTTTTTCTAATCATTCATTCTCTTCTGTTCTTGAGATTGACGCACAAGCTTCATTTCTCTTTGCCAGTAACAATCTCGGACAACAACGACCGATGTTGTTCACGAGCTAATTGATGATTAGTCAGATGCACATCTTGTACCTAAAGGAAATGTCTACTAGGTTATAATCTATCATATTGACCGATGTGGATCATCATGAATTATAGCGTCCAAACAATCTCCATCTCCAAAATCAGATAGTCATCCTGAACACAGACAAAATGACTCTATTTGAAGTGACAAGAAACATTTTCGTGCTGTACTTTCCTCAATGGTTCTTTCCGTAACATAAATGGTTCTTGGTAGTATCTAATGCTTTAACTCTCTTTTTCTATTAAATTTCTTTAGGAAGTAATTTAAATTTGGATAAATTTGCAAGTTCAAAAACTGGTGAATTACACAATAATCTGATCATGAGATATACTCGTATAGGAACAAAGCTAATATAACCAATGGTACGATATTAAAACAAGCTTGATTATGTCCAACCTTTAATTTCAAAAGTAGTCCTGCCATAAGATCATGGGAACTAAACGAGATTGTCATGATAAATACTTAGATGGTATTCAATCTTAGAAAAGTAGTTGACTAAATCAGTCGCCTTTTTTCCCACAACAGGCGTGCATTCATTAACGGTGCATACCTCCTATGGAAATGCTTTCCATACCCCCGTAATTTTTGTCTTCAAAGCTGCGTAATCTCTGCCGCTTAAAAAAATCTCGGACATGATGTTCGTCAATTACTCTCTACCCGCAACATCTCGGCTAGACGAAGTAGCGAGATCGTGTTGGGAATTTTAATGTTATTACTGTATTCAAACGCGGTGGCGGGTAGACTTCCGCGCTTGGCTCTGCGATAATTGGTAATTGTGATCGAGGAGCATGTCTACAGGGCGTTTGCAGGAATCCACGGAGAGCGGAAAGGGTATCATTTCGCGGCTGCCTGCGTGTCATGTTTCGTGACGCGGCTATCAGCGAAATTGAAACGTAAGCGAAACCGGGGATCGGGGGCAAACACATGTTCGCCGCGGTAAAACCAAAAGTGAATTAACCGTGCAGAAACGCGGGCAAGGGGAGGAATTGCATGCGGGGTGATTTATATCTTCGCAACCTATTCAAGAAAATACGTAAATCTTCGACCTTCTAGAACAGAAAGCCCAGATTTTTTTAACATATCGGAAAATGCATTTCTCTTAATGGTAATCAGCAAACTATTGGTGTTGTCTCAAAGCAAATTGCGAAACATTTAGGTTTAAAAGAACAAAAGTCATTCTTTTCGTCGATCTGGGGCAACTATGGTTGTCGCATCCACGACCATAGTTGGATAGTTGGGAGATATTTTATCACTAAAACGTGCAGGAGTCTATAAATGCTATACCGTTGTCTTCTACTTCAGCAATATCTGCACCAGTAGATAGTTCAATTTGAACTATTTCATCGTCCAAATTTTGTACTACCCGAAATAACAAATGTACCATGATTTTTAACATATATGATACAAATAAAACATAATTCTCTAATGTAAATAGTGTTACCAACTTGCACCTTGTAAAGTTGACAGTTAGCTTGTAAAAATAAACTTTCTGGATTAATACGATGTTTTGATAAATTGACGCTTACAAATAAGTAACAAATAAAATACGTAAGATATCCGTCTGTGGATGTCAATTGTCTAAAATTATATGAATATTATGTCGCAATATTTTTGAGGACTGGAACTTCAGCTATCTTTACACTTCTATTATCTCAATTTAAATCAATACATGACGAGATTTTAGTAGCATTAGTTAGTTTATACTTCATTATATTAAATAATCAGACAAAAAAAAATACGCGCAACGTAGCACATGTCTACATATAGTGGTATATTGGCCTGAATACAGTCACAAGCGGAAAGCGACCCAAGACACGATCTGTATTGCTACTGGCGACCGCTACAACGGAATTTCAGGAAACAACTACTCCGAGGGTTAATGCCCCGACCAGCATTAAATTGCACTTGCAAAATTTATAGCAAACAGCTGCGGTTAGCCAGCAGTCACCTGCATACTGAATAGAGCTAACAAGCTCAAAACCGGTATATGTCTCGTGACACTGCTGACGACTAACCGTGACTGCTATAAGCTTTTCAGGTGTAAATCAATTCTTATCGGGGCATTAGCCCGCAGAGTAGTTTTTCTTGAAATTCCGCTTTTATAGAGAAAAACCTTTAAGGCACATTTAGAAAAAAATACATAAATTAGTTTTCAAATATTATTGTGAAACTGTTTCGTGTTGTGATGTAAAACTCGTTTATTTAATTATTATAAAATGTTTAAAAATGAAGGAGACGCACTAGAAAATGAAGAAAAACACAAAATCACAACGTAAACACACAGTATTTCAATTGCGACAACGAATTTTAAAGGCGCCTACAGACACACGAACATTTCTTGAGATATGTACGCGCGTACAAGTACGCGCGTATATATCCGTCGGTGTGTAGACAATATCTCTCTAAAGGCGCCTACAGACACACGAACATTTCTTGAGATATGTACGCGCGTACAAGTACGCGCGTACATGTACGTTTTATTCGAATTGCCTACACACGTTTTGATAATTTTCTATTCAATTTGCTAAAAACATGGCGACAGTGAGTAATCACGATTTAAATTTATTAGCAGTGGCGTGTGTGTGCATAATAAAAAATCGATTTTCGCATATAAATCTACTGGAAGAACTTCGTTTAGAACTGGATGATTATCGAAATTATCTTCGTAGGTATGGATGAAGATAGCTATGTATTACTTTTAAATTTAGTAACACCACTAATCCAGAAACAAGACACGTGCATGAGGTCTGCCATATTACCACATGAAAGATTATCAGTTACCCTGTGGAAGAAATTATGAAGATTTTAAATTTTCTAGTATCATCGCACCTCAATCGCTAAGTAAAATAATTCCAGAGATCTGCAATGCTATTTCGTTAAAAATTCCTTCGAATAATTCGTAGTATCAGCTATGATTTAAATTAAAAACAGTTAACACGTGGGTGGACACCACGAACCGCACTGATATTATTCGCGATACGTAAGTCCGTTTTGGCTACACACAGAAAGATATGTACGTGCAACTTGTACGCGCGTACAAAAATTCAAGCAGCGACTGAATACATCTTTGACGGATATTTTAGAGAGATATTGTCTACACCGACGGATATGTACGCGCGTACTTGTACGCGCGTACATATCTCAAGACATGTTCGTGTGTCTGTAGGCGCCTTAAAATATCCGTCAAAGATGTATTCAGTCGCAGCTTGAATTTTTGTACGCGCGTACAAGTTGCACGTACATATCTTTCTGTGTGTAGCCAAAACGGACTTACGTATCGCGAATAATATCAGTGCGGTTCGTGTTGTCCACCCACGTGTTAACTGTTTTTAATTTTAATCATGGCTGATAGTAGGAATTATTCGAAGGAATTTTTAACGAAATAGCATTGCAGATCTCCGGAATTATTTTACTTAGCGATTGAGGTGAGATGATACTAGAAAATTTCAAATATTTCATAATTCCAGAGGGTAACTGATAATCTTTCATGTGGTAATATGGCAGACCTCATGCACGTGTCTTGTTTCTGGATTAGTGGTGTTACTAAATTTAAAAGTAATACATAGCTATCTTCATCCATACCTACGGAGATAATTTCGATAATCATCCAGTTCTAAACGAAGTTCTTCCAGTAGATTTATATGTGAAAATCGATTACGCTGCAACAACCATTTTTTTACCCATTTACTTCGTGACCTTCGTTTATTTAATAATCGGTATTGTTTCTTTTTTATTATGCACACACACGCCACTGCTAATAAATTTAAATCGTGATTACTCACTGTCGCCATGTTTTTAGCAAATTGAATAGAAAATTATCAAAACGTGTGTAGGCAATTCGAATAACACATACATGTACGCGCGTACTTGTACGCGCGTACATATCTCAAGAAATGTTTGTGTGTCTGTAGGCGCCTTAACGTTTAGTGTTGCCGTACTCTCCAAACATCAAACGTGAAAAAAAAATAACATCGCGGCGAACGGGCTGCCATAGTCGGCGAAAAGAGTTTAATATAGTTTCGGAAAAAAAAGTTTCGCTTAATAAATAAGTTTAAAAATTCTTTGAAGGATGATTCCATTAATTCTTATTTTTCTCTTTACCTTCTTAAAATATTTCTACTTAGTCATAGCTAACCCTGTATTGTCCGAAAAAAAAACATCTAAAAGTTTGCAGATTATCATGAAGACATCACAGCAAAATTATTGGAAAAATGGAACAACTTCTCAATATACCTCCAAATTTAGAAATAGCTTTCAATTATACTACAGGATCTAATAATACAATAAAAAAAGGATATCATAGAGTTAATGTAATAAATACATTCCCGAAAATTTTCCAACCAAGAAAGTATTGTTAGTGTTTACCTTTGTATGATTCCATATTTAATTCGATCGAGATATTTCTGGGTTTTTTAATTCGTCGTTAGGTGATATTGAAAAATATATGTAATAATGTATATACCTACTACTTACCCAATTTTTGTTATAAGTTTTCCATGGACATGAAGGTAACTTATCACAAATCTCTTATTGACCTGTAATAAAGAATCCAAAATAAAGAACTGTCAAATTAATACCACAAATCACAAAGATACGAAACGATTCTCACCTCGACGCTACTCAACGCAGCAAGATCTTCTTCTTCCGAATCCTTCTGATCCTGCATGGCCTGGGTCGTCCTGTGAACCCGCCTGCCCCCTTCAGGGTGAATCCACGTTTCCTTGCGGAGAGACCCGGGGATGTTTCCCGAGTCCTCCGACTCTTTTTGTTTCATCTGCTGCCGTTGACGCTCGAGCCTTTCTTCCCTGCGTTTTTTCTCGCCCTGTTCGTACTTCAAGAACAAAGAGAAAATATTGTCAATTACTTCTACGGAAATTGACACTAAGGATGACATACATCGCTACTTTACAAACTACATAAACACCGACATTTACAATCAAAATTACTGTTTGCGGACAGTGTTGCAAACATTCTAAGCTGATTCTATGATGAAGGGATCGGAAGAGAGATTTAGAACCGTTACAACAAAGAAATTAGAACTTTTAAGATGTTAGTAGCTATTCACCAAACATTTAGTTTTGCAAGTAACACTATTCAGTTTGTGTATTTTTTATTTTCTTTGCAAAATAACAAAGGAAGTAGATGTTTTAGAAACATCGTGTATAATAATACAGATTGCTCTCACAGTAGAGCGTCAGAGATCGATTACTTTTCTACTTAGTAGAATGCTTAAGCTCCAGCCTTATGTTAAACGAAACGTATATCATGAGGAAGAGGTGAATGCTTTCTTACATACAACTTGGGGGAAAAAACACCAAAAGCAGTACCTAATACTCCCACTAGCAAACGCATCTAAATAACCACAAACAACATCAATCACGTCTGCCAACAGAGTATCATGCAATCAAATTCGTATTAAACGTAGCTGTACAATTATTAGTACAAGTAAATGTTTTCGTATTTGTATTTCTTTTTTTGTGACATCAACTCCATGTTATATTAATAACATTGTTATTACAACAGCCTTTAGCAGACGTAGTACCAGAAGTAATTATTCTGTTGTAATTATGAAAGGTAAACACACGACTGGAATAGATTATGAACATCTAAAGAAAAATAAAATGTATTCATTTTCAGTTCACTTTTACGATGAAGTCTAAAAACTATTAAATATTACAAATTTCGTGGCCCAAAATATACTTTTAACGTTGCTATGATGAAATAAAGTAAAAGTTCAATCATGATAAAACATTCTTCTTAGTATGCATAAATACAGGGTGCTTCTAAAATAAAATTCCAAACTTCTATTGCGTATACGAGTATAACTCAATAAAATAAGTTCCTATTAGCATGTGGTTTAAAATGCACCAGCATGCCCTTAAAAGCGTACAACTGTAATTTATCTGTTATCGATAAAACGGTCAAAAATCAGTGACGGAGCATGAAATGTCTTCATGGGTAGACATTTACAGTAGAAAATTAATATTGGGCAAAGTAATAAATTAATTTTTGTAAAACTATCTATAGTATGTTCAATTCAAAAAATTAAGTGTGAGGTACTTAGTTATTTATGCAACAAGTACAAAAAGTCAATGTTTAGTGCACGCGACGTGAAATTGTCCAACGAGGCCGTCAGGCCGAGTAGGACAACACGTCGAGTGCAATAAGCACTTTTTGTACGAGTTGCTTACAATATTTTTTCTACGTTCATGCAAATACCAATAAATGATATTTAGATGACACTAAGTATAGGAAAATGTGACGTCGATTTGAACCCTTATGATTGTCATGATGACAAAACGCTGTAGTAGAATGACAGATGAATGCAATAAACATTTTATTGCGCTAGTGCAATAAAGAACCACTTTTTGCATGAACGTAGAAAAAAGAAATAAATAATAAATGTGAGAATATATAAACAGGGTGTCCCATAATGATGTGCGCTTCTTTGGATGGTGTGTTCCTTGGGTCATTTTAGGAGGGTACTTTCTATAAAATTTTTCGATTTGAGCCCTACCTTACGAGATAAGAGCTTCTAAAAAAAATGAACAAATTTCGGTTTTCATTTTTTTTCTCAAAAACGGTTAAACTTATAAATCTGAAAATCGGTGAATACATTTAGTTAATTAAGTGACATTGTTGAATGCGATTTTTATTTTTACCAAATGTCTACAAGGGTAGCAACCACCAAGCTCTGTTGTTTTTTTTTAATTAGAACTTTTTATTCTAAACGTTTCTAGATATGAAAAAATTACAGTAAATAGAACAATCAATTTACAAAATTTTAGGTAGGTACCTGTCATTATAAATAACAAAGTTGCTTACAAGCCTTATGTCAAAAATTGTTACATGTCACACTAGTAAGTTGCAGTTGCTACTATGAGTCAAATCAATTTGCACAAAATAAGTAGTACATTTTTATTTACTATGGAAGTTTCCAATAATGAGTATGCTGTTATGATATACGTTTATGGTTTCTGTAATGGAAATTCATTGGCTGCCTCACGAGAATATCTACGCATATCTTGTTATTTTGCTAACATAATTTCATTTCATGTTAAATAAATAGGTACCTACATTATTTTAATTTTATCTTTAGTTCATTTTAATTACTAGATGACAACAAATAAAATCTTTGCATGTATTTTTCTGCATAAATTAATGTAGTCGATGCTTTGGACTCAATTTACTTGAAAATGGTTGATTTTAGAGCTGTGTAACAAGAACACCTTTTTTGTTCAGAATTGGTCACTGACTAAGGAGAACTTCAATTCAGGTAAAAGTAGGACATGCAAGAGTTATGAAGACAAAATCATAAGAAATAGTAGGCTTAGGCCACCACTGGTGTCAGATTAAAACAAACACCATGTAATTTTAATGACCTTTAATTGATGTACACGTCACCCAAAAATTACCTAAATCTACAAAACGGTTTTTAAGTTATTGCGGAAAATTGTTATTTTTTTTTTTCTTTTCAAAATAACACCCTGTAACTCGCTAGGCGTGCATTGGAGAATTTTTTTTATAAGAATTTAATTCTTGTTTTGGTCTGGTCTACTCCCTGGCAGTGTTTATATAAAGTATAGTTAGTCAACCGGCCTTAGTCGTGGACCATGTCGGCTAGAAGGCGGGACTATAATATGTGCAAAATCACTTAAACGAGCCTTAGGCAAGTCAGTAAACATAGTCAGTATGACTTGGTTTTTAAAATAAAGTCAGTCTGACCCTGTTTACCAACTTCTTTAGAGCTCGTTTAAGAAATTTTGCACATATCATAGTCCCGCCATCTAGCCGACATGGTCCCACAACTAAAGCCCGCATTTCACTGAGGCTGGTCCAGCCAGGCTAGTGCAGCCCGGCTGGTCCAGCCAAATTTGAAATGTAACTCACACAGGCTGGTACACGATGAGCTTGCTTTCGAGCTCAGGCGGCACAAGCCATGTTTGTAATAATTTACATTTTCAAGCGGGACCAGCTATGCGGGATCCTATATAGACCAATTAGATTTCTGCTTTTATACCACGTGAGTATCTACGTCGCTGTACAATCTCAGTCACCAGTAGACCAGGACCAGCCTGGCTGGACCAGCCTCAATGAAATGCGGCCTTTGCACTTGTTCCAGCCACTAGCCTAGGCCGGACCAGCCTGGCTGGACCAGACTCGATGAAATGCGGGCTTAAGGCCGGTTGACTAACTATACTTATATAAACACTGCCCCTAGTAAATTTTTGAACGCTCACACTGGGACACCCTGTATAAACTCTGTTACAGGTAGGATAACTGTTTTTGCTGATTCGTTTGCAGAAAACGTCGCAAAAGTTTGACTATGTGTTTCAGTTTACACTGTTCGAACTCTCAACATTTTTTTTATAAAATTGCAATTTCTCTGGGAGATAAAATGCCACATCGAGCGTAAATCAACTTTATTGGTCAAACTAGAGACGTACGTATAACAGGAGACAATAAACATACCACAAACAAAAAAACACCTAAAGATTGGTGCACAAATTAAATTTACAGTTATTTAATTTGCGCCGAAAGTAAAAAATGTAACTAAGCAATCTATCTTTTATGAAGTGAACGGAAAAACAATAAAACGGTCATGGAAAATGAACAATTACACTCATTACTACAACACAGAACAAGCCACAGGCGCAACCACTGCTAACATTATAACTACCAATACAGGGTTGGACTGGACTAGACATATGTTCACGGTATAATCCAATATAATAATTTTGCAACTTCAGAGCTGAATTTGTTTCAAATTATCATTCCTGTTCTTCCAATTAGACAGAAATAATACGGAAAGAGAAAAAATTTAAGCAAAAGGAAACAAAAGTGAAGCTACATTATTATATGGGCCAGTCCAACCCTGCTAGTAGGTTTCTTTGAAGTATATACAGACATTATTTGCAGAGAAATGGTGAGAACTATAATTTGTTTAAAAATGCTCTGTAACATAATTTCCAACAGCGATTATACATACAAATAAATAATTTTCACCACCTACCCTATACTCAATAAATTGAAGTAAATTGATCTGGAGTACCACTACCATCTACACTAATAAGGCTACCTCGCTTTGCGTATGACGTCACTTTAGAAATAACAGATAAGTCAATAAAATAACTTTCATTTAAAAGAAGTTGCCAGTCGAACCCTAAGACATTTTTTTTAAAAAGTTTTACAAATGCATGTTCTAGCGAAAGATCAGTCTGACTAACAAGACTAAGAAGTGGAAGTTTTGTATGGTATTAGATACAGCACGCCCAGTCAAATTGAAAAAGTCTAGGTATATTATAATATGCCTGATTTTACAATAAGCCCACGACGTGTACACTCCGTTTCTGTACTTCAAAATTTGTTGATTAGACCGCTTTCTGTCGTTATATATTCATTTTACTTCGTTACATTTGAATATTTGCCGGTGGCAGGGCCGCGCCAACCTGGGGGTGCAAGGGGTGCGTGGCACCCGGGCGCCACGATCCAGAGGGCGACAAATAACCGTTGGTTAGTAGCATACGTCACTTAAGCTAAACTGCACACTCCCTGTTAAGAGGCAATACTTTCTTAGGAAAATGAGGATGAAACCATTCAATGCCCTGAGATATTTTAAAATAAATTTTGATTACACAATTTTGGATATAGCCTTAAACAAAATTGAGGAGCGCAATGAACAGCTAAAAAATCACAGATACATTCGACATTTTAAATTATCTTCATTTATTCGGAAGTCTAAGTGAGGATATAAAAATTAAATATTGCATGGATTGCAAACTAAGCTTTCAGATCCAACAGAACCAATGACCATTAATGCCATAGATATGTATGATGAAGTTGAAAACCTTGTGATAGATATTAACCCAGAAACGACCCCCTAGCAGTTTTAGAATATTTATTCCAAAATGACTTAATAAATGTATTCCCCAACGTGTCCATAGCTTTGAGAATATTATTAACCATACACCTGTAACGGTAGCCTCTGGCGAAAGATCTTTCTCAAAATTAAAGATAATAAAAATTTACCTGCGTTCTAGCATGGCACAAGATAGACTTTCTCATTTAGCTATAATACGTTTCGAAAGTCAAATTTCAAAACCTAGACATATCTCACTTGGTTGAGGAATTTGCAAAAAGAAAGGCCCGAAAAATTATTTTTTGAATGACAAGATACCTATTATTTAAATGAAAAGTTAGTACATTACTGATATCTGAGCATCATTTTATGTGTTTTTGTTATTTTTACACATTTATTTTATATTATAAATATATTTAGTTTTGTGTTACTTATGAAGACTAAGTTCCTATTCTTAGCTCTTGTTTTTTTAATATTGTTTGTTTTCTGTTAATTGTTGAAGAAAAATACATTTATTTTTATTATTATTAATGTATATTTCCATATTTATTTTATTGCCCCATTATTTGGTGATTAACCTAGAATGCTGCTAGGGCGACAGCAAAAGTTGCTCACCCCGGCGGCAACTACCCTTGGCGCGGCCCTGGCCGGTGGTATGATATACATACTATCACTGTTATTTGTTAACCTGTATATTATTTAATTATTAAATGTCTAAAATGAATTGTATTTATTTCAAAAACACGGCGCCCTTAAAAGTTTTTACAAAGAAAAACTGGAACGATTTCCTTCACTTACCCTCAAATATACAATCCGATTTAAGTTACCGATATACGCGATTACAAAAACAACATCACACACAACAAATATTATTTAAAAATTACGTTTTACAATATAATTAATCATGTAATAATTTCTGAAATAGTTAACTTTAGCTAATAAAAACCTACGCGTCGAGTTCTGTCATTTACAATTATTATTAAACTGATTGTGACGTCACTAGACAACAAAGCATCAAATGTTGGGCCTTGGCCATCTAGATGGTAATGGGAATGGGAATATACACATAAATCACGCATACACGTACTTGATGAATATACTGTATTGGCAGCATGTTAAGGAGGAAGAGAACAGGGAAATATTAAATTTATGACTGCACGTTTATTGTCTTTGCTATAACAACGCGAATAAAATATCGCAGATAATAGGTGGTCTGGAGAATGGTTCTGCGTGATTTATTTATACGACGCCAGGAATTATATTCGTTTTGAAAAAAAAAACGTCAAATTAGCGACGTCTCGTAAAGTGGCAATAACATCGCTAACAGGAACAGCATCGCGTATTATCTAATAAAAACAATTGTCGGGTCTCGCGTTTGCCACAGCAATATAAAACTAGCATCGTGCAAGTAACAATTTTGCGGAAAATAATACCAAGCGACGCATCTCGAGAGATACATTCGCTTTGTTCGTAGTATTTGAACAAAACAATGCGATTTCAATTTGACCATTACAAACGCAAAACGCATGCATCAGACGATTGGACGGTTACAATTTGATTCTATACCTAACCGCCGAAAATCTAGAAAGTGACTCATAAACCCGCTCACAATATACAGGGTGTTTCAGGAGATGTACATACGTCAGTATGTTATTACACGTTCAATTTTAAGCAAAAAATTTTCTATGATCTTAGGTCTGGAAACGCTTCGTTTAGGATATACAGGATGTCAAATTTAAAAAAAATTAATTAGATTTTCTTTAATAACTCTCGACTACTTTGAGTTAAATTCATGAAATTTTGAATGCGGAGGTTTCTTGGGATGGGAAATTCAAATTTTATAGATGATTGGCTGTATGTCCAAGAGGGCACCACTAGCGACCATTAGGATCCTATTAAATCACTTCAACTTCTTCGTGCCACGGTGTATGTCATTTTAAAATAGCAAAACATTTTCCCCTACCTTTTCTACTTAAAAAATGTACACCTTATTGAAATCTCTAGGAGCAGTCGTTTCCGTTCATATAAGGATGGTGATGCATACAAATTATGTATTAGCTAAGAATGTAAGGGAGATGCAACAGACAGCAGAAACTATAGGGGATATCATTGCTAGATATAGGGTATAAAATCATGGCAACGTTAATAAAACAGAGAATAGAACCTATAGCAGAACTACAGATAGGGGACTATCAAGTAGGTTTTAGAAAGGGGAGTTCAACAACGAACCAAATCTTCATGGTGAAGGAACTACATGCTATGAATATGGGATTAAAACAATGGTCTTATTCCTGGACTTCAGGAAGGCATATGATTCCGTCAAAAGGAATAAACTATGTAAAATATTGAAACAATTTGGGATACCAACCAAACTGATTAGGCTATTGAAAATGATCTTAGAAAATACTAAAAGCAAAGTACGAATAAAAGGTGAATGTTCGGAAGGTTTCACTATTGATACAGAACTCAGACAAGGAGACCCACTCTCAATGCTTCTTTTAAATTTAGTACTAAAAAAGGTTATAAGTTATAGTCAGTTGAACAGAGAAGTTATGCAGATGACTTGACCATAATTTCTAGAGATAGTAGGTAATTAGAAGAAGTAACGAAAAAACTTGTTGAGGAAGCACGTACCGCGGTATTGCAGATAAATCAAGAGAAAAGTAAGCTTTTGAGAATAGGAGAACAAAAAAAAAGATACCAATTTGTTTGAAGAAGTTCAAGAATATGTGTATTTGGGGGCACTGATCACAGCTAACTATGAGGGGCAAGAAATTAATAGGAGAATAATAAAAGCAAACAGAAGTTCGGCAGCAGTCAACCACTTGATGAAATCAAAAAATTTGTCCAGAGAAGTAAAATTTAGAATGTATAAAACAATTTTGAGATCGACAGCGCTGCATGGCAGTGAAACCTGGATCCTCAATAAGAAGTCAAGAAAAACCTATTAAGGTGGGAAAGGAAGATCTTAAGAATTCTAGGGGGAAAGAAGACCGAGGAAGTCTATGTAAGGAGTGATACTGAGGAAATATGTATATGCAATGCACCAGGCACCAAAAATAGACAAAATTGTAAAAGCCAAAAGAGTGCATCAAAAAATAGACAAAGTTATAAAAGCCAGAAGAGTGCAGTGCTTGGGGCATCTATAACGTATGGAAGACAGTTAAAACAATTGTAGGGAGTAAACCCAACTACAAGAAAAAAAGTGGGAGACCGAGGAAACTATGGATAGAGGCAGTGGCAATAGATCTAAGGGAGAAAAAATGTAACGGATTGGAAAAGAAAGGCGAAGAACAGGATGGAGTGGAAGAGAATAGCACACTTCTGGGGCTAAAAGGCCTGTAAACAGCTTTATATTATATAACATTTTCTATCATTTTCATCATGAAAGTGTCAAAAGCTCAAAACAAACTTATTCACACCACATAAGTAGCAATAATATTTGTACTGTTTTACTGTTTTGCGAAATTTGTCAAAATTTGAGATTTTCCCGTCATGAACAATTAAAATAAAAGTTGCAAAAATCTGAGAATTTTGTGACCAAGGAGACAAGGTTTATTTATTTATTTAAAATATCCAACGGGATAAAACCCATTAACAGGAAGTTTCACAAGAATACAATAAAAATAATAGTAAGAGATAATAAACCTGAATTAATTAAGATAAACTTAACAAACTAAAATACTCCCAAGAATTTACAAATGAATTTGTAAAATTTTGTGTAAAAATAAAAGCTAATAATGAATGCAACATAGTTTAAATCGTGTATATAGGGCACATTACAAACATCTACTATGTATAATAAAACAAACTACGAAATGTACACATTAAAGCAAATAACAAACATAAATTCAGAAGCTAATAGTACGGGATCCGGTTGCAAAATTAGTACATTCATAATGTAGTTAACCGAGATTTAATTTTTATGTAATTTTATAAATGGAGGAACCCATTTCTCATGAGGTGCCAATTAAAAAGTGCCCGCGATTATTATTAATTAAAATGTTATTAATTGGCTTTTCCTGAAACATATCGTTCATGTCCTATGGAAATAAAGCATATTCTACTTCACGGCAATGTATTTAAGGACTTTGAAAAGGCACAGTTGCTATTGATCACTTAGCCGTAATCTCTCCGCAGCCAGGTGTAAACAGGTATAATTTTGTTAAATTTTTACGTTCATGGCGTATATTCATTTCAATTATCCACATTAAAGCTATTTTTTTTTCTGTACGTGATGTAACAAGTCTGCCTATGAAAAACAAGCCGCAAATAGGAGTTGCCTGCCGTTAAAGATGCTAGGTAATTAAAATAAAGTGACAGAGAGTGAGCGTGCAACGTTACTTGTTAGACGAGGATGCTAAAGGCCAACTGTACGGGTTTTTTAAGCTACTGCGCATGCCTCAATAGATAGGGTTCTCAACCAACGATCTAAGTAGTATTAAGAGCTACTCAATTTAAATATTCCAAAAAATATTAAATAGATAAAATAATATCAAAAGTTATTATGAAAAATAATATTTTGGTTACTTACGTCAAAGAAAATTTATTATGTAGGCCGTGTTTAAGCAAATGTTTGATTTTATTGATGTTTTCAGTGTATACTTTTGTCAAGAATTTAGACGTCTTACACATTTGTTTTTACTGTCAACGTAATTTTCGATATTTGGTCGCATTAAAAACAATCATTTTTTGCAATTTAGTGCAATATATAATACAAAGTTTTAGTGTAGTATGTATATAGTTTTATTACTATCAGCTGCAGTTTCTTAAATATTTTGATGAAAATATAATGAATTATTCATTTATTCGTATGGTTTAAGTCGGCTGAATTCTTGTCGCAAGTATAGACATGAGTTACAAATTAATTACAGTAAATTGATAATAGTAAATATGAGTTACAAAATAATCAACTATTCATACAAAAAACATTAGTGTTAGACAAAAAAATTAATTAAAAAATTATAAAAGCTTATATTACGCTTTTCTATTCAGTCAGAGTTTGCATTAACTGAAATAGTAGTATGTCAATATTAATAAAACAACAACAATAAACACTGATGTGTATAGAGCAATCCACGTGCTGTCACTTTGCTGTCAAATCACTTTAAAAATGGCGGCTGCAGGACAAACAACTTGAAACTTGACATATGATAATAAGTAGAATGTTGTGCTTTTGTGTAGAATTGTCAGTTGGTGTGTGCTCTTTGTATTTTATGCCTATTTCGTAATACCATGGATAATTTAGTTAGTGTGGTTAGAATAACAATAAATGCTTCAGCGCAGTAGCTTAAAAAATGCGCATAGTTGGCCTTTAGCATCCTCGTCTAACAAGCAACGTTGCGCGCTCACTCTCTGTCACTTTATTTTAATTACCTAGCATCTTTAACGGCAGGCAACTCCTATTTGCGGCTTGTTTTTTATAGGCAGACATGTTACATCACGTACAGAAAAAAATTAGCTTTAATGTGGCACAATTGAAATGAATATACGCCATGAGCGTAAAAATTTAACAAAATTATACCTGTTTACACCTGGCTGCGGAGAGATTACGGCTAAGTGATCAATAGCAACTGTGCCTTTTCAAAGTCCTTAAATACATTGCCGTGAAGTAGAATATGCTTTATTTCCATAGGACGTGAACGATATGTTTCACGAAAAGCCAATTAATAATATTTTAATTAATAATAATCGCGGGCACTTTTTAATTGGCACCTCATGAGAAATGAGTTCCTCCATTTATAAAATTACATAAAAATTAAATCTCGGTTAACTACTTTATGAATGTACTAATTTTGCAGCCGGATCTTAGACTATAAGAACTTTTTCTGTCTCTTTTAAGTGTTAAAGTGTGATATCTGCGGACTGCGCATCAGGTAGGTGTAAATAGGTGGTAGTGGGTCATGGCCGTTCAAAAGAACGACGACATTCTAACATTTAAAGTAAACTGTGCTAGGTTTGATGATAATCATGTCCCTTGCAATCCTCACCTCTCATACTCATCTTTGTGCTGTGAATTAGTCACTTTCTATTATTTTCGATTTTGGTTAATTGATAATACAAGATAAAAACTTTAAAATTGGAAATAACATCATTTTTATTATTTAATGCTTCGAAATTAGCAAAAACTGTTATATCACTGTTTCTACTAAAAATAAGGTATGGCGCGCATTGTTAGTTTTTCGGCGGTTGGATATAGTTGAGATTTCTCCGAGAATTGAGCAATTTGATCCAAAAAGTGATTCATTTGGATGTCATTCGTAACCCCGTAGTTTGTGAACGTACAGGATGATTTAAAGAACCCTGTAACCCGCATCTTTAAAAAATTATTTACAACCGTATTATTTATTTCGATATGGACGCAGAACATTTAAAAAGAAAAGGTACTAAAACTACTTAAGCGTCAAAATAAACTGACCTTGCGGAATACAGACCACTCATATATGTTATAATATACTAACCTCTTTCTAACAGAAGACATGAAAAGGGTAAAATAATAATATATCAGTATATGAGCATGATATGAGATTGTGACGAAGCGAAGAAATTTAAAGGCTTACCTTTTTCCTGTTCTCGTCGAATAGTGATATGAGGTTCTGTCTAGCCGTAGGAACTGGATTCGATGACATCAGGCTTCTCATGTAGTAATAGACTGCGTCTAATTTCCTTCTCTGAAACAAATAATTAAATTATGTAACGCAAACAATTTTCAATATTTTCATTAAGAAAATTGAAATTTGTGTTCAAAATTGAAATTTCACCGACACAAAAATTTGAAATTGTAATTCAGAATGTTATTTCAAAAAATAAGTTAATAAATAAGTTAAAACTTAAAAATTCGTATTTAAACTGGAACTAGACATTTCCCTGAATTTGAAATTTGAGTTCAAAATTGAAATTTCACCAACACAAAATTTGAACTTGTAATTCAGTTATTTAAAAAAATAAGTTAAGGCTGGTTTAGCACTTTGGAGAAACTCCAGTTTCCAAGGCGTGTCACAGTTTTGTACATAGCAAGTAATACCCGACTTCCGTCCACTACGATGAAACAGTTTGTATGCGCTGCAGACAAAGACAGCGAAAATCAGTAAAGCTCGCATAAAACCAGACGCATTTTGTAACCGCCCAGATACGAGAGCCACGTGTATATTTTACGTTTGTTCATTTCAGAATGAGCGTGACCCGTCTTCGCAGCTGTTCACAAATAATATTGAAGCGATTTCAAATATTAATTTACAAGAAACAGTGTACGGACAAAACATATAGGGCGATTTAATATCTGTAGTAGTGTATCCATAAATAATTTGAAATGATTTCAAATATAAATTTACAAGAAACAGTATATCGACAAAATATACAGGGCGACTAATAGTTGCAGTAATGTATCTTCACAGCTGAAACAGTATATTGAAAAATTTACAGGGCGATTATATTTGTTGGTAGGTACTACTTTATGTTTCTAAAATTATAAATATAATAGATCTGTAAATATCTATACTTTGTATCTATGTACTTCAAATATTTGCATATTTACCGCAAATAAACAGTAAACTGAAATAATCAATATGACACATTTAATATATTTTTTGTTTTAGTTGTAAAGTGTGTATAATGTAGTTCTTTGTGTGGATACATTTTTTATTATTATTATGTGATAAACCGGGTGTTCACGGAAGGAAAAGCTTCGTCTCTTTAAATGTATAACTCATGTAGCATTCAATCTCTAACATTTCTATTTAGTTAGGGTGTCTCACTTTTAATTAGCAGAACTTTCTCTTTAAAAATAAATGAATGCGGTTTATTTATTTCCGAAGAACACCCTTATCTAGGAGCTAGCCCAGATGGTATCATAGACAAAAATACTATTGCAGAAATTAAATGTCCTTACTCGGCTGCAAAACTTACACCCGAGGAAGCTATTTCTAGTAATAAAATAAAATTTTTACAAAATGAAAACGGGCAATGGAAATTGAAAAAAGGGCATAGTTATTATTATCAGATACGATACGAATCAGATGTCAATAACTCGGGCTAAATACTGTAATTTTATAGTTTGGACTACTCTAGGAATGGTTGTAGATAAGGTAATTTAAGAACAATATAGTAAATATTTATGCCCATTAATTATTTTGTATCTATCTATTTATAGGTTGAAAGAGAATAAAGAGATGATCAGTTTTGGGAATGCATGGTGGCAAAATTAAAGTATTTCCACTATGATCATATGTTACCTGAAATAGTAAAGATATCATAACTAAATAAAATTATTTATACATATAAGTATGTAGTTTAACGTGTCTGTAATATATGAAAGTCCAAATAATAATAAAAGAGTGAATGAAATCCGCCCGTTTGGCGTAGTGTGTAGCAAGAACGGGAAGGTTGTACAGAGGCTTCCGTGGGCTTAAATTGATCGTCATGAAAAATCTAGGTGAGCATAATTCGATTTTTCCAATATTTGCCCGACTTACCCCTACTTAGGGGTGGAAACCACCCCTAAAACAAGAAACGTGAAAAATGGTCGATCAATTCTTGGTAAAAATTGGCGGGATCTTGAATGGCAAGGAGGAGATCAGGGATGTTCTTCCAAAAAAGCTCAAGGTGAAAAACACCCCCCGTGTGGGGGTAAAACCACACCTATTTCCAAAAACCAGCGGCAAATGATGTTCCTTTCATGAATTGCCTTTTTTGCGCCGCTATTCCTCATAACTCCAATTGATATGGAATCTAGACCCCCATAATTCGTTCTTCGGCCAAATTCTGATCAGTTACCCCTAATTAAGGTTTTTCATGACAATCAATTTAAGCCCACGGAAATCTCTGGGACGACCTTCCCGTTCTTGCTACACACGAAAAATGGGGTTTTGCTGTTACACTTTGACGTTTGGATATTTTTCCGTGTTATTGTTGTTCCAGAAGTTAAAAGTTAGATCTATTCAATTTAAAATTAATGTCTAATTTAAAATCGCATATGTGTTGATATTTACTGAAAAAATATTTGAAATGTAATACTTAAGATTTGATTAAAACGTCTTCTTTTCCTGCAAAACAATCCTTCTGTTTAAAAATGGGCCAAATATTTTTAACAAAAATCACTGAAAATAGTGGTTCGATTAAACATTTATGAAGGGCTGCACAAAGACTATACTTAACACACTATACAAATAACTATACACACTGTATAACTAAAATAAATAATCTGCATAACTAGTGATTATTTTTTTCAGTAAATTAATTATTTCAGAGACTTATGTTTTATAAATGTAAGTAATTATTATAAATTATGTGTCCTATACCTACCCACAAAATTAATTACCTTCAAATTCACAAATTAAATAAAGTACAATTAAAATAAATAAATTTTGAGGTTGTTTAGAGATTGGTCAGGTTTCTTTAAACATCCTATATTTTTTCATTGATTAGTGTTCTAATAGAGTCTTGTTAAAACATTTTTTCTAATTCCATAAATTTCTGGTTATTAAATATTGGTTAGGCTCTTTTAAACACCTTATATTTTTGTCCGTTAATTAGTTTTCTAATAGACTCTGTTAAATATTTTATCAAACATTTTTTATATTTCCATAAATTTGTATAGTTTTCAGAGATTGGTTAGGCTTTTTTAAACACCCTGTATTTTTTCATTAATTAGTGTTCTAACAGACCCTTGTTAAATATTTTATTCAAAATTTTTTATAGCTCTATACATTTTTAGGGTTTTTAGAGATTGGTTAGATTTTTAAAAACATTGTATTTTTTCGTTAATTGCTTCTTGACCCTTGTTAAATGTTTCGTCAAAAATGTTTTGTAGTTCCATAAATTTTAGTGTTTTTAGAGATTGGTTAGGCTTTTTTAACACCCTGTATTTTTCGTTAATTAGTGTTCTAATAGACCCTTGTTAAATGTTTCATCAAAAATGTTTTGTAGTTCCATATATTTCTAGGGTTTTTAGAGATTGGTTAGGCTCCTTCAAACACCCTGTATTTGTTTCGTTAATTAGTATTCTAATAAATTCTTGTTAATTGTTTCATCAAAAATTTTGTGTATATTCATAAATATTTAAGGTGTTTAGAAATTGTTAAGCTTTTTTACACACCCTGTATATTTTTCTTTAATTAGTGTTCTGATAGACCCTTGTTAAGTGTTTCATGAAAAATGTTAGTACATATTTCCATAAATTTTTAGGGTTTTAGACATTGTTAAGCTTTTAGACACCCTGTATATTTTTCTTTAATTAGTATTTTAATAGACCCTCGTCAAAAGTTAGATATAATTTTTTTAAATTCATTAATTTTCAGGGTTTTAAAGATTTAAACACCCTGTATTTTTCATTAATTAATGTTTTAATAGACCCTTGTTAAATCTCTGAACAACATTTTTATTATTCCATTAATTTTTATGATTTTTAGATATTGTTGGGTTTTTAAATACCCTGTATTTTTTTCGTTAATTAGTGATCTAATAGACCCTTGTTATCATCATTTTTTTTAATCCATTAATTTTCAATGTTTTTAGAGATTGTTTAGTTTTTTTAAACACCCTGTATTTTGTTCGTTAATTAGTGTTGTAATGGACCCTTGTTAAAAGTTTAATCACGAACTTTTTTTAAGTTTTATTATTTTGAGGGTTTCAAGAGATTGGTCCAGTTTTTTTAAATACCCTGTATTTTTTCGTTAATTAGTGACCTAATAGACTCTTCTTAAAAGTTTCATATAATTTTGTTTTAATCCATTAATTTTTAGGGGTTTTAGAGATTGTTAAGTTGTTTTCAACACTGTATATTTTTTTCATTAATTAGTGTTAAATAGACCTTTGTTAAAAGTTTAATCAAAAACCCTATTGAAATTTTATTATTTTGAGGGTTTTAAGAGATTGGTTAATTTTTTTAAAATACCCTGTATTTTTTCGTTAATTAGTAAGGTAATAAATAGTCCCTTTTTAAAAGTTTCATCTAAAATTTTTTTTAAATCCATTAATTTTCAGGGTTTTTAGAAATTGTAGTTTTTTTTAAACACCCTGTATTTTTGTATTAATTAATATTCTAATAGACCCTTAATCAATCTCTGATCAAAATTTTTTTTTATTCCCTTCATTTTTAGGGTTTTTTAGAAATTGGTTGGGGTCATTTAAACACCCTGTATTTTTTTCGTTAATTATTATTCTAAAGAACCCTTGTTAGACGTTTTACCAAAAACAATTTTTTAGCTCTCTTGATTTTAAGTTTTTTTTAATGGTGAAAATTTTTTCAACACTTGTATACAGAACGGTCTTTCGCACGTTTAATAACCGTTCCGAAGTTAAATCTTCAAAAATAAAATTTCCTCGAAATTGGAAATTTTATTTTCTCCTTATCAATTTTATATTAACACCCTGTCTATCACTCTGTTAAATTATAGGAGTAACATCTTCGAATTTTATGAATGAATTGTGACGTGTAAAGGCGGAGCTTTATTTCAAGTTCCACCCAAACGTCTCACGTACCAAGTTAAAATTTCAGTAAATTTAAGAAATTATTGGAAAATTTGAACCCATTTTTCTCAGTCATTTTGTATATATTGGTATGGGACAAACGTGAAAAATCGTTAAAAAATATATCTATAACTTGCTCGTGGCCGAATTTCCGCTTATAAGGAACCAAAAATCGAAAATTATTTTTGCTGTATTTCTGAATTTATTGTCAAAATTTTAACGCGAGGAAGTAATAGATAATTATTAAATAGAACTACAGTTAAAAATGAAATTATTCTGTCGGAAAATAAATGAGAAAAATGGGTTACGGCTTATTCAGGCACTGCGAACCAGCCTTAATAAATAAGTTAAAACTTAAAAATTCATATTTAAACTGGAATTGTCTAGTTTGAATTTGAAATTTGTGTTCAAAATTGAAATTTCACCAACACAAAATTTGAAATTGTAATTCAGTTATTTAAAAAATTAAAATGTATTTGTTTAAACTCAACTTTTAAGTACAAACTCAAAATTCAGAATACAAACTAAATATTTCGAGTTCAAACGGAAATGTGGTATTTGAAGTAAAAATTTTGAATTTGATTTCAAAATTTTGTATTCAAAATTGAAATCTTGTGTCAAATTGTTCAAATAGAAAATGTTATGTTTCAGATATTATAATTCCCTTATTTAAATTGAACTTTGAAGTCCAAGTTGAGAATTTTTGTTTCATAACTTAAAATTCATTTGTTTAAACTAAAACATTTGTGCCAACCGGAAATTCCAAGTTCAACTCAAAATTTGGAGTGCAAATTTAAAATATTGTAAGATATAAAATCAAAATTTGACGTGTGCATTTGAAATATTGTATATGAACTCGAAAAAACGAGTTCAGGTTTGAAACCCTATTCAAAATTGAAATTTTGTTTATCAAACTTGAAATTTGACATTGAAATTGAGAATTTTTGTTTCAAAACTTGAAATTCATATTTTTAAACTACAAATTCATGTGCAAATTCGAAATTGCAAGTTGAAACCTAAAATTTGAAGTTAAATTTCAAAATTTCGTATAGAATTCAAAATTTTAAGTATGGATTGGAAATTTTGTGTTCAAACTTGAAGTTTTCTGTTTCAGACTCAAAATTTTAAGTTGAAATTGATTGAAAACTTGAAATTCATTTTTTTAAACTACAAATTCAAGTGCAAACCTACAATTAGAATTTCAAACACGAGTGTAAATTCGAAATATTGTATATATTATGTCACACTCACAATTTGAAGGAAAAATTAAAAATTTTACTTCACTTCACAATTTTTGTTCACTCAGAATTCCAACTTATAATAATAGTAATAATAATCGTCTTTATTCATTCCATACAAACCAATTAAATACAACGTATGATACACACTATAAATAATAGGAATGAAAGGTGAAGTTCAGCTAATAGCTGTTTTTCAACTTGCCCTTAACATACTACTGTAAATTATTTTATGTCTCTAGGTTTCCAAATACAATTGTACAAGTGTTATTCATCATACACTGTCCCTCCAAGCAAAGGTGATAAAAAATACTTAAAAATGTAAGTCTCCCACAAGTGGTTTTAACCTTTTCTTAAAATTAACCAATGTCACATTTTTGATATCGTTAGATAGGTGATTATATAACTTTGGAGCTAAATATGAGAAACTACGAGTAACTTCATATTTGAATTCAAAATTTTGAGTTTGGCTTCGAAATTTTGTGTTCACAAATGAAATTTATGTTCAAAATAGAAATTTTGTTTTTCACACCCACAAATAAAAGTTAATTTGGTCAAATTCAAAATTTTGAGGTTAGCTTCGAAATTTCGTGTTCACAATTGAAATTTCGTGTTTAGAACCTGAAATTTGAATTTTAAATGGAAAATTTTGGTTTGAAAAGTTAAAATTCTTGAGTTGAAACTTAAAACACAAAATTCTGACTTCAAATTTGAATCGTATATGAATTTGAGATTGACTTCGAAATATCGTGTTCAAAATTGAAATTCTGTGTTTGAAACTCAAAATTTCAGGTTGAAATTGAGAATTTTGGTTTCAAAACTTAATATTAATTTTTTTAAACTACAAATTCAAATGTAACATTCAAATTCCAAGTTGAGATTTAAAGTTTGTACTTTAGTTTCAAAATATTGTACTTGAATTCAAAATTTGGGGTGTAGGTTAGTATGGCTTGGAAATTTTGGCTAAATTAAAGTTTTGTATTTCAAATTTGCAAAATGATGTTTAAACTAAAAAATTTAAGATCAAGCTTGAAATTCGAGTTCAAACTTGGAAATCCGAGTAAAACTCAAAGCTTTTCAAATATATACAAAAATGAACCCATGTTTATATATAAATTGATTTTTGTCCTTTTTAGATAAATTTATGGCAAATTAAACGTATACGAAAAATACTTACTGCGTAAACAGCTAATATCGCAAGCTGATTGTAAGGCTTCCCGTTCTTAGGATTGATCTCGTGCGACTTAATGTACCACCTGAAACAAACGCAAGCACTCAACATCGTGAACGTCTCAACAAACCACGTACCACTTACTGCCTACACTTCCCGTAGTTGGACGTCTCGTTGACCTGCTCCCGGTACCTCCCCAGATCCCCCAGGAATAAGAAGATCTTCTGGGCCGAGACCAACGCTAAGCTGATCAAGCCCAAGCCCTTGTGGGACACAACGCTGTTCGGCCCCAGATAGTCGCCCAGTTTGAAATTGTAGGTGTCCTCCAGCAGCACCAGCAGCCCCTCGAAGTACTTTGTGCCCTCGTCTATGAGGTAGAGCAGGAATGCCTTATAGTTCTCCTTGTTGGTAACGTCGCCATTGATGGCGCTCCTCGTCACCTCGATGATGTTGTGGTAGAGGATCTTCCAGAAGTGCTGCTCCACGTTCTCCATCTGGCAGAATTTGATGGCCTTCCCCAGCAGGTATTGCAGCGCCTCTTTGAGAAACTGCCGTAAGTTATCGACAACGTCCCATTTGACGAGCAGCAAGCCGCTGTTGATGATGTACTGCAGTTCCGTGTCGGCTTTCTTGATGTCCCGTAGCATTTCAGGGAAGTAACTAGTCGTGAAGCTTTCCGTGCCTTCGTCGTACCAACCCGGTCGGATGTTGCTGTACTGATCCGTCGTTTGTATTTCCGGAGGCGCCGCTTCCATGTTATCTGAGAATCCTGGCACGGCCACCCTTGAACTCGTTGGCTTGACGATTATGGGCTTGCCGGGGTTGTTCGGGTCGAACAGGCTCTTCTGCTGGTAGGGCGATTTCCTCGTGTCCAGATATCTAGGATGGTCCGAGTTGCTCAACGACGGCGGATGTGTGGTTTCTTTCTGACAGGGAAGGACGAGGATGCCGGGTTTCTTCGTTCCCGACTCCCCGTCTTCCAGGATGCAGTCGCTCTTCTCTGAATTCTGTCTGCTCCTGATCATTTCCTCACGCCAGTTCTCCGGGCCGTTTGAACTACCCCGTGTCCTGTCCCAGCTGCCTTCTCTGCTGGGGTTCCTCGAGCTGCCGTGGAAGCGTTCGTAGCTCCTCTCCCTCCTGTCCCTCGAAGATCTCCTCCTGGAATAGTTGTCCTGGGGGACTTTGAAGCTGTCCTTGCTGTCGACGCTTGCGGTGGAGTTCTGTCGGCCGCGGTTTCTATTGTGGGAGCTGCTGCGTTCACCACTCCTAAATAATACAAATATATTCACTGTAAATAACGCATTTAATACACGGAAATATCATTTACCTGTGTTTACTTCTTCTGCTTTTCCTATTAAAAGAAAACAAATATTAGTAATGACCAGAAATTCGTTTATTTTAATGAAACTTACTTTTTCAATTTCTTGGAAGAAGGCGGTGTAGAATTCATGGGCAATTGAACGGATTTAGTGTTAACTTCATGCAAACTAGTAATGGAGGAACTTCTGGTCAAAGCGTCACTCAACGCTTCAGCTTCTAATTTATCATTCAACTCAACTTCTTCACTCCAATCCTTCAAATTATTATTAATTAATAATTTTGTCTCAAATACAATTTAATATTATTGTTAATTAATTGATCAATTTTAAAAAGTATATTATTACCATTTTAATATACAGGATGTTATCTTTCTAAATGAATTGTTTAAAATTGGTTCTAACCAGTGATGAAAACGATCTTGCTAGCAAGTATCTAATTCAAACGATTGATATTGAGAATAAAGCTTCTGTTGTTTCCAATCTAGTGTCAGTGAAATCACAAAAGAAATACAAACAAGCATTTGGTATGGTGTAGAGAAAAAAATGATATTTAACATAACTAACGATAAAGGAGTATTAGTAAGCAAAACATCTTCATCTCTTTGGTGCTATTACTCAATAATAAGAACAGAAATTTGACTAAAGAAGATCAATATCAAATTAAATTTGATTGCATTCCTGTAAATCTAAAAAATCTCTAAAAAGAAAATATTCAGATATTTCATGAGTACAGGCAATGATGAATTTCTGCTCATGAAGGTCACTACAAGTATTACAAATGTTTTTTAGTAAAAAAGTTTTATAACCAATATTTATTTTAGGTAATTTTGATTATTGGTTTGTAGAACATGTGAAAGATGAAGGACTATGCTTCCAAGACATGATACCCAATACCAAAACAGGAGTGTTTAGAGTTTTTTGTAACATCTGGAAATACTGATGGTTTGAATTTAATAGAACTGGTAAAAAAAATTAAATTGAAACTGAAAACTGGTAAATGCACTAAAGTACCATAGGTATAAATTCTATTGACAATGTGCCAAAGCTTATTTGCACGATTTCTTAAACTGCCTAATCTAAATGCGTATACTGGACACTGTTTCCGGCGATTTTTAAAAGACAAGGTGGTTGGAAGTCTAATTCAGTCACTAAAGGCTACATCAAAACTTCTAATGAGAGCAAGAATCAAACGACTATGATTATTCTAGATGGAAGGACGGAAGTTATTTCATCGGCATTTAAAAATTATATTCACACTCAAAGCATTTTTACTTATTCAAGCAAATCGTTAGGTATGTCACCATCTGGTGTTAGTTTATTTTATTCATTCAGCGAATGACTTATTTGAGTCTAATTTAATTTACAATGTCACTTTTAAGCACAGCACATGTGAGATAATGTATGTCATTATGACATTCTAAACAATGTTAAATCATAGTCAGTTATAGATAAAGGTAATTACCAGCCCTAAAAACTAGTATCAATTTACAAATTTTTGTATTTGATGGCAGAAAATTTGCTAAAAAGGGAAACAAAAATAAGAAATAAAAAACATGAAAAGTAATTCAAACTGATAAATAATTATTCTCCGAAGTTATTTAATTCTAGTTCTTTGTTAGTTCAATACGGTATTTTGCCACACTTCTGAAAAAATAAAGATTAATTGCATACTCTGGCAAAATATCCAATAAAACTAAAAAAAAAAATAATAATAATAATAATGGCAACATTTTCTGATTTTGCTCATGTCGAAAATGTAGCCAAGAAGATATTAAAATCGGGTTAAATTACAATGGAAAAGAAATTATTTCAATTTTGATACCCTGCACTATTTACTTATCAACATTTTATGAATATATGATTAGGTATATTTTAGCTGACACTATTAGTTATGAATCACCCTGTATAAATTTTAATTTACTGCAAACTTGTACACTAGCGATCAATTAATTATGTACATCTATTGCAAATATAAAAAAAAATCAGAAACTTACCAGCACTGTACCGACTATCTGAAGACTGATAGCCACCGGAGCTTCTTCCGGTGTATCCGGGGACACTGGTGACAACTGGGCCTCCAGGCTCGGACGTAATCTATTCTTATCCGTTGTTCCGTTTTTATCGTTACTCTCCTCATCGGGGAACCAACTCTCTCCTGGACTAGTCGCCACGGTAACATTCGACGGAGTACTGTTATAGTCTCTACTTCTGCTCCTTCTCTCCCTATCTCTCCTATTGTCCCTTCTCCTGTCTTTATGCGAACCGCCACCGTCTCTCCTATCTCTGTTAGGGGTATCTCTGTTTTTTCTGGGATCTCTACTTGGTGTCTCTCTGTTAGGAGTCTCCTTGTCCCGTTTGTAATCCTGCATTCTCCCTCTGCCTTTGCCGTAGTCGTCGGCTCTTCTATTGTCGCCTCGGTAACTTCCCCCGTCTCTGTTAAAGTCCACGTGTCTTCGATTGTCGTAGTCCCTACCCTTCGGGCCGGGTCTCGACTCGTTCTGACGTTTGATGTTCAGCTGATCTGATAAATTCTTCGATCTATCTTCTTGTACATTCTTGTTGTACCTGTCCTGATAACTTCTGGTATCCTGGTAATCGTTTGACATGCTGACGGGAGTGTGTGGTCTGCTGTCGGGTTTTCTATTGCCGGGTAAAGGTGGCGTGGGAGGGCGAGAATTGCAGGGACTCCTGATTCTATCGGGGGTCATGGATTTGTAGATTTGCCCCGGAGGATTGTCATATTCCTGGTGCAAACGGCCTCGGCCTCTCGGTCTGTTTGGAAGTGTGTAATATCCGGGATTGTTTGCCATCTGACTATGCACGTTCTGGTTAGACGGGAGGGTGTTGTAATTAGCACCCATTTGGTGGAAACTGGGATTGCTTGCCTGGTTGCTGTGGCCTTGGAAGGTTAAGCTGCTGCCGTCCCAGTTCTCTTCGGGAGTGGTAGTGGTTTCCCCTAGGAATTTTTTACGGAATCTCGGTGGTACGTTGTCCATGTTCATCTTGTGACGTTTGTCTGGTTCTAGGCCTGTCGTGCTATGTCGCCGTCCGCTAGGCGGTTTGGACTGTATTTTTTCACTGGTGTAATTGCGATTTGAGGCCCCCGGTTCGACGCTTCTGGTGTCGCGGTCTCTTGACCGGTACCAGTTCGGTCCTGACCCTGGGCCGTTGTTTATTGCTGTAAGATGTAACGACATTATTTTTTAATGCATATATTAGATACATTCTATACAGGATGTCCTAATTGTATTCATCAGCATTATGGTGTTTTATTTTAACAATATAGGTACTCTAGTTCCTTATTTTTGAAATAGAGAGCTATAAAATTTTATAAAAATTAGATCCCTACATCAACAGAGTACCGCAATTGATCGCGGAGTGAAAATGGCGTATTTTGATTAAAGAATTGCCTATATGCAACAAAATTTTTAATTTACTTAGTTCAAATGATATATTGTATATAATATATAGTTGCAGCAAGAACTTAGATGATTTACGTCTTTCAAGCAAATGAATAATTCATTTTATTTTCATCAAAATATTTAAGAAATTACAACTGAGAATACACTAAATGTTTCCATTATAAGTATATTGCACTAAATTATAAAAATGACTGTTTTTAATGCAACAGACTATCGAAAACTATGTTTACAATAAAAACAATTGCGTAACGTCACCCGTGATGTAAGTCGTCTAATTTCTCGCTGCAACTATAGTTCCCGATAGGGTGACAAAAGTTAATATTTTTTTAAAATTTTTTTGTAAATATTTTAATAGCACGATATGCACAAAATTTGGTACTAAGGGGTTTTTTGCTATGGAAAATTGAGACCTGATCACAGTTTCGATATACATTGCAGAGGGCGCCACGAGCAGCACTGTGCCTACTTGTAAAGTTTCATAATTTTTTTGAGTCTCGGTATATTAAATTTCTAATTAAAAATTCTTGTTCCTGGGCATCTTTCGTCCAAAAATGTTATTCTCAGTAGATATTGCTTGAGCAATTATTTCTGAGATCAAAATTCAATATTTTAATTCATACTGAAACTCATCATAGCAACAAGTTTAACAATAATTAGTACTGTCATTAACTGCAAAAGAGTATTGTCAAACCATTCAATCTGACAAACCATTTAATTCTTGAATTTTAAATCATGTTGGCCATAATGAAATATTTAGTCTGAGTAGGTACCTACCTAATTTTATGCAAATTATGCTATTAAAATAAATATTTACAGAAAAAGTTAAAAATAAAAAATAACTTTGATATTCTGTATTTCAATTTGGATTAAGGTAAATTAGGCTAGATCCTCATATTTTGGCCTAATAAATCTGTGCTAGTGTTTTGTATAGACCTTTTAGAGACAGTGTATTACACTTAAAAATTAAAAAAAAATAAAAAACTAACTAACACTGTATTTTAAATGCAAAGAACTATAGAATCTATTTCATATTAGTATTCTGTATAACATGTCAAAATTCTGTCCAATAAAATTTAGATGGTGAGTAAAAATATCATTTAGTAAACTAAATTCCAGACTAAATTAATATTTATAAAGAAAATAAAAATGATGATACTAAGAATTGGTTTGATATGGGATTCCCCCAACATCATATATCAAATCACAGATAATACCTAACTGCTGACAACAAAAATATTATCTATATTATACCCAACCCATATATAAAAAAAACCTGATAAGAATATGTAGCTGAAACACCAGTTAAAAAGAAAACAATATTTTAATGTGCTAAAATGCACTTTTAAGTTACATACATATGACTTCAATTACTTTTAAGAGAGACTAATGATATCCTGATCAATAAATATGAGAAACCCATTACAAATATAATTTATTAAAAGTAATATGTATAGAGAAAATAAATTTCATGATACTAAGAATTGGTTTGATAATTAAACAAAGACAGATGAAAAAAAAATATTGCTATGGGATTCCCTTGAAATCCCATGTAAACCAATATATCTGAAGATAAGACTAATTGCTGCCAACAAAAATTTTATCAGTATTATTAGGTACAAAAAAATTGATAGGAATAGGTTGTAGGCAACATAAATAACAAATCTAGTATATTTGTTATTTATAAATTAATCAAAAAATTTGAATATTTGCAATGTTTCAATTACTTTTGAGAAAAAAAATCTATTATAATCAAAAGATCAAAATGATCGTTCTTTTAGGTATTTATCGATAGGCATTCTAAAACACTAGGTATAACATTTAAAAAGACTATATAATGATACTGCCAAAAAATAAGTTATAAAACTAAGTTGTGCTGTCATACAAATTATTTTAAAAATTGCACACAGGAAAACACAAGCGAAAACATTAACAGAAATAAACAGGAAGAGGAGGTGGCTGACCTAACGATGATTCATGATCAGTTCATTTTTAATTTTATTGCCGATGGTCCAGGCAAAAGTAAAACTGATAACCAGTGTTAGAACCTTAAAAATTAGTAAAGAAGTTAAATCACATGAACTTATACAGTACAGACTTCTGTTAAAAAAAATATTGCACGCTTCAAAATTGATACATTACAAAAATGGCAGAACTAATCATGAATGGCTTTTTCCAACAGGTTCCGGAAACCCCTATTGTCTATTCTGTACGTAAAAATAACACTCAAATTTCTACTTTCTGTATTTAAATGTATGTTAATATCTACTGATAGCTCATTTCCGCAGAACAAATAACTTGAGAACAAGATAATAAATATGCTACGTACCTCTAGGCTCAGATCCTTGTCTCGGTCTGTAAACAGAAGGGGACGTTTCTCTCCATTCATTCTGAAAATCATCGTCTGCTCGCTTTCTTTCAAAATACCTCTTACCTCTGTTAGCAAACCTATCGCTTTCATAGTTTCTTTCATTTCCGTTTGTTGGTGGGTTATTGCGGGTAAAATCCTGAGGCGCACTCGATTCTCTAGCTTGCACTAGTGGTCTTGGGACATAATGCATTTGTTCGGGTTTCTTCTGTCTTTTCGATGCGTCAGGATTTATGGATATATCACCTACACGAGAGGTAGTATCTATATCAGCAACTTTATCTCTAGGGGAACTGCCTTCACTCTTATGTCTCATATCATCATTAACTAGTAAGTGTTTTGATTGATTTTGTCTTGAATTAATTACAATGTTAGTGTCTGACTCTGATTCTTCTATTCCTGTGTTTGATTTTCTTAAAGGTCCACTACCTGGTCTGTATATTTGTTGTAGTGGTTTATTTCCTCGTCTCATATTTTTCCTCTGCACTAATGAAAAACCTGAAAGAAACACAATTTTTCACATTTACGCTGAAATAAACGTAGAATAAAACGAATATCGTTGTTTATAAACGAGTTCCAATTAAATTTGAAAGATTATAGGTTATGTCAATTTTAATGACAAATAAGTGAAACGGTTATTAAAACGATATAATATAATGAAATGCGGATAATAACTTTTGACCTATCACAAAAATTTAAAATTAAACGTGCATTTTATTGTTACATAAAAGCATTCTAATTTTCAGGACACCTACCAGAATCTGGTTCTTTTTTCTGATCTTCAAAACTCGCCATGACAGTAGAAATATAAATTATTGTGATATTTCATCCCAAACTTCAACAATCTAAACAATTTGAGTTTGTCGCATTCGGTTATCTAAAGTAAACTTACCTTAAATTTGCTTATCTGGATAAAATTATTAGTTTTCAACTTGAAACGTTTATATTTTTAAATTCGTACTCGCGAGCGGGAAATTTGAAATTATGAGCAAAAAACCAAATCTTGATCCAATGGGTATTTATGAAAATTCGCCATTAGAGAGAAAAGCAGCTCCAGGACCTTTATCAAATGCGGCTAAAAGAGTTCCCAGTCAGCCGGAAACAACTGATGTTAAGGGTGCTGAATCAGAAAAACAGTTTGTCACTTCTGGAAAAAAGAATGCAAGAGACACAAACGTAACCTACGAAGGAAGAATAAATATCATAACACAATCGTAAATTGCAATTACTTATGCCTGTATATTTTTACAACATTGGGTTTTTTTTAGGGAAGGTCCAAAGGACGCTCTCTGTGTTAAATACAACGAAGACTTTGACTGTATTGCCGTCGGCTACAACGATGGAATAATCAGGGTCTATCAATCGTCAACGGGAAAAGAAACTCTTCAGTTATCTGACGATGAAGTTAAGAACAGACGGTCGCCAGTAACATCGATTAAACACAGACCGGTCTCCAAAATATATCCTATTATAAACTGTTTCACAGGAACATGTAAATATGTATGCTTTATTATATTCTAATCTATACTTACTTAACTTAAAATTTGAACTCACTGCTTTTTTCTTACATATTTTCTTTCAATTTAATTTTCAGCAAAAGTGTTTTCAACAACTATACAAACCACAACCAAGGAAAATTTAAATTTACAAAATGAATGAGGTCTACTCATAGGTGCAACTAGGACTAATTTCAAGAGTTAAAGTTCAAATGTGCCAATAAATATATGTCTTGATTTTTTTCTGTCTGGCATTTTTGGACTATAACTTCTCGGATCATTTTTTTATCTTTTAGTTTTACAATAAACTATCAGAAGATTTGATGATTGAAAATTATGTTATCTGGAGGTGCCAATTTTTAATTTTGAGAGTGTTTAGCACCCCAGTCCCTCCCAGTTACGTTCAGTTGCGCATTTTTTAAACCAGTGTTCGTGGTCATCTTTTTAAAATGGGAACCCCTCTTTTTGTATTTTTATCCAATTTGCCATGAATTTTTTTTATACCTATATATATCTAACCATTTTTAAAAAATTATTTAATAACAAGTATTCAAATCATCCAATTGATGATACCACTGTAAGCAAAATTGCCAGAAAATTTCGAGATTATAAACCACTTTTAAAACGAAAAGAGTAAAATTAAATCTTCAAAATGCCATCCATTGGTTTCTTGATAATATGCAAGCCTATGTATAAAATCATCTTGAACAATATTTAATATGTTTCCATCAATTTCCCTCATATCTTGCCTAATTCAGTTTTTCAAGTCTTCGATGTTTTGAGACCTGTTTGCATAAACTTTCGATTCCAAGTAACCTCATGGGTGTTAGATCAGGTGATCTTGGAGGGCACTCTATTAACATAACAAAATCATGACCATATATATATTTTTTACTTCACCCTGTATACATGAAAGCTGGTTTAAAAAATGTACAACTCACAAAAAAAAAATTACAGGTTCAAGCGATTTTTCATAAAACGAACACTGACTTAAATAAATTTATTCCATGCTATACGTTATAAATCTTTTGAATTCCAGATGCAAACGGTTGCGTAAAATGTTGGAATTACAATTTAAATCAGTGCTTGTACACCATAAAAGAAAAACGCCAAACCTTCGGAATTGCCTATCACCCTAAGATACCAAAATTTGTAACCTACGGAGACGACAGCAAGATTTGCCTCTATGACGAAGAAACCAAAACGATGGAGCGTGTCCTATCGCCTAGGTAATTATTTTAAACTGTGTACATGGTTATTTGTGGCAATATCTTTTTTAGTGATAATCCGACAGTACACGATGGTCACACGTCAAGAGTTTTCGCAGCTTGCTTTCATCCTAGGAACAACTACGAGCTGATAACGGGAGGTTGGGACGATCTGATTCATTACTGGGATTTGAGGCAGCCGCATGCCGTTCGGCACTTGTCGGGGATTCACATGTGTGGGGAAGGACTCGATATTAACATGAAAGGAACAGAGGTTTTTGAAGAAATATAAATCATGTTTATTTATTAATAGATATTTATAGATTTTAGCTTGCTCCTTTCAACCTGCAGATCCTCTGCAAATCTTTGATTATGCGAGTGGGAAAAGATTGTCGTGTATAGAACCTGATATATACACCAGCAGGGTAAGTTTGCATGTAGTTTTAATAATAATTGTTTGTGAAATACCATTTTTTAGCTCTATTGTGGTAGATATGCTAACAAAGACTTTATCGTTTCTGGAGGTACCGATCAAAATCTTTTCCGCATCATAGATATGCAGACGATAACTGTAAGTAATATCACATATTTGCATAATTTTAATATAAACTTAGATTACGGAATTTTTGTTGATGAAGTTGTATAAATTAAATATTTCGTGAAATCTGTGTTTTATCAACAAATTTTCCCTAAAATCTGTTTTACATTTACTAGAATTTAACGCAACAAGTTGTTCAAGCAATCGTTACAACTCATCGTATTTGTTGAATATTTTTATGTTGTAATACCTTGATCAATATTTTGGGCAACTAAAACTATAAGTTTAATAAGAATCATAACATCAAACTAAAAAACTATACATTTTTACAAATAACAAACATAATATACTTTTTCTACGTTCATGCAGAAGATAAAACTTTATTGAACTATAATTAGTGGAAAAAGTGGTTCTTTATTGCACTAGCGCAATAAAATGTTTATTGCATTCATCTGTCATTCTACTACAGTGTTTTCTCATCATGACAAACATAAACGTTCAAATCGACGTCATATTTCCTAGACTTGTGTCATCTAAATAAAACATTTTTTGGTTTTTGCATGAACGTAGAAGAAATATTGTATGCAACTCGTACAAAAAGTGTTTTTGCAATTTCATGTCGTGTGCAAAAAACACTTACTTTTTGTACTCGTTGCATAAATAACTATAACTTACTATTTAAAATGGGCTGACGGTAGCCGAGCGGCCAAGGCAGCGATGAATAGTTGCTGCCAGGGACACGAGCGGCCGGAAGTTGGTTCAAATCCAACACGGGCCAGGAATTTTTCTGTCCTACCCATGGATGTTTGTGATTGTAAGGGTGGAGGGTAGTGTAAGTTAGTAGGTAAAAAGAGCCAAATATGGCCTAATTACCAGTAAGCTTCAGTACCTTTACCTTTACTATATAAAATAATAATAATAACTTATTTTCCAATCGATAAAAAATACATAACACATCCATAAAATTCGTTCAAAGAGTAAAAACAATTTTCTAATAAAAAAACATTTATTTTTAAATATATTCAAATTTAATGACATTTTTATTTCATTTGGCAGCCTATTAAATAATTAAATATTTGCAGTCCCAAATACGGAACAGAATCATGTGTCACTTGAAATGAAATGAACATAAATGGTGACTATAGTAAAATACCCTAGATTTTCCTAAAATTGGTCAATAAATTTCAAAACTATTTTTATCATCTCCAATTTCATGCCCAGCTATGAAATTTATCAGCACTACATATTGCATGTACAATTAAAGCTTGGCCATTTTTTTTATCAATTTGTTGTATAAAAAAACGGTAAACTAAAATATTTTAAAAAAAGTAGTGGTTGATTGTATAATTTAATCAAAACCATTATTTATACTTCTTATCCATGAAGTAGGGATATTAGTTAAGTTTATAAAAATCCCCAAATTTGGTCAATAAATTTAAGATTAATTTTTATTATCTTCCATTTCTTGGCTAACTTATGGAAGGTAGCAAATTTGCTACACTTTATTATATGTATTACATCAATTTTGATCAACATACGAAGTTTACAATTCTGGCCATGAAATTATTTTAATTTATGGCATATTTTTGTGTTGCAATAAGTTGGCCAACTTTTGATCAAATTTGAGTACCAATTTTTGAACAAATAAGAATCTCATCTCTAACGATCATAATAAACTTTACAACAATATAACTGTATTAACAAATACATATATTATTGCTCTTTAAATATTTAAAATAAAAAAAAAATAAATGTATAATTTAACTAAAATCGGTACCTATTTTGTGAATTCTAAAAGTCCCAAAAATCCTCAAAATTGGCTAATAAATTTTAGAACCATTTTTATTGTCTCAAATTTCATGGCTAAGCTAGGAAATTTTACTATGCATATTTCAACATTTCCATCAATTTAGCAACAATTGGTAAACTGACTGGATTATATATACTCGCATCAAGAATACAGACGTCTTATGTCACGGCTGACGTTACACATTGGTTTTTATTGTCAACATATTTTGATATTTGGTCACGTTAAAAACAATATTTTTTTTCAGTTTAGTGTAATATACCGTGCCTTCGTAAATGATTACAAGCCACGTGATCAGGATCGAGATTTTCAAATCAATCGCAGAGCAATTCATATGCGAATATCATTTTCCTCACTATGGCAATTGAAAGAGACAAGAAATCTATTTGCATACGAGTTGTTCTTCGAGAATCACAGTCCTGGTCACGTGGCTTGTAATCATTTATGAAGACACTGTATAATGCAAACTTTTAGTGTAGTATAATCTAGATTTTTCGTTCTTAACTTTGAGAAATGGAAAATAATGGTCTTTCTTATAACATTTTTCTCTACGACACTACTTTTGCTGACACAGAGCGTTCAGCTTTAAAAAAATACTATATTTTTTACCTACTAAATAAATAAATATTTTTCCTTTAAACTTACTGGAGCTGCATACATTTTTTTGTTTAAAAAGCCCCAAATAAAAAAATCTAGTGGATTGAGATCCGGATATCGAGCTGGCTATATAACTGAACCACTTTAAACAAATCATCGCCATAGATCTTATTTAACCAATTTATTTAAAGGGTGAACAAAACCCATACCTACGCCAGACTAACGCTCTCTATACAGACCCCTATTATTTTTTCATGATCTATCTATTCCCAAAGTTAAGAATAAAAATAGGAACACATGTATATTAATAGTGCCTAAAAATTACATACTAAAATTTTCTAATAAATTAGATTTATTGTCAATTAGTAAAATAAGCCAAACACAAATATATACATTTTGCAGACTGTGGCCTACGTCACTGGACTTCCGGGGGCAGTATATGGTCTGGATCTAGGACCTGTGAAAAAGAAGCCGGAAAAAGCGAAAGATCACTCAGCAAGACCTAAAAGTGATATTTCTTTAGTACCGAAAATAGCATTTGTTTCTTCAAAGAAACTGTACCAATTAGAATGTTTTTAATTAGACCGAGAGAACATAAAATATTTGTAAAACGTGTTGTAATTTTTTTGTATAAAAGTTCCAAATGAATACTGCAAAAAAACAAATGTGTTCAATTTGTTATCGTTTTAAAGGAGCCGGATAGCAATATCGATAATATTAGTGTCAGGAAGAAAGAACAGCACTTCTTGCCCTCCTTTGTGGTGTATCGTGAAAATGGTACTTATCATAGGAATGAGCACTATATTTTTTTATTTCACGCAGAATTATGAATAACAGGGACAGATAATAAATACCTGTGTTTTAGTTGTTGAATAAAATTTTATATGCATTTAATAAATTTCTTTAATTTAATAAAAATTCTGAAACTTCAAACATCGATAACGATCGTTATTATAACAGACAGTTTATCAGTCAAACTTAGCAATTAACATACTAGATGGCAACACTTATAAAATTCCCAAAATTCTTAGGTTGTTCCAACAAGAGTCGAGGATTGGTTTCAAGCTGTTAGAAATATTCGACCAGTTATGTTGTGATGTGTTTTCAGTGCATGTAATTCTAGTAGTTCGACAAACATTTTCGACAGTTTCAAACTAGTCTCCGACTGCTGTTAGAACAAGCCTTTTATTGTACATTGATATGGTGATAGGGATTTTGTGGGACAGTCGCCATCTAGTATTCTCATAGCTAAGTTTAACATGATTCTTTTTGTACTACACACTAGATGGCGACTCATTTATAATTACTGCACTGAGAATGATTCAAATATATTAAAATTGATGATGTATTTGCCTTTTTCGAAAAGAAGATGGATGTAATGAACATTGCAAATACATTTTTACTATTTTTTCAGAATAGTTTACAAACTTTTGTGCATATTTTACTAGTTGGGAGTTACTGAAATTTCTAATCAGAAATATCAGGCCATTGCATCGATTGTGCTTCATCGGGTGTATTGTGAAAGTGGTCGTTGGGATGACCATTACAATTTTTTATTATTTGATAATTCCTGTTTTCAAGAAAATATCTTCATATTTTGTGTTCCAAAGTTGTTCTCTTGCTTCTTAATATTTTAAAGCTTAGGAATGAAAATACTAGATGGCGACACTTCTATAAAATCCCTATCATCCTTATTTCTGCACTCTAAGACACAGTCACAAGGATTTTTAGAGAGTCAGCTTCTGGTATTCTCTTTTGAAAGTTTAACTTGTTTATTTTTTGTGATATACACTAGACAGCGGGTTATTTATAAATACTGCACTGGCGTTAGTTAAAATATTCTTAAAACTTACACTTACCTGAAAAATTTGCATAAATATTCAATAATTAAAATTTTTCCATCACTGCATCAGTGTTTTTTAAATCCTCACCTACCTCTGAGGGGCACATCTCAAAAGTGAAACAATAAAGTCATATTAAACAATCGCTCTTTATTTTGTTTGCATATGAGAACAATTTTCGTAAGCGATACATCATATTTTACATCTATAGTACAAAAAAAAACTTACTATCACACAATTACACACAAAAGCAATAAGTACTATTCTAGACACTTTAAGATCTTATAAAAAAATATATACATCCAAAATTTACATACAAGCTCATAAAACGTGCTCGTGTGGCAATTTCAGACATTCCAACCAGCCAGAAGTACCGTACAAACCTAGGAAACCAAAAACGCTCTCAACCCGTCGCGCTACATTTTTAAATCGGTTCGAAAAGTATTTCGAGTGTGAAGACTGAAATGAAGGTATTACATCGGCGAGGGTGCAACATCTAAAGCTAGTTTGTGTGGGTTGCTTCACCAAATCTTAGGTTTCGTCCAAGGTTTACCGTTATCGGCTGGCGTACTCATTAAAAGTATATCGCCCGGGCACGGGTCGACTATAACTAACCTCAACAACACCAACTCAATTTGAGCTCACGGGCTGTATTTTCTCATTCTGCAACAACACACGGGACTAGAATTCTCGACAGCCAAGTCTATTAATTTCAGAAAAATTACGTTAACGTCTTTAATCAAGGACCAAATATGTTCGTCTAGTAACTTCGGGTACATATACGTTACACTTTAAATTTTAAAAGAAAAAACTATAGACACTTTCCAAGAAATCTGCTTCTAAAACACACGAAGCAAGAATTAAAAAATATATGAATTCTAACTCGAAGTGACCAAATTACTAGAGTGGAATAAAATCAAATCTATCTCCCCTGCTCTTCGCCGATTTTTCTTCCAACGATTTATACTTATTGTTAAAGTGGTCCACAGTTTAACATTTTGGCAGTAAGAGATGTTGAGAAAATTAACTGTTGCTTCTGATATTCAATTTACACTTAGAGAAAATCACAATAAGTTAAAAGCAGTTTGTAAAGACCAATAAAAAATTTACAACTTTAACAAGTTCAAAAAATACATCAGCGTATTTACAGGAAGCAACACTTACATTAGTTTTTCTTCATTTTTTTTTATACTTATATTTTATTTTGCACTATTTTTCAGTATAACTGCTTAAAGCCTTTGTGAAATATTTACAATACACGTTTAGGTTGTGCGACGATAAAATCAATGCGAGAACCTCCAAATTTTCATTTTATACCTTTCGCTCCATTTAAATATTTTCTGCGCGGGTAATATTAGTTTTTAGCTTATTACGATGAGCTTTTAGTTCGTTATTATGATACTATCCATATTAATTGTACATTATTGCCATGACAGAAAAGTTGTAAAAGAAGACACTTAAAATTGAGAAAGATACTCAGAAATACTTCTTCAACAGTTACTCAACTCAACACTTAACATACTATCTACCTCGTGAAAATCGCAAAATGAACAAGAAAAGCCAATTTGAGGGCAGTACCAATCATCAATATCGACATCGACCAGTTCGTCTGGCGGTGGATGTGCCCATTCCCATGGTTCTGCAAAATCTCAGATATCTTTCAGTTCATCTGGCTCATCGGGAAATGATCGCGGCGGTAACGGAGGAACAAGAAAATAATATAAATTATATATATATATATTATATAAAACAGATTTTTTCAAAATAAAGTAATAGAAAAAACATACATTTTTTAAATTTTGAATTTGCCACCCATTTATGAATACCAGAATGCCCGATTATTTTGAAATATTCAGTTTCATTATTGAATAAATACAGTTCCTATGTGGCGACACTGAGAAACTTTGATCCTCATTATTTATAGACAGCACGACAGGGATTTTGTGAGAGGCGCCATCTAGTATTTTCTTCTTAAGTGTGATTTGATTTCTGTAGTACACACTAGATGGCAGCTTATGTATAACAACTTTACTGGCATTCAAACTGAAATATAATGGTCTTTTTAAAATGAAAAATAAATAAAAGGAACATTTTTTAAAATTTATGAAATTTTCACATTTTAAATGTTAAATTTCTGCAAATATTTAAAAAATAAAAATTTTACCATCCCCATGAAGTTCTTGCAAAACTATCTTAAAGAAAGAACAAAATGAGCAGTAATTCCATTTAAAAACTCGAGATTTTTTTTAATGAACACAATTTCAACTGAAACATCTAAAAAACAGCTCCTAAGGTCCAGTTTTGTAGTTTATTAAGATTAGAAACATAAAATGGCCGTTGTTCTTAATAGACTAATTTATAATAATTTTCTTGAATTTTAAATTTCCCGCCAATTTTTGAACAACATGACTTGTAAATAATTGTGTACCTTTTGAGTAAAATTATTGAATAAAATACCTTCATTTATAGACTAATTTATAATAATTTTCTTGAATTTTTAATTTCCCGCCAATTTTTGAACAACATGACTTGTAAATAATTGTGTACCTTTTGAGTAAAATTATTGAATAAAATATATGCGATCACTTAAAATATATCCTTCATTTAAGTGAGTGAAAGTTCATCATGCTTTCAAATTATTTCAGATGCCTTGTCAGTTAAACTTATAAATAAAAACAATAGATGGCGCCACTCTTATAAAATCCCCGTTATCCTCATTAGACTAATTGATATGATGGATTTTATGCGAGAGTCGCCATCTGGTATCTTCATAACTAAGTTTAACTCGCATTTTGTGAAACACACTAGATGGCAACTCATATTTCGCTGACCAACTTTTCAAGGTTTAGAAAAATAAATTCATTGTTGGTTTTTTCATATTGTGAGTGGTGCATTTACTTAATTATACCTTCAATAAAGTACATGGTAAATTAAAAATGTGTAAAAATTTGTTAAAAGCATAAAAAAGATAAGGTATAAAATAATTTTATTAAAAAAGTAAAAAAAAATAATTTTGAAAGAGTATGGCATAAACGTGGCATTTTATAATGAGTACATTTGATATAGACACGTTAAGAAACTTAAAGACATAACGAAGTCTAAAATAACTGACGAGGTTCTCCGATAGATTTTATCGCCAACATGAAATATACCCAATACAACGCGACGATCTCAATTTTAAACATATGAGCACTTGAACAGAGCAATATTATATTTTCTCCGAGAAGAATAAATAAAATCCAATGACATGCGATAACAAAACCGCTACAAAAAAAAAACCTAAAAATTGTTACAAACAAGCTCGATTATCCTAAAAAAACATTAAACTCTAACCTGCGCAGTAAAAAAGAAAGAAAATAGTGCAGTCACAGCCTTTTCTGTAATTTGAGCATTACATAGTGTTATAAACGGGGTTGTTGTGCCTCGGCTTGATGTTCAGCTTGGACAACGGGTGGCTCTTCCCGTACTGCTGCTGCTTCCTGGCGGCCGTCGCGATCACCGTCGCCGACAGCACCGAACTGGGCGTGCTGTACCTGGAGATTGGCGATATGGGCGGTCGCTTGGATTCCCCGTCGTTTTTGTCCAGGGCGGAACCGTTCCTGTTGAGATTGGAGATCAGCGGAGTTTGCGTTATCCGAACGGGTTTCTCCGACACCTCAATGCAGGAGTACCTAGCGTTCCGGTTTTGCGTGAGAGGTTTGTTGGAGGTATTGAATTTCTGTCTAAGGTTTACCTGAACGTCTTCTCTGTTCGTCTCAAAGATTCCGATTAAGTTCTTCAAGTTCAAGTCCTCACCTTTCTCTTCCTTCTTCTCCTTAGCTTGGTGAACGCTTATCGGCGACGAAGGCAGACTGTTGACTTTATTCTTAGCCGTTTTAGACAAATCGTTGGTTTCGATGTTACTAGTGTTGATTTGCTCGGTGTTTGTGCTTGATTTGGCTTCAAATTCTTTTTTCAAGTTCATAACTTTGCCCGAATGATTCGAGCTGTCGAACAGATCGTCGGATTTCTTCTTCATGTGCAAGTCTTGTAGGTTGTGTAAGTTTTCCAACAAGGTTCTGTGCTGCTTGACGGAAGAACACTGTGCCGTGCAAATCACCGAACTCGAACCGTCTTTCGGTAGTTTTCCCATGGAGGACACGTTGGAGGCAGACCGAGACAACGAGCACTCTTGCGGCACCAATTCGATCGAGGAAGATTCCGGTGCGCTTATCGACAGTCTCGACATGCTGGACAATTTGTGGTCGTCACCGGGAATGTCTATCTTATCGGATATGGCACTTGAAACTACGTTATCCACCGATTCGATCAGAACGGAGTTAATCGATTCGATCAAAAGGGAGTTGACCTCTTCGTTCGTTTCTTTCTCCGGAAGGAAATCAAACAGTAAGGTTTCGGAACTAGGAGTTTTTGCTAAAGAAATACAACTACTAGTTAAACTATCGCTGCCGCTGGGTTTTCGCGTGGATGACTCCTCGATTTTCTGTTTTGTCCTCTTGACAGTTCCGGGATGCCACGGGATGTCTTCCTTGTCGTAGGGGAACATTCCGGAGGAACTATTCTCGAATAGTTCGCTGTTGTGCAACACTTTCTCGCCTTTCTCGTTCACGTAATGCACCGGCCCGCGTCGTCTCGTGTCGTACGAGCCCCATGAGCTGTTCCTGCTGGGTAGAGTCCGCGTGTCTCCGGAACCCCACGAACTTTGACGAGACAGTTCAGTTTCGTTGGGGAAGCCCAGTACTACCGCCGAGTCATACGAACTCCATGAATTTTGACGCGACGGACATTCCCTAACGTCTTTTTCCTCATTAGAGAGCTCGGGAGGGCAACCGGTAGGCATAACCAGCACCGTGGACAATCTTTGTTGTTTCTTTTCCTCGCGGTCGAAGACCCGGTCCAGTTGGTTCGAGAACGGGTCGCTGTCTTTACGCGGCGTCGCGGTTTTCACCCGAATGGGCACTTTCACTAAACTATTACTACATTCTACGAGGGGCACAGCACATTCAGTTTTAACTGTCGTCGAGGAGGTCCATACAGTTTGGTTTTCACTTAAACTATCACAGAAATCGCTTGTACTGCTGCAGTAAGACACTTTACTAGCTAGGTTGCCCTCCCCGGGATCCCAGGTCTCCTTTTTCACGTCGTCTGTTTGTAATTTATTGTCTGTTTCACTAATATTACAGGAACTGTCGTCGCTCGCTTCCTCCTCGTTTTTTTGGTCCTCCGTCTCGAATCTCGTGGAAAGGTCCAGAACTAACTTATGTTTCTCCTCTTTGCTGGTCGAGGCCAAGTCGTGACCAGGTAAGTGAACGATCTGGTTTGGAGAAACACTGTACGATTCTCCGTTATCACAGGGCATCAACACGTGTCTGGCGAGCGTGCTCCTCATATCCACGTGGTACTGCAAACTCCTCACGGATTCCTTGGACGAGGACTTCTGGCTGACGTCTTCCAGCGACACTGAAACCGGCGAAGATTTCACTCCCATCACCAGTTCCCTTGCCGTGATATTATCCGGCGACCAGGACTTGGGTCGAGCCCCCAAGTTCCGCAAATCCTGTCCAGACATCGTAGCTTCTAAATCGTATGATTTCGTTAAAGCTTGAACCACAGGGGTGGGTTCGCTACCAGCTAAAACTTTCTCGCCCTTGGATCCGGGCGATTTGAGGTTAGTTTCAGACTTTGATCTCTGTAATTTTTCCTTGTTCTTCATCGCGTCCAATATGCCCTGGTAAGTTTCCAGTTGGGAGAGGAAACTCATGTTCGGCTTTATACAGGATCTCTTGTCCTTCACGTGGCTCAGGGCAGTGTCGAAGTCCCAGCTGTAGGCCTTCATGGCGTAAGCAATCACCACCGACGCCGATCTGCTGACCCCCATCTTACAGTGTACCAGCACCTTGGAGCCCTTATCTTTGGCTTTTGTAATGTATTTGTATGTGTTGTCCCAGTGTTTCAATAGGTCGGTTGTTTCATCGTCGTACACCCTCACATTCAAATAGTCAAATGCGCCAGGGAAGAAATTATCGATTTCTTTGGAGACATTTAAGATGTAACCAATCCTGAAATGGAAATACTATTTTAGTGATACCCCTTTTAAAACCTTAAGCATTTTCAGTAAGCAGCATAATCAGTACATTTTTTTCAACTTGGTAAAGTTCAGGTTTCAAATGTCTAAAGCATCATTTAAAGTAATAAAAATGATATCCCTCAAATTCAACATCAAATTTTAATGAACATTTTACTTCAATGTGCGTGTAAAAAAAATAAATTGACAACAATATTCCAAATTAATTTAAAATTCTGCTAAAAGAACAAATCTGATTGGCATTTGAATCATTTCAGCTAACATCTGGTATGAAGACAATTATTAAAGTTGCAAACACGGAATTCCAAGAAACCACTACTCTGCGGGCTAAACCCAGCAATGAATTACACTTAAAAAACCTCTAGTAACAGGTAAAGTCATTCGTTGCGACCCACCAGACATATACCGGTTTTGAGCTTATTAGCTTTCATCAGTATGCCATAGGTGTGGTGACCGACGAACAACTTGGGTAACATGTTACGATTAAACTTACCTATTTTTCTGCAATTCTTCGTAATTGGAAGCGTTCCACTCGGAACCCAGATAGACGTGTTCGAAAATTTCGGTAGGAGCATCCATTTGACCGAGAATGACCAGCATTTCCTGGTCTATAAAGGACTTGTATTCCCCAAGGTCCATGTCGAGGTCGTCCTCGAGCCTGCCCCTTATAAATTTGCTAGTGACTTCGTCCAAGTCCACGGACATCATGATCTCCTTGAGGGTGCTCCTGATGACCCTTTCGGTTTCTTCCCTCTCGATGGGCTTCGTGCGAATGGAATCCGGAGAGGGCGGCCTTCTGGATTCGAGGCTGTCCATAGCATGCCATTCGTTGAGACAGGACCGTTCCGACTCGATCCTGTCCTCGTAGTAGTCAACCCACCCGTGGGTCATCCCTCCCTGGAAGTAGTTCTGCTCACGGGCCTTGGCACTTACTTTGTGCAGACTTTGAAGCGCAGACCTGCAACGAAAAAAAAATGTAAGAAACAGAATCAGTGGTACTCTCAACTTTATTATTTTATCATTTGTGAGTTTCATGTGAATTATGGGTGCTAATAATGAGTACATACATGGTAAACTAAGACGTACAAATATTTTAAGAAGAGATAGAGAAAAATAAAAATTAACGGAATCACCCTTCAAAAAATTTACAAATTACAAGAAAAAATAATGAACTATACTGTACTCCTATTTATCGCCGTTATTTAACGCAGGTTTGAGGTTGAAAGAGTAGGCAACCAGCAACACTAAACGGTAAAATTTGTTGTCATAATTGAAATCCTGTGTGTTTACATTGTGATTTTACGTTCTCCTTCATTTTTAGTGGCTTTTTTCCAATTTTAAAGTTTTTATATACCTAGTAATTAAATAAAGGAATTTGTGTGGGGTACAGATATTTTCCTATAATATAGTTCTGCAGTTTGTTTTTCTGGGTTATCTCTATTAGTATTCCATTCGTCGATTTTCTTAGAACAAATGGGCATTTATTTATTTACGAAGAATGGATGCAAAATACGGAAATAACTGGATTAATTTGATACCTATCAGGTGTTATAAAAGGTTTTGTGCCATTTTTTAAATATCGAGCTAGAATTCTGAAATAATTGTTTTATTGTTCTTTAGGCCCTGAGCAGCTCTAGCAGGTCATACGTATGCCAAGCGTTTTCCTGCCAGGTTTACACACATCCTATATTTGTTACACATATTTTTTTATTTAAAAGATCAAATATTTTACAATGTTTTGACAAATTTGTTCAATGGTACTTATTTAACTAGTAAGTTTTTCGTTTAACACAATATTTATATATTTCGAACAAACACAAGTTAAGCCATGATTGATCATTTGGTCAAATTCTCATCTTACCTAACAATTACAAGTGCTCACCTGGTATATGTTTAACACACCTCTGGCTACATTACTTATGCAGGCTTAGGTGGATGTGAAGTGGTGCGTTAAAAGCTACACTTAAGAAGTCAAACTTATAATGGTGATATATTGTGACGGGAAATACGTCTGCCCAGATAGATTCTTATCTTTTTTGCGGTGCGCTGTTATTTTTTTAGCAGGACGCAGTGATAGCACATTGCAATTAGAAACTAATATGTAGTGATATATGGAAAATCTAGATAAGGAATAATTATGCAAATATCTCAAACATGTTCAAGTAAATTTTAAAACTAGTACATGTTAGTAAATACATCGTGAAGCGTCATATATATTTCCAGCAGTTCTCAAACGTAAATGCTATTTTATTTCAGAGGTTCCTAAACTGAAATATCGTAGCTGAATAGTAACTTATATCTTACATCTAATTTTTTAATTAAAAAAACTTTTTTGTAACATTTGCACAATTTATATACATATTTGGTATGCTGAAAAAGTTAGAAAAGCGAGAAAAAAAATTCGGGGGCAAGAAAATCATGAATCATGAAATAATCAATTCTATCACGAATAAAACAAATTGACAGAACTTCACAATGCTGTCCGAAGTCTGCATTTTTATTGACCATTAACATCCCATGAATTCGTAATTAACAAAGTACCACTTAAACAAATATGTATAAATACGTTCCCAAGCCCATGGTCATCGAGTCCAGACTGGCGGTCTCCACTTTAACGAATTGGCGATATCGTTTCATCCGAAACAGAATGAAAACAGAAAAAAATAATTTTATGCGAGCAGGTACCAGTATTATCATAATACGAATTTATTAAATATTCACGTTGATAATTCATAAATTACATGGGCAGGGTATACGTCAGATAAATAAAACGACTACCAGTTGGCCTTGAGGCCAAGAAAATATTTCCTTTTGAATAGTCCACTCGTATTTGATTGGCCGTTATACCACTGTAGGATCCGTTTTGTCGTGCATTGATATTGAGATGTATAAATGGGTTTACATATTTCAAATGCCACCTAATACCGATATTAAAAAAAATCTACATATAAATCATTTGATCACGTGATAAATTATCGTCTTTATAGGTTTTAATACACATAAAATAATAATAGCTGCAACGTTTGTTAAAAAAACTGGGATTTCCTTTGAACAAGTTGTCAGTTTAATATTTTTGGCTCGTCCTACTACAAAAATATTTAAATAACAGTGGAAAAAATTTATGATCCAGTTTAACTGGATATTATAAATATTGTCTTGTATTTATTGTTGATCTCAGTATTTTCTGTTTCGTTTTAGCTTCACCATCAATCTACAGGGGTTATCAATGTGACCTTGATACAATCAGTGATTGGAGTATTCAATGACCTACCAAGACGCTTTAACATCGATCTTAAATTTGATCGAAAACCTCTAAAGCCAGTAGAGACTGGCGACAACATTAAATGTAGTGTTTTCTTTATTTGAAGCCAACAAATCATTTGCACCTACGCGCCAAAAACGAAGGTGGGCGTACTTTCGTGTTTGACGAAAATGGATTCGCAAAAACATGAAACATCCGGTTTCACGCAAAATGCCATGTTAAAAATTTAAATCGTGGTACTAGAGGCCAAAACTACTCTCAAAGCTACATTGCCTATAGGATGACAAAAAGTTGATAGAATTATCTTGATTGTTATTTGTGACAGTAAAAATTCGAATTCTCGCATTTGAATCAGGAATAGTAACTATCAAAATGAATTATTAGCGGATTGTTAGTGGTTAATAAAAGTTCTACTTTTAGAAGATCCTTTAGTTCTGTTAAGAGAGCAGTTCTACATTATCATCTACCTATCTACCTATCAGAATCCCATATGGAGGCGCATCCGAAGAATCTGCCGCTTTTGTAGACCACCATTATCACAAAACAGTTGAAGTCTATTCGCGTCGAAGACGAACACACTCAAGTCTTGCTACCCCGCAACCAACATTCAAACCGTCGATCGCCCGCAAACGATCGGATAGAATTGCTGATCAACGCCGAAGAGGAATAGAAGGCGACCGTTGCAATACGACAATCAAAATGGACTGACTGAAGTCATTGAAGCGGCCGAACATGGCAATCCGCGTCGTCCGACCTCCTCGCAACACCAACACAAGTCCCGCGCTCCCTTGCCATATAAACGCAACCGATTCCAATTAGGAATGGACCAGATACCTTTCCTTTCTCTCTAAAATACCCCGCGTATGCGTTTTCGTCGGTGGTTTGGGGTGTTGGTCTCGTGGAACAGTACGATCTAGGTTTAGGAACACGTTGACGCAGGATCTCTATTCTAATATAATTGTGCCTATACTAGAATGAGACGCAAGGACGGCAAATCACAGACTGATCGCAAATCGCGCGATCCGTACATTAAAACTTACAGAAATTAAGAGGAGTGGCACAGCAGAATCGAAGCCAGAACTAGCTAGGATCCTTATTTAGGCATGAGAGAACATGGGTGGAAGAAACGTCTACGGGCAGTATTTGTAATGGTCAACCGCTTTTAGATGTGAACCATGTCTACCAGAGGGTGTGTGCAAACTATGTTGGACAGCCCTTTGGCAACTCGGCAAATGTTGAATGAAGTACTATCGAAAGAAATGAAATAGACCCCTGAGTTTGGAAACCGATATTAAGAAAACGTAGGGTTGACCAAATTTGATATTTGTACCATATACAGGGTCGGAAATCGCTGATGGTCTATCTGAAGTTACATGAGAGCGACAAAGTAAAGTATATAAATCCGTGCGATAGACAAGGATGGATATAAGAAGACGTTTAATAAATTAGAATAAAATCTGAGCAGTCACTCCCACTTCTAACCGAGCGAAAATGGCGATTGGTCGCTGAGATATAAGTGGGAGTGGATTTTATTTGTTGAATGACGAAACGGGCGGTGACTATTTAGATTTTAAAACGTCGTCAATATAGTCATCCTTGTCTATCGCACGGATTTCTATACTTTACTTTGTCGCTCTCATGTAAAACCAGATAGACCATCAGCGTTTTCTGACCCTGTATAGCCTCACTATTACTCTATCGTGTGCTAAAATTTCAGTTGGTCTCGTTATTCCTTTTTTAAGTTATTAATGAAAATGTTTACGGTTTTCTGTATACAACTTTGACTCATACTTTAATTCGTCGTATTTTTTTTTGTTATTATTTTTCTTTGGTGGAAAACGTCCACATTTCATTCGGCGGAAGATGACCACACTTTTCCTTGGTGCAAAATGTCTACATTTTCCTTGGTGCAAATCGTCTATATTTTTCTTGATGGAAAACATCAACATTTCCCTTGGTGGAAAACGTCCAAATTTTCCTTGGTGGAATCACTGAAATGTACGATATGGAATGCGTTTAGTCAACACCACCTAAAAGACTGTCTTTTAGGTGGTGTTGGTTTAGTCCAATTGCGCATCCAAATAAAGGTACCACACAACATAGAAGCAGACAAAAGGAGGCACATGAAACTCAGCAGACATACTTCGTTGGTTATGTATGTGGGTGCGAGTGAGACAACCATCTGCACGTACGATATGAATTGTGTTCTTAATTTCCCATTACTTTGTTCGTAAACACGTCATTGGCGTACAGTGTGGTTTCTTCTTTTATCTTGTATCTCGTTAGTGTGTATTTTTTGTGGGTGTTATTGTTGGAACATGTCATGTTTTATAAGGGACTGTAAAATTAACCAGCATATAGCACGAAATAACTCTTCAGATCCAGAATTATTCAATTTTATTTCAACTCACAATCAGCTAAGCCCCTACTGCTCCGCCATTGCTAGAGGCACAGAACAAAATATGGCGCTGATCATGAATAATCCATTCGTGCAGCTTTTAGCGCATTCCAGTCATCATAATATAAAATTACGTTTCAGTGGGTGGAATACGTCCACATTTTCCTTGCAAAACATCCACATTTTCCTTGGTGGAAAACGTCTACAGATGGGATCGAAGAATCGACTGGCTTCAGTAACTGTGTCCCTCAAGGCGAATTTTTCGACAAAAAGACTACAAGGGGGTCATTAAAGCAGTAGCCGAAGCTCAATGGTTCGAAACCCGTTCAGAGCGCACCACCTTATGAACGAGACCTCATTTCTATTCTGTCGGGGTAGCACAACGCGATTCATAGAATCATATCGCTAAATAAGGATAGCGCAGAACCGCTGGTGTCAATCATATTTCCTGTCGAATGCAAGGACGACTGGCCACGAAAGAATACAAGATATCGAGAAAACACCGCCGTTTTATTACAAACAGCGAAAGAAAAAGTCCCCCCTAACTGTATTTATTGGAATGTAGCGATTGAAGGCAAAATACGAATGTCAATAGATGAAGTTACAAAAATGATCATCATGTGTCCTTAGCCGGAAAGTATTGTGTTTTTATGGTGAAAATGCAGAAGTAGCAGTCCATTATTAATACATAGTTTTATGAAAAATCGAAAATATTTAGACACGAAAGCTGTGTGTAAGTATTGCAATTGTATCAGTGCCGCGTATTTTAATGTTTTAAAATAGTAAATAAAAAATACGTACATTTTTGCAAACCAAAGTAGGTTCTATTAAAAGGTAACCAATATTATAGTGTCCATATCAAATGTAAAATTCTGGGCGATTTAGCAGATGATGGTTAAAAAAAACTAAAAATGTTTTTTTTGACCAACTGTAAAAAAACGACTTTTTTAAATCGCTATAAATACGTAAAATGATCCATTTTTGACGGCGATGAACAAAAGTACGCTCTCATGAAAAAATTAAAACAAAAACACGCCCTCGTGTAAATAGATATATTTATATTCAGTGCGTAAAATGAGCGTTCTTTCAATGGGGTGTGTAATGTGAAAAAAATTATTCGAAAGACATAAAACACTGATTTCGCACAAAATATAAACAATATTTTTTGTCCAACTGTATTTGCCACTGTAGGTTTATTATTTTTCAATACATTTTTATCATAAGTTAGTGTCACTTTTAACATAGACAAGTTCAAATAAAAACATTTTGAAAAATAATAAACCTACAATGGCAAATACTTTGCATAGTTGAACAAAAAATATTGTTTATATTTCTTGCGCGAAATCAATGTTTTATGGCACTTTCGAATGATTTTTTTGTCTCGACTTACGGTGTCGACCAAAAATTCACATTCTCACGCGCCATTAAAAAAACACTCGATTTTGTGCGCTTAATAAAAACTATCGACTACCATATTATTTTTATTTCAAAAAATAAAAAATTTGCATATTAATTCATAAAGTAAATATTTTTTACAGTAGATAGCAAGTGTAAACTATCCTTTTAATCATTATTTTTTAATTCATAGGAAAATAAATACGTTTGCCAAAAAAGTCATAGAAAATTATACACTTATGTTTGTCTTACACAGACTTTATCCTAGCTCGGCATTGTTTTGTCTAGACATTAAAGAAAACAATTATTTTTATGACATCATTTATATTTTTAACACCTTAAGGAATCAGGTTTCTTGAATAACTAAAATAGTATTACGTTAATTTCTCACGTCAATTATTAAATTAATAACTGAATAATTCAAATAAGTGGGAGGCGTATAAATAAAACAAAGCCGACCGACAAATGGCGTTTTTGTTCACAGAACCGAACTATTAACCAATGTTTATTATTATCTTATTTATTTCCGAAGGCTACACCAGTTCTAAAAAAATTACCGGAAAATAAGACAAAATACAATTACTAGAACATTGACTACATTTCCAATACGCTTATTCATACATTCGAGATGCGAGATAACCAAACAATGCCCTTTTAAAAAAAAGTTACATCACGAGACGACGGCGTTCCCAGTCCATATTACGCGACCATGCCCAAAACTGGAGTCGGAATCGACCCATACCTGGTAGTACTGCCGTTGGTTCCCACGACCGATGGAGCTGATGAACTGGCCGAAGATGCCTTAACTGTTAAGCAACGTTAACATCGGTCGAGAGTGAGGATTGGTGCTGTATTAAAAAGAAAACCTCAACAAAAATTTTGGTTGTGTAGAAGTCATCAATTTCCATTTTATCCATTTGCTTGATACTTAAATTAAGCGGGGAAAATTGTACCTATTGAAATCCTTAGGGGTTATGTCTAGCTCGATGTTTAAAAAATGGGGCAAAAACTGTTTTTTCCCTCAAAAAATCGGCACCTATGACAATCAATCATCGTCCGAGATGGCTAGATATGTCAACTACCATGCGGTCATTTTTTTACAGCGTTGTCAAATGTGAAAACGATGAAAATAAACAATTTTATGAATAATACCTAAGTGCCTGATAAATAACAACAGTAACAGTTAATTCGGTTAGTTGTAGTATTTTGCATTCGTTCTTCGTTCGCTCACTGCAGATCCGTCATAATTATCCACGACATCCCGACATAATTTTTTTTATTTAATTACTATAAAACGGTTAAAACTAAAAATTAGTGACTAACTGTTCTAAAATAACCTAGAATATTGCGTTGCTAGTTGCATGTTGCATACTCTTCAAACACCAAAAAACATGGTCAAAGCGTAGAATAAAATAACTAGTTATTTACAACCAAAACTTTCGCCGAGATTTGCTTTTCAACACATCACCAAATTATAAGGTGTTGACTGACATTATTATTGAAATTTATGGTAACCATCACAGTTTGTCAACTTAAAAATGAATCACCCTGTATACGTGTTACAAAAATGTCACATTTCTGAGTTACAGTTTTACAGGGGTTTCTATCCTTTCTATCGTAAAGCAGTTTGTTTATTTATCCTCAAATTTTGACCGAAACCAGACTTTGTGATAAAAATTTGAGACAGATAGATTATGCTTCCTGAAGATGAGGGATATTTACCAAACACATATCTACTAATATAAATATATGTACCTACTAACAACAAGAGTTTTCTGTATACCTAAACTTTTGCAAGGTATAAACGTTAACTTCAGAACAGATAAGACAAAAATCTGGTAATAGTAAACCATAAATATAATCATAATCAATTCAAATAAAAACACGCGATATTTTATTTCGCGATTAGTAAAAATATGATTCAGTGCATTAAGAATGAATAAATCTATGCATAAATCATGAAAGCAAGCCCATGCATTTGCCAAATTATATGTTAATAATAGAAAAGACAGGGACATTGTCCATTTTTCAATGGTAACGTATTCAAAAAGTATATTAAAATCATGACAGAATCGCTAATAATTCAATATCCTACCATAAAAAAAATTATGAAAACAACAGGTACGTATAACAAAATGTTTGAAATATTGTACTAATACGAAGTATTTATATTTATCTTCATTCCATCATCATTGAGATTTCCAATACCAGAACATAACAGCACATATTTTATAGCGAAGTATTCAAAAATCCAACATGTTTGCAAACAATTAATATAATTTTATTTTCATTTTGTAACATACTGAGATTTTCTTATATACATTACGTTATACAGACAGTGGCGTAGCAAGGGCTCTCTGGGCCCGTGCGCAAAATATATAAAAGGCCTCTTGCGCGGCTTGGGCCCGTATACATTGCGCAACCGTACCTACGCCACTGTTGGTGGGTAATAGTGTTGCCAGATTTTTGTAGATCATGGTCGCCAATATATTCGTAAAATGTAGCCAACTGTAGCCAAACAAAACGAGCCAAATATAGGTTGCGTTCAGCGAATGATCGGATCAATGAAAAGCGTTCAGCGAATGATCGGACTAATGAAAAGCGTTCAGCTAGTAAATATTTCGAGGTTCAGCCCAATCAGCTGATTGGGGATATTGAACGGATTTGAGCAGGTTTCTCCGTTGACGACTTCAGTAGCCAAACTTGTAGCCAGTAGCCAAAAACAAATTTATGTCGCCAAATCAAATCTTTTTGTAGCCCAATTGGCTATAAGTAGCCACATCTGGCAACACTGGTGGGTAAATACTTTATAAAATTTTCAATTTTCTGATACCAGTGGCATCTACTCGCAAGCCGTCGGAGGGGTGGAAATTGGGGTAAATTGAAAATTAGATATCTCTAAAATGGAAACTCGTCATTTTAACAGGCTGAGACTCGGTAGGTAATTACATTATAAAAGTATCAAGGAGTAACCGTTTCTGAAGTAATCCTATTTGAAATATTCAGTGCACCGAGTAGAAAATATTTTGGTTTGAGGTAAATAGCCTTTTCCGCTCAAAATACAGCAAAATGATACATGAAGAAGTTATTCGGAATGGTAAATTATGACGACGTGCAAAATTACAAGAAGTTAATGGCAAACATTCAACTTTTGAGCAGGAAAGTTTGGCAACATCGCATTATTTTGTCGTTAGGGATCTACATTTGCTCTATATTGCATTTATTTCCGGACACCCTGTATGGTAGACAGGCAAAAAAAGAAATGAACAACGCTAGTTGGAATGATCAAATAAGCTGAGTACATTTATTTTAGCTCTCAGTCTATCGGTTTACGTTATTACTTGACAGTTATGAAATACAACTCGGGGATTTTTTTCAAGACAATCTGACTCACATTTTTAGGGAAACTGCAATTTAACTCAACCCTATAATAACTCGACAAAGTCAAATCAAAACGTAGCGATAACCGATCCCCAGCCGGTCGGTTTTTCAGCGACCAGACGGGACGGCCTGAATGAAATTGATGGGTACTTGGTATGTGCATCGTTTAACTACGGACCGTTAGCTTGGGAATTATCAAGCCGTGGCACTGTTCCTTTTATGGACGCCAACCTTCGCAATGCACTCCCATTCAGTAATCCGTGCCAAATTTATAAGCCGCCTTTGGACGACCTCGACTCGCTCGCCCGACCGCGTAGATGTTTGCCAAAACCTCTGAATTTCGGTTTGCGCGACAATCAACGCTGCAGCAGGGGTAGACGTTCATCTAGTGGAATAAATACACGTCGGAATTTAAAGGTGCATAAATTAGAGCAAACTCTCGCAAACGTCGATGATCGCTTCCAATGTCAGATACAGATGATGATAACGCAGCCCCACAAAAAAAATGGTCAGGGTTTTGCTATAACTTCAAAAATAATTCAATAATTTAGAATTTTCAGTACTATTAACACATACCCTTATAACTTAAACTTTAAACATAAAACAGAAACTGCTTATGGGTTTGCGGGGTTAACAGCTTGGGTTCTGTCTAAAATTTGAGTTATGCGTTTAATAGCGCTAAAGTTTAAATTATTGGGTTTTTTGAGGTTATGACAAAGTCCTGAAATGATTGGGTTAAATGAACCCTGGATTCGGATTCAACGACCTCAAAAACATAGAAAACATGGTCTGACTTCCAGATCTGAGTTTTTTTTGTGGGAATGTGTAATCAATCAATTAACACTGCTAATTTTGTTGGTATTGCGGAACTTTCGGAAAGGAAATGAAAGTAGAGAGTGGTGAAGCTTTGTTAGAATGGCAGTTAGAATGCATATCAAAATTTTTGTTCGATTGATATATCATATTTTTGTAAAAATTCAATTTTAGACAAAAATTATAGCTGAAAATTAAAAACGCGTTTCTAATTGCTTTAAACTTAGGACCTACAAACCAACATATTAAAACTGTCGACGGTTATTCCAGCCCATAAGAAGAGTCCTAATGGCGTTTTTGAAAATTACAAACCCATTACTATTATAGATAACTTTTCAAAAGTTTTTGAAATGCATGACCCACGTTTTCATATGAATAAACAGATTAACTGAATATCAACACGGATTTTCCAAAGGCAGATCAACATCCATCAGTTTATTCTGTTTAACGGAGTTTATATCTGATGCATTTGGCCAGAAATCGCAGGTGGATGTCATTTATACTGATTTCAACACATCTATTGACAGATTAAATTATACAGTATTACTATCTAAATTCAACAATATTGGTTTTTCTCATGATATGTCAATATTTTACAAATCTTACCTGAAGGATCGTCAACAACATGTAGAATTTTCTAGTCAATAGTCCTATCAGTTTATTCCACCATCACCACAGGATTCGGTCCTTGGTCCATTGCTTGTTATCATTTTTATAAATTGCATAGTTACTGATATAAATGTTAAACATCTTTTGTATGCAGATGTCAAAATATATAATAAAATTGACTGATTTAAGGATTGTATTGAAAACAGTTTTTACTCGGTGCACTGAGCATTTCAAATAGGATTATTTCAAAAATGGTTACGCCTACCGACTTCAGCAAGGTATAGCTTTCTAAGATGTAAAAAAGAAACATGGTGTGCCACAAGTGGCTCTACTAGTGACGTCAAAATTAGAAACATATTTGAATTTCTCGTCTGCAAAAACCCCCGATTTAGAAATTAAATATTTGGATTTCTTAAGAAGTTATTTACAAATATCGAAAATAAAATTTTAACTTTAACACCCTGTCACTCCGTTAAAATCAGTTTTGGAAAAAATGTTATAGAAAGAGGTAGCATTTATTTTCGGTCTAGAATTATCCCCTGGGGTTCATTCAAATATTGGATATCCTTTTATGAGTTTACTGCACAGATTTCATTACGGATTTGGTAACGCGCGGCGTAATAGCTCAATAAATGTATAAAATACTGCATAATTCATATACTTAAATTATTTAACTTTAGGATACTTAGACCTGGCTCTAGGCTTAATATGTTGTTTAACACTACTACACCTAGAATTAATACAACAAAATATTCACCCAGATTTGTGAAAACTATAATAAATTGCAAAATTGTTTTGATATTTTTAACTGCATTGTGGCTTTTGTTTGGGATAGTTTAGGATAAAGATACTTAATATTAATATAGAAATCATTTAGTAAAATTGTTGATGGATCACAGATGGCCCTGAGGGTCATGTTAATAGATTTATTTTTCAAACGAGCAGCAAAAAGTACGCGTAGATAAAAAAGGGAATACCTATATACATTTTGAAATAGTAAAATTGAGAGAGTGTGGTCAAGCAATAAAGTGTAATAAAATAGAAAACATACAGTAACTTATAGTGAATTGTGTAATAGTCAGCGTTTCCATTTTTTCCTTTCCTTTTCTTCCTATATGTGTCTGACTATTATTAGAGAAAATCTGAAGTCAACAATTAGGTAAGTTATTTTCATTTTAGTTTGTTTTAAAGCTTATATAAACGATACATATAATACAGTTCAAAGATTTTTATAGTTAGCCAAAACATAATTGTACCATTCGAGCCGGATTTAGCATTTTATTAGCAGTTATTTTCATCTCATTTTAGAACTTAATAGAATTTAGTTATCAATCAATAGTAGTAATTTCAGAGAACAAAACACTTTTCACACTTTTCTTTTTTTATTTATTATCTAGCTGGAACATTATCTTTTAGAACACTACATTTTATTGCTTGTACTTATAGTATAGATTTTATAGCAAAATTTACTGAAACGAATTATTTCATATACAGGGTATTTCTTTTGTGGAAACCATAAAATATCAGCAATTTTGATTATTTGATTTTTGTATTACATAGTATTTATAGTACCTACTTGCTCATTTCTATAAAAAATTTAGTAATAATACACCATAGTAGTATTTAATACAGGATGGATAAGAAGAAGCAGAGACTGCAAGTTTTAATATAAAAAAAAGAGCAATATTTCATTCGTATTCAAAATTTATTTGATAATAGTAGAGATATTTCAACGCCAGCGAAAAAGGAACAATTTTGTGTTAGATATGAAACTTTGGCCAGTACAAAAACAGCATTTTTAGATCTTTTAGATGAAATAAATTTATTAGAATATGAAATAAATCCTAATTATGTTCCAAATTATCAAATTCTAGAAACATTTGATGAGCTAATTTGTCATATAGAGTCTGTAGCAAAACGATTAGTTGTTTCAAATCCTAGTAATAGTAACAATACCAGTCATGACCGAAATTTAGAGAGTAAGTTCACGCGTAAGTTACCCGAGTTACCTCTTCCCAAATTTAATGGAAATATTAAAGATTGGCATTTATTCATTGAATGTTATAATAATTTAATACACAAAAATAAAGATCTAACTGATATAGATCGAGTTCATTATTTAGTGAGTTGCTTGAGTGGTAGTGCTCTGTCTGTCTGTTCAGGCATTCCGCCTACAGGTGATAATTATAAAATCATTTTAAAGGCACTTACTGATAAATTTGAAGATAAACGTGTCATAGCTAATACATATTTAGATCAATTGCTTCACTTTAAGCAAGCTCAATCTGAAACAGCTCATAGTTTAAATTTATTTTTGGAAAATTTTCATCCTGCTGTTATGGCTTTACATCAATTAGAAATACCAGATTTAGCAGACTATATTTTAGTTTACCTAGCTTTTCAAAAGCTTAATCCTGAGACACAAAAATTATTTGAAAATTCTAGGAGAAAGGCAGAAATGCCTTCTTATCAAGATCTAATTACATTTGTTAAAGAACAGACAAGAATTTGTAATAGAACGAGTACAATGAATAAATCTGTACCCTGTAATTCAAAAATATTCACACTAGTAGTACTTTTAATAAACCAAAGGTAACTCATTCATTTGTAGTGCAAGGTAACCATAAATCTCAATGTGTCATTTGTAAAATATCTTCTCACACAATTACAAACTGTCCTAAGTTTCTAGAATTAACACCAGAAGATCGTTATCATGCTGTTCGAAGTAACAATTTGTGTTTAAATTGCTTGTCCTTACATAAAATTATTCATTGCAAAAGTAACTATACTTGTAGAGTTTGCAACAAAAAACACCACACTTTGTTACATTTTAAATCAGCATTACCGAATACATCCAATTCTAGTCCGGAAACATTTGAACGTAAACCCATGTTAAATCAATTAGAGTCGGCCAATTCTGCTCTTTTCGATAAGTCCAATCCTGGTCCATCCATTGATTTCGAAAATAAAGATACATCAAATGTAATTCCGACAAGCCCTTCATTAGTAAATTGTTGTTCGGTTGTCCGTAATAGTAATAACACTGTATTGCTGTCTACTGCGAAGGTAGATATCTTAGATAATTTTGGTAGTCTGCATGAAGCTCGTTTTCTTCTTGATAGTGGTAGTCAAGCAAATTTTCTTTCCTTAGAATTTAGTCGTCGTCTGAAACTTCCTATTTCTCCATATCATTCAGACGTTTATGGATTTGGATATGCTAGAAACTCGGTTCATGGATGCACAAATATTGTGATTATTTCACAGTTGGATAAAACTGTACGTTATTCTTTAGATGTATTGATAGTTGAAAAAATAACCGAAAAATTGCCTTCTGTAGCTATTAACTCAAAGTGCTTGTCACACTTAAATTCGTTGCCATTAGCTGATAGTAGTTTTTATTTTCCACAAAAAATTGATGGCATTCTTGGAGCAAGTCTGTTTGCAAATATGATTGGTAGTAAACACATCATAGGGCCGCCTAATACTCCGGTAGCAGTAGAAACTAGTTTAGGTTACGTAATAATGGGATCAGCTCCGGTTTTATCTCCTTCAGCAGCAATTTATAGTTTTTGTGTTACTACTGTAGAACCTTCTTTAGAAAAATTGGTAAAACGATTTTGGGAAATCGAAGACATACCATCTTCAAATATGATAGCCCCTGACGATTTAGAATGTGAAAAGATTTTCAATTCCACTTATAGTCGGGATCCTTCTGGAAGATATACTGTCGCATTACCTTTTAAAATAGATAGTTCATTCTTAGGAGATTCTTATTCCATAGCTCTTCGACGGTTTTTATCTTTGGAGAAAAGGCTGCTTAATAATTCTTTTCTGCGAAATAGATATGTGGAAATAATTAAAGATTATTTGATTCAAGATCATATGTCCAAAGTAGTAGAAAATAATATTTCTGAAACACAATATTTCATCCCTCATCATGCCGTTTTTAAAACTGATTCAACGACCACCCCCCTTCGTATTGTCTTTGATGCCTCATGTAAAACTGATACATTTTATTCGTTAAATGATTTATTGTACACTGGTCCAAAACTACAGTCTGATGTTTGTACAATGTTTCTAAATTTTCGATTGTTTAAAGTAGCCTTTACCGCAGATATTCGACAGATGTATCGCCAAATTAATTTACGTGAAGATCATAAAAGATTTCATAGAATTCTGTGGAGATTCTCTCCCGATGAACCTGTAGGAACGTATCAGTTAAATACTGTTACGTTTGGTGTTAAAACTTCGCCATATTTAGCATTACGAACGGTCCGTCAATTAGCTGATGATGAAAAATTATCATTGCCCTTAGCTTCGGAAATTTTGAAAAGAGATATGTACGTAGATGATCTTGTATCTAGTGTTTCATCACATAGTTCAGCAATAGCGTTATACAATCAATTGGTTGAATTGTTAAAACGTGGAGGTTTCAATTGGTAAAATGGGCTACTAATTCCAAAAATTAATAGCAGAGATACCAGTGGAAAATCGATCCACCCAAGTTGTGAATTTTGAAACTGATTTCCTTAAGGTGTTAGGTTTACAATGGCACCTAATGATGATTACCTGTCATTTTCCTTTGATTTTGTCAATAAACCATGCACTAAACGCAATATGCTATCAACTATTGCTCGTTGTTACGACCCTTTAGGGTTATTAGCTCCTGTTACTTTACTAGCTAAACTGTTGATTAAAGATTGTTGGATTAGAAAACTGGATTGGGACGAGTCATGTCCTCCTGATATAGTAAAACGTTGGGATCAATTCAGGAAGGATTATCACTTCTTTCCAACTTTAAATTACCTCGTCATTTGGGCACTACTTTAAACCAACCTGTAGTTCTAATAGGTTTCGCTGATGCATGCCTAACTTCTTATGGCGCTGTAGTGTATATTCGTAGTATAAATTCTTGTGAAGAACCGCGAGTGCATCTTCTTTGTGCAAAATCGAAAGTTTCTCCTATTAAACTTGTTTCGATTCCCCGTTTAGAGCTTTGTGCCGCACACTTGCTGGCCAAGCTACTTTATTTTATAGTTGATTGCTATAAGACACGCTTAAATATTACTCAAGTGTTTGCATTATCCGATTCTACGGTCACACTTAATTGGATTGCTACATCCCCATCTAAATTACAAACTTTCGTATCGAATAGAGTAGCTCAGATCCAATCATGGTCAAACCCCACTTCGTGGTTTCATGTAGATGGAAAACATAATATTAGTGATTGTTTGTCTAGAGGTTTAACTCCTTCTCAATTTGTAAATAATACTTTATGGGAAAATGGCCCTGAATGGTTAAAGCTAACATTTTCTGAATGGCCAATTTGTACTGTAGGTTCACAAGACAACTTACCAGAGTCCAAAGCCATATTTTTAGTAGCTTCTGAAAATAACAATGATAACCCATTGTATGAACTTATAACTCGTCATTCCAGTTGGATTAAATTATTGAGATCTGTTGTTTATGTACTAAAATTTCTCAAATTGCTGCCGAAAGCTGCTACTATTTCAGCCTCTGACATGGAAGTTGCTGAATTTACTCTAATTAAAGTAGTCCAACACAAACAGTTTAAATCTGAGATAGAATCATTAAAAAGAGGTGTTTGTCCTTCAACTTTGAAATATTTGCGCCCGTTTTTGAAAGACGGTATTATTCGTGTAGGAGGTAGACTAGTTAATGCCAATTTGAATTCTGATACATTCTATATTGCTTCCTAAAAGAGACCCCTTAGTAGAACTTCTTATTGACCATTATCATAGATCTAATCTTCATACTGGTCCTCATTTAGTTCTCTTTACTTAGATTGCGTTATTGGATTTTATCAGCTCGTAGTATTGTTAGACATAGAATTCGAAATTGCAATATTTGTTTTCGATTGAAACCAAAACCTCAAATTCCTCTGATGGGAAATCTTCCAAAATCTAGAGTTCAAGAGGCCAAACCATTTTTACGTACGGGATGCGATTATGCTGGTCCTATATATATACTTCCCTACCGTAAACGAGGAATTCGTTCCATAAAATCATACATTTGTCTATTTGTTTGCATGACAACTAAAACGTTGCATCTTGAACTTGTCACTGATTTGTCAACTTCTAATTTTTTGCACGCCTTCAAAAGGTTCATTGGTAGACGTGGTGCCATTTCAGAGGTTTATTCCGATAATGGTACCAATTTCATCGGCGCAAAAGCCGCTTTAGACGATCTTTATCAATTTGTGTTTTCTGAAAATTTTAATAATGTTATGTTCAACGAGTTAGCTATTCAAGGGATTCAATGGAAATTGATTCCTCCAGGTGCCCCGCATATGGGCGGCCTTTGGGAAGCTAATGTCAAATCTGTAAAAACTCATATATACAAGGTGATTGGAAATCAATTATTGACATATGAGGAATTTAATACTCTGCTGGTGCAAGTAGAATGTTTGTTAAATTCTCGTCCTTTGTGCGTACTTAGTTCTGATCCTTCAGACCCAACTGCTCTGACACCTTCTCATTTTTTAACCTTAACCCCTTGAAAAATATTCCTGCAGCTGATCTTACAGACCAGAATATCAATTTACTGGACAGATTTCAGATGATAGACCGTATGATTCAAGATTTTTGGAAAAGGTGGCATTTAGAATACCTCACTTCTTTACAAACGCGACAACGCTGGAATACGGATAGTAATTCTGTAAAAATTGGTACGATAGTTGTTTTAAAACAACCAAACACGCCCCCACTTCAATGGCCTCTAGGACTTGTCGAAAAAGTGTATCCTGGTCGGGATAATATTATCAGAGTTGTGGATGTTCGGACTAAATATGGAACTTATAGACGACCTGTCATTAAGGTGTGTCCCCTGCCATTACAATAATATAATAGTATTTTGCTTTTATACTTGTTTTAATCAGTTTTGTTTCTTCTTATTTATTAATTTTTTTTTTCTGAACTTTGGTTCATCCTGGGGAGAATGTTTGGGATAGTTTAGGATAAAGATACTTAATATTAATATAGAAATCATTTAGTAAAATTGTTGATGGATCACAGATGGCCCTGAGGGTCATGTTAATAGATTTATTTTTCAAACGAGCAGCAAAAAGTACGCGTAGATAAAAAAGGGAATACCTATATACATTTTGAAATAGTAAAATTGAGAGAGTGTGGTCAAGCAATAAAGTGTAATAAAATAGAAAACATACAGTAACTTATAGTGAATTGTGTAATAGTCAGCGTTTCCATTTTTCTCCTTTTCTTCCTATATGTGTCTGACTATTATTAGAGAAAATCTGAAGTCAACAATTAGGTAAGTTATTTTCATTTTATTTTTTTTGCTTATATAAACGTTACATATAATACAGTTCACAGTTTTTTATAGTTAGCCAAAACAGCTTTAATAAAATCTCGGAATTTTGATGATTTTATTAATTTGATGTAACATATCTACGTAGGTAGATTCGAGTGTTAATTTAATTCTTACTACTTTTTTCTCTGTCTAACTCATGTATGTATTTTGTTCAACATATATGTCCTGCCCTTCTGTTAATTGCAAACTGTACTTCCTACCCTGTAGTTATGAACTGTGGGATAGTGTATTTGTTAAAATAAATAAAATAAAATTATATACGATATTCTGTTGCCAACGTTTTGTGTGGTCGTCAGTCAGAACCGTGTTCGCATGTGAAATCAGGAAAAAATGTCGACACAAGGTCAAAAACATTATCTAGTTTGTATGTGCTTGGAGTCAATGTCTTAAGAAAAAGATGCATAGACTTCAATATCCTTTTACCACGACCTGCACCAAATATGGTATAAATCAATTTGTAGCGGATTACGTTGTGTATAGAACTTGATCCACAGCTAAAATCGAATATTTTGAGTTTCATTCATCGTGATGAAATTTGATAACGTTGGAGCGATTTAGGAAACCCTTACTCAAAAATTAGCTTAATGCCGTTTTTGCGGCAAAAAGATCACTTACAGAATTAGGGGTTTGTAAATTTGTAGGAGATTTGACGCATAACTCTAATCACAGTTAGAAATAATCGATTTTTTTTTAGCAATTTACGTTGGCGGTAACTTGGAAGAAATGCATTGTAGAACACAGGAATAAAAATCTTATTTTGAAGATCAGAAATATGACTCAACAGACTGACGTAGAATCATTTAAACATCATTCTTTTATATTTTCGAGCTGTAGAATGATTTGGGTGAAGCAGACGACATCTCCAGCTACGCTGCTGATATAAAAAAATCCTCCACGTCACTAAGCCGACAAGCGTTGGAAGGGCGGTCGTGCGCTATATCGACTGGGGAAAAAATGCGTTCTCTTAACGACCTCTCCATATTTAAACATCGCTGTCCATGTCTGTCTAGGTGCACAACCTTCTGCATACCAAACTCAGAGCAAGTAACGCGCCTCCAAATAAGAGAGTCGTTCTTAAGGGCATATTCATTTTTGGTTACCTTAACGCTCAATACTATCGACAGGAAAGATTACGCTACTGTTACAGAGTGTACAGACGAGTATTATACAAAACTGTTCGAGACTCCAGACAACAGAAATATATGGCTACCAAAATGCAGCAAGAGGCTCCTTCTAAAAAAAAGTGTGACTAATAACTTCTCGTTGTTGTTTAATCCCTCAAAAAAAAAAAAAGATAAAGCAGCAGCACACATCCACAACTAATCAAATGAGATTAAAAGATACCGTTCCTTTATCAGTTTAATATTGTTTATCTGGTCACTATAAATAAATATTGCTGTAGGTGTACCATAAAAGTTAAATGTCGTAAAATCAATATTACTTTATTGGATTTTTTAAAAACAAGATAATTAACACACACACGCACATACACTGATGGCATACTGATGAGAGCTAACAAGTCTGAAACCGGTCTATGTCTGGTGGTATGGCCGACAAGGGTTCTTGACTGTTCACACAGATACTGCAGGTGTAATTCAATACCGGTCGGGGTATTAGTCCGCGGAGTACTTATTTCCTGCAGTATCATTTATAGATTTAATGGCTCGTCACCCAGGGCGAGAGGTCTGCGATTAAGTACCTGCTGTAATGTAGGTCGCTTCCTGCAAGTCGAGCCGCTTAGGCCGAGCAGCAAGTAGCAGACCGCTTATATCTCAAAATATTAGGTAGTTGGTCAGTACCAGCACTACCAACTATTTCAACTACCACAATTAGTCGTTGGAGTGTTTTGCCACTACTCATGGGCACGCCACAGAAACTTTCCTGCGACAAAAATAGAAAGAAAGTTTTTGGTGGGGTGATTAGAACTGTCAATACCTATGTAACCTTCAAGTAATATTATAATATAAAATATCAAACGCGGATGTAGCTTTACTTTAAAGTAGCAATATAGTTGTGACTACCATATAGTTCCCACAGCCACTTTTTAATAACATTTTTCCTGTTTCTGTAAAATTTACTTCATGGTGAATTTAAGAGGTGATACATACTTTGTAGTTTCTGTGCGTAATGATGCTTAATAATAGTTCTACCAGTAGCGATGACGTTGTTTGAACTAACAATTATTACTTACAAGTTCCACGACTTTAATCAAATAATTAAGGTATCTTGAACGTGGCGGCAACTATCAAAACTACTTGAAAATGACTAACTTTGAAATCATATTTTAGTAACATGTGTTAGCCGCTGCTACGATCAATTGCCACTTTCAAGTTCTGAAAACTTAAAGGTTACTCCACTAGTAACTAAGGTGTCCCCAAAATCAGGAAAGCTAGTAAGAAGCCACATAACTGTAACCTGTAGTAAAAAATACGCAGCGTACGTGTAAATAAACAAATTTGATGGTGGTTACGACTCTTCCGATTTCAGTTAGTGTCACTTTGGTGCTAGTTCGGATACGAGGGATAAAACACTGCGGTATTTTACAGTACTGACATGTTTTGATATTTTTGGTATTCTTGTGGCAATTTTTTGTAATTTTTCGATTTTTTTTTATATTTATTGGTACTTTTAGGCATTTTTTCTCGTCAGACTAGTCCAATCAGTTCTTAAACGAAAATGAGAAGAGATATTCCTAACCCATAGAACCCATCATGTCGACTATTTCACACAATATACAATCTATTGCAATAATAATGGTACTCTTTAAAATGAGTTTGGCAATTTGTTTTGAACTGCTGATGAATTTGCAATAAAGTTTTTAGCTGTTTCCACTCAATAGCAATAGAGATCTAATGCAATTTCTACTCGGAACATTCACTAGCTCAAAAACTATCATAGGGACAGCCATTAAGTAAGCAATGCTGTACTGTGATATAGTGTGTGATATAGTGTTGTACTTAACATAAAAAGGATTATGAGTAATAGTAAGTATAATAGTAGTAGTTCTATGGATGTGGTATTGTTTTATCTTAATTAATTTACTGATACTTTCTGGAATTGCTGGCATTTTTCTGGATTTTCCGATATATCCTCTGCAAAATTTAAATCAGGAAATTTTGAAAAAGAAGACAAAATTAGATACACGGTTAAAACAAACATCATTATTATTTCTTAATTTTTTCCTATTTTAAGTAACTTCACACCTCGGCCCTAAACGAATCATCCTGTATGAGGAATCTTCCAAATTGAAGTTATTATTCCATACCGAATCTTCCAAAAGTGATGTCACAGTCGCTATCCGACTTACATAATGCCAACATTAATTTTCGTATATAGCTCAATGTGTCCGCTTTCCCTTTTTCATAATTTCCGGTCTCGGATACCTACCGCCTCGGGATCAACTTTTCAATTACATTTACTGGATATCTAAGAACTATAGAGGGGGAATACATTTCTAATCTATAAATAATGCGTATCGAATCGTGTGGGAATCGAGAGAGACCGTAGGTACATCAGAAAACTGTAAATTACGGAACACCTGGCTAGACGCAATCATCTCTACATGTGAGCGTAATCGTTAATTCTTTCGCTGACTCGTTTGAAAACCATTACCGACAGAACGCCTTGGCGAGATTTTCAACCTATATACTGGCTAAATAAGCGCTGGTTTCGGAGGCGGGTAACTACAAATAAACAGATGGGTAATAGGAAGTAATTACATAACAGCTAAACGTTAATTCAGTCGATACGATGTAGTGCTATGTAACAGATGTGAATGCAGCTCTACGAGAATCTGAGTTCCCAATTCAATTTCAAATTTTACATAGTAAAAATTTGTCTGACTTCTTTAAAATGTTTCGGTAAATAAAAGTAAAGTAATTTTGATAATAAACTTCTATCATCTAATGCGAATTATTTGGCGACCAACAGATAATGGAAGTTATGTAAATTTACTTGAGGTGAAAGCAACCTCATCTATCCAAAAAAATAGGATTTTTGTTAGTTCATATCAAGCATTTAGTGGCATTTCGAATTCAAAACAACGAATTACCTACTTCTTATCAATTTCATGGTTTCGTTTTACATAGCTTACTTATTATTAGTGTTGGCTGAGACAAGAAATTTTCAAAATTTGCAAGTCTTGTCGTGTCTCGCAAAGCAAGATAGTTTCTTTAGTCTTGTTCTTGCAGTAGTGAATTAAAGTCCAGCAGTTCTGAACACACGACACAACGAACTTTTGGTTTTACAAATTTTATATGCTGGATGTTCTAAATACAGTACAATAGAACTGCAATATTTATTTGTTTGATCTCACTTAAATATTACCCCTTCTTATTTGCAAGAGTTCTTGCCCTAGCAATATTTCTTGCCTTGTCTTGCAATACTTTTTTCAATCATGTTTTGTTTTATAATCCGAGCTGTCAAGTCTTGTCATCGTTTTGTCTTGCGAAACCAAGACAAGATCAAGAAAAAGCAAGACAAGATGGGAACACTAACGATTTTTAAGGTAAAATATTCTAAAACTGTTGCAAATAACATGTCTTTATTTTCGCAGTTTTTGGCGTTATTCTTCGTTTATAACATTAAATATCAATATAACACGTACGTAAACGAATGGTGGTATTTTTATTATTTTAGGTATTTTCTAGTGTGTGCATAGTATCATTTTGTTTTACAAGTAGAAAATTTGATTATACATTTCATCTCGCTGCACGATGATTTGTTTATTTTATTTTCAATATTTACTGTGAGCGTACAGGACCGGCTTACATAATTTAAAACTGGGAAAATAGTTGAGTCATCTATGATTTCTTATATTAACATTTTATTGGGCTATTTTTTGCGTAACACTCGTTTTTCGAATAAGTACAGGTATACTAAAACTACTACCCCACTTTCATCTTGCATATAAAGAAATCCTCATTTATCAATTTGAATTAAAAATTACGTTATATAGCCATAAAATTTGAAAGTGAAGCAATTTTAATAAGCTTTTATATGTGACTGTAGAGCAAATACAATACAAAAAAAGATGAAAAGATTTTTAGGCAGTATTGCCATCTAGCACAAGTTTGACGGTAAACGACACTATAATAATAATTATGTTTCAACTGAAGTTACACTTTTCCGCTGCAACGGCGTCAAGACCCCCGGCACAATTCGTTCTCGTTTTATTTTTGCCTTTTGAGATATTATTTATCTCTACAATTACTAAACACCGCACTGAACACACTTTAGAAAACCACTTACTGGAATATACCGCCTTTCGTGTCCAGACCATATTACATGCTCTTACAACTATGGAAAAATCGCATCAGGTTCCACCAGAACAAGCATCAGAGAAACTAAAGGCGTAGGTAGGTAAAACAAGGCGTTCGTCTTAGAACATAATAATAATGCGAGACGGTTAAACGTGTAATATTCAAATACTACTTTACAGAAATACGTCCAAAATTGAGGCCTTGGTCTTTCTTGGGACCGTAAAACGTTTTTTGTACTTTTTGTAGACGAAATTTAAAAGATAAAGACGAGAAAAGAATGAAGAACAAATTCTTCGACCCACTTATTCAACTGATTACAATGTAGGTACTAACTGTATGTTAAGTTCACTAGTTATGTGTGATTAATTATGTTATATACTCGCGTCAAGAATTCAGACGTCTTACGTCCGACTGACGTTACACATTTGTTTTTATTGTCAACGTAATTTTCGATATTTGGTCGCGTTAAAACAACCATTTTTTGCAATTGAGTGCAATATATAATGCAAACTTTTAGTGTAGTATATAGTTTTATTACTATCAGTTGCAGTTTCTTAAATATTTTGGTAAACATATAAAGAATTATTCATTTGTTCGTATGACGTAAGTCGTCTGAATACTTGTCGCGAGTATATTTAGAGAGGAGTTCCGAAATATTGCAATTTAATCAAACATACTTATATACAGAGTTACACGCAGGCGGAGTTACAGGCTTTCGAAGTGGGGCCAAATATTTCGAAATAAAAAATAATATGAATTATTTTAAATTGGAATAACCAAATTTGGTACATGATTTAGGTTTATTATTGGTCTTTGACTATGAGTTCAAGTAAATTGAAATACTACAAGGTGTTCATGGCGGGTGAACTTTTTTCCATTAATCGAATTTAAAAAGAATGATAATATCCCGCGCAGAATTATTTATTTATTAAACAAAATAAAAAAAAGTCAGTAATAGACTTTGTTGACAGTTAATAAAACTATAATAAAAATAAAACTAAAACTAAAGAAATTGTTCAAAATGGGCATTAATTCCTCTGAAACATAAATTTACTCTTCGCCGAAAATTGAAATTTATTCTTGACTAATAAATAATGATCGTTTATTTTATTTTTATTTTATTATTTACTAACTGTAAAATTTTAAAGACAAAGCCTATATTGAGTTTTTGATTTTATCTAATGAACACTATTAAAATCTTGCTTTAATTAATTAATTTTTTCTTGTAAACCTGTCTTTGTAAATTTAGCAAAAGTAAAGTGTTTTAAATTAAATTTTGCGCGGGATATTATCATTCCTTCTAATTCGATCAATGGAAAAAAAAGTTTGGTATAATTTTAGGGATAACCCTCACCCTCAAAGAACACCTTGTAGTTTCCAATTTCCTTGAATTCATAGTCAAATAAGACCAATAATAAACCTAAATCATGTACCAAATTTGGTTATTCCTACTTAAAGTACTAGAGAGTTTCTTTTCGAAATATTTAGCCTCACTTTGAAGGCTGTGTGCAACATTGTTGGTATGTTTTGCTAAACTGCAATATTTTGTGCAGAACACCCTGTATATTTATTATATCATATAATTTATGATTACCTCATTGGTTTTCGGAAAGGAAACGTGTGATTTTACGTCATGATGAGATTATACAGGAATAGAAACCTTATATCAAATTTAAATGAAATCGACATGCCCAATTGTAAAGTAATCGTTAACACAGTATTCGTTAATATGACCATTTAAGCTTTTAGATCTACCATAAGAAATCGCATACCTTTTTTTAAAGTCAAGTAGTACATACGTTCACATGAACTTTTTCTATTAGAAAAATAGATACTACCATATATTAGAGAAGATGTAAAACAAGTTTAACTTGTACGGTGGCCGTTAATTTTTTTTTTGCAACTAGTGTTAACACTTTCTATCGCTGGAAACAGACGCAGACGCAGCTTCCAAATACGGGAAGTCTGGTAGTTTTTTTTGCCGAAAACAACTAACCGATTGACCTGATTCTCGCTGACCTCTTACTGTTACATTGGAAGGATTGCAGGCTCTGCAGTTTGCGGCATAGAAAACGAGAAACTTCTCACGTCTCTCTTGACAGCGCAGCGGCGTGCACAGAGGGTTTAGTGAGTGGCCCTCGACTAACTTTACCCACCACTCCAATCATAAAAGGCAAAAAGAAATTCAATTTCAAAGGGATAACGGCAAAAGAGGTTGCACACAAAAGAAAACGGTGACATAAGCATGAACTACGATACTACAAGTACGAAGCTATAAAGTTAATGAAAATATAAGGAGTTTCTGCTTAGTAAATAACAAATTTGATTATTTTTTTATCAATTTTAATTAAAGACAAAAAAGTTATGATCATTTTTTCATCTAGTAAGTGCACTTTGAGGCCATCCATAAATTACGTCACACGAATTTTAGGACTTTTTAACCCCCTCCCCCGTCCTTGTCACAGGTTGTCACATTTTCAGAACCCTGATGTGACATCACAAATTTTTCAAATTTATGTATGTATGTATTTAAAAATAATCAAAAGAAAACAGTTATTTTTATTTTTTTCTTACTTTTATTATATAATCTTTAATAAAATCAACATAAGGTAAGTTCGGTAACATCGCATTATTTTGTCGTTAGGAATCTACTCTTGCTGTATGTTATATTTATTTCCGAACACCCTGTATATGACAATATTGTCACATAACAAAGCCCTTTTAACAAATTTTCTGTTTCCTTGTTTCTATACCGAAAATATGACACGTTATTGCGCTTAATAAAAATTGTTTAATTTCACGTCTTTTATTACTACTTTGAACAAACATTCCAAAACACCCTATATATTGTTTGAAAAAAAAAGTTGTACATTTATTGGTTCCTAAATGAGATCCACTATTCCATTCAACGACCCGAGAAGGTTCAGACACCTCAACGATAACCACTTAGAATTCATTTAATCCATTGTCCGCCTTTCGAGGATCACCCTGTATACAGACAAATATCCGCGTCGACACAAACAGGCGAAAAAACTGCGGACTATGGACATATAAAGGCATCTCGACGCCAGCGCGCGGGACTCCGCGCCAATATCACGCCGCGCTATAAAAAGACGCTTGGGGGGCGCCCTGCCGACGCCGACGACGACGTAGCAGCACGGCGTCTCCATGTAAGGGGCCCGCCATCCTCTCGGTCAATCGCCCGCGTCGGTGGTCTCGCGAAACCGTGTCAAGCTCGGAAGGAGGTTATGTTTGTTTACATGCTTGGTGGACGGCGATTTTAGCAAATACTAATTTTCTCTGGACACTTTCCTATCCATGATTAGGTACTATCAGTAACTGCAGCAAAAATAACTGCTTCATATTACATTATTCATTACTCTTGGAATTTTACTCCAGAGAAAATTTTACTTTCTAAACTAGAAACAAACACAAAAGTGTTTGATAAAAATACAATAGCAACCTCTCAAACTATGCATGTCGATGTTTCTATTTTTGATGAAAGATTACTTACCACATGGCTTGGACCGATACTGGTTTGAAAATGTGGTGACGCTCACAGACACTGACGCTAAAACCTCTGAAACCAAAGAAAAAATCAATAGAATACAGTTTGATGCCAATCGAGTTCCATTCATACACAGAGAGGCAAAAAGGAATTTTTTTAAACATGTACTATCAGGTGTCAATAATAATATCGTGTAAAACTCCATACTCCGCAAGTTAATACCCCGAACAGCATCGAATTACAGCCACAAGACACATAATTAAATTATTTAAGATTTCCAAAATTCAAATTCAATTTTGAACATAATATCAACAGGCAATCAGACACAATAGATGGTATCTGACCTATTTCTGCATTTCCAGGATTGTTTCTTCTGGTAAAAAGTATTAACATACAAGGTGTGTCAGTTTTAAATTAAGAAAATTTCAGAATCGATAGTACACCTAAAGAGGATCATTTTTTGGCCTATAATATTTTCTCTTAAAACGCTGTTTTTGAAATTAATGTTATTTGTTTTTAAACCTTTCCGTAGCATAAGTTTTTTTTATAATTTCATGTTATACCGACCATCTCAGGTATCAATTCTTTATACATAGGTATATTTGGGTAAATCTCATTTATTTTGACTGACCTCTTTCAAGGAAGCCAGTAATACCTGACACACCTAATACATTTTTTAATTTGGGTTGTCACCACATGCTTCTACGCTCAGTTTCGTCGTAGACTGTATGGCTGCTTGTCTCTTGCTCCCAAGGCAGAAATGTACCGCGGCGATCTTTGCCCGTCCATCGAACAAACCCAAGTCGGTTGAGCACACACATACACTTATGTGTAAGTGTACAAAAAGACGAATTAAGTACCCCAGTCGGCTAAAGTCAACGAACAGAATTTAGAGCAGAAAACATAGTAAATATAAAAGCCATTAATCAATGTCGCAGTGGGGCTTGTACGGTTGAACGACTGCCTTCGTGTCAATCTAGGGACTTATTTAGTCCATATGCGGACACTGGAAAGCATTGTGCAATGGGAATGACGCTGGATATTATATTAGACGTTTTCCAAAACAAAGATATTTATTTTAGTGTTGGGATCACTCGAGTGAAAAGTAACTGATTATTCGGTTATTGAAATAACCGAAATCACTCGGTTATCAGTTATATGAGTAACGATTTATTTATTTGATTTTTCCAGTGTTCACTAGGGTTGCCACCTTTTCATATGCGCAAGTAAAATATTCTTATCTTTTAAATTCTCAAGTAAGGACATTCCTTTTACGTTGCATATGAACTATTTTTTTTACATTTTTTGTCTTTGTGTCCCGATAATTCTATTTCAATACGAATTTAATCATATTCTCCTCCGAGTAAGAACATTTCTAGTAAAAATAAAGACGAAAGGACAGAGGCTGCAGTAAGGACTGTTCTTCCCTACTGTTCACTTACAATTTGTGTGTTCGAGGTCAAGATTTGTACATACATGCTCGTATACGTGCAACAAGAACCGCTATAGTTGCGGCATGAATTCAGACGACTTACGTTTGTCACGGCTGATGTTACGCAATTGTCAACATAATTTTCGATATTTGGTTGCGTTAAAAACAATCATTTTTTGCAATTTTAGTGCAAAACATAGTGCCAACATTGACTGTAGCACATAGTTATTTTTTATTATCAGTAGCAGTTGTTTTAAAATATTTTCATGAAAATATAATGAATTATTCATTTGTTTGTATGACGTAAGTCGCCTGACTATAACAAACAACGCAACTATAACAAACAACGAAAAACCGAGGAACCGTAGAAATGACCATCGTTCATATTCGTAATTCGTAGAATGCGCTTGTTGTAGCTATAGATCAAAATACATTTTTTTCTTTACGGAATGCAGGAGTCGTAAAAAATAATTTTTGGAAAATTAAAAAAAAATAGAAGTAACTAACTTTTTGTGTAAATGCAACATATATTTTTATATATTTATAGATTTGTATTGTTTATTTTAAATATATAAATTTACCCATACAAAAAGTATATATTTATGTATTTAAAATAAAACATTTACATATAAACTACAAAAATAGTACTATGTACAGCTGCTGAGAATTCAAGTGACCATCACTCGAGTTATCAATCGGTTTTTGATATCACTTAAATACTCAGTACTCGGTTTTTGAAATAACTCGGTTTTTCCCAACACTAATTTATTTAGATAGAAAATAAATAATATATGTACCTACTAGATAACAAATCAACCGTTGATCAAATATTATTTATTTGTTACTCGTTTGTAAATGTCAATTTCTCAAAACACCTCATTAATTAAGAAAGTTTATTTTTACAAGCTACTACTTGCAAAATTTTTACAGGTTTACTGACAATTTTGCAAGATATAGCATTATTTACATTAGAGGATTATGTTTTACTTGTATCATATATGTTAAAAATCATGGTACTGTTATTTCCAGTAATACAAAATTTAGACGATGAAATAGTTGAAAATGAACCATCTATTGGGGCGGAGACTGCTGAAGTAGAAGATAATGGCATAACATTTTCGACATATCAGTTTTGTTACTGATGGAATCATCGATATAACTCGTAACAGTTTCGATGGATTTTCATCCACTTGCACGTTTTACTGATAAAATATCTCCATCCGCATCCACAACCATAGTTGCCCTAGACTGACGTCAAAGCTATGACATTTTATAGTTTTTATTTCGTATAAATGAAATTTGAAACGTATGCACCATGGGAGATACTAGGATGATTATGCCCATATCTTCTACGTCATTCATGGTCAAGGAGAGAAGCTCATCACATCGACAACAACCATAAATCTGTAATTTTCGCAAGCAACCAATGGTCATCAGGAGTGTTCAACAGAAATCGTTAAATCTCTTCTTTAGCTAAAACCTTGGCCTTTTTTGTAATATAACGCTCATTCTTTGGTTTGAGAAACGCAATTACCTTGTCATGGTAGCGTTTCCAAAGCTTACGACAAATTATTGAGGATCTGCTATATGGCATACTATTCTAGTAGTGTTATATTGTAATCCAATTTTTTCAACTTTAGGGTATATACCGCAATATTATGACTAAAGCGACACTTTCTCTGTAAATTATAGAGATAAACGACCTTTGAGAGTCGGATACTCATACATAGGCAGAGGTGTGCGTGATATATTCCGCTATTAGAAAATCAGTTTTCAAAATTTCTATAATTACTCACCCATCTCCATCAAGCGTAATCTGAGTATTCGCTAATACTCTGAGGACTAGACCAACGGTGGTTTTCTCATTGCAGTCGATGCCCAACAGGCAGGACTCCTCCCCCCTGCTGCCCATCCTCGAGACGACCACCAGGTACCTCGTCCTTGTAGGGTGCACGCTTTCCAGCTTCACGGCCTGTAACAACAAAAACGACAGGTTAATAAAAACAAAAAAAAGAAAGGCAATCGAGAATTCTGGGCGTGCCCAGACGCGTAGATTTCACATTATATGTATTAATTATATAAACTGTTAATAAACTAGCTGAACGAGAAATTTTGAATTCGCGTCACGTGCGAACAGCCGTTTGCTACGTTTTGCTTAAAATAAACGACAATGATGGCGCACAAATACTTTCAAATGGATAGATAAGTAAGTTAATAACAAAAAGAGATGCAATACGAAATAAAAATGATTTATTTGTGGGTTACTTCAAAAATGCTGATAATATTAACGCCAATCGATTATTAGGTTATGTAAACCTATTACCTGACTTCAAACTACATTTTTTTAACAAATAAATTAGCTCCAGAATAAAATCATTCTGCTACAAGAAACAATAGACCTATACATTTCCAAAATTAATTATAAAAGTACCATGAATTATTTATTCTTGAAAGGTTTTGAAACAATAATATTCCTGTCTTAGAGGAATGCAAGCATAAAGAAGAATAAATGATACAGGGTGATGCATATGCCTTTTTAGGGTGATTATTTACACTCACACATGAAGAAAATCCTGAATAAAAATAGCCAATGATAGGAATAATTTAATACCAATTAGCGAAAAATTATTTATTTATTTAATTATTATACACGCAAGACTCCATCTCTGGTCAAACTGCACTTTCAATCTAAAAACTCGACAAATGGTGCTTGTATTTTGCATTAATAATTCATGTTCTGAGAAGTTAATGCATAATTTATTATTTCTGCATCGTTATAAGACATTTTCCCGTTCCGTCGATTATAATTATTTATACCATTTAATTGATATAAAATAAAACAAGTAACGCCTTAACGGGCTCTTACAAGAAAATATCACTTGAATGAGTTTGTTGCGGAAACGGTAAACTCAAAAGGCGCAGTATCCCTGGATGTTTTTTTTTACTTTTGGCACTTTCTAGATTTATTGTGCATCATCTAAAGACTTTCGAGAGTGCAAAATTATATTATTAAAATAATAATAATAATGATAAAATAAAATTATTGATGTTTTGTTTATCCACTTTTACTATTTAAACTCTCCTCAAATAATATAATAACTTTTAAAATGCATTTGTATGACACACATTATTTCGCTATTCTAACCCCACATTTTAACAATTATTTTCACATACTTATAAACAAAAGTGAACAATCTTATATGCAGAACTATGTAAGTATATGTTATAACAAAGTTTACATCTAAGTATAGTGTTGAATTTAAAAAAATACGTATTTTGAAAGATGTCAGTAATTAAAAATTTGCTGGATAGATCGCTTTCTGACGTTATATATTGATTTTACTTCGGTACCTTTGAATATTCGCATGTGGCATGAGATAACATTCTTGTTATTTGCTAAACTCTATATTATTATGTGAATTGAATTTGAATAAATCAACCATTCAACAAATTTTAAAGACCAATGGGTATCATGACTACAAAATTCACAATTTGGGGTATTTACCTGAGCGTCACATTGAAAACAGACTTAATTTTATAGCTTAAAATCTAGTCAATGTAGAAACTGTTGATCAGAACCTTCTTCGGCAGGTTCTTTGGACGGACGAAAGTTGGTCTGTCATTAATGGTTTGCCAAACAGGCGCAACGAACACTATTGGTCCATTGAAAATCCCCACATTGTAAATCTAATCCAAAACCAAGGTCATTTTGAGTAAATGCGGCATCATCGGTAGGCATTTAGTTGGGCATTATTTTTATGAACATACATTGAACAGCGTGGATTATCTAAATTTCCTACAAGAAGGTTTCATCACGACGGAACTCCATCCCACAAGGTCAGAATTGTTCAGCAATATTTAGATAACACTTTCACAGTAAAATGGATTGGGATTAATGGACCTATTCAGCGGACCGGAAGGTTACCAGATCTAACACCCCCCGATTTTTTTATGGGGAGATTTTAAAAAATAACAATAATGACAAATAAAATTCCTGCTGATCAGATAAACAAAGAACTTCCTTGGATACCAGACATATTAAAACAATACGCGTCGGCAGACAACAGACAAAAAAATATTAGATGTGCATTAACAAACTATCACTTAGTATGCGTAACTCGGTCTATACTTATTGTTTATTTGTATATGTATTTGGAATTCAAGAGAGGTAAACAGTGAAAGTATTTATGGTGCATTATAAAAAGAGATGGAATAAAATGTTTGACGATTTGACTACGTGAAAATATGCCTGTGCAAAGCTTCACAATCAGAATTATTATTATTGTTTTGCTTGGACGCACTACCACATTTTTTCGTTTATGGCAACGGTAACCGCTGCACCTGGCACAAGAATAAATTATTGATAAGCTATCAGGTTAGTGACATTACACACAAATTTGTATAGTTCCTTCGCCTACTATAGAAATAAATAAAATAGACCCGTGAGTTTGGAAGCCGATATTACGAAAACGTAGGGGTTAAAAAAAATGAAACTTGGACCATATATAGCCCCGCTATTATTCTATTGTGTACTAAAATTTCACTTAATTTCGTAATCCCCTTTTTTAGTTATTAATGAAAATGTTGAAAGAATCACGGTTTTCTGCCGCAATTTTTAATGACGATACGTTCAACTATTGTCTTTAGTACTAAGAAGGTCTTCTTTTTTTATTTTTGAGCAAAACAGAAGTGCTATCTCTTGTCTTGGACCTCTATCAAAATATTCAAACCAACAAAGCGAACAAGTGGATGAAAAACATGTCCAGATTTTATTTGTAATGTCGCTCTTGACATAGCAGCACGTGGGTTATCAAATTCAACAACAGGTTGATTCCAAAATTTACTTTAAGAAGCACAAGCGCTTCGCCTTCGTGTGGACCCACCTTACTTGGGAATTCTCCCACATTCTACCAAAACATTTTAGGTCAAGACTTCGGACCGAGCTTAAAATTGAGTGTGGTGGTTTTCGGATAGTAGGCGTCATGCATTTTCAACATCTACATCTTAAAAAAGGTTGTTAAATGTAAACTTGAAGAAATACCTACTCATCACCACTCAATATCCTTCAAGTTTACGGATTGGTTGTGGACCAAGAGGGAGTGACAAGTAAAGAAACAAGCTAATAATAAAGCGCAACAATCGAAATATGATTTGGCGAAATGTAAGGCGCGTGACAGCTCAAAATAAATTAGCTGTGAACTAAAAATCGTATCACTACCGCTTTTTTTTGCTACCTTGACATTATTCTAGTTTTCATATTTTACATTACGCGGAGATCCCTGGATAGAAACTAGGTAAATGGAGCTGCGACCTCGCCTACGGCCTTTTACACAAATTTAAATTGATGGAGAATAATAAATTCGTATTTTAATTGTTATTGTAGCGGAACTAGTATGCGTCGGAAAAGTTTAACGTCACCATTCATTCAAAAAGTTGAAAGTTTATAAATATATGCTGCCAATACTTGCCAATAACTATCAGATGTATAAAAAAAACGAAAATATTCTCTGCAGCATTATAAATATTTAACAAAAATACAGATAATATGTAACAAATTACAATGCAACACGTTTGCTTCTAGAAAATTTTTGAAACAAATAATTTCACATTTTAACACAAAACAACACAACACTGTGTTAATTGTATCATTAAAGATGTAGACTGTATTGTATAATAGGTATTGATATGGAAGTTCACGTACCTTTTTAATTTGTTAATTATGTTCCTGTTTGCTTTCGAAATAATTTTTAATGAATATAATTTTTGTAATATTTTTATTTTAACGTTTTGTAAAAAATTTCTCAGCCGTGGAGAATGCATCAAATATAGCCAGAAATGTTCTAGAAAACCTCAAAACAAACGCATTATAAAATTTATAACAAAAACAAACAGGAACATAATTAACAAACTAAAAAGATAAGCGAGCTTCTGTATTAATATACTATTATAGTATTTTTATGGAGTTACAGTAATAATAAAATTAATAAATAAAATAAATAAATAAATTAAGTTTTATAGCAAAATTAGTAGGTAATAATAGTGGTACATATTTGAAAAATGGGCTTATAAACTTATAACGTTCTAATAAATCATACAACGAAACAGCAAACATTAAACAAATATGTCTTTAGGCACTACACTACTACTAGGAGTTTACGAAAATTAACTGGTAGTGATCTGAACATATTAATTTCTTTCTTTAAAATTACAAAAAAATCAGAATATTGAGTAATCTAAAACATCAAAGTGAACCCCTAATATTTTTAGAGTTGAGCTTTATTTCAATTATCAGTAATATTTGATATAGTTAAGTAAGTCCTTACCATTTTCTTTAATCAAACCCTCAATTTAAAAGTTCTCCATTTGGTCATATCAGGAGTAGAGATATAAAACACAGAGAGAGGTGTGTTAAGTTTACACAAAATGGTGTGATTTTAACACATCATTAGTAAATACTACACAAATTCAGTACCTATATATTTTATTACAACAGTAGCAATTTTAACACATTTTGTGTAAAACATATAAAAAACCATAGTGTATCTATTAACACGGAAATTTTACACTTAATACAATAAAATACTATATAATGTTCTTGTTCCTACCTATCCGCTCAATATCACTATTTATCGTACTGATGTCTATTAACTTTGTTCATTTTATACAAAAGCAATGAAGAGACCTGAATTTTTCGAATCTGTATAAGGCGACCTTACATTCACTTGTCAAACAATAAAACAAATGCAGTTAGGTGACACAGCAATTCGTCTGAATTAAGGTTAACTCTCCTCTTCCAGTTCTCCAATTCCCAGTTCCCGAAATAACCTGACGCTAATTGGATTACAAGAAAAACAAAACAATTAAATTCCATCGGCGTAATCGCTTAATCCTTTTAAAATGGTGGCAACAGAACTAGAGCAAAACAGACGAATTAAATCCGTGACCGACCGTTTCCATCAAAACGTCGAACTCAACACAACCCAATAGACCCAATTGCTTTCTAGAAACGATTAAATTGATCCTCAGGCTCCGGCGATGAATTTCAGAAATTAAAATTAGATTTAAATCGGGTGAGTCACGGTTAATGTTGCTGTTAAATAATATCGAGTCACGGCCGTATCCATCTTCTCAATTGCTTTTAGACGAATCTGGGATAAGTTTTTATTTATTTGATTTTTACGAGTTGGCTCAATGTCGAATTAATATTATGTGCTGAAAGGATAACAGTTGGGTTCCTTCTTTAGACCGAACGGTGAGATTCGAGGAGAGGAAGTGACCCTGAAAATCAGTCGAATGTGGGTGATGATTGATTTTCAGATCAACGAATCTACATTTGGGTTTGCACAAATCAATACGATTGCGGCAGCAAAATCATTTCAAAAGTGAGTTGCACACAGACAAAATCTAACCTGTATTTCAGTATATTAATATAGTCAATGTTTGAGTGGGATAAACATCAGTAATAAAAACAACACTATATTTATTTCATCACATACGTTTTGGTGTTAATTTAAACCACTTTCGGTGCACTAAAATACATACAATAATGTCGTTTTGACATAAAATTCTTAAAACACAATTTGATCTAAATTATATTCTTATTGTGAGACATAAGTGGTCTGCTACTTCCTGCTCGGTCTAAGCGGCTCGACTTGCAGTAAGCGACCTACATTACAGCAGGTACTTAATCGCAGACCTCTCGTCCTGGGTGACTAGCCATTAAATCTATAAATGATAGTTGTTTCCTGTAGTATCATTACATATTCTTACTAGGTGACCCGGCAAACGTTGTTTTGCCATATGAATTATTTCTAGTGAATATTTTGGTAGTCGCCTTCGTTCTCATCCCTACTCCGTGCTGTTTACTCGGTGAGAAGCACAAACCTAGAAAAAATATAGACTGTGCGATATTGCCGGCGACCGCTAATTCATGGCTGCCCTAAAAGGTCCAGAATCACTAAAACTTGCTTTTTATGCCAATTTACGTTGGTTGTATTGTAGCGTGAATCTCATTTGTTTACTGTGATTGGTCACATTCATGTCACATTCTCTAATGACATTTAAAATGACAGCAAGTTGGTTAATTTCATATTGCAACCGCCAACATAAAGCAAATAAAATATCAATTTTCTGGACCTTAGGTCCCTAGAAAACGCGGCACCTGTCACGTGACCTATATCATGAACCGACGCTGTCTATATTTTTTCTAGGTTTGTGGTGAGAAGTAACACCGGTAGACGTCTGGCGGGGATAACTGATCTAGTGAAAATAATATCGATCAGTTATCGACCAGGGTTAAAAATGATTAAATTACTAAAATGGCTATTAAAAAATAGGGGTTTGTTATAGAAGGGTGAAAATTAAGGGTTGTATGTATTTTTTAATGCCACATCATAAAAAAATAAAAATAAAAACTTTTGTCCAATAAATAAAAAAAAATGTTTGGGGTGGACCACCCTTATCACTTAGGGGTATGAAAAATAGATTACGACCGATTCTCAGACCTACCGAATATACATATAAAATTTCATAAAAATCGGTCAAGCCGTTTCAGAGGAGTATGGCGTCTAACACTGTGACACGAGAATTTTATATATAAGAAGATTAATCCTTTCACAACTACCAGATTAATAAAAATATATTTCAAATGCCTTGTTTGCAATTTCAAGATTATTGAATGGTGTGTTTTAAGAAATTTTGAATAAAAAAAACATGTATGAATGTACCTATGTTGTATGTATTTTGTAACCCTGAAGATGGTGTAAAATAACACCGAAACGTAGGCGACGAAATAAATAGTGTTCTTTTTATTATTGACCTCTATACCACTTAAACATTGACTAGTATGACTAATCAAGATGGCAAATTTTGGAAAAAAGTAGATTAATATACATCAAAAGTAAATTTGATATAAATATGTACATATTCTTGAAATACAAGCATTCTTGTACTGTAGCTATGTGCTACATCACGTCAACTTAGGTTCGCTTCTGTCGGATAAGTCATCAGTTGCCTCATCTATGGCATACTGAGAATAGCTAAGAAGCTCCAAAGCGGTGTATGTCTGGTGTGCCGCTAATGAATGACTTTGGCAGTTTGCTATAAGTCTTTCAGGTGTTAACACATATTTATTTTATAGACATCTGTTTTCTATGGCACACCTTATACAAATAATTAAATAAATACTACTCTAGAAAGAAATACAATACAACAAAAATACTAATTACGTACATGCACTCTGGTTTTATTTTTTCTTAATGCAATGTTATTGTTTACTTTATTCAAAACTATTTGCAATTATTCTTTCAAATCACTTGCCGATGAAATGACAATTATTAAATTTTTGTTTTAAAAACAAACCGTTTTTAAGTAATATTGCCACAAGATTTATATTTAGATATGTGCGTTAGTTGTCGTGAGGTTTGTCTCGCATTCGAGATGCTACTGGATGAATCGAGTCTACACCCTAGAGTTCTGTAGAAAATTCGAAACGTTCCCGACGCTTCGATTGTGTCTTTTGAAACATTATTAGAGATCGCATTAAGTTGAGATTAGATGAACTTTATTTAACCATTGCGATAGCGATTTGAATACTGATTAATTTGGATGCTGTTACAACCACAAAAAAAATAGCTGTGATTCACATTGTTATTTACTCTTCCTATACAAAAATGTGCCTTTTCAACGTCATCTGCATAAGTGCCACTTAGCAAAAATAGATAAAATACGCCTCTAACGTCGGAATTCCTTTTAGGTGACACAAAACTATTTATACTACAATGCCATATGAACTTAACACACTTATTCCCAAAATAGCGACGATTTGCCATTTGCTTAAGTTTAATGTATTGATTACTGACGGATATACCTACGCATAAACAGATTCATTGGCGTTACACTTTTTTCCCTTCTCTGCCGTCAAAAGACCCACAAATAGATTCGTTGACATAAAAAAATGAACAAATCATAAGACTAAATCTGAAATAATTTAATATAGAAAAAAACGCTTGATTTAAGAACAATAATTATTATAACCGAATTTGGAAAATCATTTGAAGGCATACAACATTACATCAATTTTATCTATAAATAAAAAATATTAGCGACATTACGGTGGATTGTAGGTTATTTATTGCCTAGGTCAATAATATGAAATAAACACACCATGATGTAATATTATGACTGTAATGGAGAATTACTTTCGTAGTAAAACCACAGCTTAAAGAAGTTAAAGAAGCTTGTTCTTTAAGCTGTGGTAAAACCATGTTTTTGTACACATGAAATGTAATTTCACGTTATTATGTATTTTTAAATAGTCATGTAATTTTACATGAAAAATGTAAATGTACGATATTCCCATAGAGAAAATTGTATTAACAGTATGGATTTGGTATTTTTTACATTAATGTATGAACAACGTGGAAATTTACAATCAGTTTTGGTTCGATCTCATATTATTTCGTTATCGAGAGACGTTAGACGTTATTGACGTTTTACACGTAACAAGTTCAAATATAAACAGGAAAGTCAAATTGTTTAATTTTGAAAGATAATGTTAATTCTTCATCTGGAAAAATACACATTTATAATTCTTCGAAGACATCAGTTTTATATTTTTTTACGAATTATTCCTAAAATTTATTCCTTTAACATTCGTTCACATTTTTTGTTATTTGCTTTGTAAAATATTTAGGGGTCCACGACCATTGGATATGTATTCTATGCAGTGATTCAGAACTTATCTAAAAAAATTTGGGTTTAGATGCAGCATGAAAAATGGAGCCAATATCGTAAAAAAATATTAGTTATATTTTCAACCTCTACATAGCTTCGCTACTGTATAGTATAGCCAGGCTATTCCGAATATTGAAATACGATTATGTTTTCTAGGTATTAACCTTTTTTGTGATGCGAGTTTTTACATTAGTTTTTCAAGTGTCAAAAATGGTTTATGTGTATAGCAACTGGAGTTGATGGATATCGTTTTAGTTAAAAGTGATGTGAAAATGCTTTAGCAGAACGATTTCCCGGTAAACATGCGCCAAATGCAGATACTTTTACCGCGGTGTGCAGTCAGATCATGTATAGTGCAAGTTGAGGGAAATTTTAAACCGAATCGTGAAAGAGATGGAGGTCCAGGACGTCCACAGCGTATTGCAGCAGTGTGGCGTATCATACACGAGACTTAATTATATCCGTACTATGTACAGCGTGTCCAAGCATTAATACCAAGGGATTGGACGAGGAGGACCGGTACCATGGTCGCCACAATCTCCTGACTTTAAATCATTTGAACTTCTTTTTATGACGACATTTGAAAAATGAAGTGTATCGTACCGAAGTGGATATCTACTACTGATAAATTTACGCAAACGTATCATAATTGGTGCCAATAACTTACGAGTTCTGAAGGGGCAAGAAGCAGAAATATTTATGTTAGTCTGTAGAAACTGGGTAAGACGGGCCCAAAATTTTGTTGAAACATCAAAACCACAAATTAATTCTATTAATAATTAATAACAATAGCGGCAAATGCAGTTGAATTTGCTGTATAAAATAGGTGTTATAAGATGTTATTTCTTCCTTTCCTTGTGATTTTCTTTCCATTCTTTGTCTGGTCGTTGATCGCCACCACCAATGGAGCTCAGTTTTTTTTAAGGAAAAAATTACGTATTCCTCCAAATACTAATCTGACATTTTTTAAAATCAAATAATACGTAGACGATTTTTCCAAACTTTCAAATGTAAAATGAAGAATGAATGTCTGCCTGTACCATATTATTTCATTGTTTGTTTCTACAACCAATTTTTTTGGCGACGTTTGTGTGAGACTTATAGCTTTCTTGCATGAATATTGATAAACATGAATACAAATGAAGACATAATAATTAGAATACTGGTTGCAAAACAAAGATCAACGCACGTAACTGCTAATTATAGACGATTACCACCTTCTGCGAATATTTTTCGTCTTCTTTCCCCATTAACCTTGACAATAGAATCACGAGCCTAACCTCGCCGAACCGACAACGGCATACTTTCCACTTTTTCCGTGAGTGATACGGCTTATCTCGATCGACGAGATGTACGCAAGGTCTTTGCGGAACACCCGAACCTTTCTCTTTGCGAACGGCTGACCTTTGCCGTTAAAATGTCAGGAGTGGAATCACAATAGGATGGATCCCATCAGCACTTCTCGACGAATGCAGATAAAAATAACATTCCATTAGAGTGCACGAACCCAAGCGGCAGTGAAGGTGTAGGGAGCATCCGATCAAGATATTAATAGGCCACACCTGCGACAGCAAGAAACGGGGAAAATGTTACGCCAAGGTCAGCAGTGAAACGTGTACGCGGATTAACAAAAGAATATACCGTTGGAGCATATAAATCACAAGCTAAAAAAATGAAATTGTGGTATACCAAAAACATTAAGGATAGGCCAACATGCGACACGACCTACTAATTAGAGATATTATGATTAACCACACCAAGAGTGTTTAGATTTTCAAACAACGCCTGTTTTTTTATTTTTAAACTAATTAGGATAACAGCTTACTGTTCTTACTTCATTATCTAAAATCAATAAATATGAATAATTGTTTACTTTATTCAACTGTTATAATTTGTTGCTTCCTTCGACAGTTAGGAGCCTCTTTTTTCTTTTCAGATATTTCTATTAAATTGGGAAAGTTTTTTTTTGGTAGCCCAATATTAACGTAAGTTTATCTACTACATATATGTACATAGAATGCGAAATAGTACTTTTGCGTTCGAGAATGAAAGTTATTTCTATATATCCATTCGAGAACGCAAAAGCATTTTGTTTCCAATCTAATACCAATGAAAAGCAAATCAGCTGGATACTGTCCAAAAGAGTCCAAAACTCTAACTAAAAAGGAAATTTAAAATTTTTTACAAGAAGCACCTGATAATAGATTTCTGTTAGAAAGGATAATTCAAATTAATATAAATCGATCGATTTAATTAATTTTGGACAACTTTTCAGGGCTTTTTAATAATTGGTGTTTGTGGAGCTTTGCAATACATGAGCTACTTATAGATAACGATCGATCATATAAAAGACACATTCAATTATTATTATAAGAAATTGCGACTCCACAACTTATACTCCGAAATGTTTGTGTTTTCAGTCCAAATGAAGGTATACCACAAATACTATGCTTTACGTGTGGCCGTTACTACAAGATGAAGGTTTTTTGTGAAGTATGATAGGAAAAACCAAGTGGTTGGCGTCAACATAATCAGGAATGTAGCAAAAGAAATAGCAACTTATTTCAATTTGCCTCATCCGGAAACCAGGGCACTGTTTTAGACGTTCTCCCGCCAGCAAGCCAACGCAGGGGCCGATATTACCACCATTAAGGACACCACCCGATAATTACTGGTTGCCTAGTTTATATAGAAAACTAATAGAAAACAGACCTTTTTTTATTCCAATATATCTTTTAAAACACTGGAAACAAGTAATAAAATTTTACACCACATTTGACAAAGTATAGGCAAAGATAACAAAGTAAAAATAATTTGAGATATGTAATTATTTTGTGAGATATTAAATTCTAAACATGTACGTTTTTAGCGTTTTAAAAACAAACGATTATTTCTTCAGATTATTAAGGAATTATGATATATTTTACTTCGTTGTCTTCTAAATAGTAAGCTGGTCACAGTTTAATTCATAGTTTCGTCAGCATTTTCTTATTAAAAAAGTTATATTGGAATAAAGTTATCGCAAAATATTCATTCATAATTTACAATTTGTTTGACCCTTAGTTGGCTTAGTTTGAAATAGATGTCGCACTCGTTAAATCTAATTTTATGAATGAACTCACAAATGCGCTAGGGTATTTTTCACGAACTAAGTACCAGTTATTGCGGTTAATTTAGTATAACGTAATTATTAACTGATAGTCATATTTATTGATGACTAAAACAAAATCATGTTAATTTTATACCGTAAAATTATATTTTATTTCAATTAAAACGTACAAAATTATAACTAATAATGCAAACTCATATTTATAAATTCATTTATTCTCGATAGGTAATTTATATACAGGGTGTTACTTTATTGTTATGTCCTTATTTTAATGGGTCTTGGGCTAATTGTAATTCGAGAAGTTCAAATAAATGTATATGACAAAAAGCTTTTTTTGGTTTTCGAATATGTATTAGTATATATCATATGCAGGGTAAAACAAAAAAGCAAGTCATCTTGTGAACTGCGTATTTTTTACTCTAAAATATAACGATTTAACTTTACTTACTTATATACAAAAATGCATCATTTAAAAGATACAGGGTGTTAAAGTTGAACTTTTAAAATCGTTTTTCCGTAATAACGCCAATTTATGACGTATCAGCTTGAAATTTAAAAGAGATATTTTTGTGGTTGACCAAATCATTATTTTGTAAAGAACGCCTAAAAATAAAGATACTGGGGAACGGGGATACTTCGCCGGTTCCATTTTTCGATTTTTAAAAGTTATGCAAGGTTAGAGATAATGGCGGAGAAAAAATATAAATTTCAATTTCCATAGAAACGGTTTTATGAATAATTTGTAAATAATTTAAAGATGTTTCAAATGCTCTAATTATATAGGGCGTCTCTGAATCTAGAGCTGAGCCATATTTGTAGATTTACCAATTTCAATATGAATAAACAATAGAAATAGGCTAGTGAAACTCACTTATACGCTACAATTTAATATTAATATTTTAATTCCATATTTTAGTTTACTAATTGCTCCACATGCTTAAGAAATGCATTAATGGGCTTTTCTAATTACTAAAAATCTAATATTTTTAAAAAGTGTAATTTTGGCCAAAAGTATTCAGTTGCATATAGACTTTCTTTTCAGTTGATTTTAGTATTTTTCACTGACTCAAAATAAACATCGTCTTACATATAGCCACAAACAGTCGTGTTCCTTGTGGAGTGGAAAATATAGTTGTAATTGTGTATTTTATTTTTCATGTTTATGTATCTGGATGTTATTTATTGGAAGCATAGGTATATCGATTTTATAGTATTTTTAGTACTTATATTCTTTGTCTTGGTTACTATTTATTCCATAGCTAAAAATTCTTATGGAATAGTGTTTAATAAATAAATTAATGTAATAATTAAATAAATAAAAATCTAACTAAAATTTTGAATTTTTGTATTTTCGTAGCAGAGTTTACAGTAATCTAATTGGAATAAATTTTAAAAAATGTAAGGGATGAAGATAAAAATCACAAAATATAACTACTTTTTTTTATTAATTTGTGAATCCTTTATATATTGCGGATCTATACATCTTTTTCCTTTGGGAATATTTCTGTATACAATAGTGTGGAAGAAAAGTATAGAATAAATTCATTATTTCTAAAACAAAGAAGTTTCATGAAATTTCCTCGGACACGTCGATTTTGTTTTTTTATTTCCGACGTTCATTTGTTCATTCCGACGTTTCGCGTGACGTCATCGGATATTTTTTTAAATAGAATCCCTTTATTTTTTCATCGGATTCTTGTAGAGCTTAACTTCTTGAATTCAAAAATGTATAATTTCAATACTTTATTCCTTCAACTTTCCGAGAAAAAAAAACCGATCCAATAAAATCGACTTGAAAAAATGTGAATATTCCCATTTGTGTCTGTGATGGGCTGGTTCAGAGTAAAATGGATATAGTGAATTCATCGGCAGTATCACAAAATAAGGACTCTTTATTTTTAAAACAATTTAACAATAAGCAACTAATTAATTAATTAATAATTAAATTCTGGTTGCCTCAATCGTATTTGACCCTCTAATTTATTATTTTGTTTTATTAGATTTCATGTTAGAATATTACATCTTTTGATTGCAAAAACAACAAATTAAATCAAGTCACCTCAGAAACTGTTGTCTGTCTGGCAGAAACAAAACAGAATTCTTTACTTTGAAACAATTTAACGGCAACAAATTATTATTATTATCTCTGAAAGTTGAAGAAATAAAGTGTTGAAATTATACATTTTTGAATTCAGCAAGTTAAGTTCTACAAGAATCCGATGAAAAAATATAGTTCTATTAAAAAAATATCCGATGACGTCATCACACGAAAACAAATGAACGTCGGAAATGCGTTGGTATAGCAAAAAGGGTCTTTTTAAAAAGCAAAATCGACGTGTCCGAGGAAATTTCATGAAACTTCGTTGTTTTAGAAATAATTAAAGAATTTATTCCATACTTTTCTTTCCCACTGTATAATTTCTGGCAGCATACAATTTTCGTAAAATTTTTGTAATTTTGGTACCATTACGTTTCTCCATAATTCTTCATATTTTTCAATTTTTTCACAGCACAACAATAACACAATAAAAATGCCTACTTAGAGATCCGCATGTTCTCACCTCCTCTAGTCCGAGTCCAGATAAATAATAAAATACATATAAAATATAGAATAAAAAGCTCTAGGATGGTTAACCACGTGCCTTCTTTTTTTGTGTAAATACGTCATACTGGACAAAAACATTTTCAAAGCAGCCGACGCGGCGGTTGCTAATAGGAAGGTTTTACGACCCTTTTTTAATACAAATATGCGACCGGCGAGCGAGATGAAAGATCGTGCATCTCGCTTGCAGTGTCTTTCTTTTTTGCCTGGATTCTGGTAAAATTTGGCATGAATGAAATAATAGTACTATTTTACTATAAACGTATTTTCTGTAGCGACATCTACTCGAATACTGTAGTACTTTGTTAGAAGCCACGGGGTTTCAATTTCTAGTCTTAAACAACATGGGACTCTATACAAAATAAAATTTCAATCGCAAATAAGTTGTTACCATCTTCATCAGAGCCTCCTGAATATGTCAATAATAAAATGTGCGCAAGTAAACTTAAACAATTACAGTAGCGCTGGAATATATGGAAAACTTAGTTACCTATGTCCCCAAGGTGGCACAAAAAGCAGCCTCATTGAATACGCAGAACTAAAAGCTACGACAACTGACAGCCCTGGATCTGGCATAAATTTAACTCACTTTCAATTTACACGTAGCGCAAAATAAATTGTAATAGTCTTGTTTATAACAGCTATTGTTTTATATTGAAATGTTATATTAATTAAAATGTATATTATTTCATTAATAAAATCATAAATACGTTTCGAAAAAATTACAAATTATTTTGACAATTGTTCTAAGCATAAGCTCTTTCGAGCATAAGCTCTAGAACGAAAAGGATTCAATTTGTCAACTAAAACGTTAACAAAAATGTCGACTTTTGAAGGCAGTTTTTGAAAAATAATATTTTGTTGCTAGCTGTATTATTGTTAATAGTACAAATATACATATTTTGAGAAAATATCACTTACCTTATGATAAATACCAGTATACAAAATACACTAAAACTAATTTCAGTAAAGTATTTTAAAATATAAGAATTTCCTCAAAACATAAACCTCTAAACTGAGTTATTTGACTGGTTCATTCGTTTTCTCACTCTATTTGATAATAAAAAATATATATGTTCAGTAGATTATTCATGTTTCAAAATGTTCGACGTTGTTAGGATTTTTCTACTGGTGTATTCTGCTATAGCAATTCAATTTTATTCTACAAAAATTTAAACAAAAATCAAACTGGATACTATGGGTCAGGCCAGGTTAAGGTTGTTATATATTAATTTTAGCAACATGGAATGAGTAAATAAACAAAACAAATTGGGACTGGCAACAATCCCAGTTGCTGATGTCATATTATTATACGCAATTTAAGTATAAAGAGACTTACGGCGTTGTGGCAAACTTTAAGAGCTGTCTGTTTTCCTTCAACAATTCCTATAATTCGATAAGATTAGTATGATCGATTACTCAAGAATCAGTGAAGATAGAAACTTTGAATTTAATATACTGTAGTTCTCTTAGCAGTTACAATTATACATTGTCTCCACCAGAACCATTCTATTAGGCAAATAATACACACCACAATAAGAGAAGCTATTAACAGTTCAGGATACTTCATAAGAACGAACCTTGTTTAAATCTACTATGAAGATAACAAAATTTGAAGTCCGTATCTACAATAGTTTTTGAGTAAGTGATTAAAAACTTTATAGAGGAAGACACCACACCGCTGTACATTTCTATACAGAATAGGAAGAATTTTATGCTAATTCTGAGACTAATTATTTAATAAAATTCATAAATAATCCGTATTTAAAAAGTGAATAGTATCGAGAAAGGTGCAATAATGTTATTCAATTACATCTGAGACCATGAAACATAATGGCATTTTGGAACCACAAAAGCCTGTCTAATCTGTAACAATTTCATGTTGAATCAGCTAAATTGTTGTACGCAAGCAAAGCTATGGTACACCCGTGACCAAACATAAACGCGAGAATCGAGATAAGAAAACGAGAGACTCGAGCGGTGACGTAACACCCAAAACAGGCGGTGTAAGTGGCGCGAATTGGTAGGCGTGGTCCTTCGATTTACGGTCTTTATCTTCCAGCGTCTGACGAGACCGAGGGCAAGAAGGTCACAGCGTCGAAAGCTAAAGGTCACAGTGTCCAGTCGAACTGGATACATCAAAACAATGTGACGTCATTTCTTCAGCGCCGCAGACTTACTGTTTGTTGGTATGACCATTGTATAAATAAATATAGTAAGATATTTTACGTACTAAAACTGTGAATCAGTAAAATGAGACGAATGATGTTGTCGCCATCTATCGTTTGTATCTATTACTAAATTTATTCTAACAATTTTCCTCTGTAATAATACTACATGCCGACACTTGATCAAGAATGATAGAAGAAGTTAGACATAGATGGCTCTGAACTCAATTAGATGAATCAGGGAAATACCATTGCCGTCATCGGGTCAATGTTGCCAGACCTACGGATTAATCCGTAAATCGTCCGATTTCTGTACCGATTCACGGATTTTTTCTCAATAAACACTTTAAAATCCATGGATTTTTAAGTTTTACAACTTATAAATATTAAATATCCAAATAGTTAATTTGTACTAATATGTATCTATTTGAGAATCAATTGGATGCTTATGGATGATGCCTCATTGGAATGCTTCATGTGAACGGATGTTGTCACAAATTAATTTAATAAATATAAAACAGAACAGCTGTTTATCCACTAAGGCAATAGTACATTTAATACAAACAAAAAATTATATAGATAAAGATAGCTGCTCAAATTATACTGCAGGTATTTTTGTAGGGCTATTCATTCTATTGTTTAATTATATCAATATACTTAAACATGTTTTTACTAATCTACGGATTTTCTACGAATATCTTGTTGGATATCTACGGATTTCATAATTTCTGATCTGACAACATTGCCAGTATACATACGATAGCACGGCACGATTCCCACCAACAAAAAAAACATGAAAAACTGTATGGCCTCCCCTCCAGCTTTTTGTACGGTTTCGTTTGTATACATCTAATAATATGTTATAGATGATATTTATATGTATGTAGAAAGCCATAGAGGATACAATTTTTCAAATTTTATTTAAAATGGCTGGAAACGTTTGCGTATATTATAACTGTGGCAAATCAAAAGCAAAACATCCAAATTTAATATTGCATCGTTTTCCATCCCAAAGAAATCGTGGAGAAGATATATTAAAAAGTGGATCGAAAACTGTGGTAGGTATTTTTAAATATTTAACAGTAATAATATGATGTAGGTACCTATGTCGTTCAATATTTTTGATATAGCCAAGAAAACCAGTCTAGTCATAGTAATAAATAAATATACACTTGTTATGACTTTGAATTTAATGCGTTTTTGGCATAACTCGACTTTAATTGGATGTCACAAAATATTATTTCCACTTGAATTCGATTGCAGTCGCCAACTTCTAGTTTGAATTAGCTATCTATTTGAAAATGAACTTAAATTGATATTATTTTTAGAGTCAATATATAATATCAATAACATACATTAAATTTGCAGTTTAATTTTCATTAAAGGTGTTTTAAATTATTTTGTATAATATGTACCTATACTTATATTATAGCCGAATTTGTTCTGTCAATTTATGTCTAAATAATTGATGGGTAGGTATATACATAATATTGTCACTGATCATAATTGCGCAGATATGATTTGATGTTTTGAAAACACACAGACAGGTAATAATAATTCTGAGTAAAAATAAGACCCATTACCTTAATTTTAACAAAAATCCTCATTTACACAGAAAGCAAGATATAAATAGGTATAGGAGTGTGTAATATCATTGTATCAATTTATATGGATTAACAGAGTGAAAAATTTTATGCACTAGAAAATGTAAAAATATACAGGACGTTCCACTAAAAATATATACAGCTTGTATGAAATTAATCCATCTATAAAACATTGCTAGAAAGCTTAAATATATTCCTTTACAAAAATTATATATTTTAGAAAAATTATTTTTCCATTTTATTCGATGTAATGACACTTTCTGAATTTCTAGAAGCTCTGAATAGAAATTTCATTAAATGTTTCTTGGTAAGTGAAACAACTAATAACTAATGTTAAAAATTTAAAGCAGATTTCAATATGAATACGTCAGAAGTTCAAAAGAAATTGCAAAATTCATTTTAGTGAGTGTCATTAATATTGCAAACGATAGTACCTACCAACAATTTTCAGTTAGCTTTGAATACGCTACAAATGCGCGCTAGATATTTAATTTGCGAGCCACCAGCAAACACGTCCAAATTGATCTATTATGTTACACAGTGCCGGTTTTAACACTACCAGCGCCCTGGGCGAGATTTCTACGGCACCCCCCAACTGCAATTCAAACCCATACGAAAAAAGGGGAAGAAGAATTGAATGAAATAACCATTTATTAAAAGAAATAATTATTTATTATAAAAAATTACCGTTTATTAAAGAAATCTAATAAAATTTTACTTTTCTGGCCTTTCTATCAGCAAACTGTTTTATAAGGTTATCAAAGTCGATGTTTTCAGCAATTTCGTATTCAATTGACACAGTTGCTAAGTTTGTCAATCTAGGAAATTTACGAGTAAGACCTCGAACTATGAGCGATGAGCTACAAAGGCTTTTATCCGGCGCCCTGGGCGATCGCCCAACCGCGCCCTACCCTAACGCCGCTACTGATGTTAGGTACACTGCCTGTACCTGGCGTAAAGGTTTTGATTGTCTACATAGCAAATATCAACTTCTGATTCACAGATACAAGGCTACTATGATTTTTTTAAATGAGGTTATGTTTTTCTAATTTATTTAGAAAAAATAAATTTACGAGCAACAAAAGTAATAAACAAATTGTCGTCACAATGTCGGATTTCCTGGGTCGGAATGGCGCAAGCCTAGATAAATTAAAATATATGACGCAAGTGTGATAAGCCCCACTGCCAGGGGCCAGTTAGTAATGTCTGCTAAGGTATGGCGCATATTTCAAAAATAAATTTAAATTAACAAAATTTGTTTGTAATTTAGAGTTTAATTTTAAATGGTTATTTTTTTATTTTTTAAATACTTCCTTTCATGTTGTCATATTTCTGTGTATTGTGTTCCATGCCCTTTTATAAAAATAACATTACTAATTGTCATTACTTTTTAAATTAATAATTCGTTAGAATTTATGTACTGATTTGTAAGTTCAACAAATACGTTAAACACAGTTTTCTTTAAAATGGTGCATTTTGGCGACATGCAGCAAGTATAACTTTTTAAAACTATTGGAAGGCTGTTTCAAATTAAATAATCATTTTCCAAAAATCCATATCCTTAAAGAAATAGTGGCACAGGCGCAGAGCGCACTGTATATTTAACTCAAAAATCAATTAGATATGTATTCGTGTTTATCTACTGGTTACCAAAATTTGAGTACAATTACCCAACTAATGAGAAAATTATCGTAAAAGAAAATAAATAAAAAGTTATTTCTTAGGTCTATAACTTTTTAAGGTGGTCGTATTTCTCGAAATCTCGAAAATAAAATACGTTGAGCAAAAGCAATATAAATAAAATTATTGTTGTTTTGTTTATCCACTTTGCTATTTAAATTTTCCTCAAATAATAACTTTTAAAATTAATTTTATGACACACATTATTTTGTTATTCTAACCCCACATTAACAATTATTTTCACATACTTATAAACAAGATTTACATCTACAGTTAAATTTAAAAAATATGTATTTTGAAAGATTTCTATTCCTAAAAATCAAATTTGTATATACTTCGAGATTTATTGAAATAATCTACCCAATGAAAATAGTATCAATATCAAAACACCATGTATATTTTGTATTTATGAGTTCTATGTTAAACGTTTAGGGTAACTATGTGTAGACACCTCAAATACACCATTTTGGAAATATTTATAAAATTCTGACACCTGCAATTCAAATATTGGAAAATGTAATATGTTGTGAGTTTATTATTACCAAATGACTTGTGTAATGTAGGTACCCTGTAATCAGTTTTAAAATTTCATGTCACAATTTCAGATCAAATTTATGATATTAAAAATTGCAAAAGTCGGTTTTGTACACGTATTTAGGAGCATTATATATTTGTAAACATCTAAAATGTTTGTTAATAGGTAACCCTACTTTAATTGATCTTTCTTCGGAGTCGATAAGAAAAAATTTGTTTGCCAAGATCATTTTTCTGTTCTACAACAGCTCGCACCGCTTAACATATGACGCCATACCATTGCCTTACAAAACAGATGAAAATAGTATTTCTCCAAAACATATTCATGTACTAACACCCACTAAAACATATTCACGTCGGCCAACTTGTCAACGAAAACGAAAACTTGATTTTGGAGAAAGTAGTACAGTAGAACATAACAGTACACATAACAAAGGAATCTCTGATTTGGATGAAATTCGTTTTTAACCCCGGAAAAAATTATTCCAAATCGTCACCTTTAGCTGAAGCAGATTCTTCTTCGACTGATGAAAAATGGCTAATGCATGTCATGGACTTCCCTACCCCAAAAAGAAGAAATTGTTGCCAAATTCTATCGTTTCTGAAGGTAGTACGGTAGCAATGACGAATATTAAAAAACTTGACACAGTTAGGAAGCAACTTAGAAAAGCAAGAAGCGTTATTTCAAATATGAAGAAAAGACGTACACACAACAAGAAATTATCTACTTTACCCAATATCTTGTCTTCAATGAAGTATAAGTCGCCACAACACAAAACATTGGTAAAGATGCAGCTTTTGCGTACAAAGAAAAGAAAATGGCATTCGGATGAAAAGCAATTTGCTTTAAGTCTTTACTACCGAGCTCCCAATGCTTATACCCAATTATTAAAACAAAAATTATACTTCCTCTTTGTCAACTATAAAGAGTTGGATAGGTTGCTCAAAATTTGTTCCTGGAATCAATGACGCTTATTTAAATGAAGTCAGTATTAAAGTCCAAAGTATGACAGATGACGAAAAATGCTGCATATTAAGTTTCGATGAAATGTCGATTAAAAATGTTTAGAATATTCGAAATCTTTGGACATCATTTTAGTTTATGAATATTTGGGTGCTTTATGACATACAAAAAAAATTGCAAGTGAAGCTCTAGTTTTTATGTTGTGTGGACTGTATGCAAGATGGAAGTCACCTGTTTCATATTTTACATCTGCAAATGCAACACGCGGTCAAACATTAAAAGAAATTATTTTAATAGTGCTTGAAAAACTGGACGACATAGGTCTACAGGTGAAAGGATTGGTATGCGATCAGGGATCAAACAACCGTAATGCTTTGAATCTGCTAGGAGTAACAGTTAATGAGCCTTACTTTGTTTACAAAAATAAAAATATTTCGCATTTTATGATATGCCTCACCTGCTTAAGAGCATACGAAATAATTTATTGACGGGCGATTTTATTGTCAACGGTAATAAAATTACTTTTAATGACGTAAAGAAAACATATGACATAGATAAAAGGTCTGAAAAAGGTCGGGCACTATTAAAAATAACTCCGTCACATCTTAATCCAAATGCATTTCAAAAATTATCAGTAAAATTAGCGGCTCAGGTGTTAAGCCGAACAGTGGCAACAACAATTAAAACAGTATTAGACACAGGAGAATTAAAAAGCAGTACGGGTGAAGCAACGGCAAATTTCCTTTTGTTGGTAAATAAACTTTTGATTGCCTCAACCGTAATAATTTGTTTAACTGTAATCCACACTTATGTGCTTTATCTGATACCAATCTGCAAATAAAAGACGTTTTATTGGAAGTTTTTGATACATTTCGAGAAATTAAAAAAAGTTAATAACGATGGTAAATTGTCTTGCCCTCCATGTTTTGATGGCATTTTGCAAACAATATATGGTACACTTAGTTTATTTGAATCAGAAAAAATAAGTGGTAACAATTATTTATTCAATGCGCGTTTAAACTAAGATGTTATTGAAAATATGTATTCAGTAATAAGGCAAAGAAGCGGATATTCAAGAAATCCCTCTGCGAAAATGATGAGATGACCTTCAGGCAAATTGCTATAAATAGTTTACTATCCTCGTCAGACAGCGCCAACTGTGAATCAGACCAAGATACTTTTTAATCATCGATAGCCCTTTACTTACACCTGTCAAGTCTTCTAATAAGGGTCCTTCCATACAAACCGCAGAATCTACAGAATCACCTGTTCAGCAAGATGAAAACTTTTCTGATAGTGAAAATGAAGAGGATGAAAATAAAGAACTGACGACACTACTGTCAGCTACACTCGAAACATGTTCTTTATCATATTTCGCTGATTATTACGCGAAAAAATTAATTAGCAAAACAAATTGCCAAAAATGTGAACGTTTATTCCTTCAATTTGACCAACAGTTAACAGATGAAGACCAAATTCTTATAAATCATTGTTTATATTGATCTAAAGATTAGGAATTCCCACTGAACTCTCCAAAAAATTGTATGATATTGGCTTAGAAGTATTCAAAAATACTATATACCTACTATAAGATCCTTAAGAAATATAAAAAGTAGTATTTTAGAACGTGTTCTGAAAAGCATACATTCTGATTTGTTCAAATCATTTGATGTTTTCCTTGTGAAGAACATATAAAATTGTTTCTAGATGTACTTCTAACTGCGAAAATTTATTCAGATTGTAAATTGTTAAATAAGACTTGTATGCAGCAGAAGCGTAGTAGCAATAGTTCAAGTAAACCACATTATAAACTTAATATTTTTACACATAGCTAAGATCAGATTAATGTTCACTTTTCATATTTGGATTTTTAATAGCCGTTAGACTTCGATAAAATGATTGCTTCTTTAAAACAGAAAAGGTTCTGACATTTTTCCATGTAAGGTTTAGATTTCGAAGAAAATGCTTATTTCAAATTGTATTACTTATTATTTTTATTATTTTTTTATGTTCATGCAAAAAACAAAACTTCATTGAACTATATTTAGTGAAAAAAATGGTTCTTTAATGCACTAGTGCCATAAAATTTGTATTGCACTCATCTGTCCTACTACAGCGTTTTGTGATCATGACAAACATAAACGTCCATTTTCTGTGAAATTGATTTACGTTTCAAATAGATTGCATATTTTATATAATTTTCAATCATATTTATTGGATACTGGATTACAAAATTACTAGAGAACACAATATATTAAAAATAAAATAAATTTTCTGTGAATGTCAATTGAATTACAAATAAAGTTTGAGTTAAATTGTTGCTAACATATTAGTTCCTAACTTTCTCAATGCAAATCGATAGCACTAATTATTATATATTTTGCTGTTAAATTACTCTTTTTATGTTCCTACACTCAGCACCACCTAATTAATAATCTAAACCTAATTAATAACCTAAATATTACATTTTTTGAAATGAAGTAAATATAATATGGTTAATTCAACATGAATAATTAATACAACAATCATTTTATCGAGATTTTGCCACTGGTTAAAAAAACCTCTCAAGTGTGTATATACAGGATATTCCTAAATATTGTGTCCTATACCGTGATTGTATCGATATTGAAGCAAATAATTTTCATGGCAATTTCAAGAAGAAAAGTACATGAAGATATATCTTATATGTTTGAATTTTGAAGTATAAATCGTTGTCTTTTTTTATTACCGTATGCAAGGTGAACCTTTTTCGACACTTTTGGGGGTTTCTACTATTTCCCAAGGAGATAGAAAAAAGTAGTAAGTAAGTAAGGTCGCATGAACTTGATTTTTAAGAAAAATTCATTGGCGAAAACTGCATTCCTATATCTTCATTCGTCTAAAGCATACAGGGCGTTTTTCATTTTTAAGCATTTTCTATGACGCTTATAACTTTCTTTTTTGGATCTCCTCAGGAAATAGAAGAAACGCCAAAAGTATCGAAATTGTCCCACTCTGTATATTTTTGCGAGTTGAGTTTGAATCAAATTTGTTAACAGTCTAGTATAAGTAGCTAATGCCTACGAATCATTAAAAACTTTGAAAAAATGTAGTGTTCCTTATTTACTATTGATAATAAAACAACATATATACATGTTATGTTCATTTTCATTATATCAACATATAACCACAGCATGCGCATCGTTACAAGGAGGGAGGAGGTTTTCAAGGAGGGACAAATACATAAAAATATTAAACCGGAAACAAAAAAATATGTATTTTAATAGGGATATGTAAGGTCCATATAATTCATACACAACAACAAAATATTATACTACTCGTATAACATAATTAAATAAAATATAATAAAAATATTCAGCAGGGTATGATGTCAAAAGTTCTGTTTCTACTATAGTCAATTTGAATAGTAACGCATGCGCGCATAACATACTACATTGAGAACGGCTCGAGGTTATGAGGCTTATGCCTTCAACTAACAGGCTTGTGTTTTGCATTTTTTTTAACTCGGCGCTCACTCATAATGCGTATCACAGTTACGTTTTAGAAGAAAAAAAAAACAGAACGCACAGGTCATGAATGTTGTGTAATTAAACTAGAAGCCTGAAAATTAGTTAATTTTATTTTTTTGAAAGACCGGCCTTTTCGCAAGAGAGGCGGTTGACCCCCTCCCCCCCAAACGACGCTCTTGCTTAACAGCATTAATAAGTATTCTAATCACAGCAATGATTATTATTATTCTTTACTGTATTAACGAATTAAACCTTAATCGCATATTACCGGCTTATTATAAGCGTTGAAATTGATGAGGGTTTGCGCGGCGATTTGAACACTCTAAACTCTAGTGTCTACCCACAGACATTAGCATCGGTAAAAAATAAAAATGCGGCCCGGTGCTGTCACCGGCCACGAGAATCTCGTGCATATCTCGGGTTAACCAGCACCAGCACATGCACCTACACCCTACGCCTACACCAGCAGCGAGTCGCGAGACGAGAAACAGCGTACGACGCCGACAGAGAGACACTTCTGGCTCTGGTTAGGTCTATTATTTATTCTGGTGAAACATATTTGTTATATATTTTTCTGCGGTAGTTTTTTTATAATTGTAATAATACAATTTTTCAATTAAATCCCCATTTAATTCAAATATGTACATTATTGTAGGTATAGCAGTCTTTTATTGTTCGGTATATTATTATAATTTGGTAGGTATATGTTATCGTGTTTTTTCATTATAAAAGAAATATTTTTTGAAATTGTTTGTAGAGTTGATATATTTTGATTTATAATGCAGTAATTTGTTTACAAAGTTATTATTTCATAATGATGACTATTTAATTGATAACATAATGCAAATGTAATTATACTGTAGTTCTGTTATAGACCAATACATTATTTTTATATGTCACACTCAATTGAAACTATATTAAACCGGAGATGCACTCTGATTGGAAATAGAAAAATCGCTAATCATTAATTTGGATTTTAGCGCTTCGAAAAATTTCGAAGGGAGACTTGAAATTTTAATTTTCAATCTGAAATTTAGCACTAGAGTAGAGTTAGAGAGCCTCATCACTGAAAAAAAAAACTTTTTAATCGCCCAACAAATAAAAATATTTTCCCGCTTTCAAATGGGTCACTGTATATATAAAATAAATATAAAAAAATTATATGCGGCCCTTCAAAAATATCTAAACATATTTGTGCCCTTGACCACTTTAAAATGTATACTTTCGCTGCAGAATCGTATATAATGGATGCGTGGTGATGACAAGTGGACCGTGCGTAAGCTGTCCCTACGAATGCAATCTGAATTATTCTATGATTATTCTGAATTTATATGAAAATTTGTATACCCAAATAATCTCCTCAATAATTTCGTTATGTCTTGAAATAGCAGAAACCTATTTATTAAGAGAATGTTTCGCTTCTTGAGTCTAGATGGCGCGGAATAAAATATCTATAAATCTATTTAAATTTATAAATATGTAGGTTTGGAACATGAGGCCCCCTCTGGTAGAAAATGAACTAATTAATAAGTTCTCAATATTCAGAACAAAGGAAATATATTACTATATTTATTTATACAATGGTATGACTGGTATAATATGATTATAAGGTAGGACCACATCATTGTACGAACGAAGGTTGTCATTGCCTGTCAATTTGTACAAAAAGGTTATAATTATACGAATTCGATCTAAAACAGCTTCTCTTTTTGATTACTTAAGGCTTACGGTGACCGCTCTATCAAACGATATATAAGGTCTGTTCCAAAAACCGTCGAGAACTGGTTCAGAACCGTGAGAAGTGTTTGACCAACACCGTCTTACGTCGCATTCGCCGATTAACAACTGAACTGACTGACTAATTCTGGACGGTTCGGAATCGATTCTTGCTGTGTTGGAACAAACTCATAGTTTTCGCTCAGAAACTCCTTAACGGATAACGATAAAAATATTCGTTTTAATAATAGACTATAAATATTATTTTACGTCGACGCTGTGTTTTGAAATTTTGAAAAAGTGTAAAATTAATTTTTTTTATGAATTTTGCATATTTTCAAAATTTCAAAACACAGCGTCGACGTAAAATAATATTTGTAGTCTATTAAAAAAACCGCATATTTTTATCATTTTTCGTTGAGGAGTTACTGAGCGAAAACTATATCCCTTTGGATCGAGCGCTCACCGTAAGGCTGAATGGTAAATGTAAAACCATGATAGTCGTATATCGTTATTCTTACACACTACTGATGATCTAACCAAACCTTTCTTATTCACGGTCAAGTGAATTTTATATATTTTCATATTCAATAAGATCACAAAAAAGCAAATATAGTTACAAAAATACTGTTGACACCAACACATTTTCTGAACGAGTGTTCTAGACTAAAATTTAAAAAAATATTTAGTTAGGAAGTTCTTTTTAACCAAAACAGTATATGCATTTTCTATTGAGACCTTTCTTTTGAAAAAGTTTTTGAAGATAGTGAATAAAACAGTTTCTCAATTGAAACAAAGACAGACAGTTAGTAGGCTGCAAACTAATGATATTTGATGCATATTTTAATAAAAATGATATTCTACAGCTCTACACATTACTATGACTGAAAGTACGTTGCAATATGTACTCTATACTTTACTATCAAGTAGAGTTTAATGTGTTTCCAGTTTTTTTTTTTCATGGAAATGTATAATATAGTACCATTTTTCACGTTTTTCTTTTAATTTTTGAATTGTCACCTCGCATCGAACACAGAGACAGACAGTGAGGAAGGACCGTGAAAGGAAAGCGATCGACTCGTGCCGAGGCTCATCTTTATTACCCGACCTTTTACTCTGTCGCAAATGTTACGTCGGTCGTTCGGATAATTTATCGAAGTGCCACGTAACCCATGCACGGGTTATAAAAGACGGAAGTGGGTCAATGCATTGTTAATGCCCTCGGCAGCCTCCTCCGACGACAGCCATGGGCGTAGACGACACTGTCGGTGCCCTAACAATGGACCATTACTTTTGTCTTCGAATCAGGCATGAGACACAGTCGATATTAAATTCAAAATATGCCGACATTTATTTTAATACTACAAAAATATTGATGAGTAAAGCCCGAGCTTCGTCCACAGATCTCAGGTCCGGACTTCGCGACTATAATATTTGAATATACTAATTTATTTATCTTAAAACAAATTTCACCTTATTATGCCGGTTAATTGACAGAAACATCCCATTTATTTACCTGCAAGGGTTCGATTCTCGAGTTTAGTGGAAAACATTCCCTCAGAAAGTGACGTAAATTTTCATGAGAAAATGCAGATCTGTATTCTTGACCATTCTCATTGTAGTTATTTCCCATACAAAAATTGGGCGATTATTTCACAGAATATTTGATAAAGGAATATAAAGCTTCAAGAACTGTAAATATACACATAGATAATAAAATTCTACGCGAATTTATTTCACTGTATTCGAAAATCTAGGCCCAGGAGTGTTGTTTTTATTTAGACATGTGTAGACTTACAGCAGGTTTACTACTCGTGAAACAAAACAGTTGCAGTGGAACCGTACGTTGGCATACGCAGTTAGAAGCAACGTCATATTACTGCATTCATTTTGGCGGCATAAAAAGTATTCTACAGCGACTACACTCAAGTAATGCTACTTCTATTTGATGTTCAACGAATATTTAACGATCCTAGAATTCGCCAAGATTGAACATACATACATTTTAATAGACAATTTGCATGAAATTTTTAAATGCTTAAAAATATTGTTATATTCAAGTCAAGAATTCAGACGTCTTACGTCACGGCTGACGTTACACATTTGTTTTTATTGTCAACGTAATTTTCGATATTTGTTCGTGTTAAAAACAACTGTTTTTTGCAATTTAGTGCAATACATAATGCAAACTTTTAGTGTAGTATATAGTTTTAGTACTATCAGTTGTAGTTTCATAAATATTTTGATGAAAAGTCCTTAACAAGAATATCTTGCTAATTCTGTAAAATTGTTCTAATATTTTTCATAATTAATTATTTTATATAGCAATTTATTCAAATATAATCACGGGTTCGGAAATAACATTCTGATTGGTCCACGTCACAGTATATGGAAATGTCCATGGTGACACATGTCAAATTGTCAAATCGACGTAGGTTTAGTTAAGTCGGTAATTTTATAAGTATTGTGTGGTACCAAAGTGCAAAAACACTACGGTAACTACCCCAGAAAAAATATTCTCTCGGTTTCTAAAAATGAGAAAATGTGTAAGAAATGGTGCATTTCAATGAATAGTGACGAAAAAGAGAATGCAACACTATCGAACACAACGGCGTTATATTGTTGTGAGGATCGTTTCACCGTAAGTCATTTTTCATTTTATTCAGAGATTATAAAGATGCTGTGTGTTTTAAAATTAATAGTTGGAAGAAGATATGGAGAATTATAGGCAGCACAAATTAAATGGGAATATACAAAGACTACAACTAAAAAAAGGTGTAATACCCCATAATTTTAACTGCCAGGGGAAAATGGTACCTGAGCAACAAGACGTCTTGAAATTATTCACCATAAAATGAGGATTTTCTTCCAGAAACGAAAACATTGACAATGAGTCAATTTTGGGCAGGTTATCTGATTGTCCTTTAACAAATCCACTCTCTGTTGCCATTATTTACTATAATTATATGGATATTATTCACAATGCACACCAACAAAACAAATAATAATTTGACTTTGACATTCATGTCACAGTATATAAAACAACATGACGTGATCATATACTGTGACGTCACATAATCGACATTATTTGTATTTCTCGCGTCTTTGTGGTTGGGAGACGTAATAGATCTATTAATTTATTACCGCTTTATTTTTGCAGAGAATGACATAAAACTAACACAGTACACATAAAATGAACTGAATAATATTTTGGTAATAAAATAAAAAAATATGCAAATTGCCCATTATTCACGGGTACCTTCAATTATTCGCTGTCTTGAAGCTACTGTGACAGCATCAGGATATTCAATAAATAACGCAGTAAATAGTGTTTTTATTTGCGACAGTTTATTTCCCAGTGCTGTGCTAGTGCTGCACCTGTGAAGAATAAAAATGATACCGTTTTGCAGAACAACCGGAGATTTCTTGACTTTATGCTGTCTATAAGATTAGAATAGAAATCTCTGTATACGAGTATTAAAACATACTAGAATGATTGTGTTATTATGTTCCTATTACTAAATAATTCAAACATAATTTATCCTACCTACTGCTAAGCCATAATATGTTATCAAGTACTGCTTATTGTTGCGCAAATATAAATATTTAGACAAATACAAAAAATTATTAATTAAATATTTATACCATTGTCACACATTATCTCATGTTTGGTGTTTGTTCACTGTATCGCTATTTATTTACAAGGTTACAATTCGAGTTTTTTTTTAAATAAAACACTGACTACTGTCAATTTATATTATTTTCACAATTATCAGATGTGTCACGTTCGTTAGAGTATTCCAACTGCTTAGAGAATATACAAAGTGTTTCCAATAATCTTGTCATACGTGAATTTTTCTAATTTCTGAATGAAAAATATGAAAACTTTTTCTGTACATACAAAATATACTCTTAAGCACTGTTCTCGAGTTATATCGATTTGAACATTTTAGAATAAGCTCTAAAATGCAACTATCTAAGTAACTACCATTAGTTGTACAGAATGACCCAAAATTAGCCTGTCAAAAATTAACTGTGACTTCTACGATCAAATATACGAAAAAAAGTTATATAAACATAGGTCCGTAAACGCTCCCTAACGGAGCTATTGCTCTTTAAAGGAGGACCCCAAAATTTGATTTTCTCCAAATACTTTCAAAACGGATCGAGATAAAGTAATCAAATTTAAAACTGAGAACCGCAATTAGATTGCAAATCTAATGTTCTAATAACAATACCATAATTAGCCATAGACATGCCAAACTGGGGGGGTTATTGGATAAATATTGCTCTAACTTTTTCATGCTTCGAGGTTTTTGCTTCGACCAATTATTCCGTTTACTAGTAATATTAATTTAAAAATTTTGTGACATACTACAAAAATATTCCATATGATATGCAAGCGCTCAAATTGTCTTTATTAGGCATAAACTTTTCAGTGTGAGATGAAAAAAATTGCAACTTTCAGACAGATAACAGAAATGTCAAGTATTATTAAGTTTTCGAGTAATTTTAATTGAGATTGAGCATAGTATGAGTTAATAGTAGTAATGGGAATGCAGAAAAATGTTAACCGAATGCATACTGTTGGTAAACAAACTGCAAGCTATCTTGTACAAATGCTAGCAGCAATCATAGCTATATTTAGAATAGATCGTAGGCTTCATGGCCTCCCAAACTATATTTCTGAATTCATCGTTGGTGCACAATTTATTGTATGACAAAATAATTATTATTACATTTAGGTACAGGATGGAAAAATTAAAATTAAAAACAGATACTCGTATGTACAGCAAGTATTAATAAACAGTAAATTGTTATATTGAATAAAATGTATATCATGTTAATTTTAAACATTTTTTTCTGTGTTTATTGAGATCATAGACCTTATAAATCATGGACGCGCCAAAACCGTTTTCTGCCTATACAAATCGTTGATGCTCAGATATGTGCGACAGAGATAGAGCTATTCCGGGCAAAAACCCACAGATCATTGGCCGAAAAAAACAAAAACCGTAAATGACAGACGTATGACATTTACGGTGACAGACCGACTCCACCATGGTTTATGAGTTTTTAAAAACTATTGCTAATAAACACACTGAACACAACAAAATCACAAAAGGCACACAAATCATTAACAATGTTAACAGGAAAGGTTTTGTCAGGTTATGTTTATATATTTTTTTGTCATAGAACATCTGTTTTTTCCCGGACTAGCTTCATCCCTCTTGTACACATCAGAACACCGGACCTCTCTTTCTAGGGCCGGTCCATGATTATAAGGTCTATGATTGAGATAAATACCTAATTTTATTTTTTCGCTTCAAATGTCGGAATAACTGCTTTTACTAAATGTAAATTCCAAAAATCATGCTTCTATCACCATCAAATACATTAAACATTCCACTATTACTTGTACGCAAATAATTTAAGTAAATAATCCAACACCGGCTTTACAAGGCTTATATCATAATGTAAATATGTTTTATAATTAAATCTTTGATTTTTAATGACTTCTGATGTGGTTATTACGCATTTCCAAATTAACTAATTACATCAACTCGAAATATAGTATTGATGTACGAAATACGACTTCTCAGAACCAGGAATTGGGTACTGTAATTAAAGCTATCTAAGAAAAATCAATCAATGTTACGTTAATAGCAGCTTAAACTATACAACATTAATTTTCCGTAAGGAAATAATTATGTAGATATTTAGCGTTAATTGATATTTTGAGTTAAAGTGAAGTAAAATTATTTCCTGGGACAACTGGTCAATTGTTAGAAGCACATTTATTAAAACAAATCTATTTATTTTTATTGAGTTACATTTTGGGAAACATATTCTATTTTTCACTTGTGACATTTTGTTACCTGTCAAGAGAGATACAATGTCAAACATCTTTCCCATCACAGAAAAAAAAATTATTTACTGATACTAATAAGTTCTGAATCGAAACTTATTTAATATCGCAAATTTATAATAAATTCCCTTAAGTTTTAAAATTATATTTAAGAGTATGAGTATGTATGTATAAAAGTAGCGGTAAATTAACTGTGACTAAAGCAAATAACAACAAATAATGTACACACCCTATTGAACTTGAGACAAATGGGAATATGTAGCAATCGACAATTACGTAGGTTGATTCTGTTATTTAGGAATTTATTGACTTGTGTTCTCGTCTATTAATAAACCGCGAGCTACTGGTCTTGTTCCAGCTTACGAACTGTCCACGAGATTGTATGTTTATTATTAATAGCACCTACACTAGGCACCACCGAAAAAATATCACAAGTTAATTGCCAAAACCAACTGAATATGTACTATCTTTTTTTATACAGGGTGATTCAGTCGTAATGTCATCATTTTAAGAGCATAGAGAAAAATGGGCACAGTACGATTACGCGATTTAAAAAAAATGTAAATACATATTTACGCCGGAAAAAATATTTTCAATTCATTAAAACAAGTAAATACGTCTGCTTTATTTTCTTTTAATGAAAGTTGCCTTCGGGAAGTGTGAAACTTGCACTTAACTAAAAACATTTTACGTGGATAAGTTAATACTATTAGTAATACTGTTAAAATCATTTAGCCGTGATGTGGCAACGCAGCTGTGGAGTTGTTCGTTTGACCGCTCGTCACTGTGATGCAATGACTAGAAAATTGCTGTCAATACGGAGCGTCGTATCTATTACTGGGGCTGTGGGTTGATTTGCTTTACCCTGTATCTTATTAATAGAATTCTAGAGACTGTGTATAAAATTTAAAACAAAAAAATTTCAATACATTTTTTGTGTGAAATAAACGGTTCTTATTATTTTCGTTTATTGAACAGTCTGTAACGTTATTAAATAAAAAAATAAATCACATATATTTTGGAAGATACAAAAATACAGGGTTAACTATGACTAAGTACAAAAATTTTAACCACGTGCTCAGGGAGTTGTAAAAGACAATACAAAATTTATTGCGGAATTCTAGCTCGATGTTAAAAAATGGGGCAAAACCCTCTTTTCCTACGGAAAGTCGGTGCCTATGATCATCGTCCGACATGGCTAGCACTAGATATGTCAACGACCATGCGGTAGTTTTTTCAACATTGTCAAGTGTACGAGTAGAAACGACGAAAATAAACATTTTTATTAATAATAATGTCTAAGTACCTGACAGATAACAGCTAGATATACTTTAATTACTATAACACGTTTAAAATTAGTCATTTAGCTGATTTAAAGTAACAGTAAGTACTAGGTTATCAATACTGCATTGCTAGTTGCCTACTTTCCATGCTCCAAACCATGCAGAAAGCGAAGTTAGTTATAATCAGGGTCATTTTTACAGAACACTGTAAACATCTTGAAATGTTATAGTTTAAAATATTAATTATTTTATGCAAACATCGTCGATTACTGTTAATATTGTTGCTATTATTAGTATTAACAGAATTTAATTACACAACAATGCAAGAACTTTAAAAATTTAAGGCCGTGAGTGCACCTTGCATTAGTGGCCTACAGATGTAGTCACTCGTCAGATGTCGTCTGTAGATGTCAATAACGTAAGTATACGGTTACGAAACTCTAACTAGTTTGTAATAGTAATTTTTCAGTACCTGTTTTTCTCAAATTTAATTATCCGCGTTTTTGTGTATTTACAAACATGTATTCAAATGCCTAGCTGACGAATAAGGTGCTGATTTATGGGAGTGCACAAGTGCATATTATCGTGCGGCAGCGTCAAAGACGTTTCCCGAGTATACAAAATATTATGCTGAATACTTTTTGAACCACATCGAACAGCTGTTTTATGTCGTAGCGATAACCGTGTCGCAGTGCTGTTATGTTTTTGTGTACATTTAAGTGTATTTTGTTGTTATTCTTTGTGCTTTTCCCGACGTAAGTAATCGACCTGAGCAATACCGCCAAACCAAGTAGATACTTCGCTTGACACAAAAAGAACGATCGAGGGAAGGAGAAGTCCACAGCAAGTACAAACATCTTTGCAGGTTTTAATTTAAACAAGTAAGAACATAGAAGATGATTCAGCAGTCTTAAAATCTCTCCAATTATCAATCCTGGAAATAAATATTTGTAAGATAGGTGCTGCCTCTCTGTGCTATGTTACACCTGTCAACGGGGTGACCTGTACACTATGTTTGACATCTTTGTCTTTGGCAGAATATATCTAACCTCGCGGCTGACAGAACGTCAGTGACGGCGATAAATAAGGATTAAATATAATTTAAAAAAAATTTTTTTGGCTTTATAAATAAGTTTGGAATTTATTTGAAGGGTGATCCCGTTAATTCTTATTTTTCCCTATCCCCTCTTAAAATATTTGTACTAAGTCATAGTTAACCCTGTATATCAAAAATATAAACTGAAAAATAAGTATTTCTTGAAACAGAATTGATGTCAATGTTTCTTTGTCTTGTCATATTGTTCTTTATTGGAACGATTCCAATGTGCGTGCGTTCTTCATTGCATTTTTTAACGTTGCTGAATTCATCATCATAATTCACCTGTGCCTGGTGCACAATCGCGAGAATCGAAAGTAATTATTACCGCGACATGTGACATCTGCAACGGCCTTTAAGAATATCGCAGAATATCTGCTATAAATATAATAGTAAAAGTAAATGAAAACATAATAAACGGTTATCCGCTACAAGTCATTAAAGCGTAAACTTCGTAGTTATTCGTATTCAAACTGACAATGCTCCAACTTCCCGTTCTACTATAGATTTACAACTTGCGCGGTGCTTTCTCCTCATCAAAAAGGAGAAAAAGGAATAAATTAAAAACGAACATGAAAACTGTACGGTATCATATGTTAAATTTATCGGTTATTACGCATAGTATGACTGCATGGTTGTATGTTAGAACATTGTTACGTCATTCCAAGTGCATTCTATATGAGTACTTGCACTCATAACTTACCTGTCCAATTACTGCGCAACTAGCAAAATACATTTTATAATGATTGTATAAATTGCAATAAACAAAATTTATAGGAGCTTCAAATTTATACAGGGTGTCCGGAAATGATGAGCAAAATATTCAAGGGATAATTCTAGACCGAAAATGAATGCTACCTCTTTCTATAACATTTTTTCCAAAACTGATTATTAACGGAGTTAGAGGGTGTTAAAGTAAAAATTTTATTTTCGATATTTGTAAATAACTTCTTACGAAATCCAATACATAAAATTTGTAAATCGAGGGTTTTTGCGGACGAGAAATTCAAATATGTTTCTAATTTTGACGTCAATAGTAGAGGGCGTCACTTATGGCACATCATGTTTCTCTTAAGTCACAGAACTTTTTTGCTGCTTAGTGTATCCATCTGACTATTGAATCAATCAATTATCCTACCTATTATATCTGAAAAGGGTATATCTTATTAAAGTCGTTAGGAGTAACAGTTTTTGAAATAATCTTATTTAAAATACTCTAGTTAAAGCGTCTTTTCTAAAAATGAAAATACAGCAAAAGTTGTTCAGAACGTTAAATTATGGAGATGTGTAAAATTTTAAAAAAATCGGCCTACTTTGATAAAATCTTTGTGCTTTGTTGAAAAATGGTTTCATCAAACCTCGCCGATCTTCTTGAAATTTTGCACGTCTCCATAATTTACGATTCTGAACAACTATTTCAAGTAAGATTTTGCTGTATTTTTAGCAGAAAAAACACTTTACCTGAAACCAAAACTGTTTTTACTCAGTGCACTGAACATTTCAAAAATGGTTACGCCTACCGACTTCAGCAAGGTATACCTTTTTAAAAATAAAAACAGGCAGGAGAATCGATTGCTTCGATAGTCAGATGGATATATTAAGATGCAAAAGAGTTCTGCATTAATTAGAAAGAGGTAGCATTTATTTTCGGTCTACAACTATCCCCTGAATTTTTTGAACCTGAACGCGGTACGTCTGACGTTTACACTGAACACACTCGTGGAATTTTATCTTCTAGTAGTAGTGTGCATTATTATTTTTATTACATCTCTTTGTGGCTTTGCTGGTTACCACTGTTGCATGTTTTTTCCGTTAGATTTTTTGATGTTTTGTTCCAGATATTTAATATGAGTCAAAGTTTATAGTTTGCTATAGATATAGTTTTATGTACACTCCACACGTGATATGATCGAATAGGTACAGACATTTACACGACGACGAACAGCATGCAGATTTTCAACTTTGGGAAACTACACGGTAAAATTTACTTCATGATGAATTTAAGAGGTGATACGCACTTTGTAGTTGCTGTGCGTGATGATTCTAAATAGTTCTACAAGTAGCGATAACGTTGTTTGAACTAATAAATATTATTTACAAGTTCTACGATTTTAAACGATCAATTAACGTTCCCTGAACGTCGAGATAACAATCAAAACTACTTGAAAGAGATTGGAGTCATATTTTAGTAACAGTAACAGTATTTTAGTGAGCTATTGGCTGCTACTATCATTTGCCACTTTCTAGTTTTGAAAACTTAAAGGACCTCCCACTGATAACTGAGAGGTCTCCACAATCAAAATAGCCATTTAGAAATCACATAACCAGAAGTAGTTGAAAATACGTAGCGGGGACTGTAACTTTGTCGTATGAAGTTATTTAGTCAACAAAGTGGCAAATTTGGTGACAATTACGTAATTAATCTTTGATGATTCCAATCTCAGTTAGTGTTACTTTGGTGCTAGTTTGAAACATTTTCCCTTATAACCCCAACACTGGGACAATATCCAAAATGTATTATTTGGTTGCAAAAACTATTTCATAGCTATGTAGTGCTTATACTTAAAACAATTAAAAAATTTGACAAGAAACATCCATCATTTTGGCTCTAAAGTAATAGAATGAACTATTTCAACTCTACTGAAAGTGACTACACGAGATGCATCAAATGTATCGATCTTTATGTGACACGGTTACTAGCACAAAATAAAACATTCATTATGCAACAAACACTTGCACAGTCACCGTCGATTACTGACCTACTACATTACTATATTGACCCACGATTGTGCTTAACTGCTCGGTTATTTTTCACTCTCCACACACATAGATTGCGCTATCCTATTGCTTAGTACAGTGCCAACTAATTACCTACTTAGGCCAGAATTAAAATCGAATATAGTACGTATAATCACGAATTATTACTACGTAAATTATTATTGACACCATTTTGGTACTACTCGATAAATATAACAGATTAGTATTTATGGTGCACATTATAGGAAACATTCACGTCACAATCATTGGCAGTGAATTTGTAACACATAAATAATTCAGAGAATTATACGATTCTGTTGCTCAACAACAGTCATTTCGTAATGTCAGAATAATAAAGTCGTTTCCTATGCATTACAGCTGGTAGAAATTGCGACAAACCACCTCGTAATAAATCAATAATAAAAATCAATTGTATACAACGCTTTTTACAAAGCACTTACAGTTTATTAAAAAATAAAAGTATAAATAGTGACCGAACTTTACTTGACACAATTTCAATGATTTTGTTCCAGAAAATCGTGTACCTACATTATGTTTCTAATTTTAACTCTCTTTTACATTTACGCTCTGCCTATAATGGCATAGCAGTATTTGAAGTTCTACGGTTAGCTGCAACTCGTAATAGATTTAATGTTAAAAACACTGAGCCACATTTTTTAAAGAAGTTAGTTAATATTAAAAATAGTAACTAATTACTTTTTTATAAAATTATATCTATTTTTTCCCATTTAAGATTTATTGCAAATCTGCTTAGCGTAAATTATATACATAATTACTACTTTAAGGTGCCCGTATCTCTCGCCGTAAAATGATCAAATTTGTGGTGTTTTTAGGTACTGAAATCTCGAAAAATAAAACTCGTAGAGCAAAAGTAATATCAAAAATAGAATTATTGATGTTTTGTTTATCCACTTTTACTATTTAAACTTTCCTCAAATAATGTAATAACTTTTAAAATGCATTTATATGACACACATAATTTCGCTATTCTAACCCACATTTTAACAATTATTTTCACATACTTATAAACAAAAGTGAACAATCTTATATGCAGAACTATGTAAGTTTATGTTATAACAATGTTTACATCTATAGTTGACTTTAAAAAAATACGTATTTTGAAAGATTTCAGTACCTAAAAATTCATTGATAGATCGCTTTCTGATGTTAAATATTGATTTTACTTGGTACCTTTGAATATTTGCAGGTGGCATGAAATAACATCCTTGTTATTTGCTAAACTCTATATTATTCAGTTCTTAAATGTCTAAAATTATTTATATTTGTAGAAAACACTTTTTCAGGAATACGGCGCCCTTAATAATTTCTTTGATAATTCAATTATTTGTGAGACAGTTTAATTTTCTTCCCTGATGTCGCTCTTATAGGTGTTCAAAAATTAATGTAAATTATTCAGTCATGACTCTTTCCATCATTCGAAAGTATATGGGCGTGGGAAGTAGGCAGTTTGTATAAATCATTTTATTGGCGAAATTTTCTTTTGGCGAAGTAGATAACTAGAAATCTAGAAATTTATGTTATAGGACGACATTCCTTTAATTCTCTCATGTTTCATGGATTATTTTTAGCATTACATGGAAAATAATAAAACTCTCTCATCAGTAAAATTTGTATAATACCAGAAATCTCAAAATTGTTTAGTAGTTTCTATGCAAATAATAATAATAATAATAATATCTCTACCCCTCATTCTAATCACAGGGATTAGCCCAGAAGTTGGAGACTTGTGCGGGAGAGGGGGCGGCATATTATTATTAAGCAGGCCGCATTTGCGCCCAGGAACGACTTACGTTGGTAGGCCCTAACCACTATTCAGTGCAGGAATGAGGAAAACCTGGAAAACCTCATTAATTAGGGGGTGGTCAAATATCAACCGGCATCAATCTCTCACATTGACCCAAGCTAACATTATTCCACCCTACCATACCCACAGAGAGGGTGCCAATCCTCTCCACGAATATAGCTTATATACGGTCTACCGGCAGCTGGGCTCGAACCAACTCCGTCTAGTCACCTCGATTCAAGTACTAACGCCTTAAACCGCGCGACCACTGACCGATCCAAATATAAATAAATATAAAAAATATAAATATAAATAATAACACAGCCACATAAAAAAAAAGTTCTGTGCCCGAGCTCTAACCTATGGTTCCCTATGTATTTTTGGCTTCCGAAACCGATCCCGGGGTCGGTATAGCCCAGACGTTCCATATTTGCGCGCTACGGTCAAAAAAATGACTAAAATTTGGCCATTACCTGGAAATAAGCGCAAAGTTTTATCTTCGTGCCATTGAAGGGTCCAAACATGAATTAGTTGTTGACGTAGGAAGTATTGTAGCTCCTCTCTTTCTTTTTAAAATTTTTTTTTCAATTTTTTTACTTCTTTTATTTTTTTATTTTTGTTTATTTTTTTATTTTTTTGTCTATTCACTGTGCAATGCTACATGAAGACAATCCTCTTAAATCAATTCGATCCTGAATACGGTGAAATCATATGATTTTTTCTGGCAATTTGAAATTTTTTAGGACCAATTTTCTGCCAATTCGTGGCCCTCAAGTGACAATTGGGATGTGCGAGGTCATATCCAACAACTGATTCATGTTAGGCACGGAGATAAAGCTTTGCGCTTATTTCCAGGTAATGGCCAAATTTTGGTCATTTTTTGACCGTAGCGCGCAAATATGGAACGTCTGGGCTATACCGACCCTGGGATCGGTTTCGGGAGCCAAAAATACATGGGGAACCATAAGTCGGAGCTCGCGCACAGAACTTTTTTTTGTGTGCCTGTGTAATTTACAAATTGCGATATGAGTAAAGCATGTAAGTGGAATAAAATCTGCAACAATTTATAATTCAATGCACTGACACACTAGCAGTTTTTATTTATTATCTCCAAAAACTAACTTACAAAAATATTTTAGGCTTGACAATGTACACCGGGACAAAAAAACCTGTCAAATTTACCCAAAAACTTTTACAGTAACAGTTTTTCAAGGTTATATAAGGCGAACCGAAAAACTACTTCACTTAACCTTTTGAAAATAAATAAAAACAATCAAAAAGTAGACATCAAGAAAACTGTTGCTCGCAGAGTTTGTCTTTTCTCAGTGTATATAATATTGTGCAAGGTAATTTAAATATAAAGATTTAACTGTAACACTATTTTAATCAGAAAGCCGCATTTTGACAGTTAAGTTGTTTTTCTTAGTTTTAGTGTGCACCTATACTTGTGCTGTATTATTTTATTATGTTGAGTACCTGGTTGAGTTAATGGAGTAACTTAAATAAATACGAACTACCCATTTGCATTAAAATGCGACCCTTAAGCCCTGATAAATAAAACTGGGACACTCTATATACACTGAGAAAACAAGTCTCCTAAAAATATCCCAAAATCAAGTCAAACGGTGTCAACTTACCATCTTAAGCGTCTCTTCGGGCCGCAGCAGGTAGAACATGGACTGCAGGTGCTTCTGGATGTTCCCGCTGCCTTGGGCGCCGGCCGAACCGCCGCCTCCGCCGGTACGCTGCCCCCCGGGGCCAGGCGAGGTCTTCGAGTGCGCCTCCGCGTCCGGCAGAACCAAGGCAGTGCCCTTGCCCGCGAAGTAACATTCACTGAGGCTGCAACAGAAAAGAAGATCTCTGTATCGATCGGGTCCTCGCACAAGATACACAAAAAAAATCGAGAAGCGATAGGAGACAATATCTCGCTGACAGGCGGTAAACTGAAATACTGAAGAAGCGAAACAACAGGAACGAGAAGGAAAAAGGATTAAAGCCGTTTCTAAATACAAATAAGCACAAGATGGTTCACATTTTAGTTCAGTTTTTTTAATAAATATCAAAATTTAGGTACCCATACATCCACCAATAGTCATTTGATAAATTTAATATTTTCACATTCTCTCTATCCTAATACCTATAACGCATATTAAATACGGTGGAAATATTAGCATTTCTGTCTTCAGGAAGTATTTAAAAATATATTTTGGGAAAAAATCTTCAACAGAACAAATTAATACAAAAAAACTGACAATTGCAATAATTTATGCAGTACCTTGTATATCATTTTGAGAATCCTGTATTTTAATTATTTATTTTTATGTAACCTGTATTTAAAACATAGTAGGAGATAATTTCATATCTGTCTTTTAACCATATGGCATAAATTTCGACATTAATGAGAAACATATTTTGAATATTTAGTAACTGATATGGTATTAAATTAAAATAAACTTTACAATAGTCCATTATGTGAACTATGTATAACTCAACTCCTTATCAGGACTTTTAAAGTTTTTAAAATAATAGATACACTGCGTTCCGCTGAATAAAATCTTAAAACAGATTATAATAAAAAATGTATACATACACATTTGCTATGCAAATACCTAAATTACGAATATTAATATTGAATTATGAAAAACAACCTGACTTCAAAACATTGGGACACAAAAGTGTAAATGTTTTATACAGGGCGTTTCTAAATTAAGTACGTTCCTTCAAAAGGTCAGTAGAAGATGAAATGAATGAAAATTAATACTTTTTATTGCGAAATTTGTGGTTTAAAGCGCCGCACTCCAGAAAAACAATCAACGGCATCGCATTTTTTAATTAACTGATGAACTGTCTATAGATTGACTTACTTTGTTTTATTTAGAAATGCCGCGAATCAAGAATTAGTATATTAATATTGAAAAATGACGATTATAATTTACATTTGACTTGTCGTTTATATGAGAATCGTTACCCGCAAAGGCAACCGAAGGCCGAGAACAAGAAAGACCGCAACGTGTCTAATATCAAGACAAAAAAAATTTATATCTAGCCGAATGTTGAAACATTTATAAGCATTTTAAAATTGTTTTTAAATGAGCCTGTTCTATTAAAAATTTGTTATTATTTACGCAATATTTACGTAGACAAAAGCGGTTATAGTTGAATATCTAAATTTGGTCAAAGTTCAACGACGCAAATTTCACGTATTATATATATAAATACATTCAAAATAGACTCTCTCTGGATAATTTCGTATCCTCGATTCTGCTGAATCTAAACTTGGCTCAATGCCACTTACTACGTCTTTTTTATATATAGCTCATTATACCCCAGCCGTACCGCAGAATGTGTAAATCCGAAACACGGAAAAAGTTAATAGCTTTTTAACGAATGGGGCGTAGAAAGTGATTTACAAAAGTTTTACCCCTTCCAGAAGCTGATTTTTACATTAATTTATTTACTGTTGTCTCACTAGAGAATACAACGTAATTCTTAAAACCATCACTTTCATATAAAGCTGTGTGTGTTTACGTACAAAAATTAAACTATTCATAATTCATTAATCTAAACCAATATAAATATATGTAATGATATGTAGGTAGGATTTATACATGACATACAAATACGTTTCTTGTATGCTCAGTTAGATCCTGACCAAATATTGACGAAACATATATGGCGAACATATTTATATGATTTTTTTTCTTTTCTTAATGGATATGCCCACAATATTTGTGACAATACTACCTGGTACTTATTGTTCTGTAAATATATTTATATACGAGTTCAACTAAAAAGAACAAAAGCAATTAATATATTGCTTCACTTCCACTTCCAAGTCAAAATATGATCTAAGACCGTGAATACTTCCAAGTATATGGAAATAATTCAGATTCGGTATCCCACACATTTCGTAGATATCAGAATGACTCCAAGTGTAGGTAAATCAGCAGAGTTTTGCCAAATATAACAATTATAACTGGGTAAAATTTTAAATTTTGCTTCCTATTTAAAAATATCAGTATAATTTATAAAATATTTTCACTCATCACTAAGTTTGGAAAGCAGAACGGTTTCTGATTTATTTTTACGAATAATAAGACAGTAAAATGACTTTACTTTTCAAGAAAAACTGACCAAATTCCTAAAGAGACCAAAAAACGTCATTTGGTGGATAAGAACTTAAGTACTATTAATACTGTGATTGATTCGGCCTCGGAACCAAAGGTCCACTAAATTGTTTAAAGTACCGTAAGTATCGTAAGTTTTCGAAATATTTCTATATAAGATACCACTCTCCTCTCACCTCTTACATTAAGAACTAGATCAAAATGTCAAGTAAGGGAGTTAAAAACAGTTCTAAATAACTTACTTTCACTATGGATTTTATAGAAAATTTATGAGTATTCTATTTGGATTTAAAAATGCACCGCGGTAAAATTTGAAAACGGAAAACAATTTTTGCTCCCTTCGAGGTCACCTTTGTTATGAATTTTATTTTTCGAAAGTTGTAGGACAAATAATTTCCAACGTTCGCCAACCTTATAGCGAGACACACTAGTAACAACATAAGCAATACTTGTAAATCCTCAAAACGATATGTGCTAAATAATAGGAACTTAAAATTGCAATTTTAATGCTCACATTCAGGACAAAAATTTGGGAGGAATATAACGAGCTATTAAATTGTCTAATTGAATGATAAGCTGCATACTCGCTTCTATCCTTTACCTCGCAACGAACCAACATCTAAATCAACACCAAACTAGACAGTATGGCAGTAAACAAGATAAATACGAAGTCTAGACATCGAGTACTTTAACGAGGACGACATCCACATAAACGACAGTTCAAGTTAATAGCTCCGATATCCTCGTTTAAAATCACTAATCCTTTCGAAACTATCAATCCGTCTCGTAAAAAAAGAGAAATTCACTTCCAAACATGGCCAGATCTAAATTGCACTCAAGTGCAAACGCAACGCTACCAAATAGGGTGATTTTTACGGAATGACACATACCTGCCGACATTGACAGCGAACTCCGGGGACACTATGAAGTAATTAGGAATCGTGGACACTCACTGTATTACACCGATCGACGACGAACCGTATGCTTCGGGAAGCATCAGAAACAAAAATAAAGGTCGCGACCACCGATAATTCCGGTTTGGGTCCGACAAATCCGGGTGCGACGATGCGGAGCGCAAACTGTTCAGAAAACGATGGAAAACCTGACTGGACGCGGAGCATGGTCACCGAGCCCGAGAACGCCAAACATAATAAGTACGTGGGTGTCGCACAGGTCAGGATTCGAGGGGTACGTAGACAATTCAAGGAAGCACCAATATTTTCAAAATATATACATGTAGGTACGGAAAGAAACGTATGACACCTTATTTCAGTCTATTACCTATTCCCTGCGTGCAGAGTATGGGAGTAATTCATAATTCATGTTGATGGCAGCGCTTGCGGTGGAGACAAATTGCATAAAAGTAGGCTGTCACTAGTAGGATGGCGGATCAGATCATATGTGTGTCGCAAAGTATAAACTAGATTATACTTTTGTTGCGTGTGTTTACAAAGGTTATTCCGAAAACGAAAGCACGTTAGAATAGTCATGCCATCTTTTCTACAGGACAAAAGTGAATTTTCCAGAGGAAACTTAAGAAACAGTATCATCCGTGTCAGAATTAGGGTTTCCACTTCTTTGGTAACAAAAAACCGGTCTATGGGGTAGGACCATATCCAAATTTTGACAACAATTATTTTTTGAAATAAATGCTAAATGAAAATTTCTAAATAGGAAAGTAAAACTTTATTTAACGAAAATGCTTAGCTACAATAATTAGATCAGATACATAGATTTCTATTTAGCATTTCTGTTTCACCATCAACATGATTACTCATATTTATTTACACTAAATTACTGAAATAATCAACAACGCACAACCACAACAATATATAAATCAACTAAACAAAAAAGCAATTAGCACGCAATATTACGCTGTGCTTAAACCTCAAACGTATAAATCTCAGCATTCTGAATCCCAGGAAATTCTAGCTGAAATTTTGCGACTAAATTGCTATTTTTTAGTATAATATAGAAATGATTAATTTAGCGATACTTAATTACCGCTACCAACGAAAATATGATATAGCCAGTGATGTGTCTTTTGGGAGTTCATTATTGTTTCCAGTAATTTTCCATATTCGTTGACGTTCTGTTGAGAATGATAAGAAAACTGGTCTCTTTTGAATGCCGACCGGCAGCCAACCTTGTTAAGCCGTACATAAGTCGTCTGAATTTTTGCCGCAACTATATTCACATTGGCTTAATATTTTTAATTTCTTTGTTACTATAAGAAATTCACTTCAACTCACTCAATTTTGGTGCTATGGCAATCAAAATGTCAGACATTATCCTACATCCTAGGTATGCAACCATCAACACAACATCATATGTTTTGTCAACTGTAGTAATGAAATGGTTTTTCGTGCTGTCAAAATTGTCAACCCCATCGGCAGAAATGTACTTTTTATGTTTCGTGATATAATACATGTATATTGTTCACATTTATTCAGGAGGACATGGCCCTCATTTTTTAGACAACGACCTGACATTTGTCAGAAACCCCCCCATGGGTTGGGTTGATTGGGTCATATAGGTAATGTCGTCATCCCACTACAAACCTGCAATCACTACTCTATTCGCCAAGATTTGGCAACGCGGTCAGTGAGCAATAACTAGACCTACTTCGGCAACCCCCTACATTAGAGTTCACCTGCAACTAAGTTCTATTTTTTTTTTTGTAATTTTTGTATAAAAAATATACTTCGTACTTGTTTATTATTTACATATGTTTATGATGATACCGTTTTTTATTTACTTTTTATTGTTTTAATTTATTAAAAATTATTTATTTTTATTAAAAAAAATCTAGTTTGAAATACTAAACTTTGTTCACTGAACTTCACCCCCCCCATGTCAAATTTCTGGCTACCCCACTGTTCATGAGTACGTGGATAAAATTGTTGTACTTAATGATAGTTAACCCTGTATATTAAGTATAACTAAATCGTAAGAATATTCCATACAATTTTATTATATTATACAGAAAGAAAGAAAGATAAGAAAATGGTTTGTACAACATAAACATCATTAAATGCTCGTTTTGGTTCTTAAGCCGGTCCTGTCTATCGCTGGCTTTGCCAAGGAAATACGCAGCGACGTCACCGATTTCTCATAATGTACAAACTAGACAACTTTAGAATCGTCACATTCTGCAAGGTTAACAGAAACCCATTTCGTCGTAACTTGTACCATTTACCAATCTGTTCAGAAGGATGTAGCTTCTTCAGCATAAAATAATTTGTTTATGACGTCATTCTTTCCTAACCGTCGAACAAAGATATTTCAAAATCCTACCAATTTACAAACAAATGTAACTCAAAATATTAATTTATCTAATACTAGTTTCATATTCAGAGACTACCAATACCTACAATAAACATATGTTTACTACTTTAATTTTCTCATTCATCATTCATGTCTTTTCATTAAATTCACAGAAATTTTGACACCTGTCAAAAGTGAAAACTTTATTTCAATATTGATTATGTTAAATATAGCTAATATCAAAATATGTACTTTGTATCTCTCTTTTCATAGAAATTAATATTATTTTCTAATTAGCAAAAAACAAAGATGTGCATTTTTAAATTTAACAGCCACCAACTGACAAAATTTTTGGCATAAATTTCGTGTTCAGTACTTACAAAACCAATGGAAAAATGTATGCATAATAATTTACTCGTATACGGTTGAAATAATTATTAAATAGCATTTTCCTTAAGTTGACAGTAATTTTCACAGCTGTCAAAAATTAAATATTTATTATAATACCAACCACGTAACTATAGTGAGTTTCAAAACAAACAAAATTTACATCTGTCCTATTGAAATTTACTTTATTTTCTAATTTGCGAATGAAAAACTTGTAGATTTCTAAATTTGACAGTTATTTTGGCAGCTGTCAAGAACAAAGATGATGATAAATCTACTTTGGCAGAACTCGAATAAACATAACCTCTTAAATGTATCGTTTCCAGGTTATATACCTTAAAAGATGCAACTACAAAAGCAATTTTTACGGCGTTAACTCTTTTTTGGAAAAAGGAAACATAATGATATTTTCAGAGACTAGTCAGCTTTAGGAGACCATAAATAATGTGGATATGAATAACATTGAGAGAGCGGAACAGTGTTTTTTTAACACCCTGTACTCCATTTTTTGCGAAAAAAAAATGTTTCCATAAAGGTACAGCAAATGTCACATGATTTTTAGAAATTCTATTGAATTTTGAAATTGTGTTTTTTTATGTAAATTTACAAAATATAATGGGATGGATGCTGTAGTATTGTCACTAATTTGCAGTAGTTTGATGAGTAAGGGAGGTGAGAGTTGCAGTGAACAAGATTCCATAGGCGTACCACTTGAGCAGAATTCGAAGAACACAAAATTACCAATAGCAAGTTGATGTTGAGTGAATCGTGAATCGAATAGTATTTTTATAGTTTACTTTAGTGTTTTTTGAATCCTTCTCAAGTGGTACGCCTATGGAATATTGTCCTCTACCCATATGCACCTAACTACTGTAAACTAGTCACTATTTTGAAACTCTGGCATAAACCATACTGGATGGCTCATTCTTCTGCATTCTGGAAATTTACTAGAAATCTAAACATTTTACAAAAAAAAGACAAAATATTTCAAAATTCAACAGTCTTTCTAAAAATCTTGTGACATTCGCTGTACCTTTGTAGAAAGTTTTTTTTGTAACAAAAAATTGGATACAGGCTGTTAAAAAACACAATTTGTTGGCTTCCTAAAACTGATTCCTTCCTGAAAATGTTATTATTTCCAGAAAAGAGTTACGTCATAAATACTACTTTTGTAGTTGCACCTTATTTGAAGGAGTATTATTGCAAAACGGTTATGTTTATTAGAATTTTTAGAAACATTTTTTAGGTACTATCAACACTCAAAAATTTCTAACATACTTTACGGGACACCCTGTATATTTCTGAGCCGCAGAATTACTTTATTTAACAAAAAAAAACACATTTTACTTAAACAATCAATTTTAATTGCGAAAAATTATAGCTGTAAATAAAAAATCTGGCTCGACAGATTTACAATAAAAGTAGAAAACTGCTAAAGTTAATTACCGAATGAAAATGATACTATTTCACTTGATCAAAAGGTTAGTTAAAATCTCCTTAACGAACACGAACCCAGCAAAGTGAAAAGCGACGTACCGACTGATTGCCTTCTCGTTATTGACCCACAACGTCGGAATGTTATCAGCCATGCAAACGACCAAACAAACATCAGTCTACATGGAAACTTCATGTACCAGTGGAACCGGATGAACGAAAAAAAAAGTAAAACCAATTAACAGCTCGTTTGACCTACAATTTGGCCATAATCCTTTGCGTATTACACAAAATTAACAGCCTCGTTATAGAAACTATTTAGTATTTACTAATCTTGTTAGCAAAAAAGTGTAAAACTGCCACGGACAATGAATTGAAAATCGGAGGAAATGAGGCAACGCTTTTAGAAGAAACAATGCGCTAAATGTCAAGGGTGTGATTAATTTAATTAATACTATACCGTTAATAAAATATGATTATACTATTACACTATATAAGTGCTTTACAAATTTCAATAATGGAAAAGAGGTTAATGCTACAAAATGTATTGATGAGGGACACATATTGACTAGGTATATAGGATATGTATGCATTTTTTTATTTAACAATCAAAACCTTGCTTAACTTATATTAAGTATCGCTACCATTTTTACTTAGGTACATCAATGCTTAATTGGTTGTAAAAAAACAATGACTTAAAGCTTTGATAATAGTAGTAATAGTAGTTTAATAGATATTTTCCAAGTGATCCTGAAGATATACCCAATCGAGTATTTGGTTCAATTCCAATATGCAAAATCAGATATACATAATTTATATGTATAAGTGTAAATTTGGTTAGTTTGTAAACTAACTGGCTATTAGATTATTACAACCTAACTGAACCGTTGGTTATTTTGATAGAAAACGCATATTTCACAATATTAGAGATATTTTATAAACTACTTCACTCGCTCGGCTAATTTACTTGAAATAATCAGAGATATGAAAATAGTTCTTTTCCTTTGGTTAGTTTATAAACTATCCAATTTGGTCTAGTTGGACAGAAGACAAAATAGTGAATATTTTTCGAGAAGATTAAAGGCTGATTAATGTAATTCAACGTTTTATCCACGGCCACGGCCAAAACCGGTAAATTAGTTTAGTTTAGTTTTTTTTTAGAAGACAAAGGTAGTTACCTATACGTACTTATTCCGGATACGAAAACAAAAATTTCAAGAAGTTTCACGATTATGGAAGAAGCTATTTCAATCAATGCTGTAGAAATGTGTCGAAAATACATTAATCTGCGATCTAAAATTGCCGGTGGGAGACTTTTCTTGCGATATGTGGCTGGAAAATGTACTACGCAACATGTAGGCATCAACATCATTTCGAAAACGTTTTGTAAAATTGACTGTATTTCTTGGGCTCCCTGATCCAAAAGTTTTACCGGACATAGAATGAGGCGTTCTTCGGCAATATTACTGGCCAATGCTGGGGGTGATATTACCACTGTGAAGCATCATGGTGGTTGGAAATCGACTACGGTAGCGGAAAGTTATATTGAAGATTCACTGTCCAGCAAGATGGCAATTGCTGAAAAAATCCAGGTCCTACCTGGCAAAGCTGTGGGCCCCTCCAGTCCTTCAGAAACTCCTTATCGAGTGAATTTAAATAATCCCGGTCAAAATGACAAAATCGTTCTTGAGATAAATGTTAATAATAATAATTCTAAATAACATTCTATAAAATCGAAGTGTGGCATTATGAATTCTAATCCACTAGTGTGTTAAAAGGCCTTTAATCCACGGAAAATAGACGTATTAAACCTTCTTAATATAGTGGTCGTGGATAAATTTATTTATGGAACAAGTACAAAAACCAAGTGTTTATTGCATGTGACGTGAAATTGTCCAACGAGGCCATCAGGCCGAGTAGGACAACACGTCGAGTGCAATTACGAGTTGCATATAATATTTTTCTACGTTCATGCAGAAAGTGTAGGAAAATATGGCGTCGATTTGAACGTTTATGTTTGACATGATGACAAAACACTGTAGTAGAATGACAGATGAATGCAATAAACGTTTTATTGCACCAGTGCAATAAAGAATCACTTTTTCCACTAAATAAAGTTTTGTTTTTGCATGAACGTAGAAGAATACAATTAACTGTTTAACAAAATATAAATAATATATTTGTATAGAAATAAAGAGACATTTTTGTTAAGTATAGATAATTGTAAAAAAAGTAAATGAACAAGTCCTATTCCTAAACTTTTAAATATTTTTAATATTTAATACAACAGGAAATTATTTGACTTAATCGATTCTAAATTATGATTATGAAATTGACCAGAGAAAATGGAGAAATAGGTAGCTAGTTTATATACCATCTAGTAACCAAAGAAAAAACTGTTTTAGTATTTCAAGTAAATAACAGCGGATGACCTAAAATACTACCCTGAGTGACTTCTTTTTCCAAACAATTAAATTCCTGGAGCACGCTATGTAAAAAGTTGAGGATGGATCAACATATACATACAAAGATTCCATCTCAATATTTTACGCGATTTGATCACTGAATACGAGTTGGGTAACGATTATTCTCAATATATCCTCCCACTGAAAGCTTACCAAAACAAATAGAACGGGCTCAACCGAAATCGAACCGTTTAATTTTCCCATTAACACGGACCCGCTAAGGCTGAAAAAGCGTAAAAATCCCACGCCAAATGGGTAAGGTAATGGTTTCCGCAGAAATGAAAAGTGTGTAGTCAGACGTTTGCGTAGAAAAAACTCCAAAGCAATTATGTCGAAACGGTTTTATCGTTAAGCGTCGAAATCTGAAAAAAGCCGTTGCACGAAACCCGAGTAAGATCTGGATAATTAACCAAACGCCGTTACGTGTCGTAAGTGAGAAATCAAATGCGATATGCCTACGCTATGTTCCGCTGACGAAATAATTATATGGTTTTTCGTCTCAGATATATGGGAAAGAACAGCACTTACGACACTTTTCAATTAAAGTTTCTCTTGCATTAATCAAAAATACGAGAAACGCGTGAACGTTTATCTTAGATTAAGAACGAAATCGACAATGGCTAAATCAAACGCTTAAAGTGCCTAACTGTTATACGATTTATGAATACGTAATTAATGATGTGGCAACTCACTTCTCACGCATATGTTGGATTTTCTTCGACAGTGCCGACCTATAACACGGTAAGAAGAATGAACTCTACTTTAAAGCTATCACTTCAAAGTTATTCAAGACAAGCACAGGGTTCCCTCTTTTAAATTCATGTTAAATTCCCTGACTTTTCCAGGTTTTCCCTGACCAAAGCTCATCAAATTCCAAGTCGATGAAAGTAAATAGCTTAGCAACAACAGTTTAAAACATTTATTTCGTAACAAAATAACTATTTTTTGGCATGAATACATAGTATTTGGATTTCGAATATATTGTAAAATAGATATAAATCCGAAGTAAATTAAAAAAATATTTCTTGTCAATTTCAATTAATTTTAAAATTCCCTGACTGTTATAAATATATTAAAAAATTCCCTGACTTTTACGCCATATTTTTAAATTCCCTGACTTTCTTGCGCTTATAACGAATTCCCTGACTTTTCCAGGTTTTCAAGGTTTTCCAGGTGAGAGGGAACCCTGAAGCAGTGTGGAAACTGAAAATTTGATTTTATCGATTAGGGATTTGAAGTGCCCCTACTACAAATAGGCGATTGTCAAACAATTTGATATATAATCAAGCAATGCAACGTTGTCAAATCTACAATTAAAAAATCGCTAATTTGATTTCATTCTCGAAAGAATTACTTTTAAAAAATCAAAACACGCTATTGATTTCCTATCCTGTCAAATGTCACGGAAATGTTGAATGTCAATTAAGGACCCCGCACTTTTTATATGGAAAAGTGGTTTCAGTCGGGAAGTCTAATTTTTGGTGGAAAAGGAATAAAGTTAAGACGATAAACAATGACTGTTATATATAACATTGTTCACGACCTAAATACTACACATTTGTAGTGGGAGCTTCTCAAATCCCTAATCGATAAAATCAAATCTTCCACTTGGACTGCGAATCAAAGCGGTGAATCGTGGACAAGCCGGCGAATAACATTGGGTTGGAAAGCAAGAGGAAATTCGTTGCTAGAGAAAATACTTTAGGCGCAAAGTGAATGGTATCAAATCGGGATAGGATACAAATCCCTATATCCTGTGGACGGGTAGACTTCCACCTGCTGTATCGAGTATTGAGGCTATATCTGTCTTAATGACTTAATTTCCTACAGAATAACGTAGATGGAGATAATTAATATAACATCAAGCAAACAGACACTTCCATGGTCTGGCAACTTTGGAAATGTTATTTCTTTTGTGTGTTTCTTTCTTATTGTAGATCAGAGGAAACATTTAATTTTCCAAATTTGTATTTTTTGACACATCGATTACTAATGTCTTGTTCATTTACCCAAACAAACAAAAATTATATAAATATATTAATTTAGAGTTGCAAAGACTACTATGGAATGTCTTAGAGGGTCACCAGAGTGACCTGAGGAGTAATTCCGACGTAGAAGGCTTAGAATCAACAGGAATCGAAATCAATAAGTCTGATCAAGCAGCAGTCTGAGACTAGTCCCAAACTGATAAAAAAAGTTCGTTCAAGTACTTCTGGGATAATGTTTACTGAAAACAAATCAATAATCGGTCAGAGGTTGAGCGGTTTAAGGCGTCAGTAGGTACTTCAATCAATGTGTTCAAACCGCTGTGGGTTCGATGTCCGCGGCCGGTAGACCGTATATTAGTTATATTCGTGGAGATGAATGACATCCTCTCTGCGGGTATGGTAGGGTGGAAGAATGTTGACTTGGGTCAATACCGCTCGACGTTTGACCTCCGAATTAATGAGGTTTTTCCAGGTTTCCCTCATTCCTGCACTGAATGGTGGTTAGGGCTTACCAACGTAAGTCGTTCCTGGGCGCAAATGCGGCCTGCTAAATAATAATATGCCGTCCCCTCTCCCTCACAAGTCTCCGAATTCTGAGTTAATCGTCGTGATTAGAATGAGGGGTAGAGATATTATTATATTATTATTATAACTTTACTGGTCGAATATTTCTGACAGTTTGTAACCGGTCTAGTTGACTGGATAGTGAATCTGCCCTTACAGAACCTAGTTCGAGGACAACAAGGACAATAAAAAGCACAAGCCGTGAAGATCTTAAATCCGTAAATAGCAAATTCAAAATTTCATAAGTTTTAGCCTCTGGCATCACTCTAGATACTTTTATTTCCGCCATTTAATCTTATTAACCATTACGTATTTAGGCAAATTAGATTCAACACCACCATCTGTAACAGTTATAATTAAAAGCGTTACATAATAGTATGCGGATTCGCAAAACGGGTTATCTTTCTCGAGATCGCGACCCGAATTATACGACCTTAACTGGGTAATTCGAAAAAATCCACGGCAATTTATAGGCAGACCTAGACCCATAAAAATCGTGCAGTTTTGCCAGGCCAACAACGATTTCCTCCCCATAAAATCGCATATGTATGAGTGTGGTCGCTCGACCGTGCATAGAAGAGCGTTGCCTCTGCCGATAATGGTCATTCACCTGCAGATATAACTGTTCGCCTGCGTGTATTTGTTTATTTTTCTGTCGGTTCTGGAGAGCGGTAAAAGTGAATATCATTAGGTCACGGTGAGGCCTGTACTAGGACGAAGAGGCAGGATGCGCTTTTTTCCCGCCAGTCCAGTTGATCGTAGCGCAAAAGTAGCGCGAAAATCCTGAGAACTTCGTTAATGAATACATTACTTAAATAGGTCAATTAATGTATTCGTTGTCGAACAAACAAAGTTGCTCTATAATTTTAAAATCGTGGTAGTTTTATTTTATTGCTGTTTTATAGAATCCTTTGTGTCCTTAACAATAACAATTGCTAAAAATTTTCTTACGGCAAAATTATAAAACATTTTGTAGAATTTGTTTTTTTTCTGTTTTGTAAAAGTGTATACAACATTTATTATAACATGCTTTATTTAACTAGCACAGCAAAACTGATTTATAATAGCATTATAACAACGATTTCTTGTTTTATAAAAGTTTATACAACATTTATTACATCATGTTTTATTTAACTAGCACAGCAAAATTGTTTTATAATAGCATTATAACAACGACTTCCTGTTTTATAAAAGTTTATACAATATTTATTAAAACATGTTTTATTTAACTCGCACAACAAAACTGATTTGTAATAGCATTATAACAACCATTTCCTATTCTATAAAAGTTTATACAACAATTATAACTAAATAGTTTTGGTTCGCAGAACAAAACTGATTTATTACAGCTTTTATTTTTTATCACTTTTATAAAATACAGCAAAAAATACCCAGGCAAAATTATATATTTTATAACAATTCTTCAAAAAACACATTCCATAAATATTTATATAGATAGAAGCTACTTGTGTAGCAGCTATTTTGGAATTTAAAATATACTTCAAAAATAAAAATTATTGTAATATGACAAACTTAGCTTCTCAAGTTTGATAAATATTCGTTAATTTTATGGCGCTCATAGTATACATACCAATTATTTCACAAAAAAATTATCATAGCCTAAATCGCCCTGTTCGTTAAATGAAGTTTTAATCAGTTAGTTCTTTATGTCATTGCACTTAACATGTAAGTTATAATTGATATATTATAAAATAACGTTAAGGGTATAATGTTTGGCCAAACAGTGTAGCTTTTATCAGGCTCCGCCCATCAGCACCTTCAACGGCAAATTTAACTTTGTGCCCCTGTAAGTTAGGCAATTGTATGGAGAAATTTAGCAAAACATGTCTTCTTGGCAGACAGATTTCATGAATATAAATGCAAAAAATTGAAATCTGTTATATGAAGACTTGATTTACTAGCCTACAGCTTTCTTTTTTTATAATAGTGCCTAACAACGTCTCACCGCATTCCTAAATGTGGGCAATATTGCGACCGAAATATTGTTCAGACCTAATTTTTTCTGAAAATATGGCTCTGCTGTCTAGTAAAATAGACTTTTATTAGTTGGTTAAAACTTCCTCCATCTTAATACGAATTTCCATTGAAAAATATGAAAGCGCGTGGACGTCTAAAAGCTTTGTAAAATTACGAACATTACAGCCTTAAGTTTTATAATTGTTTGTTATAAAACAATTTTAAAGGTATATTTTTTAAATTCTATGCATTTCGCGTTTATAAACGTTGTATAAACGTTCCTGATATGCCAACAATCTTGTTCTACGAAAAATGATTTCAGCTTCTACAAAACATTAAATATGTAATGATTACATATTATGAATATGTATTGTTATATTTATATGGGTGTATGTTTTATTTAATTAAATTTATTTTTATTACTTATTTTAATTTTAAAGATTTTATTATGTATTTAATGTCAAAGTTTGAATATTAATTTTTGTTGGGCGCCTTGATCCTTTTATGTATTATGTTTTATGAGTGTATGTTGTGTTTAAGCTATATTTTGTTCAATACAAACCTTTTCTATTAATTTTTTTTTATCTTTTTATCGTACCTTATTTATACAATTTTTGTTTATCCCTTGCTAGACACAGTTTCACAAATCAAAACAGCAAAAGAAACTTAACTCAGGAGTCGGTTCAAAATATGCAGGGTTTTTATTTTATAACAAATAGTAACACACTTGAAAGATTAACAGTTTTGGTTCTAGAATCAATTTGAAAACAATAAAGAATATTTTCTTTTTAATATTACTTCTCTGATGATAATTTTACCAAACCACTATAAGTTAAAACTTTGTTATTGCATTTAATTGAAGTTTTATAAATTATGCTAAAATATTCTTCATTTTGTAATGTTGGTTGCATTCCTACAGAGTGTAATATCATAATATATTCTAAAATAATGGCTGTTCATGCATGACAGATATTATTAGTTCCAGTTAAATTTGTGAATATGGTCGTTATATTTGCTTGGATTAGACTTATTTTATACAGGTAAGTCCTGTAGTTTATTCTTAATACTTTGCAAAGATTGAAATAGTTGAAATCTGTTTGAATTTACTATAGCTATAGAATTTTAGAGTGCACTTTATTTTTTTAAGGTACCTGAGGTTGGAAATTTATTACTTTCCTTCCTGGAAACTGCCTGGAAACTATCCTGTAGGATTCTATAGAACTGCAAATTTCCCTGGATACGGTTGATATTTTCTGTAGTGGCAATAACAAACTTTACTGGAGGATGGAGACTGGTAAATTTAGCTGGTGAGTCGATATTTTCTTATTGTATACTAGTTTGTTCTAATAAATTTTGTAGATTTTCGGGAGCTCTCTTGCGATGCTGCTGTTCTTCTCTAAACCCAAGCCGTAACTAACAACAACTTCTTTGTTTTTTTATCCTTTCTGTAGATTGCCATGTTAAAAGGTCCTTACACATGATTTTTCCACAGTCTTTGGATGTCTTTTTATTCACATTATCACAACACTTTTATAATTAATACATTTTATAAATGTCCTTTTGTTTTTATTGTACAATTTTAATTATTTTATTAATGAAAATAGTCTTTATTTGGTGTTTTAGGTCATTTACAAGGGATTCTTGCAAAGTCACCTTTATTTTTGACAGTTCTGGAATTAATTCTAATAATTTGACATTTAAATTTATTTTTCACGATATGATTTATTTTTAATGGAAATATCTTTCATAATGTTACTCGTCTGCCTACAATATGTATATCAGATTAATCTATAGACTTTCACCTTTCATTCAATATATGGTGCTCTGAGTTTAAATTCCTTTTCTTTATGTACTGAGTGATAACACTTGTCAAAGTCATGCAAATTTATGAAATTTATTTTTTTACTTGATAATAAATTAAATTATTATTTTTATGCTATGTAATATTATTTATTCTTAGTAACTTTATATCCAGGATATCCAAATTAACAGATCTTTGTAATTTTTTATAAATTTACAATAATAATTATTAATTTTATTCAACTTTAAGTTCGGTTAGGTGTTATTTTCATTTGATTTTCTATGAGCATATTTCAAATTGTTACAGTATGTATTTTTATAACTTGTACCTATTACGTTGAAGTTTTACAAGAATTTAATCGTATCAGTTTCAATACGCCTATACATTACATATGTAATAGAAGAGAACAAACCGCCACGAACATATGTTGAAAATAACATTTCAACATATGTTCTACAGACGAGGAATTGAACTTTAATGTATATATTATGCAACGAGATAAAATAATTTTGTAAGTATGGAAAGTATATCTTTCCTTTGAACACAAATCAAAACGTTTACATTTCAATGTTTTTAATCCAACGTGTGCTGTCTTCACATACATTCTTCCTATACGATTGCTGAAATAGAAAAGTAAATAAGGAAATACTACTTTGTATTTGTTCAAGCGCACTACCCATAAGTGGGTGTGTTAAAATATTCTATTGTTGGGCAACTTATCTAATTAAAAATAAATAATTTACACAATATAACGCCGAGTATCGAATACATAATTTCTTATACAAAACTGGTAATACAGGGTGAACCTTAAATAAGTGCAAATATTTTAACCAGCAGTATAGTTCACACATAATTAATAGGTTTTTTTTTACACAAAAATCAGAAATACAAGTCAAAGTTTAAATTAAAACTTGTTGAGAACCGCTTATCCGACTCCGATACTAATATTCTTAAGAGTCATAGCGGATGTGTACTCCACAGTGTTGCCAGTAAAGTCTTGGAATAAGCTTCAACAAAGTTAACTAGAATTTTTACATGTCAAAGAATGATTGAAATGTGTTTATTTAATAAAACATTAATGACCATCTTTTCCCCTTTGCCATATCGGTCAGTGGTCGCGCGGTTTAAGGCGTCAGTACTTGAATCGAGGTGACTAGATCGGAGTTGGTTCGCGCCCAGCTGCCGGTAGACCGTATATAAGCTATATTCGTGGAGTGGATTGGCACCCTCTCTGCGGATATGGTAGGGTGGAATAATGTTAGCTTGGGTCAATGTGAGAGATTGATACCGGTTGATATTTGACTATCCCCCTAATTAATGAGGTTTTCCAGGTTTCCCTCATTCCTGCACTGAATAGTGGTTAGGGCCTACCAACGTAAGTCGTTCCTGGGCGCAAATGCGGCCTGCTTAATAATAATATGCCGCCCCCTCTCCCGCACAAGTCTTCGACTTCTGGGCTAATCCCTGTGATTAGAATGAGGGGTAGAGATATTATTATTATTATTCCTATACCTCACCAATAAATTGAAAATATATACCAGATTGTCTACTCACAATCATAGTTATCTATAATTTGGTCATATTCATTTTTACTACACTCCAAATGATTTATCACAATACATACTATCGTTACCACTATCACTGATTATCACTACTTAACGAATATGCTTTTAGCATGCCAACCTTTTTACTACTCTTGATATTTAACGTATACAACAAGCTGGTTATTTTGTTATGACATGTTTTGTGTTTATTTTTAAAATCTGTTTCACCCACTACGAAACTATGAAGTACAAAATGGTTAAAGCACTGACACGTTATTTGAGGTTATGTGGCGAAAATTAACTCTAAGGTGTTGTGTGAAAATCTTAACTAACTATTCTTTTATGCACGTTTATGGATAATTTTTGAAATCATTAAACAAAGTAACTTCCTAAATACTTTAACTGGTAGTATCGAACTTGCGGAAGTTCATGGTAAGCTCAGTTAAGAAGTTACAGTTTGGGTCAATATTATTGCGTGGCGTATTACCTACCCAATTTTACTTTACTTACTGCTAAAACACGTGTTTTTTTAAATTAGAATCACCTGCAAAAAAATGAATTTACGTTAAAAAATGACTTATCTTACATGCGATATGGCAACCTCGCCTTCAGTAAATCATATGTTTATTGGATTACCTTCAGCGGTCTATCTGGTCAGTGGACCTCAAAATCTGGGTAGTTTTTTTTTAAATAATATCCGTAAATATTTGAATTTTAAAATCTACATGACAAACTACACCTGTAGTTAAAATATTTGTACTTATTTAAGATTCACCCTGTATGTAAAAACTGGAACTACGCGTGTTTAGTTCACTGCCATCGCAACATCGTGGTCACCGAATGTGTCTGCAACTGGAAGATGTCCATGATGACCTCAACAGACGACGCTACCGTCTATCTACTTACTCTAGAGACCGAAATTTAAGTCTTTGGGCAGCCCAAACCGGATTGACCGTCCGCAACGTCCTACATCGGACCAAAAGGGAAAAGTAAAAACAGCAAAAACGCTTCGCGATGAGTCAGTCGTGTGACACAGAAACTGCATAAAGGAAGAAACGTACACAATACAGGCAATTAAACGGTGTGTAACGGACAACCCAATTCCATAGCGTACAAAAAAACATAAGACTAATGCAAAAAAGGCATTAATCATGTCTGCAAACAAAATGACTAATTGTTTGTTGGAAGAGTTCGAACAAGTTACAACAAGTATACAGGCAGTCTGAATGTAACTGGAACGATTTGACATAAAATGTTCATCATGTTAGGAGAACTACAGTGCCTTCATAAATGATTACAAGCCACGTGATCAGGGCCCAGATTCTCAAATCAATCGCAGAGCAATTCATATGCGAATATCCTTTTCCTCACTACGGCAATTGAGAGAGACAAGAAATCTATTTGCATACGAGTTGCTCTTCGAGAATCACAGTCCTGGTCACGTGGCTTGTAATCATTTATGAAGACTCTTACACTAATCAATAATTTTCTTGTAAATCAGAAATGTTTTTAGCTGTAACTTTAACTCGTCAAGTATTCCAAGGCGTCCATAGATACGATAAAAGCGTTGAGTGAGAAATTATAGATCTATAATTTCTCACTCAACGACAAAAGGTTTGTTCATGCAGGTGTCAGGGACTAGTCTAGTCTATTAGAGTGAATTATCCATTACGAAAGCACTAAGCTCCATATGTGGCAAAACAGTGCCACACTTTTATCATCATCGTATGACCTTAAATTATCCATGTTTCGTCAGGTTTTCTAAAATATATAAAATATAATCCTTCATTCAGACTTCAACCTTCTAATATTTGTCTTAAATAGTTTCTTTGCCTTATCACTATTTCGTCTTTTTCTATAGCATAGTTAAGAAACTATTAGAGTAATTTTTCTGTATTACTTTCTATTTAAAAGTTATAAGCAATATCGTCCTAAAGAATCTCAAAAGAAATACCACCTAAAAATCACATTATAGATGGAAGAATCAAGTAGTCGTTGGAAAATTGAACGGTCGCCTCCAATCTTGTAAAGGTTTCATGATTGAGGCGCCGTAAATTAGCAACATATCAACTTTTTCTGAATGAAAAAACATTTTGTAAGCACAAAGTTGACGTTCTTATTGAGTAATGGCAAGCATTTTGTGACATTTATGCACTTTAAACATCGAACATTAAATTATTTTCCAGTTTAGTTAAGTTTATTACAAAAAAGAGCTTTTTAACAGGAAACAAATTTGGGTATGTTTCTGGAAAAAATATAATTGATGACGTCAATAGTCGTTTCTGTCAAATCCCAAAGATAATACTATCGATTGAAAATGCAGCTTACCCCATCCCATTTAATACCACATGTCCCAAATTTTATTTAAATTTTTTGTTATCTTCACAGTAGGTCCATACTATGCAGTTTGAGACACCCTGTACAATTCAGGCTTAGTAACTTAACTTTGCTGAAATGAGTTCAATGTCACGGGGATATCTACCTCGGATAGTACGCCGTTGTTGAAAGGTAGAATATATTACTGTTATACTGTTAACCACACGTAACCATCCATCGCGAGGAATAGTTTATCATCGAAGAACAATAATATAAGGGTGTAGTTTGATTACAATAATTTAAATCCCACACGCAGTTCGCTTTCACCGACTGGGATTGATTCTGGGCAGATTGTATGTGCATATATGGGTATCTCCTACATTAAAGTTTTGGTATGTAGACGTTCCAACGAATAATTCTACTATGATTCACGTCATTAATAATACCCAGCGAGAGAAAACTTTGGGAATGAAGCAACATCTCAAAAATCTTTCTATAAAATATTAACAATAAGCACAAAATATCCGATGTATCGAGTGCATCTTTCTTTTACACAAGCATTTGGACAACCAATTTTACATATAGATGGAAGAGAACTTTTAATTCGGCCTTTAAAAGTGATTGATAGGTATTATAAATAAAAGAGGGCCTAATGTCTAACCTTGAGGAACACCAAACATACGAGGAAATTAACATAACCAGTGAGATAAGACTGAAAACAATTTAGCAAATCTGTTTATAGTTCACAAGTAATAGAAAAATATGGTTATTTTTGACAAACGCTTAAGTATACAGCTCCGTATACAGTATAGGAAAATCCCGTGCTCTTGCTTTGCTTATGTATAATACAGATAAAGTCAAATCAATAGATATCTGTACGATAGGTAATGACGATTAGATAAACAATGTTGCACAACCTAAATAATACTGCTCATTCGTAGTGGAGGTATCTCAAATCCCTATTCGATAAAATTACTCCCACATATATCACTCTGACAATAAAAGTAACAGTTACTGTTAATCATTGTAATTCTATTGCCAACTGTCCATACTTGAAATTAACACAAAAACTTCAGTTTCAGTTTTGTCAAAGGCGGAATAGCCAAACAGGAGATTTGCTCTTAATAAAGGAACACCTAAAATGCGCAATAGAAATAATGGAAACTAGCAAAATCACTAATTTTACACCTATTAGGAAACTAAATCTGAAACGAACGTAAAACTATAAATTTGAAACCAAGCCACGAAAGCATAGAGAATTGAAATATAAATTAAAATTTATTTATTTTTTTATAAAGAATAAATAGGTTCTCTTTACAATACAAAAAGTTATGGCGTACCACTACGTATTGTTTGACAGTTTTATTTCGTTTATTTTTACGATCTAAAGCAACGGCTTGCTTTGTTCCAGTTACAACTCGAAGAATTTAAAGTCGGCAATAAAATGTAATAGTAAACAGCCTGTAAAGCTGCAGTACGCCTTTCAGGTTTTTTTTTTAATAAAATTCACTTTTGTCCTCAATTTTTCTGTTTCACGTTACAAATTATTATCGTTTAAATAGGTTTTGCAGAAAGTATTTTATGTAGATGTTAGAGACGCAAATTGGTTGCTACTTATAGAGTGTTCCATATTACTCGAGTTAGTTGTTATCATGCTGATTATTTTTTAAAATAAATTGTATAAAACTAACGGAATGACAGAGAGGCTTAACTGCTGGAAAAACAAATTGTTTTTCCAAGACATTACATTATCTTACAGTCTGCGTTAGCGACCTTTACAACAAGTGAACACCTGCTATGATAGGTGATCAGCTGTGGTGGTCAGCAGGCAAGAAAACAAACTGTCAACATGAGTTACAGATACAAGAATGGCTGAATATATCAAATTTCGGGAAAAAAATGACAAATATCTTCAGATTCTACGACAGAATTTGAGAAAACAAACTTATGATTTCTCTTTCTAAAGGTCACAGTATAAATTTGGATTTATTAAAGTTAAACTTTCTATAATTAATACAAGTAGATGACGTGTAAGTAGTAGTAATGATATGTTAACAAATATATACATTTTTCTCTATTCTACACATTCCTTATATATCAACGACAGTTTATTTGGTTAAACTATACTTCTATTCACAAAAAAACTAATTTATTAAAAAAAGTTACAGACAAAAATATGAACAGATCAATTACTTATTGTTGGCAATGCTTCCTGTGACAGTTCAAGGCAACCATTACTTCCAAGAATTAACAATAATAGATTTAAAGATTTAAAATAGAAATCGAATAAAACCTATTTACCTCACATCGTTTTTTTTTCGTACTTAGATCATCATTACAAGTTCTACAAACTTCAAGCGTTTTAGTACAAACACAAAAGGCGATGTTACCGGTTGGCACATAGTGAAAAAGCACTTTAAGAGACCTATAGTATCGATATGTTGGAGCTAGGTTGCCGTACTTGGTTAAAATATTGATACAACAAAATAAATCAATATGCGCGTTCTACCCATTAGGAAATATAGTGGAAAATATGTTTTCATATATGGGGAGGCGTGGTATGTTAGGTATTCATGATTAAACAAAAGCAAAAATAGCTGGATACATTAATATCTAATAAAAACGTCAATACAGTTTACATAGTTAATTTTTTTTAGATATTTTACATTTTCTTATTCAATGTCAATAACATTTGACGCAAATCAGTACAAATGTGTTCAAATTCAACACAATTAGAGAAATAATACTGGTCTCTACTAAGAAAATGTAAAATATATAAAAAAATTAGAATTGATTCCAAAAATTTCAAGAGACATAAAAGCTAAATGAATAAAACATATTTGGAGGAGAGAATGAGGTCGAACCTCCCCAATTATAGAATTCTAAATATTTTTTTTTCAATTTTTTTCCAAAAAAGCTGCACAATGTAAAAATATGTGCGAATTTAAAAATTTTTATCTTTACAATTACTTAATTAAGGACATTAAGTAATTAAAAAAAAATCTTTCCAAATTTTTTATATCCTATAATTATCATCATAAAACAAAGTACTTTCCGACCCATATTTATATGAACCTATTTTTTTTATTTTATAAAGTTGTTAAAGCTCTTAAAGTTTAGTATGCACCTGCAATTCGGCCCACTGTGTATAGTTTTGTATCATTACCTGGATTTTGTGTGATTTGCAAATTATTATTAAAGCAAAATTATATAAATTCTTTTAGAAAAAGCCTACTATAATATAAAACAATTTACATACAATAACTCAAGTTTTGTACTATGTATATATGTGCGTATCAATGTACTGATTGTTGACTGCATTATTTTTCTATTTCTATAATAATTAAGTGTTACTGTGTATTTTATTCTATTTTATAATCAACCGCAATTTAAATTTGGCAATGTTACGCATTCGTTTGTCCACCGCAGTGAACGGGGGTGTATGCACGCGAGGGTGAACAAAGGCAAGTTATTAACGGTCAATGCCCTTTTCCAACTCGACGACATACGCGGAAAAGGCCTCCATAATTTCAGCTTTCTTTTATTAGGGCTTTATTAGCCGAGGCGCCAGTGTAATATTCGCCTGGGGAGCTCGTGTAGTGGCGTTTATTTTTAAATAATTCGAAACATCAGGGGAAAACAGTAAATCATATCCAGACATTCTTTGTGCGCTCCTATTATTTATTCTTGCTTAATTTAAATTACAAATTGGTATTTGAAAATGCCGAAAGAAAAATACACAAAATATGAGAAATGTTGAACTTTGATTCTATGAATTAAGTACGTAATTTACGTGTCTTATTAATCTTTCAAACAATCCGTATAGAGCAATTTGAAGATTCTGAATTACAGGATATCAAAAACACTCGATAGAGCTTAATTAAAGATTCAAATTCTTTCCAACATCAACATTAAACACCTGCAATTTGTCAGACAATTTGTTGTTGGAAAACACGTAGTCATTAAATAGTTATCAAGGTATTATCACCTGAGGGTATTAGATATTCTACATATACACTTGATGAATATTAAGAATTTCTGTAAATGGGAATCTAGTGTGGTGTACTCTTTAATGTAAATAGATGTTCAACTTTCAAGTGTTTTAAAAAGCTGTACATATAGAATTTATACCAACGCTTTGTCTAATACATTTTCCATTATCCTAAGAAGAATCTTGAATGCTCAATCGGCGACGGACGAAGAGAGGAATATTTTCTAAACATTTCGACGAAGACTGATCCCGTCAGAAATAGTAAATTCTCTTCTCACGATCTCTATCAATATATTTTACACATGAGAGAAAAGAAAAGATGAAGAGAAAGCACGACAAGATGCCAATGCTACATATGGATCTAAATGTTTTTTATAAACGTCGTATGTATACCATACGAGTATTCAGACAATCCTTTTCCAATAGCCAAAAGTCGCCCTAAATCAGAAAATATGTGGCCTATTTCTATGCTACACCATGCAACAAGGACTGCTTCGAAATATATCTGAGCATGAGGAAGCTGAAAGGAAGCAGAAAATTATGTATTTCCTTTCATTTTGCAACCATTTTTTCTCCGCCTATGTTCATGACGTCAAAGATGATTCATAGTGTTCTCCAAGTAACCTACTGAAATAATTTTTGACATCTATATTTTTTTTAAGATCTTTTACTAATTAATTCTTCTCCACAACAAAACCAAACTCCCTGCAACACTTATAATAGAAGTAATCGTGATATGAAACTGCTATGCCCGCAATAAATTTCACTATAAGGCGACTGCCTGGGTCACGGCCGCTTTGATCTCCCACTAATTAAAAATCCTCAATTATGCGCACACTTACTATCAAATATGCATGGCAGGGTACCAAAATCACTTCACGGGCTACCGAAAGAACAAACGTTTTAAACGCAGAGATCTACGCGCCATGAAAAAAAAAATCAAGCGCAAAATTCAATAAAGGTTATCGCAGCTTTTTATAGGCACTTTTCTAAAATGGGCGGATTATATCACGGCGAATATTATTAGCTCCTTGACATAACAACATCAAGGTTGGCCATTGTTGAAATACAATAGATTTTAATGTCGGCAATTTTTTTTCCTTCCGCGGGCATTTCTTCATTATGCCGCCGTGGAAGGGGTCCATACAATTTCAGCGATTAATGATAGCAATGATGATTACATACGCTGTCGGAATTGGAAGATGAGGAAATGTACAAGCAAGCACTTTATTATAGCTATTAGTCACTGTGGTTCTACAATGTTCATGCATAATAACTATCCTTGACTTGTAACAATCTCAAACATCAAAACTGTCGGACATTTGTAGCCTCCACGACTTTTTGTGATCTAGATTTATAAAACGAAGTTACTTTACTACAAATTTACAGCGTTGGTGGCACCAGGAAGACGCTGATTTTTTCGCCCAGATCACTATCCTCAAACAGTAGTCCAAATACTGTACGTGAACTGAAAAAGCTCTCTAATAATTTAATTGTTGGTGTCTGAAAGTTTTTATACAGCCTTTGTAAAGCAACATTTTAAAGCAGACCTATGCACTTTCCTTCCTTTCTGGAGAATAATTTACAAATGAACTTCTTGACTGCAAAAAGACATGCAAGACAATGGTCGGGATAGTGGACTCCTTAGTTTTAAACACTTTAGTTATTAGTTGTTTCTTCCTTACTTTAATTTTTGAAAACAATTCGTATAAAACCCACAAATATTTTTTGGTGCAATTTTTCGAGTGATATCAAATGATTTATGAAACAAATTCCCTCGATTCTAAAGATCTTGGAGAACAGAAAATGGTTCCTTCAGTATTGTCTATTCTTCAAGAACAACGTGGATATCCAGTGAAGCGAAATAGATACTTCTTCACCTGTCTACGACGACAATCTTGTACCGAGCCACGACTATCACCTGTTTATGCATCCTCACTGAACTGGTTTCAGTAGATAGATGAGTTAAAGAACAGTGCTTTTCAATATCTCAGATAGTAACAGAAAAAACAGTTATAATAATGAAAGTATGATATGGCAATATGATATCAATGTTAGTACCACATCGTAACGTCATTGCGGATCCCTGTTCTGATTTAAAAATACGTGCATAAAATGATAATGTGTCACATAAAATTTCGAAGTCTCCTCGACAATCTACATTAAATTTACAGGATGATGAGTTATCTGTGCATGTAAATTAGATTTTAAAGCTTATTTTCAGTGTTTGAACACTAGCCTGAGTAGTTTTAGAATCTACGTGTGCGAAGTACAATTTTTTTTTACAAATCGCGTTGTTGTACTAAAATTGGTTAGAAAATTCTATACGTTCCCCATGTTTCCATAAGGACTACTCGTATTTAAGCAACACATTTGAAGGTTTTAGTCAGCTGAGATCAGTTTCATCGAGATTTTTTAGTTGAGATCCTGGACGTGATTGAACCATGAGATATGGAAACTTTTTAAATAATAAATAGCGATTAATTGTAAGTTTTTAATAACCCTGAAGTGTATTATAGTTATTAATTATATAAAGGAATTAACAAGCCTTTAATCCACGAGAAATTATGGACACTAGAGACGCAGCAGACAGTTACAATTTTCTTTCGAGACGATTAAAGGCTAGTGAATTTCCAGAATGTAATTCAACGTTTTATCCACGACCACGGCCAAAACCGGTCAATTAGAAAAGTGAAAGCCTTGTGAGAGTTGGTAAAAAATTATAGTTTTGAAAAACGTCATATTTGACAAAATCAAGAATATTGATTGTCAGCTGAATACTAGAAAGTCTTGGAATAATAGGCGTTTGTTTATTTGTCAACAAGAGTGAACAAATTAAGAATGCTGAGAATTTCTTCATTCCGGCTGAAATCCAGCAAGAAGCCCAAAAACCAACATTACGTCTGTTACCAACGAAAAGCAAAAGTGCGTACGAGAAAAATTTGGTGGAATTTGAAAGTAGAATCAAGAAATTATAAACCAAAGAAGGCAAAGATGCTGGAAACCAAATCGAAGAATTTTTTAAAAAAGCGCTGGATGAGGAACATTTACAAGGTAGTAAATACAAGATTTTAATATTTCAATTCATACATCGAGTCGCAGATGCTTGTCGATGAATTAATCTTTTCAAAAGTGGCTGCATTTCTTGGGTTTCCTGATCCAGAGAGTTTCACCGGACATGGAATGAGGCGTTCTTCGGCAACATTACTGGCCAATGCTGCGGGGTGATATTACCAGTGTGAAGCGTCGTGGTGGTTGGAAATCGACTTAGGTAGCAAAAAGTTATATTGAATATTCACTGTCCAGAAAGATGGCAATTGCTGAAAAAATCTAGGGCCTACCCGGCGAAGTTGTAAGCCCCTTCAGTCCTTCAGAAACTCCTTATGGACGGCATTTAAATAATTCCGGTCAAAATGACAAGATCCTTTAATCCACGGAAAAGAGACGTATTAAACCGTATGGAGAAATAAATCACATATATACAGATTTGTATGTATTTGTAGATTTTTTTAATTGTTATACAAGGTATAGTACTGTACAAGGTTATTAAATAAAAATCACTGGCGCCTAGTCTACGAACCCAAACCTCTAATCTTTAATTTACAAATTATTTCGATGAAAAAACTATACGGTGCCGAGCCAAGATGTTAATCCGCGATTATATCATAACGTGGCTGAGAAAAATAATAACTTTTTCCACTCAACCTCCGTTTTACCGGTCAAAACTACCATGGAGCTGTCTCGTAACACCGTTATATCAATTCACCACACTTCTTGTCTTTTTACGTAACACTCGAAGAATAAACAATGCAGTCATCGGACAATCCGAGATCATCCACAGGGAACGTCGCATAAGAAAATCATAACCGTTAGAAATCGTTCGGTGGGCAGTGCACTGTGAAGAGCACGCAATTATTAGCGTTAATACGGGTACAATTATTATGCCGTGGAAAAGAAAAAGTAAAAGTACATAGGGGCACGCCGGTCGATCGAGATGGAAACTTTATCGAGAGAGTATCATTAAATTTCTAACTGGATGCAACGACTATTAGGGAAATGAGGAGGCTAATGGGAGCTATTAGGGTAAATGAAACCCCAATTTCGGCATAGAAGATGGCTATTGTTTTTGCGAAACTACAGTACTGTATAGAATATCTATTTGAACGTATCGAACGTAATCTCGGAAACATATCTATTATGTAAGTATACTTTATCTCATCGACAATATAGTAGATTTCAAAAGACGACGACAGTAAGTCGTGGGACAGAGCGGTGCAATCTATAGTTTCAAGCAAGTGATATAATAGTTATTTATGCAACAAGTGCAAAAAGTAAGTGTTTATTGCAGTGTTTATTTATTGAGTAGGACAACACGTCGAGTGCAATAAGCACTTTTTGTACGAGTTGCATACAATATTTTTCTACGTTCATGCAAAAACCAAAAAATGTTATTTAGATGACACTAAGTCTAGAAAAATGTGACGTCGATTTGAAGGTTTATGTTTGTCATGATGACAAAACGCTGCAGTAGAATGACAGATGACTGCAATAAAGAACCACTTTTTCCACTAAATATAGTTCAATAAAGTATTGTTTTTTGCATGAACGTAGAAAAAAAAAAATTAGAATATGTGGATATATGCATAGTATACTATTTAAGTCAAAACTCTATTTATTCAAATCAGGGTGGTTATTAAGATATTTTTTTCTGTCCCGTCTTCAATCAGTATTATTTTACCGCAATCAAACGCATTGCTCGAATATAAAAACTTGTATCAACACGACGGCTACATGCCGTTATTTGAATGCAACGTTACAATATCTTACAAAAACCAAATAACCATCACAGAAATGGGTCTTTGTCTTTATAAAATTTACTATTTTAAATATCAAATATTTATACAGGGCGGTCCGTAAATAATGGCACATGGAGACATACTACAAATATACAGGGTCTCAAAGTTGGATTTTAAATTTTTTTTTGTTAAAAAATCTTAAACCTACATTGTTTTTGAGGAAAAAAGGTATATTTGTGATTAATCTTAGAAATTGACCATTTTCGAGATAATAGCATTTCAACAATCAGCTGCATAGTTGAGATGTAACTGGTCTGCTACTTCCTGCTCGGCCTAAGCGGCTCGACTTGTAGGAAGCGACCTACATTGCCCAGGGCGAGAGGTCTGCGGTTAAGTACCTACACCTGCACTCGATTTATATGTGAACCTACATATGAAGGATCAACCAGTTCAATTGTCGGTCATCTCACCTATGGCATACTGATGAGGGCTAACAAGCCCGAAAGCGGTCTATGTCTCGTGGAGTGGCCGACAAGGGTTCTTGGCTGTTCACGCAGATACTGCAGGTGTAATTCAATGCCGGTCGGGGCATTAGCCCACGAAGTAGTTGTTTCCTGCAGTATCATTTACAGATTTACAGCTGCATAGTTCCTTGTACAAAACTTATACAAAATGAAACGTCAAAATTATAGCATGTAACTAAAATTGACACCATGATTTCAAGATGAATTATTAAACATTTTTTTAATTACAACTATGAGTCGCGTCAAGTAGTTACTATAACAATAAAAAAGTGATTTTTTTAAATATAAATGAAATCAAATGTGATAGTTTTTGTAGTCTAGCTTTCTTGTATTTAGTTAATATCATTCACTTTTGTTAGCTTTATTTTATTAGTTTTATTTATATTTATACCGTGTTAAGGAAACATCAAATAAAAACTGTAAATACAACATAGATATCTTTTATCTCGCTATCCAACAGATATACAGGGTGATTAATGAGAATTTATTTAATTTAACAGCTATGTAATATGGCAGCTTGTTTATTTTGGAAGTGACTAAGTGGACACATAAAGAAGTGGAGTTTCCTGTTTATATTCGAACTTAGCTTGAATCATTTTTATGTCACGGTAAATTTATTTAGAATTAGTAAAATACAGTTAAACTCGGACAATATATGTAAGGTCACCCATACATTAACTGACTCATCGAATTTCTAAATTTCGGTCGAAAGTATAGAGATCATGAAGTGAATACTTAAAGAATATATGTATACCGAGAAATAACAGGTAATAGATTAAAAGGTGCAAAGGGCAAACATATTTTATTGGTTTTTCCAATGAGTTATTAAATTACGAAATTCAGAAATGTTACGAAAGTAATGGGAATTTGACTCAAACTGAAATTATAATATTCTACGATCAGAAAAACATATATTCGTACGACAATCTTTAAGTAACCATAAAATGTTCGGTTAAGTTCATTTAATTAAAATTTCAATTTTCTGGTAAATTTCTGTACGAAATAAAGTGACTTGACTTCTTAGCTACTTTCCAGACAATCAGCGTGGATAAAAAATAGAAAAGTTCAGTCAGGATTTTGTTTATCTTTGATAAAATTATTCAGTAGATGAAAGAAACCCACATCAGTGAGTCATGTGGGTTTCAGAACGAAATCAATTCACTTATCAATTATATTTACAAAGTAGTAGACAACCTGTAAAGTTGTGAGGCAAATTATCTAAACCTAGGCTAATTTCTGCTGGTGCTCCTCAAGGTTCTATATAAGGACCTGTCTTATTTAATATTTATCCTAAAATAGTCCAGATTATACAATACATTATGACTTTGTATCCTTACAAAAGTTATATTATTAGATTACAGTACGAAAAAATGCTATGTAAATAGGTTTTTTCTCATCTGGTATCTTCTCAACAAGTATCTGTATGAAATCACATTTCTAAATAACATGCACCTGTAAATATTTGGTAAAGGTAATGGATACTTACTCCATTCTCCCTTAAAACTGCATTCTTTGAAAGATACTGCAAAGATAATACCTATCGGTAGGTAGACATAGATATATAAAAGTTTTAATAATTAATTTTGCAACTTTTATTAACAATAATTGATTTAAGATAAAAATATTTACCTCCTATTGGTATTTTTTGCTCTGTTGTATTTTCTGAGTATGATTATATATCATATTTGTGTTAACACGCTTCTAATAATGTTAAATGTCAAACTTCTTAGTTTTCAAAGTCTTCTCAGTTAAACATCGTTGGTATTTTGAAAATTTTAAATTTACTAATTTACACAACAAATAATAGGTATATATTTTTTGAATGCACTTTTAGCCCTCTTTCCGTTTTTGAAATAAAATACAGGGTTTTCCTTATAAAAACACAAGTGGTCATATCACAAAAACTAAAAATATTACTACATTTATTTTTATGTCATCGAATGTATCTCAGAAAAAGTGCCTCTATAATGTTCAAACCGTTTTAAGATATCTTGAAAGGGAAACGAGAAAATGGCACCAGTGGGTTCAGCAAAAAATCGGGAAGCCTCCTGTAGCTGGAAAACGTTAACAGATAGGACACCATTGTTATTTTCTCGAAAAAAAGAGCTCTGGACTCATTTATCAGATTTCTACGATCTATGACAGATTTTCAGCAACCTTTGAAAACCGACCAATTTCAATCACCCTGTACAGTGTAAGTAAATTTTCCCCTTGAGATGCGAACGTCTGTTAGATGTAATGTGTATTTTTGCCATTTTCACTTGGAAATACGGACTTTATTATCAATAGACCTTAGACACTTAAAAATTTACTTGAAGATTATGTAATATGTGTACTAGTGTTTATTGTCTCTACAGAACACACAGTATATTTACATACCCGGGCCATGCCATGTAATACCCAAACACCAACTCCATAGCTGCCCCTAGGAACCTAATCGTGTTCGACCACCATCACAAACATATTTCGAGTAAATCACAAGCCGAAGCACGGCAAACAAACCAATCTACAATGTCGCGACACCACGGTGCGGTAAGGCAAACGTTATAACACTACCCGCGTCTCGGAGGCGACTGAGCCAGGCCAGGCCCGAAAAAGTAAAGCTCCCGACAGCTGTAAGCAAGGACAGGCTGGAAAGCTTACTACGGCCCGGAGCTATTTGCCTGCCAGAACGGCGTAAATCTACCTAGCGTACCCCGAGACGGCTCCGCTTCCAACTGCTGATGTAATAAATTGTGTAGGGGTACGTAAACGGGGCTACCGAAAAAACAACCCCATTCGTCGGCACGACCGTGTACGACGGTAGGATATTTTTCACATGACTTACGCTGTCGTCTGAGGAAGAAATACGTAGGGTGTTTAAAAACGTACGATAATGTGTATAAACCATAAGGTACAATGAAAGAAATATTCTGAAACAGTTAGAGGAAAAAGTAGGCTAGTTTCGGACAGGTTCCCATTTTCGGATGCCCATAATTCTACAAAATTATCGCTAATGTTAGAAGCAATTTCATTACTGTTGTGTGTAGTTACATATTATAGTTATTTATGCAACAAGTACAAAAAGTATTGTCTAAAGCTATTTATTTGTGGCATAGTTTTAGTTTTCTTTAGTTTTTGGGTTTTACACTTCTGAAAAATAATAGAGATTAATTAAATAAGCCCTTGCGCCAAACGGAACAGTCAAGGGTTATTTTTGAAACTATGTTTGCCTAACCAAAAATCTCACACTGAAAAAACAGATAAGTAAAAAATAACAAAAATCACATCACTATCGCGCACTTCCGTATTATTGACGTTTCGAAAACCTCTCTGTTTTCGTTCTCAAAATCGTATTAAAAATGTTAAACGTATGTCAAGTTTGACAGTTTAAAATTTATTTTAAATGTTATTTTTTTACTTATCTGTTTTTTTCAGTGTGAGATTTTTTGGTTAGGCAAACATAGTTTCAAAAATAACCCTTGACTGTTCCGTTTGGCGCAAGGGCTTATTTAATTAATCTCTATTATTTTTCAGAAGAAAAACTAAAAAAAGTACAAAAAGTATGGTGAAAATTAAATTTTAAAATCTTCAAACATTATTTTCATGAAATTTTTGTTATGTAACACCATAATTTTTCATGATGTATGTATTTAGAATGACACGCATGGTCAAAATTGGGGGTTGCTATTTAAAAAAATTATCGATGACGTCATATCTTCAACAACAATGACGTTACAAATATGGGTGGTATGTCAAAAGTCGCCTTTTTTAAAAAAATCGACGTGTCAGAGAATTTTTTCGAAAACTTCTCAATTTCAAAAATAATGAATTTATTCATTACTTTTCGAGAGCACTGTAAGTATTTATTATCAATGTCGTCAATAACTTACAAATAAAATTATGTTTCTTCTGATAATCCTTTTTCAGAATGAATAAATTTAAACAGCTTCTAGCAAAATTTAAAAGCCAAAATATGTAGTATTTTTAGCAAATTGAAATAATGAATCTAGCAAAAAAATTTGTTTTAAAAATTACTGTAATATTTACTAATAGTTACAGTAGGTTTTCTATTACTGCATTTGTATAATATAGGTTATAACCGATTTTGGTTTGTTATAATGTATCTACATTATGCCTGTCTTATATTAGATTTGTTTCTGCAGCAGTTGAAAACGGTTTGAACTGTCAGAAATGTCTCTCCAACAGTTCCATCATTCTAATTGTTGCAGACAAACTTATTGAACAAAACAACACCAAAATAATACCCGCTAATAATACACCGTTAGACAATATGTTGCGCAATTTCGAGGTAATGATTGCACGTCGCGTTATAATGTTTTACAAAAACATATTAATACTGTCGATAATCGTATATTCTAGCAAAATTTAAAAACCAAAATAGTATTTCTAGCAAATTGAAATAGTAAATCTACCAAAAACACTTGCTACTGCTTATGTGTAAGCACACAAATAAGAAAATTTTGCATTTTCCCACTTGTCATATACAATATCTTTTCTATGTTGATGAACAAATCAGAACAATTATTTCGAAAACTTACATCAATGAAATATCAAAGTGACTAATATTTATTACAACAATCAGGTACCAATAAAATCAAATGCGTTCATAGATCGTTGTCATCATTGTTGTAAACAAACCACGCTATTACTTTTACAAAACTTATTTTGAATCAATTTTGAGCTGCAAATTTGCGAAAAAAAATATAGACGTGCAATAAAACATACTTGAAGCATGAGAGTAAATTCGAGAGCTTGGGTCGGATATCGTGTTTATAGCCGAAGCAGTAAAAAAAACACTCAGTTACTGCAGAAATCCAGTCCGAATTAAGAATTACAATCGATACAAAAATTGTTACCAAGAGAAAAGGTATTATTAGCTTATTTTCAGGACAAGGTAAAGGCTTAAAAAGATTCTTCTCTTTGGAATAACTATTTTACGTTACAAACTGTCATTTAACTAAGAAAGCATTGAGTACAACAATAAAATTGAAGTATTTATTTTTAGCAATGTTAAAATGTACGACCTTTACTGTTCTCCAAAATACGTACTATCGTTTGCAATATTAATGACACTCAATAAAATGAATTTTGCGATTTATTTTGGACTTCTGACGTATTCATATTGAAATCTGTTTTAAATTTTTAACATTAGTTATTAGTTGTTTCACTTACCAAGAGAGATATAATGAAATTTCCATTCAGAACTTCCAGGAGTTCAAAAACTGTTTTAAGAGAGTGTCATTATTATTGCAAACGATTGTACATATTTAAGGAAATACATAAAAAATATTGTATATACCTACAACATCAACACTTAAATGTATGTGCACGCTACATCTTGTCACAGTTAACAACGTGTCCTTGACCGTTTTCCTGTTTCTATTCTCATGTTTGCTTAGGGATAGGAGGAAGGTAAACCGTAATATAACCCCCTGCATATATGTATAAACTCAACTTGGCCAATGCCAGATAATAATTTTAAACGTTGGAATTTTATCTGAACGGCAAAAACAATTGGATATTCAGCAGAATTGCAAAACCAACCGCAAAGATAATTGACAAGTTTCAGCAATCGATAATGAAGGGTGAAGGATACGAATTTAGTCATCGAAGACATTGCATTTCAACGTTTAAAATATAAGACTGTAAATAAATTTCGATGTAAATTTGCAAACTAAATTTACCTTCCAGGAAATCAGTTAACATCTATTATCTAAATCCGAAGTGCTTTAGATCACAGATAAGTTCATAACGAATTGGGCATTGTTTATCGATCAACAAATAACGTATTACATCATTTAGATAGATATCAATCATATCAAAAATAAGTATACAGTGTATCCCACTAATCACTTACACGTCATTGTATGTTTTATACAGGGGATCCACAACTTCTCCAAAATATTGAAGAAAATATAGAAAAAAAAAATGATTGAAATTGTCATCAGTCATCAGAGTGCAGGCGATTCCGAATACTGAAATCCGATTTTAGTATTAACGTTTTTGCGTTGGAGTTGCGTTTTAACTTATGGTGAAGTATGGGCCAAATGCGGCTACTATTACCGCGGTAGTGCAATGAGGGCGTGACACGGAAAATTTGCAATCGAATCATGGAAGAAATGGAGGTCCAGGGCGTCTACGACGTATTGCAGCAGCCGAGGAACACATTTTCGAGATTGTTGAATAGAATTCTCGAATATGAATTATGCAAATCGTTCAATAAGTACAAGGACTGTCCCAATCAACAGTGTGGCGTATCATACACGAGGCATACAATTATATCCGTACCATGTACAGCGTGTTCAAGTATTAATACCAAGAGATTATCCCTTACCAATTAGAATTTTTGAATGGTTGCTGTAACAAAATGCTCAAAATCCCGGATTTACAGCTGACGTGTTAGTAACAGATGAAGCTATTTTAACACGGAATGGGATATATAACATTCACACACACGTTTGGTGACAACAACGCTTTTCTTTAAATGTTTGGGCAAGGATTGTCGATGATCGCCTAATTGGACCAATCATATTACCAAATCGAATGGATGTGGTTCAGTATCTCGACTTCAGGTTTTACTGTGGACTAGTTTGCAGTGCCGTGTAGAAATGTATATTTAAATCATTTTCGAACAGCCCTTTTTGATTTTTTTACAAAATTATGTTTATAGAAGTCGCCTGTACATCCAATTTTTTTTTGATAAGTTCTGAATCACCCTGTATAAGGCGCTGACCTTGACAGCGGAGAATTCGCAATTGCTTTATAACATTTCTAAGGAATTGCGGAAACGATTTGGAAAATTATGTCATTGTTTGAAAGCACCCACAATTCCTCGGAAATCGCGTGGGTCACACAATATAAATTTCCACGAAAGAAATTCGTTGGTACTTATCCAATACAACTGAATGATAGGATCATTAAAAAACAATTCGACATTAGTCTCATTTTAAAGACTTAGAAATACCTGAAGTTGAATTCTTCACAGTTCTTATACAGCTCTATTCATTGTATGTTTTGTAGGTAACCAATTTTTGTCAAATCACATTGCAATACAGAACATTATGCAGATCCGATGGCATTGCGCAATTCCTTCTCTTCCTGGTTGACCCTAAATAACCTTAACTTTCTATACCGAAACTGGATTTTTAATGTACAATGCATAACTGTAATAACACTCATGTGTACCGTTCATTTGAACACGCTTTCGATAAGGTGCAGTGAAAACTACTAGTCCAGATTGTGTTGTATAGTTTCAATTCTTTAAAAAATGAAGACGCGCCGTATCTACAGCCTTTGCGGCGTGATTTAGTGCTTTTACGTGAAGATAACAAGTAAAAGACTAATATAATGATATGGGTATCAAGAACCAAGCATGTGATTTTGGTAGAAAGAACCATATAGGTATTATATAAAATATAATTAGGTAATTGTGACCAGAAAATTTGATCATTTGTAAAGAGGTTTATACACTCATCGGCAAAAAAACACTAAAAACAAGCCTCAATTTTAAGGCTGTAATGTTCGCAATTTTACGAAGCCGTTTTTAGACGTCCACGCGCTTTCATATTTCTCCTCAATGGAAATTCGTATTAAGATGGAGCAAGTTTTAATCAACTAATAAAAGTCTATTTTACTAGACAGCAGAGCCATATTTTCAAAAAAAAAAAATTTGATCTAAACAATATTTCGGTCGCAATATTGCCCACATTTAGGACTGCGGTGAGACGTTGTTAGACACTATTATAAAAAAATAAAGCTGTAGGCTAGTAAATCAAGTCTACATATAACAGACAATTGCCTCAGATTTCAATTTTTTGCATTTATATTCATGAAATCTGTCCGCCAAGAAGACATGTTTTGCTAAATTTCTGCATACAATTGCCTAACTTACAGGGGCACAAAGTTAAATTTGCCGTTGAAGGTGCTGATGGGCGGAGCCTGATAAAAGCTACACTGTTTGGCCGAACATTATACCCTTAGACCCCTTTTATGCACGCGTTTTCTCCACTCAACGCGAAATTGAGAAAAACGCGGTATATTTCTGCTCCATTTTATGCACGCGTATTCTATCAGTTGTCGCCAGTTTCATGCCACACAGTAGTCAGTGAAGTATATGAAAATAGATCCGTGTATATTGAATTTGTGCTATAAAAAAATATGTTATTGAAGACGTAAGAGGCGTTGGGCAGTACATCCAATTAATAGAAATAGAATTCAACAAAGTGCATTTTATATTTTATGTGGAGATTTACAAAAAGATGGTGACAAGTTTTGTAATTAGGGGCCATCCATAAATTACGTCACACAAATTTTAGGACTTTTTAACCCCTTCCCCCGTCCTTGTCACAGGTTGTCACATTTTCAGAGCCCCCTCCCCCCTGATGTGACATCACACATTTTTCAAATTTATGTATGTATATAAAAATAATCAAAAGAAAACAGTTATTTTTAGTTTTTTCTTACTTTTATTATATAATCTTTAATAAAATCAACATAAAGTCAAATATTTTAGATAACAGAAAAAACAAACGACTAGTTAGAAAGCAATAAACGATCAGGTAATTATGTTAATTAAATATACAAAACTTAATCATCTTGTGTCCATGGACTTTGAACTTTGTTTTTAAAGTTTTTTATTCACATATAAATTTCGCGTTATGGATTTTGAATTTTAACATGTGATGTCACAAAGTTTTTGACCCCCCCTGCCCCTTGTCACACTATGTCACATTCCGATGATACCCCCCCCCCATTAATATGTTACGTAATTTATGGATGACCCCTTACTTTCGTATGTCACAATCATCTTTTGATGAATTAATTATATAACATATAACAGGATTTGGTCTGATGGTATCAATAAATATTTCAATATCAATTGCATCCATGTTCCGCTTGATCAACAGCTAAACTAAAACTAAAACAAACTGTGCTAAAACTATTCTTGACAGACAGAGCCACTGGACTTGCGACAAAGAGCGCTTTGCATAAAAACGCCGATATACTTTCGTGTTTTTTCGTAACGCGTGTCGCCAAGCGTTCTGTAAAGCCATCGCGACAGAATTGAAAACGCGAGAGCAAATAAACGCGCGTAAAATGCATAAACGTAGTAACTGTTCACGGTATCTTGAAACGCGGCGTTTTTGTTAACTCCGCGTTAGAGGAGAAAAACGTGTGCATAAAAGGGGTCTAAAAGTTGGCTTCCTCGCGAACCGCTTATTTGATTTGTCGGAAATTATTATTCGGAATTTAATTTGAACATTGAACATTTGAACATATTATTATGTTAAAAGACGAAGTTTCTTTCCCGAAATTTGTAACACCCTGTGGGGTGCAGCAGCTATAGTCGCTGTTGCTAACTGGAGTCACACTGTAGCCTCATGTTTAGTGAAAATTTTGTTTTTTTAATCACGACATTATCTCTGTTTTTATTGGGGATACACTGTTTTAAAACGAACGCCTCGGAAAATAAACATACTTAGTTTTAATATGAAAACAACTAAAATTTAAAAAAGATAAACAAATTTTAAGGAACTAATATCTAGTGTGGCCCCTCTCTTCAAAATGGCTTCATTCAATCGACGTGGCATTGAATCAATAAGGTTTGTAACAAATCGTTGTGATCCGTGATTTTATTTTTTCTTTTCTCGACAACAAAGTGTGATACGAAAGTCATTCAAACAACAGGAAAGTTTCATTTTGAGATGTTTAATCTGATAAAAATAAAATTTTAAGGAGACAGCTTAACGAAATGATTGAAAAACTTCATAAGAGGGTTCAATATAGATTCATTTATTATTCTTTTTCCCGTAAACGATTCATTTTATCGACAATAAACAAGAGTACCTTTTTTTAGAGTAAGGTTGAAGCTACCCAGATTTATTTATTTAAAGTCTTTATCATACAGGGTGTTAAAAATTCAAGCATTAAATTGTAAATCTTAACCCACAAGGACATTATTTTAAGAGGCCCTTGCTAGTGTCCATCACATAAAACTTTTATTAAATTATATTAAGTTATTCAAGAAAAACCGATTTCCAGCGGCTTCCTTCATATCTCCCGGCCTCCTGTATATATTACACGTGCCCTTTTGAACTTGGCGCTGTTTTTCACGGGCACCGCGCGCGACCGCTTTCTCCGTTATTAAAAACTTTCTCCGACCGCCGATTTTTACGCGTACACGCCGCTACATCGCGAAAAACGGCGGCATCGGACGACGTGCACGCCAATTTGGTGGGCACGCCGCCTATCAAGAAACGATAATTCAGCACGGGCATTGTCGACGGTCGCTGGAGCGAGAGGTTAGTTCCAATGCTAACTCGAACATAAATATTGACAATTGTGTCGACGCCAACCCAACCGTGCACGGAAAAATGGCTGGCCATTGTTGTGTCGACTCGGATTTGCATTTTTTGTGTTTGGGGCTCACCGCGCCGCGTTGTTAACAACGGACTTTCCACTTAATTTCCAATATGATTAACGAGTCAGAAAAACTAGAATGCGAAATTAGAAAGTGCATAAAGACAAAGGAGTGGGCGCCAACCTTTCTAGGCACAAAGCAAAACCAACTTAGAAAAACTTGTCATTATGAGATTATTCCAACTATTCAGTGGCGGTGATAATAAAAAAAATTCAGGGTGTCGAAGTTGGAATTTAAAAAGTGATTTTTTTTATAATAATTACACTGTGTTTGATGTATCAACTTAAAAATTTGGGAATAAATATTACTGGATATGAGAAATAATCTGTTATACAGTTTCTTCTTTATTGACTGTTAACATATTCTGTGCTGTTATTTAAAATAGAACACTAGCAGTACACCAGTCAAAATAAAACAAACGGCAAATTATCACATTCGATTACGTTTCGGCTTTTATTTAAAACCATCTTCAGATTAAAAAAAAATAGAACATACAACGGTAAAAGACAAAATAATATAAAGTTACCAACAGATAATTTACCTAATTTATTGCAGCCTGCTATAAATACATATATGTGAAAATTACTAATTATACATATAAATTTCCATAATAATATTTAACTTCAAAATTTTTGGTAGTAATGTATAGCTTAGTGGTCAATGATTAAATGAAATTAAAACAGAAAAAGACTGATACATTTGGTGTTAGCATGATAACAACTGTAAAAAAATACCATAAGAAAAAGGACTGAAATTCCTATTTATGTATAGCTATAAAATTTACTAAATGTTGAAAACAATGATAACGTTAGGGTCAAAAAAATTACGCTCACATTTACGTCACAAATAGGAGGCGCCCTCTAGGAAATACGCTTAAATAGAAAACAGATTATGACTTCTCAAATCCAAAAACATCGATTCTCAAATTTTTAAGTTGATACATACAAAGACAGTAAAAGAGCAAAAAATCACATTTTAAATTCCAAATTGGACACCCTGTAACTTTTTTATTATCGACATTTTATTAAGGCTAGTTGTGGTAGAAATTATTTTCTATGTATAACCACAAACACAACTTAAACTTACACATTTGTAAAATTTACTATAGAGTTTTAATGTGCTTTATAGCCAAAAGTAAATAATTTAAGTTACAGATAAATAATCATTATAGGTATAAACATTATTTAGCAAATTTTAGCAATAGATCTTATTAAAATTCCCCAAAAATTTGAATGATAATTTATGGAAAGTTCCAATTTAAACCAAATGGTTTTCAACACATTATAAACAAAATTATGATGTTTGCTTTGGTACTTTTAATTTATAATCCAAAATTTAAATTCTACATACATCTGAATAATTTCCAAAAAAAACTTTGCTAAAAATCTTTGCTCAATAGATATTGTTCCACTTTTCAATATTTATTTTGCCACTGAATAATATACGATATAGTTTAATTTATGTATCTATTTTTTGAAAACCTCATTAATTACAAAAGCAACAACTTTCACATTTATCAAAACAGATAAGATAAGGACAGACAACTTACTTTACAATCTCTAGACTCCAGATCGAAGAATAAAAAAAGGCATTCAAAACTACTAATACATTTTTTTATTTATATCTATCATAATATAAAAATATCACGTATGATTCATATAACTGCCTAAATCGAAGTTATCTAACAATACAGTTACAATTCGTGATCCCTGTAAAAAATTGCATTAGTAGTAGCGCAAATCACAACGGAAAAATAAGATTCACAAATAATCATTAAGACATTTTTTAAAGACATTCTGAAACAGTATAGTGTCACAGGTTTTCAACTCAGGACTTAACTTTTTATATAACTTTGCAATATTAAAAGAAAAGGATCGTTCAAATAATGCACATCTGTGACTAGGCATGGTTAATAAACCTTTACTACGAATATTGAGGTTATGTACATCAGTTCTAAATGTTAATTTATTATAAATATAAGGGGATATCTTAGTAATAATTAATTTATGGCAAAAACAAAGATCATGTTAATTTCTTCATTGACAACCATTTTAAATTTTTAAAAGAATTAGATACGAGGTTAAACTTTCTTATACCACATATGAAACGAACACAGAAATTTTTCACATTTTGTATTCTGTTACAATCAAAACTATCTATACAATGGTTATATAAAATATCTATAATTAAATTAAGGTAGTCCTAATGCCTCAAAAAGCATTATTTTAGTATATTTACTTTAAAAAATATATCTATTATATAATAATTTTAAATTACAATAAGACTTTACAACATATGATTTACAAATAACTTATATCTCAAATTAAAATCCAATATTGTAAATTCTTTGCTTCTTTCGTTAAGTTGATCATTATTAATATGTATGTTTATTAGATGTATAACATTATCAAGCTTATTTTGCTAACCTATTAGTAGAACAGATTATTTAGGACTATTGAGCTTTAGACAATAATCAGCCGCATCTTCAGTTAAGACAGACAAATCACCGTTAATTTTATTACAAGCACTGTTTATTTCTAAAGGATCAAAAGAGTAATATAATTGAGTATCGTTTGCGTAAAAACGGAACTTACAGCAAGTAATAAATGTTTCAAAATTTAAAAGTATAAAGTAGCGGTCCTAAAATAGACGCTTGAGGGACACCTGACAGCATTCCAACTTGATTTGATTGTCGATTATTGTAAGTGACCCACTGTAATCAATTAGTTAAATAATATTTTAATAGTAAAACTGCATTTGCACTGAGACCAACAAAATGTAAAACTGAAAGTAATATATCCATGACGAAGCGTGTCAAATCCAAAAGAGTAAGAGCTGTTATTTTTTACCTTTCTCAACTTGACTTATGATATCATCTGTTATGTGAAGAAGAGCAGTTAAACAACTGTGAATTTTCCTAAATTCTAATTGCAACACTGACAGTAATTCGTTATTATTAAGGTGATTTCAGAATTGATTATCTATTATTCTCTCCAAGACTTTAGATAATACGGGCAGCACAGCGATAGATCTTAAATCTTAAAATTCTGTTGGAGTAGTAACTTTGGGTATAAGTCTAATTAATGATTTTTTCCAGCTGGATGCAAAAATACACTATATTCTAAACAAAAATTTACCAAATGTGTAATTAAAGGAAGTCTGTATGGGCAACACAATGTTATAAAATATTAAATCCATCAGACCGAACTGCCTTAGAAGAAATATTATTAATTATTTTAGCTATCATGTGCTCACTTCGCGAAATTTAAAATTAAGGTAAGCCCTTTTTCACGTTTCACAGCAATATCTGTGTAATTGCGCCATGTTTTGTATTCTTGCCCAAGCAAAGGGTTTTTTGTAGACTTGAATGCTGTTAATGTTTTATCCCTATATTATTATAATATTAATATTATTAGGAAACAGCTCTTCAACATTTCGAACTACTCTTTCATCAGTATTGTTGAATTGCAACAGCTGTTACTGTGATTTACAGTAAGTGGTGTTTATTTAAATTATTCCACTATTAATATACATATTTATCCTCATTGTTAAGTTAATTGGCAATTGACGCCCCATTATGTCCCATCGACACCATCAGGCCCGGTATTGATACGGCCTTGACGAAATTCAAGCATGGCCCGAGCGATATTTGTCATTAAATTGAATAATGCGTTGCCGTCAGGCCTATTATTCAAGGAAGCGCTGCATATAACCCGAAAGCTCGACGGCGTTGACGTTTTTTATTGTTGTTTCTCACGCCTCGCTAGCCCAAATCGGATTAGGTATGCAAATGGCTGGCTCGGTTACACCGTAGAATGTAAATCGACTCCTTCTTGGATGTGCGTTATTGATCCATTCGACGTGCAACCTGTGCCAGCGGTGTCCAAATTTTAAATGCATTCGCCGGATCGATGTAGTAGAGATTTTGTCGGAAATTCGTACAGTGTGTTCCCCCGAAAAATCAGTACGTTTCGAGAGAAAACCGATAGGAGAATGTTTATATTAAGTTTGTCCAGTAAAATGTGGAGTCAGAATTATTGGAATCTAATAAAAATATTCGTACAACTTGATATTCCTTAGTACTCAATGAAACGTGGTAGGTTTTGTTATGTCTCCTAGTTGCTATGGTACATTGTTTATTATCAATTCCAAGTCTTCAACCTTTAATTTTCAAAATCAAACATAATGTAGATGAGAGAGCTTTTCAAATATTTTTACACCATAAAATTTCGATGTAGGTGTGCTACTAACATTTTTAAGGTTAAGTATTATTTTTTTATGGTGTTTTATCATGTACAGGATAAAATTATATGACAGTTTATTATATCTGCTGAGTTATGTACCATATTTCAGGTATACATACTTGCATGTATACGTAATGCTAATTGTGCTGCTTGTGTATGCACTTGATGAACTTGTAATCTTTTTAGAGGTATAAAATAAAATATGTTGCTTCTCGTACCCACATGGTGCTCCCTTAGTAAGAATAACTCGCCTATGCTGGAAATATGTCATAAAGTTATTATTTATAAGGTAAACGCATCTGAACCGAAATCTTGAGTTGTACTTTATAGCAGCATTGAAAACACTTGGCATACCTAAATACTTAATTATAGATTACACTAATATATAAACTATCTGTTTGATGTTCTTTGTTATAAGTTCTAAACTGTCAATAAAATTGTAACAGTACTGTATAGTTTTGTAAATGATACAATGATTCAATTCATGAAGATTCAATGATTCATTCAAATGATTCAATGCCGGTCGGGGCATTAGTCCGCGGAGTAGTTGTTTCCTGCAGTATCATTTACAGATTTAATGGCTCGTCGCCCAGGGCAAGAGGTCTGCGTTAAGTACCTGCTGCAATGTAGGTCGCTTCCTGTAAGTCGAGCCGTTTAGGCCGAGCAGGAAGTAAGCAGACCACTTATATCTCACCAGTACTGTATAGCAACATATAATCACACAGAAATGATTAAAACGACTGAAAATTTAAATATAACTACACACACACACTCCACACACTTAGTTGCATGGAGAAAATCAAATTACAATACCAATGACGTCACCCGGTCTCAAAAATGCTGCAATGCCATTGGACTAAAGTTTGTATGCAACTTTCTGAGTTTAATGATCTTAGTATGTACCAATGCATCGCAGAGGGCATGAGCTACAAATTCAAATAAATAAGTAACGTTTTTCAACATAAGACACCCGTTAACATAGGTACATGTTTATTTAAAACTGCTGTATTGTACAGTTTAATTAACAGGTCAATAAATCATAACCCTAATTTGTGAGGATATAAGCCGCGTTAATTTAATTAACGAAAATATAAATCCTTTCTTGAAATAATCACCAATTAACATCTCAATCAAAGGCACCTTGACCCAAGAGGTATACAAACGTATTTCTTCCTTTGAACGGTGGAATGGTACTGGCTCAACGGGGGGTAAACGGATTTAATTAAATCAAGTGTAATAAATAAAAAGATTAATTGGAAGATTAACTCCCAACTTCTTATTACCGATTTAATCAGCGACATCGAGGGTCAAACCTATAAAGAACGAATTTGATAGTTGATACAGAGGGGAAAGGCATTGCCTCCGTTCTCCGAGGCACCGTAAATATAAGTTAAAAAGTTAGAATATCGTCGCAAGCTTGAGTGCTTGCTCCCTTTCATTTTATTTTCTTCTTCGACATCTTTTCTTCTAGTGGAGTGCTGTTAAACGGCTGGTATACACAGTGGACAAATTAATAACCTGGGCAGTTATAAGAAATAACAAATATTGTCTTCATCGATTCAAGCAGCAATAAATTTCAAATAACATCATTAATAAAACGACAATTGATGGTTGCTAGTATCTTTATTCGAATAAATAACCGAATCATAAAAAATAAGTGTTTGTAATGTCATTTAAATAAGACTGTTTTTGTATAAATCCATGTGTCCAATTTCAAATAGGGATATAAGGATTTAATATCAAATACAATTTTACTAAATTTAATAATATCTCAAAATATATCACTGTAATCTGTACAGAAATATATAATTTACAATTAAATTTTAAATTAATTTAAAAATTCTGATCATATGTCGAACTGATGACGTCACTTTACTTATTGTAGTACTTGTCACTTGAAGGTTAACCTATAGACTAACTAACTAAGCCAATTTAATTAGTGGGTAATTATTAAAAAATGGGAGACAGCAGTTTTGTCAGGCATCCAGCGATAACTTGACAAACGTAGATGCATTTATGCTCATGGAATGTATCTGATAAAGTTTTGTTTTAACGCTTAAATTTGAGCAACAAAAGCACTTCCTAAGATTGTTATATTCTTTTATTTTGCACACAGGAGAAAAAAATGCTGAAATAAATACCAACGGCATTACAATCCACACAGACTATATTAATTTTATGTTATGCTAACTCAAAAATAGCTTTTTTAATAAAAATAACACATTAAAATTGAAACTATTAGTGAATCGCATAATTATCATGCCAATAGAAGTTAATTTCATAAACAGCAAAATTTATTACTGTATCCTATTACTAATTTTAAAAATATTTAAAAAAATTAAAAACTATATAAACTTAACACCCTGTCTTTTTAATGAAGCGTCCTAGATAAAAACTTGATATGAGGCCATCCATAAAATCCAACAAACAATACGAGGTTTGATTTTTGACCGTTTGTGGATCACCCTGTATACATATATTTGTTGATTCCATGAACATTAGTAATGGTACTGCTTCCTATATGGTTGTAGGTATTCCCAGAAATATACAGAATAAATATGTAGTAAAACGCTCAATTCAAGTTTTCCCTAAGGTTATAGGTTATTTAATATTTGTAAATTCTCGGCATTCATCAAATTTAGTGGAATTTCTATAACATAAACTTCAAGGAACATTCAAATATAAATAACTAATTTTCTGGGGCATTTTTAAATTTCATTTATGATTTTTCAGGAAATTACTCAAGGAAAACTACTGATTTAAACGGCGCTGTATTCTTTAAATAATGATTTCTACATATACAAATAATTGAATAATATAGAGCTTAGCAAATAATAGGAACGTTACCTCATGTCACCTGCAAATACTCAAAGATATGAAAGTAAAACGATCATAAATGATTGCAAGCCACGTGATCAGGGTCAAGATTCTCAAATCAATCGCAGAGCAATTCATATGGAAATATCCTTTTCCTCACTACGGCAATTGAGAGAGACAAGAAATCTATTTGCATATGAGAAACACAGTCCTGGTCACGTGGCTTGAAATCATTTATGAAGGCACTGTATAAAGACAGAAAGCGGTTTAACCAATAAATTTTTGAGCAAAAAATCTCTGAAAATACGTTTTTTTTTTAATTTAACTGTAGATGTAAATATTGCTATGACATAAACTTACTTAGTTCTGCATATAAGATTGTTCACTTTTGTTTATGTGAAGATGTATGTAAAGATAACTGTTAAAATGTGGGGATAGAATAGCAAAATAATGTGTTACAAGACTTTTTAAAAGTTATTATTTTATTTGAGGACCATTGAAATAGTAACAATGAATAAACAAAACATCAAGAATTTTATTTTTGATATTACTTTTGTTCTACATGTTTTAGTTTTCGAGATTTCTGTACTTAAAAACAACACAAATTTTATCATTTTGCGACGAGAAATACGCCGATCTGAATGTATCAATGCCCAATTTTGTTATATATTTGTTACTTACAACTTTAGAAAAGTTAGAATATTCATACATGAAACTCAAGAAATGTGCATAGGAGAACTGTAAGAACTGCCACAACTTGATCATCAGAAAGTCTAGTTGACAAAGAATATCATTTGCCAAGTCATTAAATTAAAATACTTTGTCAAAAGACTCTTAATAGACATCACTTCTTCAGTTCACTTTATCAGTCTTAAATATGAGATAATATTTTCAACATTACTAAGAACACCACAACAATCAAGTCGAAGGAAAACATACCACTAAACATATGACTTGACGTTGATCGAAATAAATGGATCTCTGAACAAACTTCAGTGCTAAACTCCCTGTTTGCTTTCCTGGAATTAGCCTCCATTAAAATTGATATTATTTTGATGCATGTTTTATTTTGTTTGTTGCAGACACCATACTCTTAGCACTGTCCGTAATAACACACTTCTTTTGTACCCCACTGTTTGTTCCTCCACCAAACAAAACCGCAGCGCAACCGCCACGCAAGTTGGGAATTCAAAATTATATACATTTTGTATGTCGGGGCATAACGGTCTGCTAAATATAGAAACAAGTGTTTTCAAGAAACCGGTCCAACGTATACATCTTACTCTAAGAGTCTAAAGCACCACCACTCGTCATACAATGCTCCTAACAATGCCCTTTGTTGTACGGTTTGCTCCCTGTCAGGACCAAGCTGAAATCTTATCTGAAATTTATTATGTGAGTCATCCGAGGCACAATATCCTCAGTTTCAGGGACGGCAAAGAGATAGTATTTGGTGAAATCGAGGAAACTAGAGAAGTGATATCATTTGACAATGGTCGAGGGTAAAGTGGCCTTTGAAAACATAACTATATTTTTTTTAGAAATTCCACTTCCTGATATTCAAATAAAAAGTATATTTTGTCTAAAACAGTTTAAAATTTTGTAACGTCACAACCATTGTAAAGGTTTTTAATATCAAAAACTGCAAAATTATAAGTAAATCTTAATAAATGCATAACCTATTCCCTCTCGTTGACATATTTTGTTATAAAACAAGGTTTAATTAAAAAAAAATACAGATTAATGTGTGTAAGCCCATAATACAAATAATATGGTCAAAATGGTTTATGCTAAAAAGTTGTTTAGAAATCCAGGAAATTGTTCAAGTTAGCAAGTTTGCTTGTTATTTAAAATTATATGGTAAAATGTGAAGTTTAGTTAACATTTGTATATTTCTCAAGGTAATTGCATTTCTCAAACGAAAGAATGAGACTTATATTCCAACAAAGGACACTAAAAAAAGAGGTTGAACAATTTCTGTTAGATGTACCTGATGACCATTGGTTGTTTGCAAAAATTGTAAATATTCGGGATTTATGGTTGTAGTATACGTGATAAACATGTCCCTGACCATGAATAACAGAAGATATCAATAAATAAGTAACTGTGACAAGCCCTGAATGTTTTTACAGAAAATACGTAAATCTAGAACAGAAAGCCTACGATTTTTTAACATATTGAAATGGAAAGTGTATTTTCCTTAATGCTGGTCAGCAGACTTTGTACTTGTAAAAATTTTACAAGTACAGTAGCTTGTAAAAACAAACTTTGATTAATACGGATTTGATAAACTGACGTTTACAAATGAATAGCAAATATACTATATTTTACTGTCAAAGACGAAAAAACGATAACAGTTGCTCTTTTCTGGAACAGAAACATCCATTTCCATGAACAATGGTAATCTATCATCTAAATGTTTTATGTACAATAGTAAATAAACACCGATGTGATTTTTACATACCTTGTAAGGAACTGAACACTAATATTGCTCGACTACTACTTTCAATGTATTACATGCAATTTCAGACCCTTATCACAATCGAATGAATGTTTTCAACATTTATTTTAATTACCTGATAAAAATAACGCGTTTGTATAGTTTATAGTAGATTGTAATTCAATTTAACAAACAATTATTATAACTGTTATCTACTGAAGTGTTAAAAGAATCCGTACTTGTAAAAACATTGATTTAATATAAACTCAGACTCACCTCGCCAGTTTTGAAACAGGAATGGGTACTTGCTTTATTTCCTTCGTTCTCTCGTACTAACCACAAATACACCTGCTCATAAATGCACCACAATTTAAGCTTGTATGTCTACACTCCTCAGTGATGTTTAAAGATGTTTTTAGCAAGGTTTTGTAGTCGGTAAGGCACTTTTAAAAACGCGACAAGCAATGAATGCGATCTATTCATGATTTTCTTTAGAATGTGACGAATACTGTCAATTTATCATTCCATTATTCTTAAAACCAATAATTGTTTTTTACCATTGCGGATGACAGACAATAAGCCGTGAAATATTGTAAGGGTAACGCCCCATTCTATTTTGTACGCCTACCAGCGATACTCGGAATTTATTATAAATTATTGCGTAATCCTATACCTAGATCCACATATTATTTCCAGTTACTGATAAGTATTAGTGTTGGCATCTTGGCTTGCTGTTTCTTGATCATATCTTGGTCTCGTAAAACGAAATCAAGACAAGACAGCTCGAATTTCAAGACAAGACACGATTTAAAAAAAATCTAGCGAGAAAGAACGAACCGCAGCTCTTTCTCGCTAGACTTTTTTTGCTGTTTCGCTTATTTCGTCGATTGCTTATTACTTATTCTAACATCAAGAACTATCGACCATTAGCCATTTTGTCAAACTTTGCTAAGGTTTTTGAAATTATATGTCAGTACCTGTATTTCTTCAATCAAGATGGTTTCGTTGCATGTCGTTCTATAGTTGAACTTACGCAGTTTGTCTCAAATCATATTGATAATATATACAGATTTTGAGAAATCAAAATCACTCTATATTATTACAGCAACTGAAATCATTTGGATTTGATGAGTATTTGCTACTTATAAAATCTTATCTTGAGCGTCGTGACTTGTATGTGTCATACAATGGATACCGTTCTAATATTTTCATAGCTCCTTCAGGGGTACCACAAGATTCTAACTTGGGACCACTTCTGTTTATTCTTTACACAAATGATTTGTCATCGAGATTGCAATATAATAAACTTTTTTCGCAGATGATCCTAAATCTTTTTCATAGCATTAACTGATATGATGATTGTCAAACATAGCAAGAGCTTTTGAAGACAATACAGGTGTGGTGTAAAGAAAACATGGTTTCTATAAGTATCGATAAATGCTATAGTAATAAAAAGTTTGCTCTTTCAGTTAAAAAAAAACATATAATTACAATTGATTATAATCTAGATTCAAAACCACTGCCACGCAGCAGTAATATTAAAGACCTCATGGTAATAGTTGATACTAAACTCTCATTTTCCGAATATACAAATAGAATATCCAGTACCGCCTTTAAAACTTTGAACTTTATTGTCCGTAGCTACATCCTTTAACAAGATTAGTGCTATGAAATGTTTATACTTTTTCTTAGTCCGTTCCAGATTAGAATATGCTAGCCTTATATGGTACCCGTGGTATCAAGTAGGTAATATTAATCATCTAGACTAGGTGTTCAACGTCGCTTCAAAAATCATGGCATATTGTGTAGAGGATTTGATCATAGCCTCCTGTTACAAAGATTCGATATTAAATCATTGCAGTTGACTTCTCACAAGTTTATCATTTGTATTTAAAATATTTCATAATCTCATTGACTGACCAGAGATTTTAAAAATGTTGCGATTGTATATTTTACTGTCCTAAGGCCAGAACAAATATCCTTACAAATCCCCTATATGTATACACCTTGCCAACTAATTTTGATCAAATTCCTCACTTATGTGACCTAAATTTCGATACTCTTAAACAATTATTATCAGTTGGTTCCCAATTTTTTTATAAACGTTTAACTGGCCTTATCTATACTATGCATCTATGTATGTATTTTATCAAATTTTCTGCAAAAAGAAACACAGTACTATTTCCAACTTTCTTTACAGATGATTAGGTACCCGATCTGAATTGTCAATGACAATGCTTACCAAACGTGATATTAGAGAAAGAACATTTTTATCATCATAGTAATTTGCTGGAGTCGCACTAACTGAATCAGATACAGATGCAGAATGAAGCTGATATAACTAGGTCTACAATAATAGCATTGTTTATGAGAGATTCATTGTCTGTCAAGTTTTCTAAACAAAATTGTTAGAAATTATAAACGAAACTAGTCGTTTTGTACCACACAATGTGAAAAGAGTACCGAAATTACTTCAAACACACATGTGGCTACAATAAACGACCGAAGGCAATAATTATGAAAGAGAGAGTAATAAAGAACATATCAACATTTTACTTCCTGCTGTTACTAAGTGCAATGTTATTAAAACGGTTCCCGGTATAAAAAATGGTTATACGATAAAAAATAGTACATGATTAAATATAATTCATTATCTAATTAACATTCCTCTATGAATGACATTAAGTACAATACATTTTAATGCAAAACAAATAGAATTACTGATGGTTTTATATATTAAATGCATTTCAAGGCTTTTATAGCACAAAAAAATATTAATGTCGAAGGACATTATCATTGGAACGGGCAAGAATTACCCAAAAACTATACAAATATATTTTTGAAAGTTTATAATTATTTTTATTTGCTTTGCAGCTATTATATGTACAATTTAAATCCAATTAATTAATATTTCTAAAACATATTTCACAATCATTTATTAATTTTCCTTAAAGCAATTTGCTTTTAACTATTTTTTTCTACGTTCATGTAAAAAACAAAACTTTATTGAACTATATTTAATGGAAAAAATGGTTCTTTATTGCACTAGTGCAATAAAATGTTTATTGCATTCATCTGTCATTCTACTACAGCGTTTTGTCATCATGACAAACATAAACGTTCAAATCGACTTCACATTTTCCTAGACTTAGCGTCATCTAATTATCATTTTTTGGTTTTTGCATGAACGTAGAAAAAATATTGTATGCAACTCGTACAAAAAGTGCTTATTGCACTCGACGGGTTGTCCTACTCGGCCTGACGGCCTCGTTGGACAATTTCACGTCGCCTGCAATAAACACTTACTTTTTGTACTTGTTGCATAAATAACTATTTATTGATGGATGTCATTTATGAGCACTATCAGACCCCTTTCTTTCCTGGAACTTTTACACCCTGTATAATTTTATTGGGCTACATTATGCAGTACAAAAATTTAACAGATCTGAACAAAGGCTAGACCAAAGGTTAACAGACTCGACGGGAGAATGTTGTGGGTTTCGGACTTTCGACAAACCGAGTTCGAATAAAACGAAGCGGGAGTTTTATTTCAACATCGTTTTATTGCATTTCGAGTGCAGTATCGGGCGATCTGTTATTTGAGAACAATCGATGGGCCCCCGAAACAAGCCATAATAATATCTCACCGACCCGCTGAATTATTTATAAAGGCATCTCTACGAAATATACAAAGGAAAGTACGATCGGAGCCGAGATTATGCATGATATATGGTTTGGATTCGATTTTTATTGCCGGTTCTATTTGGGCTCCGTAAAGGATTCGTATTCGATCGCAAAATGAATCGACTGCAAGATAGATAATTAAAAATGAAAGAAAAAACAAAATTCCAAGTACGAGTACGAATGACAGCAAGTAAAACTAATGTCATTTAATCTACTTTACCTTTGAGTTTTAGACTATCTTCGACAAAATCGGATGACACCCTTACCTGAAAAAAAAATAATAATGTAATGAATAATCAATTAAGGATACCTAATATTTAAGCGACAATCATTATGCACATTAGTTTATAAAAAAAATTTCGATGGCACGAAATATACCATTACATTGTCATTATTCTTTAAGCAAATTATATCCTACACAGGGTGTTCCACAAACTTTGGCAGATGGTAGCTGGATTAATGTAAAAAAAAAATTATTATATGGATATACCTCGATTTGTTTTTGTTTAGAAGTTACAAGCATTTTATAACATATAATTTTATGAAATTATATTTTTTAAAACACTTCTAAACGAATCAGACTTATGTTTATATAAGAGATATTAGACCAGCTACTATCTGCCAATGTTTGTCATAGAGCTTGTAGAACATCTTGTATAAGTATCTAATTAAAAATTAAATCAACTGATATCAACTGATCAATTTTCTAGTCAACAAAAGTTCTTTAATATTTCAGAATTATTCACTTGAGGAAAGGAAAAAATAACGAAAAAAAGAACTCTTGATTTTTAAACTAAGCCCATATGTAAGGTAAGTTTATTTATATTTAAATTGACTTATTTCGATTTAAAACAATATGAGAATTTGGTAACGACCTTTCAGAGACATCCTACTTATAAACAGGATCATACTATTGTGGGAATCCACATAAATATTATTTTGTCATATCTGTACAGTACTGCTGAATGAATAACACCCTGTATAAAATATTATATACCCATTAGCTAGAGGGGCGACTGGTGACGAAGCAATAATAAACACGGGAACGCGGGGCGAGATTCAACGGGTAGTTAGTGGGTTTTGAAGACTTCGGCAGGTTGGTTGGAAGGCAGTGAATGGTGATAAAGTGGTGCATCTGTTCTAATTTTACAAGTCAGTAACTTGTTTTTGTATATTGCATTTAAGATTAAATGTCATTGTATTCCTTTTATTAGTTTCTTGTCTGTTTAATATTTTATTACAGTTTTATTATATTTTATTATAATTTTGGAGCAATACTTGTTTATTTATTGTTTAAATTGTATGTATAACTTTAGCTTGAGTGAAAGTTATGCCGTTGTAAATGGTATTGTAAGTTATTATTCGTTCATCATCTACTACTACTACCTCATCACTTAAATTAGCGGTTTGTTTGTCAGATGTTTGGTGATTTTATTAATATTTTCTCCCGTCACTGGACAAACATCCGATAAAACATATGATGCATGAGATATGATTTGAGATTTTTGTTCAACCCTTCAACTAACTAGCTGGGTAGCGTATGGGACCTCAGTACCTTCTGACGCAAGTCGGCTAACTAACTAAAACACTCTTCAGTGTTGTATCCAGAATTATGATTATATTACCGTGTATTCAAATACTGAAGTACAGATACATTTTTATTATTACCATTGCAATAGCGACAGCGATTCTTTGAATTGTGATCGGGGCTTTCTCTGTCGTGCTCTTTCCCCCCGTGAATTCAAGGCTGAGTACGGCACTGATAGGTGGTTAGGTAGGCGATTACACCATTGGCAGAAAACTAATAAACGAGGTGTATTTAGTAATTTGTTTTGCTTTATTTAAAACTACTCAAATCTCCCTAATTTAGTAAATATGTAGCACATTCGAGGTAAGTTAATAAATAATATCAATAAACACAACGTAGGTAAATCTTCTCGATTATTGGCCAAATACTTCATCTAGCAACAATGTTGAACGAACTCGGGTATGTTACACTACACTATATTCATAGATTTACAAATAATTCATACAACTCTTATCGGTCAGTGGTCGCGCGGTTTAAGGCGTTAGTACTTGAATCGAGGTGACTAATCGGAGTTGGTTCGAGCCCAGCTGCCGGTAGACCGTATATAAGCTATATTCGTGGAGAGGATTGGCACCCTCTCTGCGGGTATGGTAGGGTGGAATAATGTTGGCTTGGGTCAATGTGAGAGATTGATACCGGTTGATATTTGACTACCCCCCTAATTAATGAGGTTTTCCAGGTTTTCCTCATTCCTGCACTGAATAGTGGTTAGGGTCTACCAACGTAAGTCGTTCCTGGGCGCAAATGCGGCCTGCTTAATAATAATATGCCGCCCCCTCTCCCGCACAAGTCTCCGACTTCTGGGCTAATCCCTGTGATTAGAATGAGGGGTAGAGATATTTTTTTATTAACTAATAAATATGTAGTACACTAAAAGTAATGACGATTGCATATATATAAATTTGTAACAAGTTTCAAAATTATCTGCTATTGATAGCATTACAAAAAATCGCGCTTTAAATAGTACAAAATTAAAACCAGGATTCTATAGCCGTTAAATCAGTTTATGACTAATAAACTAACAACAGCTTTGATCTCTTAATATGCAAATGTCTCTATTACACTTTGCAATCAGGCCTTCTAAACTACTACAAATTTCGACTGATTAGAGAACAAAGCACCAGCATATTTGTGACGCTAACGAAAATCGGTTTAAGTACAGTTTTTTGAAGTTCATTCATTACTCGTTTTTATACATATTTTGTGTAGGGTCCTTCCAATAACGATGTCGTATTTTTGTAAAAAGAAATACAATCACTTGCGAATTATTTGTTATTTCAATTGAAAAACCCTTATTGAAAGATCCTTTATATCCAAATAGCAACATAACTGTATTGGAAAGTATTTATTTACTGAAACCGTTAATTTGCAAAAAATATATAACTTATGTCGCGTTCGTTTCTTGGAATTTGGATTAAAGGCTTGGCTAGAAAATAATACAGGTGATGCAATGTATCTACTGGTTCTGTATAGATATAATATGTGATTGTAATCACATAATAGATATAAATCATAAACTGCTCCACAAAAGTTAAAGCAGTATTTATAGATATACGGCAAAAATACTCCTAAATAGGTATCAGATCAATCAAAATTGCTCCTAAAAAAAAATAACCCCGATAAAATTATGTTTTGTATACTATTTCAAGCATTAGGACATAATGGCCTCCTTAAAACGACTGAACGATTCTTTTTCCATATCGCCTTAATGCCTTTTAGCAATCATTAACGAATAAAACTGAAGTCACGCAACATTCGCGAACGAGAGACATAATTACCTCAAATCAATATCGGGCAAAGTACCTGTTACGACCCAACACTGGCTTACGATATTTTAATACACTCTATCAAAATAGATTCGATTATGTATTAAGCCAGAGGCAGTATGGAAAAAGCCATTAGCTACTAGATCTTTAGTTCGGAGTGAATCGATAAGTAGACTATAATATTCTGAATTGAGGCCTAAGCTCTGGTTTCATCGCAGTCAAGAGGATAGAAATAATAACTTAGGATTATCTAATCCAACAGGACTCGCAGTAAAACAAATGTTATGGCACCGCGCCATGTTATGTCTGTTACGACAGTATTTATTCCTGCATGTCTCGATGTTTTTACTGCTGCAACGAAATTGAAGCGTTGGATAAAATGCAAATCATATTATGAGTAATCCAAATAAAAACTGTTTCAATACAATTATGTCTTAAAGTCACCGTATTTCACATACCTATAAACAAAAGTGAACAATCTTATATGCAGAACTATGTAAGTTTATGTTATAACAAAATTGAATTTAAAAAACACGTATTTTGAAAGATTTCTGTACCTAAAAATTTGTTGGTTAGACCACTTTCTGGCGTTATAGATTCGTCTTGCTTCGGCACCTTTGAATACTCACAGGTGGCATGAGATAACATTCTAATTATTTGCTAAGCTCTATATTATTCAGTTCTTAAATGTCTGAAATTGTTTGTATTAAACACTATTTTGAGAATACGGTGTCCTTAAAAACGCAATGAGTAATGTCATCTGTCAAATGTTAATAATACATCAGTTTATTTATGATGATTTTGAAAATGGAGTAGCAATTTTAGTATGCACCTACATATTAGAAGAACAAATGATATGCAAAATACAGTCCAATAAAATGTTAATATAAAAAATAATGAATAACTCACTTATTTGCATTTTTAAATCGTGTTAGTCGGTCCTGTATACTTTATACCCCCTTGTCGTTCAGAAGGATAAAATTTACAAGGAAACATCTGCGCATTTTGTCGAATTTCAATTATACTCTTTGTAGACTATAATAACATACACAAGTTCATTATTATATTCCTCTGTCAGCAAATTACGTTTAACACAAAATTATACCACGGGTACAAAATACCAAAATAATAACAATATCACGATTCGTTTATTTATCTAATGGAAATTTTAGGTTACCTAAAAAAAAAGAATGCGTAGCGTGACATGCAATTCAACAATCGCTTATCGATAACGTATCGTAAAAGCTTGAGTTGCTTGTTCTATTAGGGTAAGTTAGGGTTACACAGTCGGTTTCAAAAAATTCAATAATTTTAAACTCAGTTCTCTCGTTTAAAGAAAAGATAAAAAAAACGAAAAACAAAAGCAGATCACAAGTGTCAAATCAAGCAAATAATGAAAAATGTCCAATAAAAAGAAAAAATATATTCTTGTAGCGCTTTCTACAGCAATTTCGGTATGTTATAAAACAAAATACCCATGTCAAAGATACAAACAATACCACTATACAATGCTAGAAAACGTTTTTGTCACAGCAACAAACCAGATTCTGTCCCTATTCAATATGTAAATATGTTTCCCACATGTGTTCCTCTACTATATATCATTTTTATCGATCTTTCAAACATTATGGATAGTATAACATCTATAAAATATGTAGGACAAGACAACCGTAGCACACAAATATTTAGACGGTCGAAACAAGGCGAACATCAAGACATTTGATGAAGTTATGACCGGACTGAACAAAAGAAAATGGTAAATGCATATATTGTTAAAAAAAATGTATGGAGCTGTAAATCATACTGCTGAATAACACAACAACGTACGAACACCTGTGGAACAAGGTCAGAAACCTGGATAAATATCTTCACGTACCTACATTATTTACCTCTGGAATAAATTTTACTAATGTACCGATTGTCAATCGCATAAAATATGTGATATGGTATGCTATCTCGCCGTTGGCACTGTAATATATACTTACCGGTGAAAAAACATTAACAGAATTATTCAAATACTACAGCTATTTTAGCATTCTACGTAACGGAATACTTTTTTTAATTGACATTACGTCGAGGAATGCTGTTAGACATAAATAGGACTTGGGGAAAAGTACGACAAATTAACTTGATCATATTGAATTGAAAATTACAGAAGGATTTAATGGTAATTACAGAAATTCCTTACATTTCTTTTTCTTAACAAAAAAATAAAGTTGAACAGAACATCAGATTTGAAATCAAAGACGATACACGTTATGGTGGCATCGAGAAAGTCCAGGAAGCGACAAAATATGTGAATCTAGGTGATATTGAATTGAACTTTTGTTTGTTGATACAGCAAGCTTATGGATTTCCTAAAACAATCTACTAGTGGTTACAAACCAAAAAAGTCCAAAATTTTTAATCCGGAAGATGTGATAGAATTTCTACAAACTGCTGCAGATGATGAATCTGCACTCGTTTGGCTTACAAGTTGTAGCTATAAGGGTTTATAAGAAGCATGTCATTCAGATGAATTGCACAGATTAGTTGGAAACATTTATTGACAATATGTAATGCTTTCTTCACTTGTCAACACCAAAACCAAGAAAGACCGCCGTTCTGTATTACAAGAAATTTGGAGGCAGCCCTCAGAACGTATCCCATAACAAATTCTTCATAAACTCTCGACAAAAGAAATGCACTGTTCCACCTGTGGAAATAAACATCACTTATAAAAATTTCACAGAAGATAGCTGAGATTTTAAATCTGCCAAATCCTGGACATTGCTACCGCTGTTCTACAGCTACGATGGTTGAAAATTCTTATGCAGACTTGGTAACAATAAAGCGGTTGGGTGATTGGCAATTTTCTTCCGTAGCAGACATACACTGAGATATCAATGGTCAACAAGATTGTTGTGTCAGAATGCATACTTACAGCGTGAAATATCAGACCATTGGCGCCAATATATCGGTATTCTGATCAGAGCAAAAAAATCTTCCCTTCGCATGCATGTGTCCGAGAATGTTAATTGTAATAATATTTGTATTCACAAGTAGTAGGTAATTATTTAAATTGATGGTTATCGATCAGTGGTCGCGCGGTTTAAGGCGTCAGTACTTCAATCAGTGTGGCTAGACCGCTGTGGGTTCGAGAGTTAGACCGTAGATCAGCTATATTCGTGGAGAGGATTGGTGCCCTCTCTGCGGGTATGGTAGGGTGGAAGAATGTTAGATTGGGTCAATGTGACAGATTGGTACTGGTCGAAGTTTGACTACCCCCCTAATTAATGAGGTTTTCCAGGTTTCCCTCATTCCTGCACTGAATGGTGATTAGTGCCTAATAACTAAGTCGTTCCTGCCTGCTTAATAATATTATGCCGCCCTCTCTCCCGTCTTCGACTTTTGGGCTAATTCTCGTAATTAGAATGAGTGTTAAAAGTGTTACTTTATCAACGATTTTTAGTAGATGAAAGATACTTTAACATCAGCTATATAAAAAAGAAATGAAGTAGATAAAATAATGGACTTTGTAATACCTACTACAAACTAGTGAAGACAATAACCGAAACAGTAAGGTCTACTACATACACTGTCTTTTAACAGATGATATGTATGGGAATGTTTCGTAAATTTTAACGACACAACCTATAATGTATTGTGTTCTCACTTGGTAGCAATTTGTAATTGTCTTATAATAAGGCACATAACGCGGTATTATGTAAAAATTGTACGCCACAATACCCCATTGTTCCCCGTTCCCAAACTAAAAAAGATATAACGTTCGACCCAGTTTTGTAATGACAAACTAGTTATTAAATATATAAGGAAAACACGGGCAAGTACATTAAATAAGTATTAGCAGAGAATCGCACGGACACAATGATACCGTATTATCGTGTTTCGCATGGACAATTAAGTAATTTCGCGACCGAATCCGAAACAAAGCCAACCTACATTTCAATTGGATTACATAAAGAAAGAGTAGTGTGGCAATATCACAACCGATTTCGTAATTTCGGTAAGACTGGTGTATTTTCGTGACAATTACGGGGGGGAAATACACGGCACCGCTGCATCACGAAATCATGGCTAGAATTTGACATCTGAGTGCGAAGCCAGTGGCGCACTGAGATATTTAAAAAGTTAATGCTCCTAAATATACAGTGTTTCTTTACGATGTGTAGACAGGAGCGTGATGCTAACGTCAAAATAAGAAGAAAAGTTCCTATAAACATGTGTGTTTGCAAATTCTTCGGTTCCGAAATACAGGGCGATGAAGCTGATACAAAACAAACATAAATTTAATTTCACTGGCTTTTTACAATCAATTAGATATTATAAACTACAAAACTACATTTGTTTACTGTTTTCTGCTTCGATTGCATTTTATTTTTACGTATCTAATAATTGGCATAGCAAGGCAGTAGCGTCACTAAGAAATGTGCAAATAATTTAACTGTATTATACAGTGCTTTCGAAAAGTAACGAATAAATTCATTATTTTTGAAATTGAGTTTTCGAAAAAATCCCCTGGCACGTCGTACTAATCTAATAAAAAAATAGGTGATCCAAAACTACTACAAATATAAACAAGGGTGCTTTATATGTAGAGGGTGATCACGCGTAACTTTGTTAAACAATCGAGAATCGCTCTACTGAGATATTGATATCAACTTGGTTTTTTCTTATAATGTAATCGGACGTCTTTTACTGTCCGCGCTGTGGAGTACACATCCACCATGACTCTTAAGAATCTTTCGATATGTAACGAATAAATTCATTATTTTTGAAATTGAGAAGTTTTCGAAATAATCTCCTGGCACGTAGATTTTGTTTTTAAAAAAGGCACTTTTTGACATACGACCCATATTTATGACATCATCGTTGTTCGAGATATGACGTCATCGATAATTTTTTTAAATAGCGACCCCCAATTTTGACCATGCCATTTGAAAGAGCGTGTCATTCTACATACATACGTCATGAAAAATTATGGTGTTACATAACAAAAATTTCAAGAAAATAATGTTTAAAGATTTTAAAATTTAATTTTCACATTACTGTGCACCTCCCCATTATGCAACACCTGTCCGTGCTTATTTAGATGAGCTGTTCCCGAATCGTTGGATAGGGAGACGGGGGCCGACTGAGTGGCCAGCCAGATCGCCTGATTTGACACCCCTAGATTATTTCGTGTGGAGATACTTAAAAAGCAAAGTATACGTTAACCGGTTAATTTAGAAGATTTAAAAGCAAGAATTCGTCACGAGATACATCGTATACCTCCTGAAGTTATTGATAATGTTAAAAAAAAAATGATTAATCGTCTTGGCTGCTGTCAGGCAGCCCACGGTACACAATTTGAACATTTAATTTAGTCGATTTTTTACATAATCATTATTATTTTCAGTATTGTGAACATTAAATTTTAAAATTTTTAAACATTATTTTCTTGAAATTTTTTTATGTAACACCATAATGTTTCATGATGGCATGGTCAAAATTGTGGGTTGCCATTTAAAAAAATTGTCGATGACGTCATATCTCGAACAAAGATGACGTCACAAATGTGGGTCGTATGTCAAAAAGTGCCTTTTTTAAAAATAAAATCGACGTGCCAGGGGATTTTTTTTGAAAACTTCTCAATTTCAAAAATAATGAATTTATTCGTTACTTTTCGAAAGCATTGTATATTAAAATATAAAGGGTGAAGTACTAATATTTTAAATAGCAGTAGCAGTAGTTCACTGTGTAGAACACATAATCTATAGTTTTTTTACAAAAAAAAAAACGGAATAAAATTAAGTCAAATTTTAAATAAATTTCATGATTTTTCAATACTTCGATATTAAGAATCTTAAGAGTCATGGTGGATGTATTCCACAGCGCGGACAGTAAAAGACGCCCGATTACATTATAAGAAAAAACCAAGTTGATATCAATATCTCAGTAGAGCGATGCTCGATTGTTTAACAAAGTTACGTGTTTATATTTGTAGTAGTTTTGGATTACCTATTTTTTTATTAGATCAGTACTACTTCTTTTTCGATTTAAACTTGAAATAATCGTGTCAATTCAAAAGTAATTTATTTGGTAACAAACGAAATATATATAAAAAAGTGTACTCTTCTTCATTATGCAAACTGTGAACAGCATCTTCAATCCTGTATTACAGCTGTCCCTCGCCACCAACAACCAAATCAAAAAATCACAAGGATTTAAATCACGTGAACGCGGTAGTCAATGAATCGGAGCATCATGTCTTCTGCTTATCTATCAATTCCAAGTTATTGCTTTCACTGAACCTTGCTTATTAAAAAATTAATAAACCTATTAAAAAAATGAATTAATGGAAAACTAAATAAAGAAATAACTACAACACGATGTGGTTGATTCAACTTCACTTAAGCGTTGAACTTAAGCAATTATACGTGTTTGCGACTTACGAAACTGAATTTCTATTTCAGACCTCTTCAAGATTTCTTTAATACCCCAGCTAAAAATAATTCCTAGAGCCTTCTGGTACCGTTACTCTGTAACCTATTTTACGCCTCCGCAATTGATCGAATCGTACAGTTAGATATGAATGTCCATTGCTTAACTGTTGTTATTTGAAGAGTTTTGTACTGTATTGTAGAAAAACATCCAACAGCAGAATGGTAATGAAAATAAAAAACACCTAGCGCCCGTCAGAGCTACATATTTCGCTTAGTTAGACGTCCTCTACATCAGACATATCAATTTTCAGCAGATAGAGATTTTAGCTGAGTTTGTGGGAACGCTAGTAGAACAGTAGACTTCGATAGCATAATATTATATCTTCGCATGAAACAAAAACTTATATGCATTTTGCAAATATTTTGGTAATTTCAAAATCGAGGTACACAAAAAACTGTAAATATTTAGTTGCTAATGCAATAACCTTTCCTGTATACAGGGCGATTCACAATTTATCCAAACAAATTTTTTGAATGTACAGACTTACAAATACAATTTTGTAAAAAAAAATTATGAAGGCTAGTTTGAAAATGATTTAGAAAAACACTTCAATATTTTTTTTCTCGGAAACTATAAGGATTTTAGAAAAATTCTGTTATACAATTTTTGTTTGCCTTAATTTTTTTTTAATATGTTGTGAATCACAATGTATATTATTATTATGAATTGACACCAGAAGGAAGAATAACTGACTGAAATCTACAAACGAATATACGAATATAATAAATAGTGCATCACAATACTTATTCGGTAAAATAAACCCAGCAACATTTGATTTTGTCAAGACATGTTAATTTATATTAGTAATAATTATTACTATCAACAGCAGGAGCAGCCTCACTCCACTTTACGTTTTTATAATGTTTACATATGTTCAGAAAATTTACATTTTTGAAGACCATATCTTTTGGATGTGTTCACATGTGATATACTGTTATTACTTTGATCTAAGCATCGCTCAAGACATGCTTTCTAGTGTAAAATTATGTAAACGAGCAAAACCATTAGAAAGTAAATTGATATTAAATCAAATAACCGTTACATTAATTCATGGAGTACGGGAAAATGAGAAAATCGAATCTATATCCTAAAATGTAGAATATATGAAATGGCTAACGGTTTTAAAATATCTCCATATCCTCCAAAATGTGTAAGGACTTATTATCGAAGTATGATCAAGAAATAAATTTGATCTCATATCCGATAAAAAAATGTTGACCTTCAATGAAATATACGCATACCTATTTAAAAAAAAAACACACGGATGATTTAGCGATTAAACAAAATGCACTTGTCGAGATACATTTTTATTCGAGAACATTAAACCCAGCACTGTTTTGACACGCATATCTATTTGATTGATAGCTTGATCCCAACAGCAACAAATATAAGGTTGTAAGACTACTCATTAGTCATTTTTTATTATCCTACAGTTATTCTTTTAAAGGCTGCGGCAGATATAGGGTTAAAAATACATACACTTTGTTGACGATGCACATTATTCCAACATATTTTATGATAAAGTCTATTATAGGACTATGATAAATTCCATTGATTTATGGGGTCTTAGACAGGTTAATCGGTGCATCTGAAATAACATAACACATAGCTTACGTAAATAACAAAGAGCCATTTTTGACGACACAAACCTTAAGATGCTTCAATAATATTTTTACACAATCTTCAAAACTGATTCCAAAATTAGACTAGGAACTTCACTTCTACACAGAGTATTTCAAAAATAGTTGAAGAAAATTCAGCCGCAGCAATTTAGAGGTGGTATTTTATATATATACAGTGTGACCCATTTCAAATGGAAACAAGCCTGTAAAAATGGTAATTATTATCCGATTTATTTCGGGTTTTTTCCAAAAGATTAAGCAGTAAAAACTCTATTCTGACACAAAATATTAAAATTAATTTTTTGTTTTCAAGGCCTACTTCGAATTTTTTTCTCGGTCAATTTTTACAAAAACTGTTTAGCGATTTTTTTACTTCAAATCTAACTACGGCACTGGATTTAGCATCCCTTAAAACGGTTTTATATCAAGTTTCATAAATAAATATTTAATATTGAGAGATTTATAACAATTTTAATGCAGGCTTCATTTTATTAAATACTTTTATAATAATTTTCTAAAATTACATGTTGGCTATGAAAAATGATTTAAAAAAGTGAGTTATTAATTTTACGCTTTTAATTAATCAAATTAAATGTAAAGACTTATAATTAACGGTTAACAATAATTAGGTATTTTAATAAATAACAAAGGAAAGTTACTGCATTACGTTAAAACTACGATACAAAAATACAATAAGTTTAACGTCACAATAATTTTAAATTTTTGTGGCCTCTATGAGGCCACCGTTGATTTGGATGCCTATCCATCGGTTAAGAATGTTAGCATTAATCCAATCGGTGATAATTTTGTATTATGGACAAGACATCCATCCAACTGAAAATAAAGATTTACTCTTTCTTGTACTGGGATACTCAATGAAACAATCATTAGCCGTTTCTTTTGAGGGAAATATGAATAGCATACAGTTTTGCAGTTCCTATGAAATTAATTTTGGAATTAAACTTGCAGTACAGAAAAGAGTAAATCTTCATTTTCAGTTAAATTTGTGCTACTTTCCTAACTATTTGACATTTTATGTGATATCATAATATTTAGTGTTTATAAGTGAGTTGTGTGCAAGAATAAGACAAGTTTGTGAAGAACAAATACAGAATGTTCAAAAAAATATTCGTAAGCGATTCGAGAACTACGAAATCAACCGTGGCCTCGTAGATGCTACAAAAATGTAAAATTTCATTGTATTGTGACGTTAAATTTATTGTATTTTTGTATCCTTGTAGTTTTAATGTAACGCGGTAATTTCCCGTTGTTATTTTAGTTATTTATTAAAATATCTAATTGTTGTTAACCGTTAAATTTTAATTCATTCTTCATAGCCAACCTGTATTTTTTGAAAATTAGTATAAAAGTATTTAATAAAATGAAACCTGCATTAAAATTGTTATAAATCTCTCAATATTAAATATTTATTTATGTAACTTGGAATAAAACCGTTTTACGGAATGATAAATCCAGTGCTGTAGTTAGATTTGAAATAAAAAAATCGCTAAACAGTTTTTGTAAAATTTCATCGTGAAAAAAATTCGAAGTAGGCCTTGAAAACAAAAAAACAATTTTTAATATTTTGTGCCAGAATAAAGTTTTTACTGCTCCATCTTTTGGAAAACCGGAAATAAATCGGATAATAACGACCATTTTACAGGATTGTTTCCATTTTAAATGTGTCTCACTGTATAGATAAAAATATATTATAGCCTCTCCTATAAAATTACAACCCTTCAAAAATGAGTGTTAGATCAAGTAAAAACTAGTTGTTGGATTGATTGATTACAAATAACAGTTTTAGTAAATTTAGGGACCGGTGTCTTCCCTAACTCCTAAGTACGTAAACGTTTGTTCAGTGCAAATCGGTTAAGTGATAAGAAATAACTTCTAATTTGGAAAACTAGGAGAATCAAAAGCATCAATCTAACCTAAAACTTGATTGAATAATAACAGAATGTCACTGTTTCCTATCCTTTATTATGTTTCTAAAGATTCGGCAGCATTGGTAAGTCTCATTTTTTGTACCTACCTCGATAGATAAAAGTTTGGATATTTAATCCAAATAATACAGTCCACATAATTCTGGTAATTAATTCCAAACCATAGAGAAAAAAGTTTTGTTTTGAACAGGGTAATTCAAGAAAAAATGTTTTTCTATAAAATTTTTAAATACGTAAAAATTGTGATAAACGTACAAGGGATAGTGGTTAGAATAAAAATGAATTATATAAAACACCCTGTTATATCGATAAAATCAACTGAAACCAGAAACAGAACATAGAAAGTTTATTAGCATCTAATTTACATACAAATAAAATTAATCCATTGTCAGTTGTGATGTTTTATTATTATTTTACGCTATCTCAGTATAAATGATAATTTATCACAGCATTTACAACATGAAGTGTGTAGTATATAATAATACTTGAGGAAGTTTAATAAATTATGTATTAGCAATGCAATATGCAGACCAATGAGTCACAAACCGCATTAAAACTTAATCCAATTTTGCAATTATTACTAAATACTTGTAATATGCCTAGTGGTCTAGTTACAGGTTCAAGAATTCGTAGGGTAAAGTGGGATAACTCACATAGGATATAGGTATATATTTAAAAGTACCATACTACTTGTTACATTTAACTAAATATAACTCACTTTTCATTGATTACACATTATCATCTACCGTTTATTTTTGTTGTTCGTCTTTCCCCTTCTTGGTTCCAGGTATGCCGCAGGTTTGCAGCTTCTCCTTCAACTGCTCAACGGGTATGTCCTTTTGCGTGGCCAGATCATCCAGGAACTTCAGGAAGTCGTGGTAAGCTATCGCCTTGGATTTGAACTTGCTGAATGTCAATCCCGTGTCTGTCAACGTCAATTTCTTACTGATGAGCTCCGCCTGGGCAAACCACTTGTCTATTTGCGATAACATGATCGTTTTTCCGTCTATTTTACCAGAATCGCCGTATCTCGCAAAGTTCACGAACTGCTGATCTAATCTAAGTCCTTGAGACATTTTGCGGCACGTTACAAATCAACATTCGATTTTGACGAGCTTCCCAATTTCAAATCATGTTATGGAAAATGCCTCTTCCAGTTTTTTATAAGTCACATTAATAAAAATGTATGAGAGCTGATAATTGACGTGACACTGACACGTTTTAAGTTTGAGAGTGACGTCTGTAAGTTGTGTTTATTTGACAGCTACGCTAAGAGCTGTGTTTCAATTTCTTCAAAATAATGTTGAATACAATTTCTTGTCAACTGCTATGCAAAGTTATCGGTAGTGAGTGGTTGTAATGAGTGAAAAGTAATGAAAAAGAATGCAAAATACCGCAGCTAACTGGATTAACTGTTACCTATCTATCAGGTATTATTACAGTATGTTAATTTTGGTCTGGTTTCAAACTGTCAGACATATTCAGCTAGTTATGAACGTATTTTCTGCAAACGTAATGCGAGAAGTAGTTGGACGAGCATTTTGACAGTTCCAAACTAGTCTCTGACTGCTGCCTGAACATACTTATCATTTGCCCTAATGCTAACTTTTCAAATTTTAAATCATTTTAAGAATATAGGTACACAACATAAGATGAAAATTTCGGTACATAATTATGTTACCATTCAAAGACATTCCGATAAGTAGGCTCAATAACCATTTCGCGCTTAAAGTTTCCCTCCTGCCAACGCATTTCCCCTTGTCTACTAACTCAATATAGATCGTAGACTACTGAGTCAGTTTAGTAAGCCTGCGTAAGTATTGTTATTGAACATTTTCTTGATTCTACTACTATGTCAATGATTGTAAAGCCAATGCACGGGATGAGGGCACTTTATTTACCAGAATTGTTAAAAAAGTAAACTTCTTAAAGATCAAAATCTTATAAATATATTGACTCAATTTTTATAGTACAAACTGATAATTAAAATTTATTAACAAATAAAGGAAATACACCGGTATGTGTAGGTGGATATTTCTTGTGCAAATAACTCTTAAAACATTAATGTGTCACTTGCTTAACTAATACAAATTTGGTACAGTAATAGCAATAAATAACCCTTATAAATTGCCTTTCGAGGTGATTTACAACTTGTTGCAAAAAAACGACGGCATATCAAAGAAACGGGTCAACTTATTTCAAAACGACGGTTATGTTGTTTAGTTAAAAATAGTATGCAGTTTCCACTAAGCTGTGTGCCATATATAACGAAACACCTAGTATAATCAATTCATAAAAACGAAAGGAAATTGCTGCGCTAAACACCATCAGCTTACGCACCGTGTCATATTACAAAAACCTTGAGCATTTAAATAGAAATATTTATATGACACCGATATTGTGCAAATACAAATTAAAATTCATAATAAATAACACTCAACCTATGCAGCCAAAGCTTTAATTTATTTAAATTTAGGTACAGTGACCGCTCACGCTGAAAATTAATACCCAAGTACTCTTTACTACACATATACAATATTTAAGACTTCCTCTACACACTCACTCGTTAGGTGGATACGTATATTATTTTTTATATACCAACATTAAATTATAAAATACCCTTAATGTTCAGATTGTGTGAAATTGCTTACTTTGAAATGGTAGGCTATCTAATTTAAAGGTAAATGTACTTCCTGCCGTCGATAATAACATGTTGATAAAATATGGTGCAGAAATATTAGTTTACACACTTGATAGAACCCTGCGAATCAATTTCAGTTTATTTCATTTTAATTCTAATACAATTAACTGGGTAACTTACTAGTATAATAGATTTTTCTTTTTACAAAATATATTTAGTTATATATACATATAAAGAGAAAGCCCACAATGCAAATCAAATACTGCACAATTCTGACAAAAAAGTTTGAACAAAACATGCCCAAAATAATAAACCAAATACAAAAATAAATTGCCATTGGTACGTTAGAATCTGTTAGTCCTTCTAGAATTATTTCTCGCTGACAAATCTGCTTCGCGCAACGCAATAATCCGCCCCTTCTCAAAGTCAGTAAGCTAGAAAATCTTCCCAAATCTACGTGCTCTAGGCATAATCAGCTGTAAAAGAATGCCGTTTGCAACAAGCTTCCCAACACACGCGCAACACAAATGTGAACAGAAATTTTTAAAACAAAATGCTACGTTATTAAAGTACGACCTAAGCAAACTTAAAAAACCTTAACATATTAAAACTTGAAAATTTAATCATTTTCTACTTTCACTTAGAGAAGTAAACATGCAACAAATTATCAAAACAAAGTGATATTTAATGGGTGACTACATTTCTTTGTCACGTAGTAAATTTAAATATTTTTAGATTGTAAAAAATGTACACTGAAAATGTATATCTACTCAATTTCAATTTTATATAAAATAAGATTTCAAACCAATTGTATTACTACTGAAAATAATTAATATTTAAAAACTACTACATTAATACCTTTTTTTTAAACAATTTTGAAAATAAATCTTGATATCTTGTACTAGTATTCATTGAAGAACTTTTTTTAAGAAAGTAATCTTTTTTAAAGTGACTAAACCTCCTGCATCAATTAATAAGATCAATGTAACGTACGAGTACGATACATCCTTGGAACTGAATTCCCATAAATCTCAAACCGCCTCCAAATTGTTCCTCAATATATTTTTTCCTCTGAAGTTTCCGTGTTGTAAATTACCTCCGATTACACCCGATCTTAGGTTCAATTTATAGAAAGGCACTGTACATTTTTTAAGTCACGGTTACCCGTCAGAAATTGCTATAATTAGCAAGATATTAATCGCCACTTCAAGGTTTTTACAGTCCTCTCTTATTAAGAAATGGGCTAGATTCTTTGTTCAGTGGTCACGCATTTTTTGTCTTACATTTTTCCATTAGCCTTTTATATCGCATTTATTATGATTCAGAAATGATTTTGGATATGCCATAGATTTCTTATGCAGTTGCAGGTGCAAGATTGTTATCTCCTATAACAAACAATTTTTAATTACATTTTATTGTTTTGGACATTCCATTACAGATTTTCAGCACTTTAACCTTGAATTACTGAACAAAATAAAACATTACAGTAAATGCTAAAGAATATACAATTACCGAAAGCCTTGAGCTAAATGCAATGATAAGTAACGGTTTCTCTGATTGTTGACAGATCCATTAAAATGGTATCGTTAAATATCCTCTTTTATAAATTGAATGCTTCATAAATTTTTCTAATATGAGGTGCTAACTAATAAATTTGATCGATCCTTATTTATTTTGACAAGATGTCAGGCGACTCATCGTGATGAGGTTTCGTTTTGTAAGTCTGGTAAAGAAAAATAATATATAGTTGCAACTGCAAAGTACTTAATTTAGAATTGAATTCACTATACTACGACATTATTGGTGCCAAGATGGTTCTGTGGCTGTTTTCGAAGCTCTAGAAGCAATTTTCCATTTATTTCCAGCGAAATTTAGGGAACATTACGAAAAAGTGTTCACCGAATTTAACAAATGGGGTAATGACAATAAATGAAGTCATGCTATCGTATTTTTTAAATTTGAAGAATAAAAATATGCAATAAAGGCTAATATAAAGGTAGGAAGAGTGAATCGAGAAGATACAAAGCAAAAAAAGCTGCAGTATTAGAAAGAGCATATTGAAGAATTTTTTACTGGAGCTTTCGATAAAGAATATTTAATGATGATAAGGTAATATCTCTTTACCTTTTACGTGTTGTTCGGTATATTGAATCATTTTAGATTGCACTAATAATGGGACTATTTCGTGTCTGTCGATGGTGCGAATTGACAAAATTGAAAATACTTTATTCCACTAGTGGATAGAGCATCACTTTAGATAGACGGTTCATATGAGTGGATAATAGTCCGACTATAAGGTGATTGCGGATAAATAAATGAATCGATCCAACCTGAAAACCATGAATGGACATGGCAGACCAGATGTCCCTAGGACGAAATCAGATGCGTAATACAGACGCAAAGCTCGCTGAGGGCACTTTTTCTTTCGATAAGCCATCAGAAGCGGAATAGCGGGACGTGATCGGAATTTGCAAGACTATAGCGAGGCAAACGGGTTGGAAATTGTCGCAAAAAAATCGATTAGGGCCGTAAAAACGGACGAAGCAGCTTGTAATGGGAAACGACAAGAAATTAATAGAGGAAAGTTGAAATGATCGTTATAGTGGAATAAAAGAGTAAAAGGGTACAAAAAGTTTTTAGCACAGCGACTTTCAATCGACACTGTTAGATTCAGATTCAAATTAGCCTGCACAAAAACAGCATTAGCATATACTCGTAGATTAATTTAAAATGTTCCCGATTGATCGATGAGAACATTTATGCTGTTTTTAACCGATCGAACTTCTTTGTGCAATGTCATTTAGGTCAGTCGAGCATCAAACATTGAGCATTGACTCTTGGGTTTCAGATACTTCATATTCATTATTCGTACATAAAATTTCGTAGTATAGTGCATTTAATTCTAAATTAAATACTTTGCAGTTTAACTAATACATTTTTCTACACGAAACCTCACCATGACGATTCGCCTGGCATATTATCAAAGTCGACCAAATTTATTAGTAAGCATTGCATATGAGAAAAACATAATTATAATGTATTAAATTTTTAAAAAAGATTATTTAGCGATATCAATGTAATGCTCTGTCGCCATACAGTGTTTTTTTCTGGGATGTACCGTTTAAAAGATATTGGCCTTTGTCAAAATTGGGAAAGGTCTCCCGATGTGGAATCAAACGATCATCTTTTTCGGTACTCCTGTACATTTCGTCAACTTTACCCTCACAAAACTCCATCCATTACTAACAAGATGTCAACTTTTTCACGAAATGAAAATTTTGCAGGCATTTTCCAAGACGATGAAAGTACGTGGTAATGTGCAGTCTTTGTAAGCGTCAAAACTGAAAGCATAGCCTACTAGTCGGAAAACTGCATACTTTACTTTCACAAAATCACGATTTTCTCAAAAACCGCTATTTGTTTTGAAAAAATTGTGAATAAAAAACATTTTACAATTAAATTTCCTATAATCCTGGTAAAACTGTTTAACAATTGACATACTGATAAAATACCGATATAATTTTAAGGAGGCCTTACTCCTAGTCCGGCGCTTATTTGGTCTTCCATATTTTTACCAATTAATTTTCAAAATTTAACACTCATCTTTAGAGGTCAATATCTGTACAGTGGCATATTTTAAGTCCCTGCTCTGTGTCGGTAGTTATGAAACATTCTGTACATTGAGAGAAAAAGTTCATTTTCATTGCATTTAGCTCTAGGTTTTCAGTACATTCGTTAGTGTTTGCTTCTGTATTGTTTTATTTTGTTCAGTAGGTTCAAGGCCAATGTGCCTAAAAATCTGAAAGACAACCAACACAAATCTGTAACAAAATAATAAAAATTGTTTGTTATAAGAGATAACAATCTTGCACCTGCACCTATTAAAAAATGTATGACATAAAAAATTATTTCTCAATCATAAATAATAAATGCGATATGAAAGGAAAAAAAAAATAAAATGCCTGACCACTGAACAAAGAATCCAACCCATTTCTTAATAATAGACGACTGTAAGAACCTTGAAATCGTATTTAATCTTGCTAATTATAGCAATTTGTGATGGGTAACCTAAAAATGTTCAGAAACTTTCTATAAACTAAGATTGAGTGTAATCAGAGATAATTTATAACACGGAAAAGTTCACAGAAAAAAATATATTGAGGAACAATTCTGATTCGGTCTGAGATTCAGTTCCAAGGATGTAATGGTAGTTAATGTACGTTAAACAATTGATATCATAAATTGGTGTAGGAGGTGTAGTCACTGTAATAAAGATTAATTTATTTAAAAATATACAAGTTCTTACAATAATAGCTTTACAAATTATCAGATTTAATTTTAAAATTCTTTAAAAAATAAAATATGTTAAAAGGAAATTATTATGAAAAAAAAAACTAATTAAAAAAACGTACTTTCTCTTCTTCTTAAGAAGATTTTATTATTGTACCGATTGTACAATCTATAACGTATTATGTAAACTTAAACTTTTATAATTATACATATAATCCATTGACAAAAACACATAATATGGAACCTTCTACAAAAGTAATTGAAACCGCAGTCCGAGATCATTAATATATTAGCAAAACATTGTTCCCTATAGTCAACAACCCACGTTTCGATCAAACAATGGAAGCGACATCTATAATAAGCAGGGGCCGTACAATTATGCACATAATCCCACGCATCATAAGGCCATTGTTCCGTCCCCCAGGATCGTCGCAGAAGGGTACTAATAAGTTTGCGACCCCATTTACTGACACCCTCTTTAGGCACGCGCTCTACAATATTCGCCGAGAGCTTATCGTAATTTGTTGGGAACGCGACGGAAAGAACATGTCGAAAGCGAACTGATAAAATCTTGAAAAAAATGGGAAAAATATTAGAGGACGGTGATCTAAGAGGGATAAACCATTGGTTAGAATTTGTACATGACGAAAAGTACAAAAAATACCAGATTTTGTAAAGCAAATACCCAGAGAGTACTAAAAAGTTTAAAAAAATAGTGGAAATTCCAGAAAACTGCCAAAAAGTTCCAAAAAAAAAAACACCTAAAATTCCAGAAAGCTGCCAAAAAGTTCCAATAAATACCGAAAATTCCAGGAAATACTGAAAAATTTCCAGAGAATACTAATAAATGAAATAACTATTTGCAACAAGCCTTAAAAATAAATAGGTACAGGGTGACCTCGTGTAAACGTTAAATTTGACAGTAACTTTGTTATTTTAAGATTTATCGGAAAATTGGAAAGTGCATTGAGTAATTTTTCAAAATGATTTCAAATTTCTTATAAAAAAAAAAAACAATCGAGCATCGCACTACAGAGATACTGATATCAACTTGTTTTTTCTTCTGAAACACTCATATTAGAAATATCAAATTTTGTAAAGGAAATACATAACCATTTCTAACAAGCCTAAAGAATAAGTAAGGACAGGGTGACCACGTGTAGATTCGACTGTAACTTTGCTATTTTGAGATATCCGAAAATTGGAAAGTGCATTGAGTAATTTGTCAAAAGGATTTCAAATTCCTTATAAAAAAAAACAATCGATACAAAGATATTGATGTCAACTTGTTTTTTATTCTGAAACACCCTGTATATTACTATATTTTTGGATTCTACACATCCTTCTGATTGCATTGATATAAACATGTAATGAGTTACCTTTTGTAATTCGCGAGATATTAATGATTAAGTAATTCCATAATTAAAACCTTATTTTTTTATTACAAAGAATTTACATAAATAATAGTTTATAAAAATTGTTCAAACACATTTCCTTGCTTTCCGCAAAACCTATATCGTTTTTCCAAACTATTTAAACAATTATGAACTATTTTGGGGTGTTGGTTTACGTAATCTATAGTTTCTTGTATTCTATCTCGAATTGCTAAAATAGCGGTTGGTTTTTTTTATTAACACTATTCTTTAAATCGCTGCACAAAAATGTATCAGGTGGTGTCAAGTCTGGACTATTCGCAGACCATCATATGGTGCCGTCAGGAAAATTTAAACGGTCGATGTTAGTTAGATCTTTTGGGTCACGAAATAAATGATTTTATTGACCAAATTTTGATAGGTCGGCGGGATGATATGGCAGCAAGATGGATAACATAATGTAAGATCAGTTATAATCGAATAATAGTTACATAGAATAGTTAGGAAAATATGTCACCATACGATGGCTGGCGAACAATCCAGACTTGACACCACCTGATACCACTATTTTAAAACAAAAAATGATGCCTAATTATTTAAATAACTTGGACAAACGACATAGGCTTTGCTTAGAAAAGCAAGGAAATGAGTTTGAATAATTCTTATAAACTTTATTCTTTAAATTGCTCCAGAAAATGAATTCAAATATAGTTTTGCATTCTTTATACTCGTAATATAAAAATAAAATTTTAATTATGAAATTACTTAATCAATATCTATCGAACAGTAAAATATAACCTATAGCATGTTTATATTAATGCAATCAGGAGAATCTAAAAATATAATAATATACAGGGAGTGCAATGCTCGATTGCTTTAAAAAAAATAAATCCTTCTGAAAAATTCATCAATTAATGCAATTTTCCGATATCTCTTAACTGCCAAAGCTATAGTGTTACAATGCCATCATAGAAGAACGTAGATGAGACAAATAATACAACATGTAATTGGTGAATTACCAATTTCAACTTGTTTTTATGACTTCTGCATGACCTACAGTAGAAATAGAAATATGTGTTTAAATAAATGTTTGCTTTATCTGCCTCGGAAAAGGCAAACAACGTTATTGTTACCTATATTTTTTACCGGAACTTTTCCAGTTTTATTATAACCATTCATGTTTGTGGACACCATTAATTGTGCAAAATAATCGTCGCCAACAGAATTACTGTAAACTACCACATCGCTAAATCACCAGAAATAAATATGACGTTATCTACGTATGAAATCATAATACTTTAATGCCTGTGAGATATTAGACATAAATAATAATCGTATAAATGTTAAATCTACAATAAATAAAATGTTAAATACTTTGAAACACAGTCCTATAGCATTCAACTCATCTGGAAATCAATTAATTGCAACACAATCTCCTTAGCGGTTTCGAGAAATTGAGAATAATAAAATAATATAAGAAATGATCTGTGAAAACAGAAATGGCATAACCAGCTATAAGATTGCATAAGAATGAGGATATCCTGTGTTACAGATGAAATCGAGGACGTACTATTATGGAAATAAAGTTGTCTTAAGCAGTCAGAAGGACCTCTATTGCATAATAGAGGCGCTAAGTTACACAACGAGGATATAACTAAAAAAAAAATCTGGCAATTCATATACCCCCTGGCATTTATAGTTAAAAATAAGTCTGATACTAGTTCTATATGACAGGCAGCAACACTATAAACGTTATGTAAGATTTATATTCCATAGAGATGCAAGGGAAAGTACTACCACACATTAAATAATAAATAGATAATATATAAAATTACATATTCTTATCGTAATCTGAAACCATTCAATATAGTTATGTGGCGTACCGTATCGTATTTCTCATGATAAGTGAATTGCTATATATAATGTCGCTTGTAGTGAAAGAAATCAATTCTAATTTTATCTTGTATAAATATGCATTATATTATGCTTATTACACTGAAAAAATTATATTAATTTACACAATTGTAGCACGGTTGACTATATACAGGGTTAACTATGACTAAGTACAAAAATTTTAACCACGTGCTCAGGGAGGTCTAAAAGACAATAAAAATTTATTTTGGAATTCTAGCTCGATGTTTAAAAAATGGGGCAAAACCCTCTTTTCCTACGGAAAGTCGGCGTCTATGACAATTAATCATCATCCGACATGGCTAAATATGTCAACAACCATGCGGTCGTTTTTATCAACATTGTCAAGTGTAGAAACGACGAAAATAAACATATTTATTAAAATAATAATGCCTAAGTACCTGATAGATACCAGCTAATCCGGTTAGCTGTAGTATATTGTATTGGATCTTGGTTCTTTCGTTGCACACTGCCAAAACTACATTTTCATTCCTTGCAGATTCATCATAATTATCCACTAACATATCCGACATAAAATACTTTATTTAATTACTATAACACGTTTAAAATTAGTCACTTAGCTGATTTAAAGTAACAGTAAGTTTTAGGTTATGAATATTGCATTGCTAGTTGCCTACTTTCCATGCTCCAAACAATGCAGAAACGCGAAGTTAGCTATAGTCTAAGGGTCATTTTTACAGAACACTGTGAACATCTTGGGATGTTATAGTTTAAAGTATTACTAATTATTTTATGCAAACATCGTCGATTACTGTTAATATTGTTGCTACTATTAGTATTAACAACACATGAAAATTAAAAATTCTTCTTCTTCTTCTCCTTGTTTATGTGCCGTGAGTAGGCCATAAAAAGAAGAGTGCACCTGGCATTAGTGACCTACAGATGTCGTCTGTAGATGTATAGTATAAGGTTACAGTCTGATAGTTTGAAATAATTTTTCAGTACTTGTTTTTCGAAAATTTAATTTGCGTATTTTTTGTGTATTTACAAACATGTTGTATTCAAATGCCTAGATGGCGGATAAGGTGCTGATTTATGGGAGTGCATATTATCGTGCAACAGCGTCAAAGACGTCTCCCGAGTATACAAAATATTATGCTGAATACTTTTTGAACCACATCGAACAGCTGTTTTATGCCGTGGCAGTAAACGTGTGGCAGTGTTTTTATGTATTTGTGTACATTTGCGTGTATTATGTTATCATCTGTGCTTTTTCCCGATGTAAGTAATAGGACTTGGTCAAGACCGCCAAACCAAGTAGTTACCTCGATTTACACAAAAAGAACGATCGAGGGAAGGAGAGGTCCACAGCAAGTACAAAAATCTTTGCAAGTTTTAATTTAAACAAGCAAGAAAACAGATGATTAAACATTCTTCAAATCTCTCCAAGTATCAATCCTGAAATAAATATTAGTAAGATAGGTGCTGCCTCTCTGTGATACATTACCTTTTTTATCATTAATTAATAATCTACATTTTTTGTTTTTAATTGGAAGCGTGTCAATGCGGTGACCTGTCACTATATTTGACACCTTTGACTTTGGCATATTATACCTAACCTAACCTCTGGCAGATTATACTTAACCTCGCGGCTGACAGGTCAGTGACGGCGATAAATAGGGATTTAATATAGTTTTGAAAAAAATATTTTTTGGCTTTATAAATAAGTTTGGAATTTATTTGAAGGGTGATTCCGTTAATTCTTATTTTTTCCTATTTCCTCTTAAAATATTTGTGTTAAGTCATAGTTAACCCTGTATAACTTGAACAATTAGCAAGAAATTGCGTTTGAAATGTCGTATTTAACTTTACTAAAATTGTATGACAATGTTCGCTTTCTATTTTGCTAAAACATAGGTGAAGAAGTCAGAGGCGTAACAAAGAATTCTTACTACGTCTTCAAGGTAAGATATGTCTTATACAAACTGTAGCAAAATATTTTCCCATTATAATTATTACTCTCTAGAACAAATATTATATTTAAGTCGATATATGCATGCATTTTAAATCTTTGTTTTGTCTATAGAGGGTGTTTTATAAGTAATTGGTCACAGTACACCTGTTAATAGTTTGAGCCAAAGTATTAAGAATACACTTAGGTATAGGTGTGAGGACGAATGTTAATATTAACAGAGATATAGGATGTTAAAGAAAAACATATATTTCTAATCTAGTCTAGTCTATTAACTTTTACAGTTGTTGGTGTAAAAAAAATTAAAAGAAAAATGTGATATAGGGCAATGAAGCGCGACGAAAGGAAGCACTGCAACATTGTTTGGGAGGACCATTTTAATGTAAGTTTAATTGGAAATAGGTAGATTTAAGTTAAGCAAACTTACATTGTTCTATTTATTGTACCCAGCGCTTAAGTAATTTTCACTATAGTCTATATTGCAAATAAAGAAATACGTTACGTTTAACAATGTGTTCACCACATCACCACTAATAATTATAGCATTATCTATACAGTATAACCCAAACATGGCATAAAAATGCAAAAACACAAGAAATAAACGCCTGTTTACATCACCAACACTGTAACCTGCACCTGTAAAATATACATTTTTATTATTACTTCTTAATAATATTACTATCCTGAAAAATAACCTAAAATAAAAACTGAATATATTTCGTGATAAAATGTGTTTAATAATCTTTCGTCATAAATGTATTAACTAATATTATCTGTATTAACGTAATTTTAATGAGTAATCAATTAGAAATAACAAGCAAAATATCTAGTGTTTGTTACAACATGGACGCTCAAATAAAATCAACTTTGAAGTCAATATGTCTGCAAGTTTTAACCTATAGGGCAGATTGTCTATGTTAATGTTGACGTCACAGCAAAATATTAACTTTGTGGTTGAAATTTCCTCCAAATGAAGATATATATGGTAATTTATTACTAGTTACCTAGTCTTAGATTTATTTGTGATTGAAAATTCAAATTGAAATAAACAAAACCAATATAAATATTTCCGAACGGAACTTAATTATTCAAATTTCAACTGACATGCACTACTGAATTCATCTGAGACGATAACAGTGTTATCATATGATTTATTTACAATGTGTTTATCGATATATTAATTATCATTAGTTTGATATACATAATCTGCAGCGTAGGCTTCGATTTTAATAGGCAAAATATGAACACAATAATTATTTTTTTATCCAATTTTTACAACTCTGTAATATTGTGTGCTATGCCGCCTATAGGGCTTTATCGTTTGATTTACCCGTACGACACTGCACTGCACATCGCCAACACACAAACAACTTCAATACCCTATTGGATGAAGATCTGTCTGAATACATATAACAAGACTTTTTAAGACACATTTACTTCAAAGTATCATTAATAAGTAAATTTGTACCATAATATGGGACAACATGTCTATTAGGTTAATTGAAATGGTCAAATAGTCCTTAGAAGTTATCAACAAAGTTGAAACTAGGTTTATATTGTAACAAAAATAGAGCTTAGCAAATTGAAGGACTTAATAGGGCAAAATACCTACTTATCACCTTATTTTTAACTACTACCTAGTTGAAGACAAAATATGTTTTACAATTTCGTAATAAATATGTAAATATTTACCTATTGTAATAATTTAAGAAGTCCCTGGATATTGAAGACAAATTTCAAGGCGAAGTTAAGTAAATTATAACTTCGTTTTACGCGTTATTGGAATGCTAGCATTTGAAAACACAGAAAAGGTAAACAATTTGTAATGTTGAACTATATAAATTGATATATATTTCATTTTACTTGATAGTCATATTTACTCTTGGTTAACAAATTTTTGACTAAAATTTTGGTTTTATAAGATTTTGTAAGTCTATTTTTATGGCGGAAAGTAGTAAATCTCGATCAAGTTAGGTTTATTTTTCTTGTGTAGTACTCTATTTTGCTTAAGTGGTTGTTGGGTGACCCATTACTTATTAAATATCCTGTATATGTCTTACATTTGTACGCGTGTTTTTTTATGTTAAACTTTTTTTTAACCTCTACTAGACCCTTCTAGTAATTTGGAATTCGCCTATCGTGACAGTTCCATTTACATAAATAAATAAATATCGACTACGTTACCCGATTAGAATAGAACCTTAGGATCAAGCAACCCGATATCTCAATTAAACTCGGGATCCCATCCAAATTAGATGTCGAAACCGGAAGTGCACGTTATTTCGGCCTGACCCAATTAATTGCCCAAACATAGCCGCCGCTAGATCACCGCAAGATAGACGTTGTACGAAAATTTACAGTAACGCTGTTGGCAAACGTACCGATAATATATTTAACGGTACTTCATTTTTCGTATAATGAATAGCAATTTTATTTGGTCCTGCTCGAGGCTCCGTTGCTCCGTTTGGCCCCGATAAAACTACATTATTCGAATATAGGTACAATACGACACAAAAATTGTTGTTTCTCATATATTTTCAGGTATTAACAATATTGTGTGAAACTAACTACTCAGTGGACAAAAGCCTTTCTTAAACAGTAAAAAATGTTACAAAAGCTAATAATAAGGAATATATGGGTAGATATTGTGGGTGTAATTCAACGCAGGTTGGGGCTTTTGTCCACTGAGTAGTTAGTTTCACACAATATTGTTAATACCTGAAAATATATGAGAAAAAAACTATACATAAAAGGTAAAATTTTTTATTAATTTTTATTTATTTTAGTAAGTTGTTATGATATTCATTGACAGTTAATCAGTTTGACGTTGTCGATATTTCATTTTGACATTCAATTTCAAATAATTTTAATTTATTGGTATAATCATCTTTATAGTTAGATATTTGACTCAAGTTAAAGGAGGCCACCTGATGAAGCGATCCTAATAAAACGCAGAAATAAGTGAGATCTCAATTATTGTGGTTGAATTTCGAGTTCCCACTCCAGAGGTTAGTAAATATATTAAATTTTTTAGATAATTATTGAATAGAGTTTTGTCTGTGGATGTTCATTAGCATACCTAGATGTTTGGTATCAGAGAACATACATATGACTTCATTGATAGGAATTGTAGGAGATTTGATACATATTAGCTTAAAATACCTTTCTTAAACATTAAAAAAACAAAAATTGTTGTTTTAAATTTCAGTTTTCCTTAGTCACCCTTTACGTTTGAAGGGTGTATCATAAATAATGATCTTTTTAAACCTAATCAAAATCTAACTTGCTTCGCTTTCGGGAACAAAGTGTCAAAATTTTAATTAAATTAATCGATTTTTTTTATTACTTAATTACTCAACACATCTTTTCGTCGATTTTGATGAAACTTGGTGTGTTTATTAGCAGTAATCGAGAGGAACTCGAAATCCCTTGAAAATCTCTATTTTGCGAAAATAGTGTCTCTATGTATAGAAAAATTAATCGACTCCACAGTCTCCATGAAATACAAAAAGAAGGATTGGATTTGTAAGTCAGATTCTATTTATAACCTGAAGAAAGGAACAATTACCCGCGCCCTCGACATTTTAACTGTGTAAAATTCGAAGTAAAACTGATACATATAGATACTATTTTAGGACTGCGATTAATGAAGGGGGTTTTAAAAAGGGATGTGCTGTATCATTCATCAAGAACCAGCTCAGCTATATTTAAAATGAAACCAAATCCGCCCCGAAAGCACTCTAGATTGAGCTTTAGGCTGGATATTAAGGATCGGAAGCAGTATAATGGATCTAATTGATCCATAAGGAAGGGTTTGACGCCACTTCCAGCTCCCTAAGGTTGCCTTAGCCTACTATGATAGAAATTTCGTTGAAACAAGTTAACGATACGGTTTCTCAATCACACTAAATTGGTGTAACATCTCTATTATCTGATTGCTTTATAAGTACTCGATTTACTTACAGACACAGATCATTTAACCTTATGAAATTTGTTAAATGTGCCAATTCTAATCGGATCATAAAAACTTAATTGAGATATCTGTTTATATAACGCTATAGTGTTTATCCGAATGCTTTGGTTATGGTACGGTGATGGAAAATAAAGGAATTAACTAGAATTAATCGATTTAAAACGAAAAGTTTACCTACTTCTTATTTCTGACAACTGTTCGACAGGCTACTGCATTTCTACGTTATTTTTTTCGAAAGTGTCTGAGAACATTAAAGAAGAGAACTATTGCTTTTGCAAAATCAGGCGCATATTTATTTTTTTTTAATGCATCATGCACACAACAAATAATGGAAAATTGATAAATACAAAAAAAGAAGAATTAATTACTAAATTAAACTATGACATATAAGTAATAAACAAATAGTAGTTAAATTTGATAAAAAATATTTATTTAATTCAACAAACAACTCTTATTTCAGCCGTATTACAACTAAATAACTAATGAAATATTTTGTTATATAAAACAATAATTTTGTGACAACCAAGCAAATATATTAATAAGAGGTAATATTTGTTTCATTTATTTAAGTAAACAAATTCAGTTGTGGATGAAATACTATTTGTCTCATATTTTGTTTAAACAAAGTTTCTTCTACGAGCAAAATTTTTAAATCGTCTAAGAGTTAACATTCTCTGCATAAGATGCAGCAATACATTTTCTTTTTATTTTCTTGCAGTTCTTATGCAACAATATAGTTTATTGTTATTATGAGGTAGTACCAGTCGGTTGCGTGATTTCAAGAAAAAAAATATTATGCCATTTCTGCAATTAAACTTAAATTATTTCTATGGCCGTTCTAAATCACGCCTTCTTATTTGTTGAGAAATACCTAGTTTCCTAAGCGACGTAAAGAGACGATAATCCGCTTTTAATTTACCATAAATACGAACGGCCGTGATTATTGTTGTTTATTTTCGTTACATCTAGATTTACAAATGCGTAAAAGCAAATAATGTTTTAGGTTTGGATGACGGTAAACCGCCTCACCAAAGTATTGCCAAATGATATTGAAACTGATAGCACATTTTATTTAATCATTATCTGATTTAGAGGAATGGATTCCAGTTCTATTTTTTTTATTTATCATTTTGCTTCTGTTATGAAATAATTTATTTTAGCATTTTTAAAAGAACTAACTTTTCCAAGAACCACAAGTAAACCGTAAAAACAATAGAAAAATTTTAATTGAAGTATTTCTTAAAATTATTATTTTATCATAAACAAAATTAAGTCACAGTTGGTATCTAAAACAATAATCCCACAACTATTTTGGGGGCCTTGAATATTAATACCATATACTATTTTCGATAAAAACATGATTTTCTTAAAAATGAAAAATTAAAGTTTGATATTTATATATTACAATGAGTATAAAACGAATACGCAATTAAAAAAAGTTAATGCATATTTACGTCGAAAAAAAAAATATTTTCAAATCATTATTTAAATCCACTTTTCAGTTCAAGTCGGTGTCGGTTTGACGCGACGTTGCCAAATTTAAATATTTTCCTAATACCTACTTATTCTAATGTTAAGATATGTAATGAATGCAATACATTACTTTTTAAAAGTATGCAATTAATATATTAAGTTCCAGTTTAAAAAATATTTAATATTGATGCTACAAAACTTCAACGGGTCAAATAATACACCATTTACATTTCATTACATAAATAGTAAGAAAAAAACAATACTAACTGGGCTCATTCAGTAGTTTGCTGTGATGGTTCATCTAACCAATCAGAAATTAGAATTCTTTAGACAAACCAATAAGAGTGTACCGGTGGACTCCACCAAACTGCTGAATATAGAAATGTAGTCATGCTTAAATGTCATATTTCGCAAAAACAGCATATATCCAGGACTTGGCCATTTTTGCTGATTATCTATTAAACTGCTCTTCGTCTGCAGCATGACATATGCTGTTTGCTCATAGGGTGGCGCGCCTATGCATACTCATTTTCTGCTAAAACCAGATTTTAAGCAAAAATAAGCATGTGTCATTTCTGCTTTATACCAATCCAATTGCGATTAGAGTGGAAACCGGATTACTTTTAAATAATACTTTCTTTAAAGTAGCAAATTGGAAAGAACAACGTTCCCCTAGGTTAATAACAATCATTGTTTTAAATAAACCAAGAACAACAATCTATTAATGATTTTCCACTCGGATGCCCGCGCGTTCGGTTTTGCTTAGCAAGAAGGAAAAAATGAGACGCTTTCGATCCGCCGCCTCTCTCATCTATCATCTCGCGAAGGGCTGGCGTTTTCACTTCTCGCTTCCACTCAAACGGACATCTCAATAAATTTGATTTATCGAACAGTATAAAACCCGATGAGTCATCCCGACATAAAGGAGATTTCTACGATGCACATGACTCGGTAAACAAACAACGGCGTTTATCATAGCTAGGTCACTGAACATGTCAACCAACTATAAGGAACTTGCCAATTAGAATTTCAAATTCGCCCCGGCAGACTTTTAGCGCCGAACCTTTTTATGGAAAAAGGCTAGTCCGCTGTTCGGTTTCGAAACGTATTCTTGTCGGGGGGAATTATCTTGGAGACTTTCACCGTATCCTCCGGTCGTATTACGTTGCTGTAAGCCTTATTTCGCGGAAATTGAGATATTAAGAGATAAAGATACTCCTACTGTTTCTCACAGAAGTTCGGTGTGAATAATGGCATTGTTAAGTAATAGACTAGTAAAACTTCTACAGTTTTCTATATGAATGCGAAAAATCAAGGCTTCTTACGTATACAGTATGTCTGGTTTTTCTTTGTTAACACTCTCTTAAATCCAAGTGAGCAAACTACTATGATTAGTCTCGGCAGCAGTGCCACTAAACAAATACTGGTTTGATCTTTATAAATATAAGTAAATCAACCCATAGCAATCACGGCACGGTGCTCCTGGTACGCTATAAATGTTCTAAGAACGCGCTCGAGTGTTGAAGCTAGACCGTGTTGCCATGTTGTCAGGGCCACATACAGTAATAATACATTTTCTGAGGTGCTTTTAAAAATTGTTGCATTTTTAAGGTAGGTATTTATTAAGCATTTTGACGTAAATTTCACTTCCGCGATTTTGAGTTCAAAAGTTCCGTAAAATTGTACAGTAGGTATGAGTGGATAAAACATACCTATTTTTTATAGTGGTATAGGGTTGTTGTGCTGTCACCTCGGTAATTGGTCGCTGCCAGAAACAGAGATACGGACCCAGAGATACCGATAGCGGGCCTGTACCCACAGAGCCTAGCCCGAGAACAACTAAGGCAGGCAAAAGAATCCCAGCTAATGCTAGGGATTTTTTGTCACCTCTTTGTTATGTCTTTGAACATATCGATTCAATTCGAAAGAAACATAAATACAGGAGACCGGTTATGCACATGATTTCCCACCAGGAATTGGATGAACATTTAAATTTTGACTTTAGAAAAGGTATTTTATATAGAAGTTGTATCGAGTTTTGAGTTGTTCAAAAATTCATGCTTAGAAGAAACAATTGAACATCGTAAATGCAAATTCTATGAAATTTGCCATCTTTGGACAAACTCTGACTAGAGGTTTTTTGTTTCCGTAACATGTTGTCACTTGTCTTGATCTATTCAAGCTTACGATAACTTCATAAGATAATACAACAAAAAACCTATTGTACCTACAATTTTTAATTATTTTCTTCGAAATGGTAAGTTGTACGACAAAAATACAAAAGGTTTTTTTTGTTAAAAATCAAATGGTAATTACTAGGCTAAGATAAAAAACAATAGCGTAACAATAATTATTTCGTTAAAACTGTACCATGACGTAGCCGTACCTACACCACTGGTAAAAAAGTGTGTTTTTACACCATATTATTTAATATGCTATCTTAGGCCCGCTACAGACTATGCGTGAATTCGCGATTCGCGATGCGTGGCTTGTAACGAATTCGTGCTCGTATGTTAACCTTACTAACCACGCATCGCAATTCGTTATGCGCGATTCGTGATATGTGATGAATTCGTGAATAGCGAATAGCGAGCATTAAGATTTAACTATTTTTTGTTGCTACTCTGACCCTTCTACAAAAACTTTCCAAGCATCCGATGACAACAAATATACGACCTATCAGAACAAACTGATAAGGCCAAGGCTGTGAGATACAGAACACATAAAAATTCCACGGCTTGCGCGCCGGATACGATTTTAGCGATAATAATGATTTATTCAACGAAACGGACCGCCATATATCATCGCATAGGTAGTGAAAGTCTCTAATTAATAGGTGCATACACGGCCGGTAAAATTTACGATACAGAGTCCGCAACATTTCTATGTCACAGTTATGAGAGTTAATTTTTACACTCGCTCGAACTGCGTTAATAAATTTAATAATACAGTCGTTGATTATGATCGATTAGCTGAATAATTGTACATTTAATATTAAAAGAACATGTAAATTGGATAATTTGATAGCACAATTAAGTTGAGCGGTGGTCGCGTTAAATAGTCACTAAATTGCTGGAAATAGGACGGAACGCGAACAACAAATTTTCATGGTTACCGTCGCATGAAGTCATTACTTCGACGGGAATAAATGGAGAACTCACCTCTTTGGGTTCCTGTTTGTGTCCATTTCATCTTGAATTCCCGATGACTCGTCCTGAAAGAGAAAGACAGAATTAGATTTCCACAAAGAGGGGAAGATAATAGCGCCTGAAGTATAAAGTATATAAGCTAAAACTAAAAGGAATTTCCTGTCAGACTACTTATAACTAAAGCCTGCACTTCGTTCGCCGATTTCAGGTCGAGCTTGTCGACGACCTAAACAATTAAATATACTTTATATTAAAACAAATTTAATCTTATTCATGCCAGTTAATCGACAGAAAGATCCCATTTATTTACCTGCAGGGGCTCGATTATCGAGTTTAGTGAAACACATCCCTCAGAAAGTGACAAGTGCAAATCTGCATCATTGACCATTCTATTTATTTCCCATAAAGGAACATAAAACTTGTAGATATACGCATAGATAATAATATACTCAGGAAGTGGAATGAATTTCCACACGAATGTATTTCACTGCATACGAGAATCGAGACCCAGGACTGTTATTTATGTTTAGACATGTTTAGACAGAAGATTACTACTTGTAAAACAAAACAGTTGCAATGGAACCGTACGCAGGGATACGTAGTTAAAAGCAATGTCATATTACTACGCTTATTTTGATGCCAAGTATTCTACAAGGACTACTCTCAAGTGATGTTCCTTCTATGCCGAGGGGTGTTTCACATATTAAAAATTTGTACACCACTGTCAGTTTTAGGCATTGCTCTTTAAAAATTACCGTCAATACACCAATGCCCTAGGTACTGCCTAAATGCCCGGCGATACTACCTCAATGCCGGCAGTGTCACCACTGCCTTAATACAGACCGTGACTGCCTCAATGCTGTTCTTCACTGCCTCAATGCCGTTCTTCACTGCCTCAATGCTGACCGTCACTGCCCCAATGCCAATCGTCACTTCCCCAATACAATTTTAAACAGTATTAGAGAAATTGGGCAATAAAGTGAGAACGATTAAAGGATATATTGTGTGCTAATAATAATTATGTATATGCAATTTTTTTACAAAACTTTTTAACAAAAAAATAATGTACAAAATTATTAATTAGATATGCATTGGCTCTGTTTTATATGTAGAATGTTTGTCAATGTAACTTTAGCTCTAAATAAACGTTTTTCCGTTCTGTTTCTATTTTTGTTTACTACTGTATATCATTACATAATAACTGTATTTGTAAATGTCCCTTGTACATTCTATTTTTTTTTAGATAAGTTCTCAATCACCCTGTATATTTACCGTATAAGCTGTTTTATTATTCAGCTGCCAAAATGTTCTTGTGATAAATTTATAAAATATTTCAGTTACTGACAATAAAATAATGGTACTTGCCGCTATAATAAAACAAATACGTATTTCGAAAGCAATAATAATAAGGCGATAAAACATAATTGTCACATAACCTAAACTATAAATCTTTACTTTAGCAGAAGCAGAACAAATGGATAAAATCAGTACAGTTCAATACTATATGAAGAATAACTAAAAGATGAATATTTATCACTAAAAATTCTAAATTAAGACTATATTTCATACAAGTTTGGTAGCAAGTCGATTATATCATACAATATTTGAATTGTTTTATTTACTTAATCCAGTCACGAACTACTTCAATAAACCAGTCGAAAGACGATCAATGATGTTACTCTACAAATGATGCTTACTGTCACGCACAAAGTTTTCTCCGAAATGTAAATGCCATGATTATCTACAAATATAATATTAAATTAAAGCAAATGCAAGTGAGGTCATGCGTGAACGTTAAATAGAACATGACATTCATCATTCAATTTACCGTACGTACAGCTGCCTATACTTGCGACAATTGATTTCGGTAACCATGGTTACCCGACGTGACTATACAAATACTACTGGTAATATTTCATAGCTATCTCGATATGTAATCAAATAATGAGGAAAGTTCTATGAAACGCAATAAATAATAATATCGATGAAATTAATAACGTGTTGAGACTTGTTTGGTAACGATAAACCAAATTTGAAAAAGGAAAAACTTGTTTGAAATCTTAGATAGGTATTTGCACTTTAGACAACGTATAAGAAAGTCGAGTTCGCAAAAAATAATACGTGATATTAATTACAACCGTCACATATTATTTTATCAAATACAATGACACGCCGGACATCGAGAAATTGTATCGGAATAATGTCGATCCTTTTTATCACTATTTATTATGTATTGTCCACGTACAAGCTAATCTAACCCAATTTTTTATCTAGCCTCAATAGGTGATCAGAAAGAAACTTTCCGTCAACTTTCCCTGTGATACAAATTAATGAAAATAATTCTAAAAACATATTAGAACCTGAAGTAAGTATAGAGTACGTTATACATTCTTCCGAGATCCAAGATTATCTTCAAAATACATTGTCAACAGTTTTGGTTTCACAGACGATTGATATGTAGATATGTTTGCTTAACCGAATTTATCAATCAATGTATAAAGAGTATCCATCATTTCACTTTTATCGATATTTATGTAGTATGTAAGCATACAATTTTAAAGTCACCCCTTTCTAAAAAATCGCTTTTTTGTTAAGGAACGTTTAGCTAGTTTGAAACTAAAAGCTTATTTATTGATGTCAACAAAAATTAGAATGACACAAACATTATAGTAAATTTATCACCAGTCATCCGAAAATGACAGTATTATTAATATACATATAGTGGAAGGATATGTACAGGGTGGTTTTAAATGAAGCAGTAAAAATGCCTAACATACCTATATCCCAAGCCCTATAATAAAACAGATACAGGGTGTCAAAGCTAAAATTTTGTTTTCGATATTTGTAGATAACTTCTTAAGGCTTACGGTGAGCGCTCTATCAAACGATATATAACATCTGTTCCAACAACCGTTGAGAACTGTTCAGTACCGTGAGCAATGTTTGACCAACACCGTCTTACGTCGCATTCGCCGAGAGTACATTAACAATTAAACTGACTGACTAATTCTGGACGGTTCGGAATCAATTCTTGCTGTGTTGGAACAAACCCATAGTTTTCGCTCAGTAACTCCTTAACGGATAATGATAAAAATATGCGGTTTTTTTTAATAGACTTCAAATATTATTTTACGTCGGCGCTGTGTTTTGAAAATTTGAAAAAGTGTAAAATAAATTTTTTTAAAATGAATTTTGCATATTTTCAAAATTTCAAAACACAGCGTCGACGTAAAATAATATTTATAGTCTATTAAAAAAACCGCATACTTTTATCATTTTTCGTTGAGGAGTTACTGAGCGAAAACTATATCCCTTTGGATCGAGCGCTCACCGTAAGCCTTAAGGCTTACTCGAGGAAGGAAGTGGTATTCTTATGTTTCTTTCAAAAGTAATGATTAAAACATTTATTTTGTACAAAAATGCAAAACCATTTTCGTCGGTATAATGACTAAGCTTCTTATTGATATTAATAATACAAGGAAATTGGAAAAATAAATATAAATCTTAGATGAAAATTACATAGTGAAGTAAAACCCAAGGTAACAGTACAGAAGAAATTGACAGTTACATATGAAATTTACACAAAGCTAACAGTACTATACACTTAGTAATAGTAATTTTCCATTAATGTTGTAACATTACATTCTGGTGTATTATTTCACACTATTGACCTAGGCAATTGACCGACAATCCACCGTGTAATACAAATAACTGTTATCATCGCATCTACTTTGCTGATCTCATAAAATTTTTGTTGTCTAATACATTCTAATACATACGCACAATTCCAGTTTAAGGCCTTGCAAAAACTTACATCATAAATATTAAATTTCATTGGCAAGGCCTTACGCTGATCCCCGCTTATGCTACTTGACAAGAATTTATTTACAAAGTGTGATGCAAAAAGTCACCCGAACAAATTGAGGACATTAATGTTTACATTCATAATTGGTGTCATATTTGCATATTCCGAATAATATTAATATAATCCATAAACATTTTACCTTTTAAACTTCTAATGATCAAGACGTCCTTAATGGGGTTTACGATCAATTAGTTATAAAATATAAACAAACACAATGACAGCCCGAAGTAGAGTAAGACTCTCAATTACCTTTTTCAATCGACAATTATTAGTCATTGAGGTTTTTTGACATGAATTTCTCGAAAGTACATTTTCGTTTGTACAATATACCTACACTGATAAAAATATAGTAAATTTACACATTTATTATTGTAAAAAATAACATACATACGTACTGAAAAAGCTCCGGGTCAATACGATTAAAATCATATTTTTTATGTTAAATGGCATCATTTTTAATAGAAATAAGTAACTATGTCGTAAAATTGCATTTCATGGACACTAAAATGCAACTTTACTTCAAAAAAATACATATTCACAAATGCACGATATACAGGGTGTGCAGTAGCGGTAAAAAATGATAGAGAACCCAAATTTCGAGGTTGCCAACGTAACGGTTTACAAATTATGACTTGAAATTCAACATTTAACTTCTCACTTGGAAGCTCTGTATATCCGTAAGGAAGTCCATAGAAAAAACATGTGTATGTAGTGACATTATTTTGACTTCTCCTGAATGTCCTTTCATTTTTAACTTGACCACTAGTTTCTGAACACCCTATATAATCGCATAGTGCAATTTGAATTTGCAGACAAAATGTAATAACGTTCAACGCAATTCTTTGCATCAAGTCAGGTTGGAGAGTGAGGTGAGGAGTGGGGATAGGTATTACGTTTACGGTTATTTTTAAGTAATCATAATTATTGTGATCATTTTTGTGCTGTCTTGTTTGGCTTTCGCAAGAATATGTATAAATGGCCTAACGTATTTTACTTTACAGGTATACTTATTCACTATTATTGTACAGGCTGTCTCAAACTCGATAGAGAGGGCCTACTGTGACGATACAAAAAATTTAAATAAAATCGATTAAAAATAGAGCTTGGCTCATCGCATCTAACACCACGTGTCCCAAATTTTATTTAAATTTTTTGTATCCTCACAGTAGGTCCATAGATTTGAGACACCTTGTACTTTTAGAAAATAATTTTGAGATATAGACACAATCGTTTGCAATAATAATGACACTCTTTAAAATGAATTTTGCGATTTCTTTTGAACTGCGGACGTATTTGTAATGAAATCTACTTTCGACTTGTAACATTAGTTCTCAGTTGTTTCACTCACCAATAGAGATTTAATGAAATTTCTGCTCGGAATTTCCAGCAGTTCAAAAATGTCTTGAATGTCATTTAAAATCCATATGGACAGTGGAAATAAATATAAAATTTATTAGAAGAAGTAATAAGCAATTTTAATGAACAAAGCGTTTTCTTAAGATAGGTCGACCTAATTATATAAAAAATTTCTTTTGGCACTAATACCAATGAACGATATAGAAAATAAAATTTTGTTTTTTATAATTTTGATGCTGCCCTAATAAAAAAAAATTGCGTAAAAAAACTGTAGCAGTTACTATAATAATGTGATATTGCAGCAATAAATCAAACATTTTTAGTCACTAGTAGATTCCTTCAGCAAAATTGTTTGTAATCAATTTCCACTGTCTAAAAGATATTTCTCTCAGTGTACATTGACAAGATGTATCCCCGACAATAAATTTGTATTCAAAACGTATCAGTCTCTGCTGCCAGTATCACCCAACTGTTTGGAATACAAACAACGGTGGAACTGACATTTCCATTTGAATTTCATTCACAAACAACTTACAAATATCTTGGCAATCCGTGAACAGTATGCACCGAACACAGAAAAACACATGGTCCGAATGTTGCGCAAATATTACACCGACTTCTGCTGCAGACGCAACGCAAACGCAACGTCCCGCTTTCTCCGGCACATTGGAGAATCCACGTTACCTTATTTGGCAATGTTTATCCGAGCACACGGTAAAATAATACAGATAAGCGCTAGTCGTCTCCGAAACAGATAAGAATTTTATTAAAAAAAAAAATCGGATATTCTATCGTCAGGTGATCTCGAAAAGCTAACATGTAATTACTATAATTACCACGTCCGATTACGTTCATTATATCGATACGTCTATTTATTGTTCGTGATATTACACTGAGAGAAATATCTATTAGTGGCTATGCGACTTTTAAAAATTCAATTTTTTCTTTGTAATTCTTATAGATTATCGTTTGTAGTTAAAATTTTTTCGTTTGTAGTAATTTAAAAAAACTATACAAGGTGTCCCTAAAAGGTTGGGACAGCGTTTTGCCACATAAAGTATAGCTGAAAATAAGTCGATTTAACTAAACTTGCATTAGTCCAAAAGTATCGGTTTCCGAGAATTGGTTTAAAAAATTATCGACCCTGGTCTAACTGTGATACATGTCACGCAAATAATAATGTGAGCTGGGACCTGCGTTATTCGCGAAATGAAAACGCGAAGTATAAATAATAACGTCGATAATGATGTGCAAGGTGGAAAGAATTGCCAGCCTTTACTGGTAAATTTACCTACAGATGCTGCAAAATTTTGCGTGATTTCGCGCGATTTGTGACAAGATTTCCCCCCCCTCGATATAAACGATAACAGAAAAGACTACAACTGTAGTTCGTACTTTGTTGTGCAATATTCAAATGTTATTTCATTTTGATCATTTTGTGCAATTTTCTTCTTTCTACTTCTCGACCAGTACTTCTATTTCCTTAAAAACAGCGCAACGCGGTGGAGGATGCTTATTAAAATAATAACACCGCACGAGAAATGATTAAACGCAAGGATATTTTTCGTTGTTTTGCAATCGCTTACTTAATTGATGTGAAAAAGTCTTCGTGGGCAAGTCCGGGATTATAATTTTCTCCTAACGGTATTATCTTAATAGGCACATCCGTTCCGAGAGATATTTTTCCACGTATGTATTAAAATTAGCTCGCCCGACAAGGAAGAAGGAATTACTGTGTAGTTTAGTGAACTCATGGTATATTATTTTCTCCATTTTGTTTTCCTACCGATCGCAGTTTTATGAATCATGGGTATTACAACCGGCAATTACTAGTATGTTGGAAAGCGTAGGAGCTAGACGACCCGAGTTAATCATTATTAATTATTATTTTATTAATAGCGGCAGTACGAGTTTTTCGAGTAAGTAATTACCTCATTTTAATAATTAATAGCTTTTAAGGGGGCAACAGCTTCTGGTTTCTTGCCCTGAGTGAAGGTTTATTACTCCAAGATGCATTAATAACGCGTTTATTAAACAGGAGTTAGTAGAGGAATCAATACCATAAAAATATTCTTCAAAAATCAACATTATGCGGGAACTCAGCGTTATACGCTATTCGACCTTCAATGTGAAGCGTACTTTAAGTACCAACAAAATATACAGTGACTCAGACCTTACCTAAAAAAATTTCGGAATAGATACGTCACGAAAAATGGTATTTTTTTGTAAAATTCATAGTTTTCGAGAAAAAAAAATTGAAGTTCTAGTAGTTTCAACCTTTACATCGCTAGCCTACTGTAATCTCCAGCCAGGCGATTTGAAATATCCGATTATTTATCGTATTAACATTTTTGTGATGCAAGTATTTACATTAGTTCTACAAATATAAAAAATGGCTTACGTATAACAACGCGCAGTTGATGGGTATCGTTTTAATTTATGGTGAAGTGAAAATGATATATGCATATGCCAAATGCAGCTACTTTTACAGTCGTGTGCAGTGAGTGCAAGTGTAGTGTAAAGGCAGGCGTGCTGTAGGAAATTTGCAACCAAATCGTGGAAGAGGTGAAGGTCCACAGCGCCCACGGCGTATTGCAGCAGTGTCGCGTATTATACATGAGGCTCAATTATAACCGTACCATGTAAGCTGTACCAAGCATTAATACCAGGGCATTGGACGAGGAGGACCGGTACCATGGCTGCCACGGTCTCCCGACTTTAATCATTTGGACTTATTTTTGTGCGGATATTTAAAAGATGAAGTATATTGCACCGAAGTGGACACGATTTACAAGTTCAAAACGGACAAGAAGCAGAAACATTTGAGTTAGTTTGTAGCAACTGGGTAAGACAGGCCCAAAATTTTGTTGTAACATCAGGTATGTCAAACTATTTTACTAATTAAAACCACAAATTAAATTCTATTAATAATTATTAACAATAGAGGCGGTTGAATTTGTTGCAATAAAATAGGTATTGTAAAATGTAATTTATTTCTTTCCTTGGGAATTTCTTTCAATTATTTGTCCGGTCGCCGATTATACGTCTTATCAGGTTTTACAGTGGACCAGTTACCAGTGCCGTGCGGAAGTGTATTTTCAAATCATTTTTGAACTGCCCTTTTTGATTTTATTTTTACAAAATTGTATTAGTAAGAGTACATTAATTTTTTTATCCTGTATATGTTTAGGAAATAGGCTATTTCTTTGTTAATATTTATTCTTTCCACTTCATCAACTGTACAATAAACTAAAAATTAAGAAAAAACACAGCAGAGGTAACCACTTCAGGTCAACGACCGTTCTGGCTTCTAGACAATCGTCATTTCTTCATAAAAAGAAATAATTTCACACTTGAATCATTTTAAGTATGTAAACAGTTTAAATTAAAAAATGTAATTATATAACTTTATATCTATAATAAAACAGTAGTAAAATTTAAAAATAAAAAATTTTTATAAACTAAACTTAAGAGTACTCTCGAGAAAAATAAATAAATACATATAAATTGTTTTCACTCTAATCAAATAATGCTAATAATGACAATGATGCTTATGAAGATAACTACAAAACAAATACTGCGACACTAATTCGCAACGCCTGTTAATTTTGTCACAAAATTGAATGACGCTCAAAAATTTATTCAAATGACGAATAATTGCCTTGAAATTGGCAGCCCTATGTAATAACCGATTTCCAGGAAATCATGAACCATCTCGTTTGCTTAATTATAAAAACAAATAAAACTGCGAAAACGCTGTTGCTATTAAAACGATCTAAATAGTTTTCATTACCATCTAGTAGCCCATGAGATTATTTCCATAATGCATGCAAATTTAACCAAATTTATTTAAATTGCTTGGACTATTTAAAATTGCCTTCTATATGCACTGCGCTACACTACTCCGTGACTCGAAAATGAAGAAACAATAAAATTGTTAGTTTCAACGAATTTACAGTTCACCTAATAATTATAGAGAGTAGAATCACCTTAAAAAATGAGGTATGTACCCTTAAGCAAAGGTGTGCGTGTTGTTTTTTTAAAGGTTGCAAATAGTAAAATATGGTGTACATATAGATGAGAATGGAAATCTTTGCCAAAGAGAAAACTCTTCAGATTGACCTAGTACTAAAAGTCTCAGTATGTCCTTGACGATATTAGGAATTACTTTGTTTACTCCATCAGCTTGACATTCATTTTTAAAGAAAAAGTAGTACCTAAACACCTCTTATGACATATTTTGTATCTTCATTTAATTCCATTTTCTTCCAATGCTACTTATTTTTGCTTTTTGTATTTTGATGTGACTATTCTTTGAATAGTAAAAATGTATCTATTATTTGACTGCAACTTTTCAAAAAAAAAAAATACATAAAAAAAGAAGTACTTAAATATAAAAATTATATTCACTATTATTATCACACTTACACAAAATAAACGCTTAAGTTCGAGCTAAAGTTAACATATTTTATCTATTCTGTTTACGAACGAATTTATTAACTCCTTCCACTCCTTTATAAGAAATTTAAATAAAATACAAACGTTTAAATTCATACGTTTGTTTGTATGCCAATTTTAATGTATCAAAAGTACATTTCTAAATATGTATTTTTTGTGCATTCTTATTTCAGATGGATGGATTTCATTTAAAAGAACTTCAAGCAGCCAATCCAATAATGAAGAATAATTGTGTCAGTTATCAACGAATCGATATTATGTGGTTCTTCTCTGCATATAATTTTAAGCTGAAAATTTGCAAGGATACCTTGGCACTTGCCACCGACATGTGGCTATTAAATATAATAAGGAGTTTCTAAAAATAACACAAAGTTAATGGACATTTTTATATAATGTAGCATGTCCAAAACAACCTCGTTAAAGGGTTAGACGTACCATATCGCGTAAATTAAATGACCGGAAGGTGTGCGTCAGAAGGGTCGATGTCCACCTAATATATTGCACAAGGCATTGAAACAACATGTATATGCTTCAGTATAAAGTCGCGTACGCACTTGTAACAGAACAGTGTCGTGTAGCTTCAACACTGCCGTGTGGACGGAACGATAACCTCGTCGCGTCACATCACTGCGAACATGGATGTTCGCATCCAGGTTCGCCGCATTCTCAATACTTCTCGGTGTTTTAACCAGACTACTGAGAACATGGAAACATCAAAATGTTCGTCACGCAACGAAGTTTTATTCGAAGAGAAATTTTCGGCCAACATGTTTTTCAGTATCACGATCTACTTTGACCTTGTTCGAGACGCAGTTACGCATCGAGGTTATGTTACAAGTGTGTACGCGCCTTAAGATTTAGATGCAAAGAACTTGAAAATCAATGTTCATCCTTTGGCTCCATTTGCGCAATAATTGGCAGTTTTGCTGATTACATTAAATACGAACTATCTTTTTATTTTTACCCACATGTAACGTGATAAATAAAGATTATTTGTTATATGCCGGACACGAATTGAAGATTCTCACTTTAACGCTATGTCAAATGAATAAACAAAATGACACAAATAATAATTATTGTTATAGCAACCATCCTTTTTCAACAGTCTAAGATGGTACCACCATTTTCCGTGCTTTGCTCTGACGCTACGAAAAAAATGCCCGGCCACAATCGATACGTAATTTTTTTTATCAGTTCTCTCTCAGTTCAAGAAATGCCGGGAATGTGTTTTCTGCGACGGCATTATTAACTCCATTAGACGTTCCTGCCGACAAAAAAAGCTTTCATAAATAACGCGACGCGAGGGGGAGGTGGGGGCAGAAACGATCCTTCATCGATTTTGCGTCGCGGAGAAAAACAACCCTCTCGTTGGACGGCAGGGTAACAACCGGACGTTGAGCTCAGCTTGCGCTCGACTTGAAAGGCTTTGCGTAATGTAAAACTCATGCAAATCCAGCGCTTAATCAACTAGAACTAATCCCAGGGAGTCTCATGTGGTTAGGACGCTGCTAAACTACAATTTGTTGTTTATTGTTTATTAAGCGGTGAGGTGAGTAAAATAAAAAAAGACGATGCTCTCAAATAAATGAGAATAATACGCATACGAGCTAAAATTAATAAATTATTTTTTCTGTGACGGGAAAAAAGTTTGACATTTTATCTATTATTTACAGGTAAAAAATGTCACTTTTTATGAAATTACTTTTTCCTCGGACAGGGTTCTCAGCAATTTTCAGAATCAAATTCCTGACATTTCCAGGTTTTTCCTGACATACTTTTAAAATTCCTGACAAAAGCATACAAAATACGTTTTTAAAACTTAAACCAAAGTAAAAGAAGTCAAATGATAAGGCATAAATGAGCCCATTTGATGACAAGTAAGTGACATGGATACTTTATTTTATTAGAAATATTTTTTTCAGTCATTGCAACTAATATAAATATTTAATAAATATAATAATATATATTTAAGAGATTTAATATAAATATATATAAACAAACACAACAAAACCAATAAAAATATATTTTACTACTGAGCAAACAGCTATACAAAAAACAGCTTTAGCTGTTTTATGTCATTAAATGTATTCAAATCGGTTCAAAACACTATATTTTTGCATTGAAACAGTAACGTCACACAGGTCGCTTTTAAACCGTGTTTAAAACGTCCACTGAGCGCTGTTTGAACTCTTTAGATGCTTTGCTAAGGTCTATGCAGCAGTTGCTAGATAGAAATTTCAAAATCGGTGTGATTTAAATTTTCAGATTTAATGGTTGATACTTTTATATTTCTTATCTTGTTTATTTAAAAAGTAATTTGTTGTGGATTATTGTATTTACCTATAAAAATTTACGTAATCTTAGACATCTAGAATTACATTACAAACGCATAATCCAATTACTTTTCTCTTCAAATTTCATTAAACCTGTCACTCACACGAACATGTAGGTAATTATTTGTTTTGGTTTACAGTTGCTAAAATCAATTCCATATTTTGTTGCAGATCTCACACATTTTCCAAATATTATAGTGTTGTTATAAATAAATTGTATAAACAATAATCAAAAAGTGAATGTGATGTTAAAAAAACAAATATTTAATGATGTTACGTTTTGAAACTATACATTTTATTGGTGCATTACATAAGTAACGTCACCATTGAATATGTCTTGAAACAGGCGATGAATATGTATAAAAAAACAGCTATACACTCCGGATATATATGTTTCATTATATCAATCTGCGGGTACGTGTGATTAAAACAAACAGAAATAGGCAACTGGATGCGTTCATTAAATAAAGAATTTAGACACGGCATGAGTAGCATTCAGAAATTTTCCCTGACGACAATAAAAATTCCCTGATTTTTGACAATTATTGGCACTTTCCTGACAAAGTTCAAATTCCTGACATTTCCAGGTTTTTCAGGTTTTCCCTGACGCTGAGAACCCTGTCGGAAAAATAATGATTTTTTTCTCGAATACGCACACGTAAGAACACGGAGATACTTAATTTTAAAATATTTTATTATGCAAAACTTACATTTCCGTAATGTCAAAATCTTATTTTATTTTATTGCATCCAATAGAGAAAAACAAGAAATAAATCGAAAACGGTTAAATTTATCGACATAAAACAAGTATACCCTCTTTGTGAAAAATAGATAGGAGAACAATATTTTTATATTAAAACTTTCGTACATACAGTGATAAAAAATTTATAACCAGTTTTTATCAACCAAGAGTACATTTCGTAACGCCCTCTAGCGTCTACAGCAAAATTAAGGACGGATTCGTTTTTCTCGTCCCAGAAAACCCCCTAATCCAAATTTTCAAAAGAATCCTTTGAAAACTTTCTAAGAATTTTAAGAATTTCGAATTCAAAATTTGAGCTTTAACGTCTTGTAACTTTTTTATTAGCCACAAATGGACCAAGGTAAGTTTGGCTTACACGCATTATTTTGATGTAAGGAATTTACTCTTGCTATGTGTCCCATTAATTTAGGGACACCCTGTATGTTTTTTTCAATATTAAATCGTCGTTTTTTCCGTCACAGAGAAACATAATGTATTATAGATGACTAATAATATTAGATTTTAACTCTCTCGGTGTTTTGTCTTCACAAACGCAACCTCGAGCTAAAATCTAATATTTTTTTCTTTTGTATAATAAATAACTATTATTAAATTGCATTTGCCAGTAGAGAAAAGTAAACCTTACAAATAAGTTTAGCAAAAAAAGTAGACTATATATACGCATCGCGAAGAGATGCACAGTCCGCAATCAGCTTTACAAGATTCAAACTGAAGCAGAAAACCGCGACTATTGGTCATTGCTGGCACTGTCTTATTAACACAAAATATATGACAGAATCTCAAATGGAAATAGGTATAATGAAAGTTCCTACGGCCCCATTATTGCCCATCCTTTCAATTTGAATGATATTCCGTCAAGAACTCATCTTCCGCCCTAATTTGCCGTTCGCGAACGAACACACGAGGCTAATTGGTGTTAATTACGCTAACCAACACGCCAACTATTCATTCCTAATCGTTAAATTATTTATTTCGCTTTCAGCGGAATAATAGGCCCGGTGTGAAATAATTACTAGTTGCAAGGCATAATTTAGCATAATCCGGCAGAGACGCGACCTTTCGAAGTTTGGAAATATATTACTGTAATTAGTAATTAAGCACACAAAGGACATGCGATGATCGCGACGTATAATTACACGGATGAGGTTAAAATTAATGCAGATGTGTAACATTTAATTGTATTCATCACAGATAATGGCAACGCCTTCGCGAAATGAAATATTTCGAAATAAATCGCATAATGCCACTGGAAAATTGTTTTGAATTACTTAGGGTTGCATTCCCCACTAGCACAATTAGTCGTTGGGACGTTATTACGACTATTCTAGATACTTTAAAATGTTTTACCACTAGCCATGTGCAGGTAATCTAAAAGTTACCATTACGTGCTTGTGACTAAAAGGGGAATAAGTCTTTGGTGTTCGCTACGTTTCCGGAACTTGTACGGTCACGTTCCAGCAACGTAGTGATTCAGTGGAGTGTCGCGGCATGAAAACCACAACTTTTAAAGAACTTCAATATCCCTCACCACTGTTTCATATTAGTATGTTGCTTTCTGTATCTGACAATATTGTTATATTTCATTTCTTTCTACATATTCCATCTCCATTTCCTTAAGTATGAGTCAAGTAGGTATTAGCCAGAAATTTATTTGGACTAATAAATATTACAAGTTTCACGACTTTAAACAAACAATTAACGTCGGAGCAACTATCATAGCAACTTGAAAGTGATTGCAACTTTAGAATAATATTTAAGTAACATGAGTTAGTCGCTGCTACGATCATTTGCCACTTTGAAGTTCTGTAAACTTAAGGTTTACAGAACTTCAAGGTAAAGGTAAAGGTTCAAGGTAAAGGTCGTCCCAATGGTAACTAAGACGTCGCCAAAACCAAGGGAGCTACTTAGACGTCATATAACTGTAAAGTAACCAGGAGCGATCGAAAATCCGTAGCAGTGGCTGTAACTTTGATGCATAAAGTTATTTATACAACAAAGTAGCAAATTTGTTGAAGGTTCCAGTTTCAGTTAGGGTTACTGTGGTGCTAGTTGGGTTGACTACAACAATTAACAACAGGGTTTTATAACTTATAAGATTGGACCATCTGTAAAGATCGATCAGTAGAACTCTGAACTAACCTTATGGTCACTGTCAACAAACGTTTCTTCAGATATCTTCAACCAACCATCATCTTTGGTCACCTTCGATAGACATGTCATGACATAACTTAGTTACACTACTAATGGGCAACAAACAAACGGTCAACGTTACTTCGACGAAACGAAAATGGCCAAATATCTCACAGTTTCATTTTATTTCATTTATTTTAGTTTTCAGTTTATCGATTTACTACAACATGATTGTAATGCGGAAGGTCCTTAATGACTTACTGATCGATTAATTTATCATTCAACTTTTCAAAACATACTGTAGTCGAAACCGATAAACGATACCGCTTATAGGAAAAATCCTTGTTCCGATGAAGTGCACTTTGCATTGCACATTTGATCGAAACGCCAGTGCATTCACCCGAAGATAATACACGTTTGCATTATTAAATCTCTTTAAATGCCACCGCACATCTGTAGGGCTCTATCGGGTTCAAAGAACACATTTGAGATTGTAATATTAATATTAGAACTCCTACAGAGATATGCAAGCGGCGCGAGTTTTGTTCTTCATATTGGTCGAGAATTATTCGTCTGAGACCACATGGTCTGGAACAAAATATTTTTTAGTAGCGATTCGAGCTGTTGAACAATCCATTAATTAAATAATTCTTCACGTGCTATCTTTGTTTGAAAGGATTTGAAATACCTTTTGTAGGGAAAAAATAGTTGACAGTGTTTAGTTTTTATAGTCGGGTTTCAAAATAGAAAGAGAGTGATTTATACAATTTATAGTAGTCAAAACAAAAAGAAATACATGCTATCAGTATTGGTTATGAGGAATCCACCGGTTTCATCTCCAGTACTACCATGGGTGTGCGCGTGGGAAAATTTCGGGGATATGTTTCCGCTAATTTAATTGTGACTGTTAATACATTTATTAGTGATTCTGTGTTTGTGTTCTGAAGAATGGAGAATAAGCAGCATGTTTGGAAAATCTTAAACGCTCTAATCAAGTGAGGAATATAGGATGATAAAAAAAACTAGTATAAAAGAACCAAAATATGAGTGTAAGTGATACGGTTGAAAAATGTAGTTCATTAACAAGAGTGTATATCGTGCAATAAAGAATGACAAAGAAGAGATAGAGGGTGATGATACAAAATACGCAAACAATTCAGGGATGGTATTTTAAACACGAGCTCCCGACAATAAAAAAATTGAAGTTGCTATCTCACAGAATAAAACTTTGCCTCTAATATCTAGAAGGATGCTTATGCGAATCATGCGTGACATGAATTTTCGTTTGGTAAAACGAAATAGAAAAAGTATGCTGATAGAAAAAGTAGTGATATGGCGAAGAAAATATTTGGGGCAAATATTAGAAAATCAAAGTCTGAATGAAAGAACATATTTTATATACCTATATATTATAGCAACATTGACAAAACATAAATAAAGGCTAAATCATGACAAAAGTGTGGCACATATGGAATCTGGCGCTGTCGTGATTGTATGTATAATGCACGCTATAATAGTTTTGTAGTCGTAGTACCCCAGAATCAGTTTCCAACCATCAGAAGCATGCGCACTGCATCTAACTGTTCTATGAATAGGCCTGCCGACGATAAGTGTTAACGTGTGATGGTTATAATGGCAATGCTAGTAACTATTTGAAGTGTATTTAAATAGTGCAGTGTATGTGTTAAAGGTGTGATATCCGCGGAGAGCGCATCAGGTAGGTGTAAGCGCATGGTAGTAGGCCATTCTACGAGTGAGTATAAACGTTTTAAAGTCAACTATTTAGTGTACAAGATCATATTCCTTGAATCCTTGTCAAGTGGTACGCCTATGGAATCGTGTTCTCTGCAAGCCTCATCTCCTCTACTAATCTAAGTCCTGTATATGAATCACTTTTTACAATTTTGGAACACGGGTACAGTACATTTAAAAATATATATATTTTTTGGGCGGTGCTAGTATTAGATCTATAATAGCTAAGCCTTAAAAAGGTCAACTATCTACTACATTATCATACACAAAAACTAGTGTAGCTGTAAGCCATTTATCTAAGAAACATAAAGAACAATTTGTATACTTTATATCTCCACATTAGGTAATATGACCACGCCTCAGATCTAACTCGAAAACGATTTTAACTATTTATTTTGTAGAGTTGCACCGACCATGTCGAAAATGATTAATGCTTTGGAGCTGTGGTCTATAATATCCGTAGGCTCATAAAATTGTGAAAGTTGCATAAAAATCTCTCAGTACAGATCTTTCGCAACACTCAGATATACTTATAACGTCGTGATTGACGGCTTATGACCCCCTTTTTTTCTTATTATTACAAAGCCGTCGTACGAGGCATTTTATTTATTCCGCCGACAACATTTTTCAGCAATATTAACTGCAGTGCGTTCGCTTTTGCAACTTTATAGTACGTTACGTAAGTTTCGTGAAACGACAGATGTCTTTACCGTGTCGCCGATAATGAGCAATTACTTTTTTACAAGAGGTTACAGGAGAGCCACTTTCCAGAGACATTTTCTGTTTACTTAGCGTTCGGTAAAACGCCGGAAGTGCAGTCATTAGCGATTATAAACGCCTGTCCAGCCTCAAAATTGAATGATTACGTATTCGCCAGATCGAACTTCCGAAAGTACAATGAGGAACCAGAATAGCTTTCTCACACGTCGTTTCATAACAAGAGTTGCACTTTTTCCCAAATATACAGGGTGATTCATTAATAATGGGACAGAGCTTAAGAGCATGTTGCTGACCTCAAAATAGAGCGATTAAGCCAAATATGCCTTATCCGAATGTTGCTCCTTTTCGGTCTACAAGGTGTCAAAGCTGAAAAAATAAATCACATATTCTTTATTATTTTTCTATCGCGTCGACCGTATTTTATGAAATTTGGTACTAGAAATTCGAATATGTCGAGGGCGCAACCCACGATGGTTTGAACCCCTTTAAATCGCTACGACTTTTTTGTGCTACACTGTATCTCATTTTGGACTGGACAAATTTTCTTCCCTATCTCTTCTAGTTAAAAAAGGTACACCTTGTTGATGTCGCTTGAAGCAATGGTTTCTGAGAAAAACGCATCTAAATCTCATGATGCATGCAATTTATCTTAAAGTTAAGTCAAATTGTTGCGTAAGTAATGGGCCACAGCCTCCTTCACTAACGACTGTGCATAAAAAAGGCTGTGAATGGGCCATACTGTAACAGCATAATACTGTGATCAAAATAAGCGGAATTTCGTGAAATTTGCTTCAAGCGATAGAAAGATAAGAAAGAAAATGTGATTTATTATTATTATTGATTTTGGTGGACTTTTGGATTTTTTAGGATAAGCTAAAGTAAATCGACTTATTTTGGTTCCGTTTGTATAGAGAATTGTTTTGTTTTATTTAGACAATAAGAATTACTTGAGGCAACAATTGTTACCTATTCTCACAGTAAAATCATGTTTTCTTTATTTGAGCTTTTAAGTGATTTGAAGGAATTACGACAAATATTTGAAATAATATTATTATTATTTATATAAGGTGGGTCAAAATATCTGAAAGATTTATAGCAAACTGTCAAAGTCATTCATTAGTGGCACACTAGACATATACCGCCTTCGAGCTTGTTAGCTCTCCTCATTATGCCATAGGTGAGGCAACCGACGACTTATCCGGCAGAAGGAAACCTGAGTAAAATTGTAACTATACATATTAGATTTTTTTCGTGTACAACTTGGCCAAAACAAAGAATAGTCATTTTTGTGTAATATAAGATTGACATCAAAAAAACCGCTTCAAGACATACAAGAACGTCGCAAAACGCTTTGAAGAGGCAGCTTGCTCAATAAATATCCAAGAAATATCCGCGAAATGAAGTCGTTCACTTCAAAGCAATAAAAGCGCCAACTGTACATTATGAAATTGTGTTTCTTTTACAAGACGAACAACGCAATTAATTAATCTAGTTTGCCAACTGCGAGATCGCGAGATTGTGTTGTAACTTGCCGGGAAGTTGTCAAACCTTTAATTAAACTTGGTCTTTTTATTATTCGGTTGTGTAATTGTGATGCAAATAAATGTTATGGATTCGAAACAGCAACTTCGTAAATCCTAAAAATTAATTGTTTGGAATAAAGCTGTTAAATGAAAGTGTGTTCAATTTTCTAACCGTCTAAACGTTGACATAATGGAGTGTTTGTCATACTTTCACATACTGTCATAAAATGAAATAATCAATAATAAAACAGTACACATTTGTTTAAAGCAAATCGCTCATTGTTTAGACAGTTTTATAATATATAGAAGTATGAGTGAGTACTCAATGCGCTTATACTCAACGCAAGAAAAAAAAACATTGCTCATAATCTCATTTACAGTAATTATTATTTGATCTCGGATTTAACAATGGATTAAATAAGTTAATTCTAGTTAGAATAAAAATTGGAACAAATAATTTTTAAAATGTAGTAGTAAAGTGACTACTTACTAGTCGAAAAAAAAAACACATTAATTAATGTTAATTTTCTGCCAAAATTTGTTCTATGCCGCCCTGTGACATAAGCTCAAACAACGTTAGAAGTTGTACATGTTTATTCTTTTATAAATTCATCCCATTGTAAAAAGTCAATTGCCACATAAATTTTACATTTTTAACTAATAGGTTTCCTATAGAAAATATAGAAATTCAAATAATTCTCTCCGCACTAAAACGTAGTCGTAAATAAAGACGGCTTGGTTTTACGTCACGATCCGGTCACAGATTAAAGGTTCTGCGCAAGGCTGTGGTGTCGTAGGCATAGGTGTCACGTACCAGGCGGTAGGCGTAACGCCCTGTAGCAGAGCAATAGACAGTCAGCGAGGTCGATAGAGGTTATATCCGATGATACCGGTGCAGGGACTGCAGGACAAGGTAAAAGTGAAAAAAAAACATGTAATATTTGTGGTAAGGCAATGCCTAACGTATCTGTTTTTAGAATTGCGGCACTAACGTATAATACGTATTTAAATCGTTTCGTTATTTTCACAGGCAGCGTATTTTTGGCGAAATTCAAACATTGAAAAGGTTGACATGGAGCGCGGTAATACTGATAACAATAGTATTGTGAAAAATTAGTGTAATAAAAATGGATAATGATCACATTCTGGATAACTATGAGTAGAGAATCTGTTTTAAGTTTTTGTGTAACAATGGCAACGCTGTGGAATCACATCTAATTTACAATAACCATGACTCATAGAAGCTTTCACCGTAAGCGGTCTTCAACAAGTCTTCTAATGAAATTTATTTAAAATTTGACTTTTTTATTAGATTTTTTTAATTTTCGTAAAAAAACCTATTACCTATTTTACACTGTGAACTGTACTGCTGAAAATATTTGTACTTATTTAAGGTTCATCTTTCGATGTTTACCTCTATATACTCTCTCCATAGATAAAGCTTACATCTCTGTCAACAATGTCAATTACCATGCGGCCGTTTTTTTGCAGAAACGACACTAATTATTCTTATTAGTAGTAATACCTGATAGACAGGTAACAGTTAATCCAGGTAGCTGCGTATTTTGCATTAGTTTTTCATTATTTCGTTACAAACTGGCAAAACTACATTTTTACTCATTACAACCACTCACTACTAATAAAACACACGTATGTTTGTACTTAGACATAGTTAACCCTGTGTATCACCGAAGAAGACCGGTAAAATTAAATGCGTTTATCAACATTTCGAGTGGAGGAGAATTTTTATTCGAGAACGTATGACGGCGATACCGATCGCACTCGTTTAGTATTCTAGGACTGTCGGGCTCAGGGTGTCCAGATAAATTTTCTTGGTTGTAGCCAAATTAGAACATAAAAATCGCCCAAATCGCCAACCAAACAAAAAAGTTAAAAGTATTCTTTGGTACTCAACAAAGTGAATGCCATCCAAAATACATGTGCAAAGAACACGGAAATAAATGTACAATGGTCGTCAGCTTAAAGTCACCACTTCCATGTTTTGTCCCTTTCTAGCACCGTGTATAATAAATGGCACTAGAAAAGAATGGACCATGGAACTGGTGACTTTAAGCTGACGAGCATTGTACCTATTTGAAACTCTATCTGAAAGAGAGAAGAGAGACCAATGAACGACTGAATAAACAGAGACAAATATAGTGTCTGTTGTATTGAATTTTTAGCTTGGAATGGTCATGGGCCATTGGCAATAGAGAATGCATGGGCTCATAACCACAATCTATGGCACGGATTTAGCTGGATTGACACTGTTTAGCATTATATAAGGTGTTATTGTCATGCAATGTTGTCAAATGGTAAAATGTACATGTGATGTCATATTGTTTTAAATAATTAACAAACACGGAATTCCAGGAAACAACTATTCTGCGGGCTAATACCCCGACCAGCATTGATTTAAACCTGGAAAACCTATAGCAACAGCTAGTCATTCGTCAGAAGCCCACCAGGTGTAAATCAATGATGGTCGGGGTATTAGCCCACAGAGTAGTTGTTTCCTGAATTCCGTGGTTGAAAAAAATATCGTTTCTCGCCGAACACGATAAAGGTCGACAGCTTTCAATGGTGTCTACTGCATGTAGAACGCTTCGTGTCTATAACATTTTCAGTCCGGCATGGAGTAGCAAATGGCCGATAGATGTAGGTAGTTCTACACCGCGTACTTAAATAATTAATATCTCTCATAAAACTGCATATTAAATAAAATCCTAATATACGTGTCTATTATTTTTTTAGAGAACTATATAAAAATGCAAAAGCCACATTTAGTGGTATTCCCCATTGCAAGAAATAAAACTATATTTTCTCAGGAGGAAACAGGGTGATACCAAATAATCTGCAAACAATTTTTTAAACGGATTTTTAATTTTTGTTTTTTTTTTAGTAAAAAAATAGTTCAGGATATTTTTTAAATTTAAACTATATAAATATATTAATTAAGTGTTTTTGTTAGTGCCTGTTTCTTTACGTCTGCCCTTAGCGAAGTATGAAAATACATACAATAAGCCTCATTGAGGTCATTCGTATTGTATGATGGAACAGTGCTCTTTGAACCAGCCTAAAAAAATTACTTCTTAAAACGATTCACAAAATATTTTGGTATAATTCAAAATTCTAGATATGAAGAATTATTTGGGCTATTTGCTGGTGATTGTCTCTCTCGCACATATATAACCAATGAAGTGTTTCTTTGCTGAGTTTCATGTGCCACCTTTTGTCTGCTCTTAGGTGTGGTACCTTTATTTGGATGCGCAACGGAACTAAGAGCATTTCACATCGTACATTTCAGTGCTCAAAGTCTGGGCCCAGGGATTGTAGTACGTTCACGTTTTATAGTACCAACTCTCCTCAACGAGAAAGTAATATGATACCCTCCGTTATTCGGCACCAGAAACACCATAAACTTATTTATCGACATTAAATATTAAATTAGATTCTTGAAAAATCGCCCAAAATCGCATGGATCGCCACAACAAAAATTTGGTCGCCAAAACGTATGCCAAGATAGCCCAAATGGCTATTTATCGCCCAATCTGGACACTCTGGTCGGGCTGATCCTGCAGTCGCAGAGTTGAACAGGAAACACGTGGCTGCCTTTGGATATCTCAACCTGTTCTGTGCTCTGCAGATAACCGCCATCGACCGCGTGCATTTCTGATTTTAATATCAGAATTTATTCGTGTTGTCGGAGACCGGCGATATCTGCAGCATTAATTTCCCAGTGTTCGACATAATACGTCGTTTGAGGTTTTAAGCGCGTTGTAAATTCGAGGGGTTTAAAACTGTCCAAACGTTCGCAATAAAAAAGATATTCAGATGAAAACAGACACCATTTTTGCCGTAAAACCAGACATCAGATACTAACTCTTTGAGCTCCTGATATACAGGGTGTTAGGTAAACATGCGGCAAAAATTCAAGGGGTTATTCCTTGGCATATTCTAAGAATATTTTGTCCTATGATGATTTCTGAAAAACCCCTTTGTTTCGAAGATACAGGGTGAAGAAAATTTGCGACAACCATATTCAATATTTGTTGAAATCATTAATGTAAATAAAAGTATGGCGTACGCCAATAAGTTTATCAAGTACAAAAAATTGTTGACGATAACTTGGAACGGCTGTTTTATCTACTACCGTACAAGTGCTGGGTGTAACTCAATTAGAAACAACCCTGTAGCGGGACTCCTGAAATCTCGATGTCGTTATATCGATATCGAAATAATTTCGAAGTCAATCTCGATCCAATCGTTTCGAAATATAAATTGGTACTCTTGAAACGTATCGAAATTGTCTTCGGATAGGTTCGGCAATTTCAGGGTAATCAGATATACCACCACGGTTAAGCCAACTCAGCGTATGTTTCATTTCTGTCTAACATATGGTTTTCATTACCTGTCTCTTTTTAGCCTGCACTCCCGCTGTTTATTTGAATTTTAAAATGAATATCAAACAAATAAATAGGTTATAAAAGTCAATTATGTGTGTAATACAAACTTTAAACTTACATAATTTTTTACAAGTGCACGAATTAGAGCAATGAGAAGCCTCTAGAAATGAAAATATCTGAAGAAGGCAGTTAACCCTAAACTTTTTCTGACAAAAAATTTGTGAAACTTATATTATACCTAGTAGGTATAATGTAGAATTTGTTGCTGAAATAATCACTATAGTTTGTGTAATTTTCCATAATAAGTTATTTTATTAAATATAATAGATATAGACAATAGCAGGGCAATAAGTAATCTTAATAAAAAATATTCATAACCCATATATATTAATTGTTAGGTACTGTTATAAAAACACACACACATTAGTTTAAAATAAATAAAAAAAAAATACATTAAAAGTAAATGACATTTATCTAAGTCTTAGGTACTTCTTAATTTTATTTAAAATTTGAATTCTCTAAAATCTAACACATCGCTGTTCATTCATAGTTTCTGACTGAAATTTTACACATATTAAAAAATAATAATGATAATAGTGAGTTGTTATGCTTTATTAAATGGTTATTTGAACAAATTAACAAAAATAAAAAGTTAGATTTTCCTAAATCGTAGTTTCTCCTAGTAAATTATGTACAAAAGACATTCATGAAAAGACCATGCATAATCACCCACTTCAAGAGAAGATAAAATAAATGTATACCTACTTGTAATAATGTTCTAGTCCTTATTTATTATGTGCATGATATATAATTTATATTCCTCTTCCAAAACCACTTTAAATATATAAACAAATATTTCACACCCTCATCTCAGCATTCTAGGTTAGATGCAGTATTTGGTTTGAAGTAAAATAAATAAACCACACAACACATTCATATTCGTAATATTAAAAAGAAATAACAGTATTCAGTATATGTAATAGAAAAAGACAGCAAATCATTTCGCCAAGTCGATATCATTTCGATTCGAATGGACAGATTTTCGACATTATTTCGATGGTAAAATTTTCAAGAGTACCAATATATCGAGATCATTTCGATCTCGATCCCTAATCATCGAATCGAGATTTCGGGAGTCCCTCTACTGGTGTGTTTCAAAGAGTTCGGCACTCAATGACGAGAAGATTGAATGCTTGGTATCCAGGCTGGAGGAAGTCATTTCGAACATTTATTGTAGATTGAGCAACTTTAGATGTACTTTTTGATAATAAAATGTTGTTCGTGTCGCAAATTTTGTTCACCCTGTATCTTCGAGACAAAGGAGTTTTTCAGAAATCATCATAGGACAAAATATTCTTAGAATAGGCCAAAGAATAACCCCTTGAATTTTTGCCGCATGTTTACAACACCCTATAATATATGAAAAATATTAACTCTGCCTTAAATAGTACAAACTGTATAAAATTCGTTTTATTAAAAAATGATTTGAAATGCAACATTTTTGTTATTCCACTGAATAAATAACATGGCCGCTTTTTGAGAGATTAATTCAGTACAGAGAAAACTAAAAGAATCTCAGTTTATTTTGCTAAATAGTGATAGTTGTGTTTCCAATTATTTTTCAGATTTTGATTTTGACGACTGTTGACAAAATTTTCGACGATGAGGTAAGTAACAAAAATAAACTGTCAAATTTGCCACAAGTTTTCAAAACGAATTTTTGTTTTTGAATTTAATGTGTGCTAGTCTTTGTGAAATTGTCTACTTTCTTGATTGATACAGGTGCGAGGGGTTATTTGTAGATATTTTTTATATTTCAGTGGCAGAAATACCCAATTAAAAAAAGTATCACAAAATCAAAAAAATAAATAACTATAGACAATATTTAAATTCACTGGGAAAGCATACTTACCTAATTTACTTAATATACAGGGTGTTCATATATAATTGCTTACATTATTATACAAATTTGACAGATATATATCCCGACTACAATTTTTTAAGGTATTTACAAACACTCACTTTTTCCAAACAGAACTGAACAATAATAAAAATTCACTGCGCACCAAAAATTAGGATTCCTTCTACATATTTGAATAATGGCTATATGGTTATATTTCATCCGTGGAAAAAAATACCTTATACTGCATTTTAAAACACATACACAAATGCAATTAATTTCAACCACAATAGTTTTTTATTATACTATCCCAATGCCACACCAACTATAACAATACAACGAATTCATTTGCTTAATGTCCACAACTCTGTTTATTCTACAGAAAAAAAAAAACATTTCATAACAAGCTCCAACAAACATTTCAACATACATTCATGAACATTTGTGTCCAGAGATTCAAGGTTTTTTTACCGCAACTTAATTCTACTGGCCAGCATGCAGGAAAATAGAACATTATACACAATCAAAAGGGAGAATTTTTTTCTATCAATCAATTTCCTGGCAACATGTAATTTACAATTTTTCCTGGCAAGTTGTAGACTTCCTAATTTCTTCAATTTGTCCTGAATTTTTAACGACGATTTAACTAATATATTAGTACGAGCAGAGGTATGACAAATAAACTATTAAATCGACTATTATATATCGGTACTATAAAATTCAGATTTAATAATGTAATGAATTATAAAAAAAAAAGATAGGATGCAATTTGCGTCATGAGATAAGGGTATTTAACTGGAAACGATTATAAAATATATTCTGTGGTCCCTCTAGCAGGATAGAAACCATATAACATAAATACTGCAGATTTAAAGAACCTGAACCTTTTCAAATTCAGAAATTTGACACTCATAAATGCGATTCCACATGGCAGCACAGTATTAATATAATTATATATTTATTGACCAAATTAAAAAAAAACATGTTCCAAGAGAAAAAAAATAAAATAAAGGTGTGGTTAAAAGGTTAGTTGATCAGCTAGAGCTGTTTTTCCTCAAAGACATAAGGAAAATTTAATTTACATTATTTGTATCCCACATATACATGCACCTACAAATCGCATACATATCCAAAAGAACAATAGTTAACCCTAACAATCGTAACATAAACAAATAATTTAACTTCATAAATCTAGCTTTGTGCACTGATCATTAAATATAATATGAAGTAATTTGTTTTTAAACGAGTCAAGTTTAGATCTAAGAAACGTAGTGTATAATCAGCGAAGTTTTTCACTTTTGTATATTTTGTTAGTAATTTGTATGACTAATATTATTGGAATTTGACCAATGGCTATTTGATTTTTTATTTTAGACAAGCGGAAGGTAGCAACACATTTTTAATTGACTATGAATTGAACGGCCTTATTTTTATTTTTAAGGTTCTTGTTGACCAACAAAATACGGCGCAAAAATCGATTTGGTATAGTTGTTGAGCAATAGTCTGGTAGCATATTACGCTAGCAGACACCATTTTTCCCAAAACAGCACAAGCTACGAAATTGGTGATACAAATTACCAACAAAATATCCATCACTTATGTTATTATTTATTCTAAGGTCTCCCTCCACACATACTAAAGAGAACCACAAAACAAAAAAAAAGCCACGGCGACTATCCTTCATTTCGCGAAATTTAAAAACCACCCAACTGACCTTGGCTTCAAGGGGAGTCACTCTTATTCGACTCGTTTCATGTAAACGTGGAACAACGAGTACAACCGTAGGCCAAATATATTGCGTATCGAAGACCAACAAAGCAACGACGAGGCGAACGTTCACCTCTTCGACCAAAATATATTTCGCGTGAATCAGATTCTATTAAATTAAATCATGCACTTATGGCGAACGCGAACGGGAGGGGGGGAGGTGTTCTACCTAGTAGTTGCACATACATAAATATGTCTGTAAATGTCAGAAATTATTTATATTTACATAGTATTTACTATATTAGTTATAGTAACTTTAAAGCTATATCGGTAATTATACAAATGTTAATAGTCGTGCTATTCACAGAATATATTGTAAGTACTTGTATATACATAATTCGTACGTCACACTGCCATTTGCATACATACTCCACTAACTATAAAAATTATAGAGGTCAATGAATGTGCATATAACATCCAATCGGAAGAGGTCAAATGAAATCATTTGTCATCATTTGGTACTGATGTGACCTTCAACAGGTGGATGTCAAATAAAAGTTATCAACTGATGTGACCTTCAACGTTATTGAATGTCATCCAATAGGTCACAGCAAAGGTCATTTCAAAAAGGAAAGTGGTGGGGGGAGACTCAGAACTGGTGAAAATACCCTACTACTTGTATTGTACCTAATAATCTATTTCACTTTGTAACTTTAGCAGCAAATCATGTAAAGTTCTGTAAATTTAATAAAATTTATTTTTAAAGGGATAATTATGGTAAACACATTCCAACGCATGTGTCCAGATCCAGTAATGGTCGGCTTGTCTATACACCATGTGGGTTACAGACATTGTAGTGCAGCTGAAATTTAAGTGATACGAGACATTTCACGTGTACGTACGGTTTAGTCACAGATTAATAAAATACAGATACGACACTTAGGCAAAATCCTTTGATATTCGCCGCCGGGACTCGGTGACCTCGTCCCTTTAAATCGGATGTAAGCAGCGTTGCCGGCTTTACCAGATTTGCCTATCTTTGCTGAAAGCATAGTTGCCTTGGTGCATTGTGTAAAAACACGTCTTCATGTTTCAGTATGGTTTCAGTACGTATGTGTAACTAGAACGGGTATAAACACTTATAAACGCTTAGAAAGCGATTAAACCGAACTATGAGACTTGAAAATAATAGAAAAATTGTTAAAAAAATATTTTACAAAAATAAATAATTACTTTCGTTGAATTTAAAGCCAAACAAGGAATGCAAAATATAAGTGTTGGGTTAAAAATTGATAAAGGAATATAAAAAATTCTTTATATTTTGTTATTTATATTAAGATTACCTATTAAGTTTCATATTGCAATGATGGACAGAGAGCACTGCACAATATATACAGTATGCGCCAAAAGTATGGAATAAATTCAATAAAAACGAAACAATTATTTTTTGGGAAAAATCCTAGAACAGGTCGATTTTTAATTTAAAAAATACATATTTTAGCGTAAAATGCGATTTTCAAATGTCATTTGTTTTCAAGTAATGACGTCATCGATTTTTTTTAAATGGCAACACTATATTTTTCCTTGACTCTGAAAGATCGTTTAATTTTCTATCAGACAGTACTAAAATGTTGCCCTCTTACATAGGAAAGTTTTCGGGTAAATGACGATTGAATGTTAGAAAACGTAAATTTTATCCATAAAAGTAACAATTCTGAGGTATGTAAAATAAAATACAATTGATTAAATTTTATACTTAAATTAAATGTTCTGAATTGTGAAAAGTGTACATTAATAAACCACGTAATTTAGAAGAACTTCCAAATCGCATTCGGGACGAAATACGCAGAGTTACCCCAGAAATCATTCATAATGTGCAAGAAGAATTTCTTCACAGACTTGCGCATTGTCAAGAAGTTGGTGGATGGCAATTCGAACATTTAATTTAAGTATAAAATTTAATAATTTGTATTTTATTTTACATACCCCAGAATTGTTACTTTTTTATGGATAAAATTTACGTTTTCTAACATTCAATCGTCATTTACTCGAAAACTTTCCTATGTAAGAGGGCAACATTTTAGTACTGTCTGATAGAGAATTAAACGATCTTTCAGAATCAAGGAAAAAATATGGTTTTGCTATTTTAAAAAAAAATCGATGACGTCATTACTCGAAAACATATGACATTTGAAAATCGCATTTTACGCTAAAATATGTATTTTTAAATTAAAAATCGACCTGTTCGAGGATTTTTCCCAAAAATAATTGTTTCGTTTTTATTGAATTTATTCCATACTTTTGCGCATACTGTATAGTATCTAAACAAACATAGGACAGTCAACTTGAAAATAAATTATCAACATATAAATTTGGTAAAAAGGAATGGTAAAAATTCAATCACTTTTGCTGCTCTTGTTATATTATATGTCTACGGTTTTTGTATGAGATATACCTATCTATTATTAGTCGTTTATTTAAAAAAACACAATATAAAGTAATGAAGTAATAAAGTATTTTAAAATACAATTTTAAAAATCTCAAAAATTACTTTATTTAAATTACATTATTTTTAAATTACAATATTATTAAATGTTTTGTACCTATAATCTTTTTTTATTTATCGAAAGTAATTTATAGAGTCCATTTATTATATAATATATAATACATGTTTTTAAATGACAGTAAGTTATATGGGTATTATAGAAAAGCTGAAAATAACATCATCATCATCAACAGTTGTATGACAATGATTAGTTATTATAAGGAAATGTTGAATCCCTTTTCCTTCTTCTATAATATCCGCATTGATGGCCCCCTTGTATTTAAAAGAACAAAAATATTAAGAGAACCATAAAATTAGGTACGATTTTAGTTTAATTCAAATATAACAGCACAAAATTAAAACATGGGACAGACAAGACACAACTGACCTGTGCAACTAACACAAGATGAGGTTAATTATAATGACACGTTTGCAAACACCGATTAAACGCGAGAGCCTATCGGCTCTCACTCCCGGAGATTACCGAGCAGGTAGTATATTTGAGTGCTCTTACGGTGACGTCACAGTCCCTTTAAATTGGATGTTATATTGATCTCTCTAAATCAGCGTTCTTCGTCTTACTGTCGGGTCTGGTTTAGTCTGTGGTTTAGTTGTATTGTAAAATAGTGTATGAGAGTGTATTCTCTCTGGAGGCGATTCAAAAAATACATGCTTTGCGCTACATTTACAGCTGCTGGAAATACAAAATAGGTACCTACACCAATATTTTCAGAAATATTCTAAAAATATATATAAATGTGTTTCATGCTTTATACAACTTTTTACATGTCACAAATCTATAAGGTACATACTGTCAATATTTCACAACAATAAAAACAATTCTAGATTCATTTTTCTTAACTTCTCAAAACTCTCTTTATCTTGGTAACAAAAGTTTATAGAAATTTCTCATCAACAGAATTCCGTTTAATTCTGGAATGCTCTGCATAATTTTTACATAAGTATACCTAAGTATATCTAGTTTAATTACATTGGAGTTTTACGGAGAATAAGTTAATTTACACAGTATATGTATAAGTACGTACTTCATTTCCAAGGCAAAAATATATGTATAATTGTTACATACAGTGCTTTCGAAAAGTAACGAATAAATTCATTATTTTTGAAATTTTCGAAAAAAACTCCCCTGACACGTCCCTTTTGTTTTTAAAAAAGGCACTTTTTGGCATACGACCCACATTTGTGACCATCGTTGTGTCATCGACAAATTATGGTGTTACATAACAAAAATTTCAAGAAAATTAAAGATTGAAGATTTTAAAATTTAATTTTCACCGAAATGTATCACCCGAGAAGGGGGCCGATTGAATGGCCAGCCAGATCGCCTAATTTGACACCCCTAGATTATTTCTTGTGGGGATACTTAAAAAGCAAAGTATAAGTTACTAGACCGGTTAATTTAGAAGATTTAAAAGCAAGAATTCGTCACGAGATACATCGTATACCTCCTGAAGTTATTGATAATGTCCAAAAAGAATTTATTAATCGTCTTGAATACTGTCAGCCAACGGTGCAGAATTTGAACATTTAATTTAGTCGATTTTTTACATAATCATTATCATTTTCAGAATTGTGAACAATAAATCCACCGTGTAATGTCGTTAATAGTTTTTATCAGTGATGTTATAAACAACAAATTTGTATCTTTTGCTATAAATTCGATTTAATGAACAAAGAACTCGGACACATTTTGTGAAATCAAAGATTCGCCGTTGTTTTCTTCCACAACAGCAAACCATTGCTCAAAGATTACAAAATGAAGACAAAGCGAGAATTAAACTGCCTCAATTCTCGCCTATTTATTTCTAAATCAATCGTGTCACGTTTTACAGTTCACGCAATCCGACGGGCAATTTATCTCCGTTATATAAATGAAAAATGGCTAAATACCCATCGGTTTTACAAGTCAGCAAAAAAGGAAAACTTCTCACGACCCAACAAATTATCTCCTCGAAAACCGATAAGAAAGACGAAAAGCTTGCATGTCGTATTGCGGCATCGAATATCGCCTTTGACGAGCATTTCATGAAACCGATATAAAAAAAAACATATAATTAACAATATATCACGAATTCTGGGAAGGGAGACGGAACATGATGTGGTTTGAGAGACCTTGGACAATGTTCTAATGGTAGTAACCTGCAGATATAGCTATAAGAGGTGAACGTATTTGGTATATTATTTTGTTCAATCCCACGTTCAAAAATTATTATTATTATTTTGTGAAAATCCACCAAATAGTCACCTGAATAGACAGTACAGGCTCAAACCAAAAGTCAAAATTTCAAATAATAAATTTTTATGTGAACCTCGCACCCAACTTTCAAAAATTCAATTTTTACTTTGTGATGCTTATAGATTGTTTGTAGTAATATTTAGTCGTTTGCAATAATTCCAAAAAAAAGTTGTTATATGTTTTTAGTAAAAACTTATCTCCGGACTTTTAGAGCATTATAATTTGAGGGTTGTTTCTTCAAAAATGTTCGTTTGTAGTACCAAGGAAAAAAGTTATAGCTATTTCTAATATTTCCAATATATTCTCGTGTGTAAAATATATGAAACAATTCCTATTTTAAATAGATATACTAAACGGTAACTTTTTCCATCACTTTGATTGGCTTACTGGTGCAGCGGGACAATTTTGAAAATGAAAATAGTAATTTTGCCGGTCTTTGACTAGATTTAGCGAACAAACACAAATACTTTTATATAGGCACTTATAAGGAGTCAGAATAAGTAGGACCCCAAAATTTGTTCTCAAAAGTTCGCCTTGTATCGTATTACGCATATTTTTTCAGAGGTAAATCCGATAATAAAATATTACACATTTTACAGCACAGATGTGCAGGTGTAATAAAGGTTACCTGTAACTCGTATTTGGCATTTAAAAAAATGAAGGATCCTTGGCCGGCAAATATAAACCAGGGTAACACTTTTATGTGCTCATTACGTCTGCATCCGGTAATGGGGATATAAACTTGATCGATGGGCTCTCTGTCCCTCATAAATCGTATTTGATGCGTATTTTGCATAGATACGCCACATCTATCTCTTGATGTATGAACAATGGGTCTGGAGTAAGTCAGTATTTTGCCTATGAAACTCTATGAAGAGGAAAATAAATTTCTTAGGCATACTTAGTTGAGATAAAAACATTAAAATGTGCCGATGTATGAACAATTTAAACTGAATGTAATTAAATAACATAGAGCAACGGTCAATAATAGAATGTCTTAGACCATAGGAAACAAACTATACAGGGTGTCCGGAATATGACACTAAAAGTTTCCATTATATATATTGCACTAAATTGCAAAAAATTATTGTTTTTAACGCGACCAAATATCGAAAATTACGCTCACAGTAAAATGACGTAAAGCGGAGTCCAGACTATATAACAAAACATGTTAATAACTAAGTTGTATAACAAATGTGTTGTACAACTTTGTCGTAATAACAGAAGCATCCAGATTATGTAGCAAGAATCGAAATAAAATAGTGCCCATTTGTAGCTGTCCTACTTCACTTGCATCTGTTTTAAATTCTCCGGCTAGTTCAGACCATGCGTCGTGCTTTTTATTTCTGTTTTTAAAATACATAAATGTACAATACATCCCATAATACTCGTTGCTTACGAAATAGCTCAATTAAATGAGTGGTCAGCTCTTTTGACCATTCCAAAATCACCACGAAAGTACAAGTTGGGCGACGGTTCTCGCAATACAACGCCAAACCTAGCGATGTTTCAATAAAGCCGGTCCCAGACGATGTGTCCAACGTTGGTTCCAATGTTGGTGCCAACGTTGGGCACAATTTGCATCATAAAAATGTGGCAAATGTGTCTCCTACACGATGGTGTGAACTTTTTTTGCAACATTGTAAACACATGTTGAACCAACATTCGTCAGTGTCGTACTTATACTGCAGATCCACAGTACAGTAAAAAAAAGGAACATGTGCGCTCCTGTATTGGGTCAAACACACGATCGCTCGTGTGGGTGTGTGACGAACGATGCTTCCAACATGCTTCCAACGCTGGAAGCTCCTTTGACGCGGGTCAGATTTACCGACAGAAGCCCGAACGTGGCATGTAGCCAACGTTGGACACATGCAATTCACCAGCGCCCGCCCACACGATGTGGCAAATGGTGATGTGTCCAACGTTGAAGGCATTCGCCACATCGTCTGGGACCGGCTTAACATATTTTTATGAAGTCAGGGCATGTTTTACAACAAAGTTTTATAACTTCCTTTGATCTTTACCGACACTTTATGGATAACATAAAACTTGCGATATAACAAGAAAAATGTTGTACAACACTGTGATATATAACATTTTTCCTCTCATTTCTCTAACAAGTTGTAGGTATAACTTTGCTATAAAACATGTTTTGTTACATAGTCTGGACTCCGCTTTAAATAAAACATATTTTACTTAACAATTTAGCTACCTAACTATAATAAATATCGGTGACAGTGTGATAAAACAAAAGTTAATCAATAATCAGCACTCAGAACTCTAAAAAATATTAAGGGTTTACAAAAATTCACTCACATTACTATCTCTGTATTTTGTTTTTCTTTGTGACTTTACAGAAAGAGAATATTATGTTTCACTGTTATTGTCCATTTTTGTAAAATTGTATTACTTACATAGTACCTAAATACTTACATCTGTATTTAATGCTTTTTGTTATATTTGTTAATGGTTTACTACACTGATTTTTTTTTCAGCAAACAATTCAATTTACTTACAAAAAACAAATATTTTTTTGTGTAATGCTCCCTTTTTTATCAAAAATAAATTGACTTGGTGTTCATAATAAGTATTTTTTTTTTCATTCTAACATCATAGGTAATTGTCATACATACGTGATAATTTAAAAAAACGATGCTTATAATCTCGAACAAAGAAACTTAGTGACAAAGGTAATCGTTCAGAAATAGATGGAACAATATGTCAAATCACGAAGAACCAAATAGATTTCGTTTAGCTACAAATACGATCATCCATCACAGAAAAAATAAATGAAACATCAAAAAATCAATTATCAACTAACAGACATCTACATATTAGTACTTTAGTTTCAGGACAGGTCAACAGCCATCTCAACTAAGCGAGCATGTTTGCTATCTCTCTCTTTCTCTTACATCTACTCCATCACAAAAAATCCAAACTGTTTGGCAATGCGTAATTTGGATAATAACACCCGACGAGAAGTTAAGGCTATCCGCAAATGAGAAAATGGTAACTGACTGACGAATTGGTGAACCCATGATAACGTCGTCGTCGTTCTTTAAGAATTTCTTACTATGTAATAAAGAGGTTGCTAGCGAGGCTACCTAAAATAAATCAAATAAGCTCGCTCTAACAAAAATCATCAAATTAACCTAATATTTTTCTACATTTCCGGTTATAGGTACAAGATTTCTATCTAATTCTGGATTTTGTAACTAGGTATACCTTGTTACTTTCTACAAATGTATGTGGTGTCAGGTCAGGCCATTTCCATTAACCAGACGTGTTTCTTACACCTACATAACAACGCAAATATAAAAACTTTACACTGATTTTCTAATAATATGGAAACACAGCAACTTGAGCGGTGAATTATGGCTCTGTTAATTTTTGCTTTACGGTATAACACGAAGTCAGAAATTGCGAAATTACTCAATTCGATTCAGACCATTTTGCTACTGAACGACAAAAATTTGGAAACCCACTTTAATACAAATCTGTTAGTTCAAATAGCTGCAAACTAATTGTCTGTTTTTAGACAAGTCTTGTATGAAAATAAAACGCTCCAAATTAGAATGCCTGGTTGCCTGATTTAATTAAAGCAACTTTTGTTTGAAACAATACAAATACCCTACCATTTTTAAGTATGTAGGTATCTAATTGAAAAATATTTTACCTTACTGCGTCTTAAAAGTTCTAGTAGTTCTAATGACCAAGACTTCTACAATCGTGTAAGCAAGTATATGTTAGACAGTGGCGTCTCATGACTTTTATAACTAGTAAGGCAAACAAACTGGGACTATTCCAAATACGAACTACAGAATTAACTTTTTTTGTAAATTTTTTTCTTAATCATTATTTATAGGCAAATCAAATAATACAAATACAAGATTATTTGATCTTGTTCTAATTTTTAAGTTAAATTTTTGACGGTTTTCCCGGACTTTCAAATTAATTATTTTTTTTTACTTTATTACTTATCAGTGTTAATTTGTAGTTTAAAAAAATAAAATGTAATTTTATTATGAAATATTAATAAATCTCGAGACAACTTTTTATCGGAATATTCATTTTTGCCAATGTTGAAAAAGCGTGTTTATTTATTGAATAATTAATAATATCGTTAGCATATTCCTCACGTTTTCCTGTACATTGCAATTTAGCATTACAGAGTTACAGTACACAAATCTTTATGACGCGTGACGTAAAATTGGCATTTCTGTATCTTTCAGTAGCGTTCGTCTTCCCGCCCGTTATTGATTTAGTAAGGTAAACTGTCCAGTCTTTGACACTATTACCACATTTTTACAATGAAAAATGTATTGTAACCAACCTATTTACGTTACAAAGATGTGTTATTTGTTAAAAGGTTGTTGTAGTTTATATTAACTGATAAACCAGTTATTTGAGAAAAAATCATTTCCTTCAATTAAAAAAAAATAGTAAAGACAAGAAGACTCAAGACAACCAGTTATTGACAAATAAAAATTAGTAATTGACACCCAGTCATTGACAGTCGAAAAATAAAGTAAAGACGAAATTGTGTTATATTTATCAGATGTTCTAATTACATATTATTATTTATATATATATATATAAATGATAATAGCAATTATCTGAAGATGAGTTATTAAAAATGAAATAAGAGCAACAGTGAAAACTTGGGAAAAAACCTTTAATTATGATGCTTCATATACATCAACTGGTTTGACAAATTTATATTTGATCCTGTCACCGGAAGTAATCATCAGAGGAGGGCAGTTTTCCTAATACAGCGGTCTTATTTACGCTGGAGATGTCATTCTCGTCCATTCTAAACATTGTTTTGTCTTCATTTAATACCCTCAAACACATAACTTCTATTTCATTGTCGTCATTGTATAGGTTTTGCACAATGCAAACATATCTGTATTGAGTTGTTTTACGCTTGCCTCCAAAAACTTTATTAGTAAATAATCTCCGATGGAAAGTTTGCTTTGTACATCAGTTTCACAGAACTCTTGTTCAACTTGAAATAGATCAATATCAGCCAAACTATCGTCACTCTCTTTCCACTCTTCTTCAGACGTTTCTGAATCATCTGTGACGGTCTGTAATTTCTTTGCCTCTATTTTTCTTTTTTTGTTCTGTTCTCTTTGTAACTTTCTTTGCTCTTTTTCTTCAATCTTTCGTTTTTTCTCAATGTCTTTCTTGGTATTGTATTTCCGCCATTCCTCAGATGTTACAACTGAAGGTATTTTCTCTTTTGGCTTTTTCTTTGTCGATGTCGAAGGTCCTGGCCAGAAGAGTGCCTTTTTAAATGGCGACGGTACGTTTTTCAAAGGGGTAGGTAAATTCGTAGACTGCTTATAACTCTGGGGTACTTCATTTTCTTTGTTATCTTTTACCGGAGTTTCATGAAGGGGCAAAGGCGGAATCACTTCATTGTTTATATTTTCTATAGCCAATTCATTACTGTCTGAGACCACGTTATTCGGTGTATCAGCAGTGTTTTCAGTGTTATTAATTGTTTTATCATTTAAAGCTTCAACCACATTTTTCCAAAGATTGAACAGAGCAGTGTCCTCAACATCTCCCTGCCACAAACCTGCTGTATCTGCCAAACAAGTTTCAAATTTTTCAATTTTTGGTTTGGGAATCCTAGCTTCTAATTGTTTTAAAAACTCCTTCTCAGTTTCATTCAAAGGTACTTGAATTCCAGATGGTTTGGAAATTTTTCAAATTTGACATTATCTACCTCGAAAGGACAAAGTCCTGATACACGAAAACCATTCTTCACTGTCGTGGTTGTTACATGTTCCAAAGCCTTCACAAAAATCGATCCAAAATTTTGTTTTTGTAATTTAATGCCGCCATTCTCCGATCTCCATTTCTGGACTTCAGTTTTCCATGCATTTTTAGTGGTCGGAATACCGCCACATCCATGGGTTGTAAGAGATGCGTTGAGTTGGGAAAAAGTGCTATTAATTCTATACCATTTTCCAAACAAAAGTTTGATAAGTGAAGGGTTAAATGTGAGGCATGACCGTCTACAAAGAATAAGACCGGCCTTTCGATTTTTCTTGGTCTAACCATGGAACAAAAATATTTGCTATATATTCATAAAAGTAGAGCTACACATCCAGCCGCTTTCTGTATTACCAATGGCCCAAGAAGAAGGAATGCTTGTTGAAATGTATCCAGGCACTCTGACGTATGTAAAAGTACCATTGGAGGAGCTATTTGACCTTCAGCGTTGGCTGTTAAAAGGATTGTTAAGTTGTCTTTTTCATCACCACCCATTGAATATATGTTTTTATCACCTTTTCTAGCAAGTACTTTATTACCTTTTGGGTTTAAATAAAAGGCACTTTCGTCAGCATTGAATACTCGTTTGGGTGTATTAGTAATTTCAAACAATCCTTTTGAAACCAAGTAGTCTTTTATTTCAGCAAACCAGTTTCTAAGTTGCCTTTCAGTCACATTTTCTCTTGCGGGAGTTAAATTTTGGGCTACCGAGGAGATATCTCGGGGTGTCTTCGTAGAAATGACTGGAACCATTTATCGCCAGGGCGATTATTTTTGAATGGAGTGTCTCTTTTGTTTCAATAACAATTTTTCTACACTGTCCAACAACATTGTCTTTGTTATTGGAAAATGTCTCTGCTGAAGTAAAATAATCCATTGGACCAAAAACGTCTCCTCTTGAGTTGTTAAAATTGTTGCAGGACCCATGCCACAAACTTTAGGGGATTTTCCACTTGACTTGTAAAGCAAAGTTGTGCGGGAATGCCCGTTTGCTTTGCTACTGCAGCAACTGGCATGCCCCTGGCTATACGTTCAAGAGCTTGAGCCATTTGCTCGGTTGTATAATTTTCTTGGGTGCCATAATCTAAAACAATATAAAATCCAGTTATTGACTGCCTTTCGGCCAGTAATTGACAGCCCATGTCGAACACTGGAAACATCATTTTAAAAATAACATAATTTAATTTGGAGGGATGGTCTTGGCTCGCACACCTGCTAGAGAGCAACAACTTGATAACAACATTCAATTCTAGTCTTTGACATGGGTGTCAATCATGGGATGAAGTTTATTTTTCTAATCCAGTGATTGACAGTGCAATGTGACAGCTTAATAAAGATTGAGGTTATCATTTGAATGTAGCATGCGATTCTATGATTCATTTCAAAGCAGTCAATACAAATACAATATCCTATCATGAAAAACATAAAAGTTATAATCTTAAACTTAATGCGCTTACCTTATTATATTTGCATCCACGAACCACTAGATTATGCACCACTACACTGTTAGAATTTATTTCTCTGCAACAATGGCGGTTAAAGACACGAACTAATAGGCGATGGTGCCGCATAAATGTAGCAACTAAACAGAGCGGGAAGTTTAAAATTATATAGGATAGTTATGTTACAAATAAAGTATGTATGAAAGGGTGTCAATTACTAGCAGGCTGTCAAAGACTGGGCGGTTTACCTTATATCCTTGCGATTTTCTAGTGTCTTATTGTTTTCCTTTGCCTCATTAATAAATCATACATATTTCAAACTAATCAGTTGTTTTCATAGCTAAACTTTTGGTACTTCGTCGTAGATCGCACCATCTCGCGCATGACACAACCGTTTCGCATTATTCATTGTAAACGAATCTTTATGACGTGTGACGTAAAATTGGCATTTCTGTATCTTTCAGTAGCGTTCGTCTTCCCGCCCGTTATTGATTTATTATATCCTTGCGATTTTCTAGTGTCTTATTGTTTTCCTTTGCCTAATTAATAAATCATACAAAATTCAAACTAATCAGTTGTTTTCATAGCTAAACTTTTGGTACTTCGTCGTATTACTGGTAAGTTGTAACAGAAAGAAAATTTTAAGGTTAATAATATTTTTATTTCAGTTCAGAATAGTATGCCTTTTACTGTTGAGCAAGATGCCTTTATTTTAATGGCTCATTTTCGAAGTGGGACTAGAAATGAAGACGGGATGTGGACATACTCCATACAATCTTGCATTGATCAATTTATGACCGAGTTCCCAATCGCAAATATTGACTATGACACATTCTCATACCGAAAGCGTACTATCGTCAAACGATTTGAAAATAAACAATGCATTTGCAAAGGAAAATCTACAGGCAGACCAACTGTACTGACAGAAGATGTCGTTGATAATATACAGCAACGAATAACTCAGTCCTACAAAATCCATATCAAAATTGTCTGCTCAGACAGGTATATTTTTTTTATTAAGTTGATATAAATATTCACAAATTCATTTAGATTACATCTCTAAAATATATCAGTTTTGAAATTTTTATTTGAAACCCATATCGAATAGTTAATAACCAAAAAATTTTTATTTTTAGGACTTTCAGTTGGAACATGTCACAAGGCTTTAAAAAAACGGTTGCATTTACACCCATACAAGGTAACTGTTGTGCAAGAATTACTTCCCGTTGACTATGGAAGACGATTACATTATTGTGAATGGTTTCAAGAAAACATGAATCGTAACTTATTGAACTTATCATTTTTCACTGACGAAGCATGGTTTCATTTATCTAGTTATGTAAATAGCCAAAATTATAGAACCTGGGCTGCAGAAAATCCTCATACATTTGTAGAAACCAGTTTACATCCCGTAAAAGTTGGTGTTTGGACAGCGATATCAAGAAGACGTATAGTAGGGCCCATATTCTTCTATGAAACTATAAATGCAGAAAGGTATCGAACCCTTATTTTAGAGCCATTTTTATAACAGTTACATGATGACGAGCTGCAAGTAGGTTACTTTCAGCAAGATGGAGACGTCTATTACCCTGGCGAGCCAACATCAGCGGCCGCCAAAAACAAGTACTGGATATTTTGTTGCTATTTTGTTGCTAATTTGTACCACCAATTTCAATTTTGTAGCTCGTCCCGTTTTCGAGAAAAATGGTGGCCGCTAGCGTAATATTACTCTAGCGGCCCATCGAATTACTCCGCAACTAACAACGATAGCAAAGCGATTTTTGTATCATATTTTGTTGCTCGTCGAGTACTTTCTGCCAGTGTATAGTTTTTTTTAATATAAAAAATTGCCCATTCGACTCATACTATCAGTTTAAAAATTTGTTGCTGCTTTGCGATCGTCTAAATTGAAAAATAAAATATCGTCGCCAAAAACAAGTGGCGGATATTTTGTTGCTGTTTTGTTGCTAATTTGTACCACTTGTTTCAATTTTGTACCTTGTGCCGTTTTTGAAAAAAAATGGTACGCTAGCGGCCCATCGAATTACTCCGCAACTAACAACGATAGCAAAGCGATTTTTGTACCATATTTTGTTGCTCGTCGAGTACTTTCTGCCAGTGTATAGTTTTTTTTTTAAATATAAAAAATTGTCCATTCGACTCAGACAGGACAGTCAGTTAAAAATTTGTTGCTAGTTTGTGCTCGTCTAATATGAAATATAAAATACCGCCGCCAAAAACGAGTGGTGGATATTTTGTTGCTAATTTGTACATACCACCTGTTGCAATTTTTGCATATATTTTTTTGAACGAATCCTTTAGAAATTCGTTGCTGTCTTGTTGCTACCACATATTTAACAAAAACTAGAAATATTTAAACATCATTCTAAGTATTTTCAAACGTAGGGGAGATTTAAGAATTGTATGAAGTGACATTTTAAAGATAACCCGGGCGCTTTTATGAAGTGACAGTCAAGGCACACGAAATATAGGTATTGTTTTAAAAAATTATTGCTTCTACAAATTTGATACCAAAGCGAATTTGTTGGTAGTTTCATAACAATGTAACCAGGCTAAGTATATTTTTTTTAAAATGCAATGTGGGGCATATTATTAAAAAAATTACAAACACTTGATAGATAATCCCATCATGTGTAGTTCATAAAAAAGATGAAGTGTATTAAATAATTGCTACGCTATGAAGTCAAATAATCGCAGTTTGTGTATCGTTGATCTTGTTACACTATCGTCAATATGATGAGACAATCTGTTATTCAAACTGAAAAAATATTTGTTGTTTCAGATATAATTAAGTCTGGAATCACTATACACTGGCAGAAAGTACTCGACGAGCAACAAAATATGGTACAAAAATCGCTTTGCTGTCGTTGTTAGTTGCGGAGTAATTCGATGGGCCGCTAGCGTAATATTACGCTAGCGGCCACCATTTTTCTCGAAAACGGCACTAGGTACAAAATTGAAACTGGTGGTACAAATTAGCAACAAAATATCTACCACTTGTTTTTGGCGGCAGTATCTTATTTTTCATTTTACACGAGCGCAAAGCAGCAGCAACAAATTTTTAACTGATTGTCTGAGTCGAATGGACAATTTTTTATATATACACTGGCAGAAAGTACTCGACGAGCAACAAAATATGGTACAAAAATCGCTTTGCTATCGTTGTTAGTTGCGGAGTAATTCGATGGGCCGCTAGCGTAATATTACGCTAGCGGCCACCATTTTTCTCCGAAAACGGCACTAGGTACAAAATTGAAACTGGTGGTACAAATTAGCAACAAAATATCCAGTACTTGTTTTTGGCGGCCGCTGATGTTGGCTCGCCAGGGTAATAGACGTAAGATGGAGCAACTGCACACACTGCAAGAGCAACAATTCAATATTTAGAGCAATTGTATGGCAATCGACTGATTAGTGCAGGTTTGTGGCCAGCCAGGTCTCCGGATTTAACTCCGTTGGATTATTTTTTGTTTGGACATTTGAAAAACACTATATTTAAGACAGCGATACACACTATCGAAGAATTAGAAGCGGAAATTATTCGAGAAATCAACAACATCACAGAAGAACAGCTACAAAATGTATTTGAAAATATGCACAGGAGGGTAAATTTATGCATAGCAAGTGAAGGGTACCATTTTGAACACAACATGTAATTATTTTAATTTGTTAATTTTTATTCAAGTGGCAAAATACCCAAGCAAAGATAAATAACTAAGAAATGCACAAATAAATTATTTTTAACACTACAATATGTAATGCTTTTATCCCAAATATTGTAAATAAATCTTTATACAGTAAAATATGTTTCTTTTACCCTGGAATACAATAAAAAAATCAGTTGTGTTCACATTATACACTCTTTGTTTTCATAAAAATTTCAATTTGTTCATTAACAAGAAAAGATTGGGAGTCTCTCTCTAATAAAGTTAAAAACATTTCAAACGAAACAAATAAACATTCTTTACGTCAGTAACTATGTAATATTAAATTTAATGTATTAAATTTCAGTAGTCGAACAATTTATTAGGTTATGTACTCAATTTCAAAAACAAATTTATTTAAATCAGTAATCCCTTCATCCACACCACTGACATCCACTGATTTTTAGGGATTTTCATGAACCTGCTATAAACTGTGCAATGTTAGTTGCATATGCGCGTAGGTCACGTGGTTTTTAATCTTTTATGAAGGCTCTGTACAATGGTGGTCAACTTAAAGTCACCATTTCCATGTTTTGTCCCTTTCTAGCGCCGTGTATTATAATAAATGGCACTAGAAAAGAATGGACCATGGAACTGGTGAGTTTAAGCTGACTCCCACTGTACGTATTGCATATTAGCAACCATAAACTTTATTCCAACAGTTCATAGATTGCCTGTTGCATACACTGTACAACAATAAAGATAACAAAAACTACTTTTATAAACATTTAATATTTATAAAACCGCAAGAATTCCAGTTCAACATCCTGTGAAAGAATTATCGTTCGGTTAAACTTGAATCATGCATAATGGAAACGTATCTTATGTTTTAAAACTTGTACTAGACACACGGCAAAAAAAAGGTCATAAAAATCCACAAAACTATAACACTAATATGTTCCAGCTACAATTGTGTGAAACTTTCGTTTATCTTGATTAAGTATGTTCACGACTGTAAGACTTGTGCCTATAATTTGAGCATTACCTACTTATTTTACATTTCCAAATAATATTTTGGAACTCAGTTCTTCATAAAATGTAATAAATTTAGCAGTACCACGATACGTACCTATAACCTATATAAACTACACAGTAGGTAACATATAAAAAAATGTTAATATGATTTATAGAAAAATAGAAAATAATTACATGGTCAGCGCTGGATCTAATTTGACCATCATCTACGAGCTGTTTTTCCCATGAGCCATGTAATGTATAGAAACTAAATATGTGCATGGGACAGGAAACGTTTTTTGACGATATTTCAAAAGATTTCGGTAACAAAAACAGCAGATGTTTGGGACTGAAACAAAACGGCATACCTTCTACTGGAGATCTGTCTTATGTACCTGCCTACATATGCTACAAACAAAATGACGGCAGATGGAGTTTTTACACTGAACCACAAACCTTGAACACAATAACTTCAACTTCCACAGTAAACCCGTTGATGACAACGTCCAGGTGCACTGTAGACATTAGTGAAGGTGGAGGTAGAAGAAGGGGAGAAAAAAGTAAAAAGATATTAGTTAGGTATGCCTAGGTTATTACTTATTATTAGGTACATTTTTAACTCTGTTGGATACCTATTACAAATTTAGGAAAATTGAAAAGATGCTACTCAGAGAAGCAAATTTTGTAATATGAAATGGACTTACATGAGATGAGTCATCAAATAACTGAAGGTAACTTTCAAAATAACGAGGTTATAAACATAATATTTGTACGGTTTGCAGATACTTTTAAAATGTATCGAGTAATAATTGTTGCCTATGGTAATTAGGATACAATTACGTGTTATTTCAAAAGTCTTCCATGCGGAAATTGTACACAGTACACACAACGAAATATTGAAATCAACAGTTTTGTCATTTCCTTCATTAACGCAGCTCTATATGTAACTAGTTTATTTGTTAACCTGGAAAATTTTAGACCGAAAAGACGACATTTTCGATATTGCTTCAACACGAGGACCAGCGAACAACTTTCATTGTTAATAGGTAACACTAAAGAGGAAAGCGTAGCTACTTAAGTACTATAGTTAGTACTTGGTCAAGGACTAAGTACTGTGCATCGATAAAATAATGATAAAAATAAAAAAAATAACAACAGTATGGGTAGGTGCAGCAAAACGATGAATTAATATAAAACATATACTTAATCAAAATGGTTGTTTTATGATCAAATTCATAGTAAATATTGTAGATAAGTAGGTAACTAATGAGGCTGCTCAGCAAAATTTAAAATATGGGTGGGTCCATTGCAAAGCTGTTTGAGAACATTTGTATTTTGCGCGCAAAAAAGATATCTAAGTACTGTAATTTTTCAATCTCTAAATGCTTTGAATGTTTCAACCTCCTGGTAGGCTACAACAAATGAATGCCAACAAATACACGGTCATAAATTGAAATTTATCAATCGAAGCATTCGAAGACTAACCGGTTAGACGTCATTGATTCAGCTGATCGAATATTTCAACGATTTGTTTCGTAGGCTTCCTCATTCCGTCCGAGTAAAAAATAGCCATAGTCATTCTCTTCCTTGCTGCCCATATATTAGAGAGAACTAGGTACGATGTGACTGATGTGAGTTAACACAACCTACTAAGTTTACTACTAGTACATAAAAGGAAGATATTTGTCTACGTCTATAACGTCTATATAAGTAAATGTGATAAAATATCTTACTTCGTGTTTGACAATCTGAATATTTCGCAGCTGGATCCTTGGGGGACGTTTGTTATTGTCGTTACTCCAAGATCGGTCGATACTAGTGGAAGCATTCCCGTTTCCACAGATCAAGTTGCTCCATGGAGCGGGAGGATTCTGGGTCCTCAAGGGTGGTAAGATGTAGAGCATTGTTTGACACCACTCGGGCAACGGAATCGCAAGAAATTAAACAGTCATTTTTCGAGTAACAGCTCTGTGTAACTATGGCCACATTGTAGATTATGAAAGGAGTAAATATGTCCGATTTTATTTTACGAACATGCGGATGAAATACAAGATACGGCACAACTAGGCGCGTAATTGCATACCCTCCTTCCGAGGCTGCCGAACGAAAACTGACAAAACAGCTGCGTGAACAAGCGAACTTCACATACAATCAATAATCCAACCATACAGAGCTAAAATCCCTATTACCGTTATTGTACTACTTGCCAAACAAGGAAAATATAAACAGGTATAAGGCGAATAACCTTACATTTTTCTAACAAATGAAAATAATTAATAATATTTACGAAAAATGCTAAAATGACTATTTCTTTACAAACGTAATTCCATTATAAATTAAATATATTTTTATCTGAAGATATTATTATGTAGTTATAAGCACATCGTAAATATTAAAAACTTAACGTAGTTATCAGTTATTATAAATATCTAATCAAAGATAAACGTTTTTATACACAATAATTATCAGGCATCCAATCTAATGTTTGAAAGCTATTGCCTTTTGCTAAAAAAATATTTTTTTCTATAGAAAAATACAATTACAAATTAATGAAGCCAAGACACGTTCGTCAAAATCAACCCAAACTTATAAATTGTTCAAATTATTATTAACGGTATTTGTGTTCTTACATTTAGTGATTCATAATTTTTAATTAACAAGACTACTTACATGATTAGGTGAATTATTAGAGCTGGGACTTCTTTGTATAGTCACCAGTGCCATTTTCCGAAAACACACCACAACTTTGGAGTTATTTAAAATAAAACACTACATTAATTTCACAAGTTCAACACAAAACACTACATTATTTTTGACAATGACGATTATTACAATTTATAAACGTCAGACGTCAGAGCCATGTTCAATACTTTTATTTTGACCAATCTAAACACTTTTCGCTGGACTATTATGTTATCTCCGCCAATCATATCACGTTAACAATGAAAATCAAATTGTTGGCTAATGCGACATCTCTGAGAATTTTTCGTAATATATGAAATTTACAACCCGTTCCCGACTTTACCAACACAGCAACTACGACGTTACCACTTAACCTTAAAAAAACAATTAGTCAAAAATCAACAGTTCTTAAGTGAGTTTGACTAACAAAATGAGCAAAATATTTACTCCAACTAACCAGATTCGTTTGACGAATGTGGCCATTGTACGTATAAAAAAGGCAGGAAAAAGGTTTGAAATAGCTTGCTATCGAAATAAAGTTGTGTCATGGAGAAATCAAGTGTAAGTAGAGCACAACATTGCACTATTATGTCTGTCTGATGGATGACTAATTAACAATTCGTTTTCAGGGAAAAGGATATAGACGAAGTTCTCCAAACACATACAGTTTTCACAAACGTCTCCAAAGGACAGGTTGCCAAAAAGGAAGACCTAATTAAAGCTTTCGGCAAAGACAATCAAACCGAAATATGTAAAGAAATCTTGACAAAAGGTGAATTACAGATATCAGATAAAGAAAGACAGAGCCAGATTGAACAAATGTTTAAAGACATAGCAACAAATGTAGCAGACAAATGTATAAATCCAGATCTGAACCGACCATATCCAGTGACAATTATCGAAAAAGCAATGAAAGATGTCCATTATTCTATTAAACCGAATCAATCTACCAAACAGCAATCTTTGCAGGTAATCAAATTATTGAAAGATTTTATGCCTATTCAAAGGGCAAAGATGAGACTTAAAGTCAGTCTAGGCAGTAAGGCAGCAAAAAAATTGAAGGACAAATTGTCTAAAATGGAGGACGTGGAAATTGAGAACGAAGAAAAAGATTCAGATACAGTTACTTTCCTCTTCCTTGTTGATCCAGGTTACTTCAAAGAAATCGACACCTTGGTTAAAGCCGAAACAAAAGGTTCGGCCTTCTTGGAAGTCATATCGTACAAAGAAATGGTAGCAGCAGATGAACATTTTTGAAGTTATATATTTATAATATTGTTATAATAAATTAGGTTATCTTTTGCAACATGATCGTACTTTGTTTATTGATGTACAACATATTTCAGAAAGATATGAAGAAAATATCGTATTCAGTAAACAGAGTTAAGTATTTCAGACTAGATTTTTTATAAAAAAATAATTTTTTACTTCATTACCACGGTCAGTGCCAAATTTTGGTGAATAGTGTTTGTAGTTCTTATATCTACATATATTACCTATATGATCCTCTCAATTTGACACTAATGCATCATTTCCTTACCAATTTAAATAAAAGTTTTATTATAAAAGACCGAGAAACCAGAAATAATATAAATTCTGACTTAGCAACAATACCGCACCCCGAGACTGGCTATATCAATCAACACCTGTGTAGAACAGTGTAGGCAACGTTGCCATACCTCCTCTAGATTTTCTTAGTATGGAATAACAAAGAAATAAATATATTTAATAAATCATAATTATATTCCTTCCAGTAGCCCAGATTAATAAACGGAATGAAGTTCTTTGATGACTTCAAAATGTAAACAATTACCTTCATTCTTCCTTTACTAATAAATCTATGATAATACCTAAAGTTCATAAATCGTGTTTTTTTTTTTAGTTAAAACTATGACTTCTATGAAGAAATGTCAAGAAACAATTTTGACAGCCTGTATCTTTTCGATAATAAAAATTTATTAATACATATTTACCTATGTCTTCATACTTGGTCCGAAAGATGACACCTTTGCTGTATTTCCATTTCAAATGGAAACAGGTCGTAAAAATAGTATTTATTACCCGATTTAGCTCATGTTTCTTTAAAAAGATGGAGAATAAAAACTATTCTGGTGCAGAATATAAAATTTGTTAAAAACCAGAAATAATATAAATTCTGACTTAGCAAAGTAATACACATTCTGACTGGCAAACAACAAATCACACCTGTAGAACAGTGTTAGCAACAATACATACCTCCTCTAGATTTTCTTAGTATGGAATAACAAAGAAATAAATATATTTAATAAATCATAATTATATTCCTTCCAGTAGCCCAGATTAATAAACGGAATGAAGTTCTTGATGACTAAAAATGTAAACAATTACCAGTATTCTTCCTTTACTAATAAATCTATGATAATACCTAAAGTTCATAAATCGTGTTTTTTTTTTTAGTTAAAACTATGACTTCTATGAAGAAATGTCAAGAAACAATTTTGACAGCCTGTATCTTTTCGATAATAAAAATTTATTAATACATATTTACCTATGTCTTCATACTTGGTCCGAAAGATGACACCTTTGCTGTATTTCCATTTCAAATGGAAACAGGTCGTAAAAATAGTATTTATTACCCGATTTAGCTCATGTTTCTTTAAAAAGATGGAGAATAAAAACTATTCTGGTGCAGAATATAAAATTTGTTTTCAAGGCCTACTTTAATTTTTTTTTACTGCCTAATCTTACAAAAACTGTTTGGCAATTTTTTTTCCTTCAAATCTAACTACAGCACTAGATTCAGCATGCCCTAAAACAGTTATACCAAATTTGGTAAATAAGTGATTATTATAGTATTATTTTTTTAAAAACCTTATTAACCATTTATAACTCTTTACATTTAATGTGATTAATTATAAGTGAAAAATTACTTTATCATTTTTTTAATTAATTTTCCATAGCCAACATTCTTTTACAAAATTATTATATATTTAATAAAATGAAGCCTTTATTAGAATTTTTATACTTAAATAAATAATCATTGATGTTTCTTTATCAAATTTGGTATAATATAACCGTTTTAGAGCATGCTGAATCCAGTGCTGTAGTTGGATTTGATGAAAAAAAAAAAATAGCTAAACAGTTTTTGTAAAATTTGGCAGTAAAAAATAGTCCAATTTGCCTTGAAAACAGAAAATAAATTTTAATATTCTGCACCAGAATAGTTTTTACTGCTCCATCTTTAAAATAAAAAAACTAAATCGGATACTAAATACCACTTTTTCAGATCTCTTTCCATTTGAAATGGGTCACACTGTACGTAAACGCTTCAATACAAAATGCATAATCCTGGAAAGTTTTATATAAAAAAAATACTTTCAATGTAGAAATCATAGTTGGGCAAGGTACAAAGTTATACTTGATATTTTTTTGCAAGTTATAAGAACTGGTTTCTTGAGAAATAATCACGTAACTATTTACATTTATTAATTAAATTCATAATTTATATATAACGCAAATATTTGAGTATATATTTATTAGCTGCACAATCACAATATCATTTGGCAATTAGATTAATATTTACAGTATATACAATAACAAATATCTTGTAAAATAATGAAGGAAAAAACCTGAAGGAATATATTCAATATACTTTACTTTCTTCTTACACATATCACCCTAAAATAAAAGATCACCGTTAAAAAGATCGTAAGCATAAGTGAAGGCAATGAATTTTTTAAATCAGCCTTGTTCAACAAAAACAAATTAATAAATGCTCCAATTGATTCCACTAAATCGCTAGGCTACAAACTAAATTATGTAATAACTACGCATTTACTGGGCTTGCACTTTCTCGTCTGGTTTCGGAATATAAATTGTTTCGGCTCTCCGATCATGCTTGGCAGCTATTCGAGAGATTGTAAATAAGAAATCTGACAATCGGTTGAGATATATTTGAGCCTGTTTGTCTAGTAGCCCTTGCCTCACCAAAGGTACCAAGATTCGTTCAGTTTTCCGGCAAACTGACCTCGCTACGTGAAGAGAGGCACTGGCCACACCTCCACCCTAATAAAATATATTAAAATTGTGTTGCTGAACATCATGGTAATTAATTAATTTAGTAATTTTCATACCGGTATGATATATTGCTCCGGAGGTGGCAGTTGCTTTGAATATTCATGGATCCAGTCTTCCAATTCTGTCGTATATGTGGAGGGGATTGTAGATTTATTAAGATTCGATCGAGAAATTGCAGTACTGATATCTATAATAATAGTTTGGATTCTTTTGAGCTTATCAGTGTACTGCTGTTCTGATTCATTAGCATGTTCCTTCGCTAAGCTGCAATATAAATTATCCAATTCTAAATACTAATTAGATTTCCTTAATTAAATAATTATTTTATGTAATTTACGTAATTTCTTAAATATTTATAAGTAACGATATTAGTCATGCTTTTTGGGATAATCTAGGTTCTCTAGTGACATATATTATACATACAATATTCAGTATTTACCCTAAAAAACTCAGAAGTTCTTCTGTAGCCCCTATAGCATTAAAAATTTGGTTATCTTTGGGTAGTGTAGTCCCATCTATTGTCTTTGAGGTTCCGTTATCTCCCAGTCTATTAAATGTTTCGGGAAGGAGTTTTTCGCATTCCTCTTTTATATTCTGTATACTTTCTGGAGTTTTCTGTTTGCTAGTACTACAAACAAAAATTTGTTTATTTTTAATTTACAGACGACGTAGTACGCATACTTCGCTGGATTGCAATATGTTCTCATTAACTGTAAGTGTCGAGGCTGCAACAGTCGTCTAAATACCATTTTTATACAACAGGACACAACACAAACCCGGTAGAACACAAAAATACAATTATAACCTCCTCAAAAATCAAAATATAAATTTTGGTTTGACATTTCTAATTTCTCTTCCTCCACCTCTAATTTCGGGATTTCTGTTCATTGTGTATTCAGTTGAAAATGAATGGAGGTAAAAGTGAAGTTAGCTATTGGCGATTCAAGATAAGAAATACGCCCCCATGAGACAAAAATTTAAAATACATTTAGAGTGTAAGGTAGATTTATTATAATACATATATTGTTCTCTTGTATGAAAGAAAGGATTATTTCATATACCTATAGTTGTTCGATTGACCTTTGTAATTTAACTTTTTTTTTTTGTGAAGCAATGCCGAATAACTTCAAACTATTTCCGACTGCCTATCCTTATAAAAAATAACTGAGTGAATCACCAATAGCACACCCAGTATTATAAAAATATATGCTAGAAGCTATTATATAGCTAAGTAATATAAAAACTAGAATGAGAAAATTTCATTTCTATGGTCTATTTCATACTGTATCAATTCACAAACAAAATATAAATCACTCTCTAATAGGCTGACTGTATATTAATAGCCAATCACCCAAATATAATAGTAAAAACGTAAATAACTATAAACTTTTAAAATTTTTCATATCATTATTATTTTTAACCACTCCTATGTTGAATATATTGACAATACGGGATCAAACAAGGCGGTTTTGGTGGTGGTCCTTTATCAATCTAGGAACTTTATATTCTGGCAAAGTTCTTATATCTGGGAACATTATGCTTTAGTTTTAGGAATAAAACACCAAAAAAATTAAATAAACTTTTAATAGGTATAAACTTTCATATAATAACAACAAAAATAAAATAAATATTTAGGAAAAATTACAAGACTTGATGGAATCTGAATAATTTTTGTGGGACAAAATACTTTTAGACAGTATTTCCTCGAATCTGAAAATAGCATCAAAATATAACTTCAAAACGATTAAAAAAATACTTACTGAAATCTCAAATGTTTGTTCTCTTGAATCAAATAATTAGTGGGTAGATTGAGCAATTCTTGATTTAAATCTACTTCAGGAACATATTTATCTAGAAATAAATATTAAACTTGAAAGAATGAATGTAGCGAAAAAAGCAACTTACTTTTATTACTATTCTCAGCACCTTTTAAAATAATTTTCTTATAAGCAATTTCGCTTTGTTCGAAAGACTTTGACAATTCGGCAATATGGTTATTGTATTGCGAAATCCAGGACATTATAGCTTCTACCGAGTTATGCACATTTGCCATCGCACTGAAAAACAGACCTTTATATTCCATAAATTTATACAAGACAAAAAATTAATGTTTCTATTGATGTGTTTTAAGTAACAGCAAAATAATCTACCACGTCTGGATTCAATTATAAAGGATTATCAGGAATAGCTGGAAAAAATTATATGGTGAAATTCTTAGTTTTGCTTATTTTTTTTTATTTGGGAGTGTTTTATACAAAAAATTTCCATCAGAGACATCTCTAAAAAAAAACTTATCTACACAAAAGAAGAAATGACTATTTAAGTGTAGAATACCTATATAAAATTTCCTATCTTTTAGGGTTTTAACTCACTAGTATTAATTTTTGATGGTCTGTTAAGAGGTCGCTAGCTACAATCTTCCCTGCAGCCATATTTTTGAAGGTATTGTGTGAAATATTTTATAATGTAAAATTTTGTATTACATAATAAGAGTACTCGTTAAAATTGCTGAAAAGGCATTGTTTTTGAAAAAAATAAACAAAGTGATATAGTATTATTTTGTTTCCTTAAAAAAAAGTTCCGATTTTAAAGAAAACAAAATGATGCAAAGGTCATTTGATTTCAATCGATTAATTTACATTATTTTACATCCAAGGAAGCTATCCATAAGGTATAGGTTGTTCGTTTCCGAACACTCTGTACATCAAGGAATAACCTTAAGTAACTTTGCTTGCAGCTAATCTTGTTTTTCTTTAAAACAGTGCAGTTTCAGTGTATTTATAACAATGAAATGAAATTTTACATTATAATAAATTTGAGACATACTGTAAAAAACCTAAGCACAAGAAAGATAGGTTATAAAACGTCAGTAGGAGAGCTGGTAACTAGCGACATCTAGCACAATCCATAGGAACACATTTTGCTCTATCACCTCATTCTGTATAAACAGTGTTTGACAAATTAAGAAAAAGCGTAAAATAAAATCACTTACCTAACGTAACATTTGAATCTTTTGCTACATATTAGTGAATCTTTAGTTTTCACTGTAGCTAACACGATATCTTTAATACTGGATATAAATTTCTTAGGGTTGATTTCATTATTACTGGCGCTTCTTTCAATTAATGTAATAACTTTTTCATACCTACAAACTAATAGTAAATTCAAATAAATATATTTAAATAATGGTATTTCCTCACTGTTGATCTATATTACAATTAATAATTATCCCTTCCATTTCCGGGAGAAGTCCGTTTAAAACGTGATGTCGTTTTATAATCACAGAAATTTTCTTTTTTAATTCTTCGAAATTGACTATAGCTTTATCGAAGCTAGTTAACAACTTTTGGCAGTGCGTCAAACAATCTTTATAATCTTTGTTGTTGCTTAAATCTACAACGCAAACATTGTTTTTCCGAATATTATTGTAGCCCTCAATTTGAGCGATAATTTTTGATATATTCTTGGTGCACCTGGTAGCGTTGTGTTTCAGATATTCCACCAAATTCTTTAAGTAGGCTACGAACAGATCAAAACTTTCTTTAAACGCTTCTACAACGGCCTTTTCTGTCGTTACATAATAAACCATCTGGGCATACAATGGTCTAATAAATTTCAGATCAAACTTCAGAGTTGATTGAATCAGCTCTTTTATTAGTTTTGGAAAATTGTATGTCATGCAATCGTTCATTAATATTCCCTTTTTGAAAACGAACACGTTGTTACTATTCTTTAAAATTTCAACAACAAGACTGGCAGGATCGATGCTGGTCATGTATTTATTAAATAAGACTATCATTTCATTTTTTGGCACTTTAATATCTCTCGATATCCATTCTTCTAAAGTACTAAATAACGTACTTTCGTTTATTTCGTATGAATAAAATTCAAGCTTTGGAACGGAAAAGACTGTAATAATACGTTTCTTTAAAATGTTTTTTAAGTAATCAAAGACTTTAACACCATTTGGGAAATCTAGTGATCGAATATGTGGATCAAACTGCAAAACGTGCCTTAACCAAATTTCTATACTTTGTTTTAATGAATTAGATATATAATTCTCCTTTTTTATTTCAGAAGAGTTTGTTACTCTTCCGGAATACGAAAGATAAATACAAATATCTTCCGGTCCCTTATTTCTGATGTCTTCAAATCTACAATAAAACATATAACGTTATACAGGGTGTCCGGTAAGTACCTCCTAATCTCTCGAGTGTATAGGGAGGTCAAAATAAAACTAGTCCTTCCTATAATTTGTTTTCCTAATGCCCTAACGGAGTTATGGGGGTCAAAGGTACCTAGAAATTAACGCTTAGGGTTATAACTTTGAAACCACCCTGTATATTTTAATAAAATTTTCACGTTGTATTACACATGGAGCTCTACGATTTGATGCTAAAATCAACTTTGCTATTATCAGGTGTCCAGAAACGGATTGGCCCTATCACAATTTTTCTAAAAATTTTGACAGAAGTAATTTTATAAACTGAAAATATTATTATTAGATACTCTGAAGTTTTTTCTTTAAAAATGGTACTCTTTATTTATTTCGAAAAAATTAACGGTTTGCGAGATAAATCGGTTTTGAAAAAAATTGGTAACAAATACAACAACAATTAAAATTTATTTTTTTTACATGTCGACCCGGAAACCTCTCATCATAAAGTCTTCTTGCCTCCACGGAGTTGCATAATGCTTCCCCATAAATTAGGTGCATATCAGCATATTCTGCACGGGAATATTCTTCCATTTTTAAATGTTATTTCTAAGGGCTTAAAATGAATACCACAATAAATTTGAATTTTTATTCTGTCACGCGCCTTTGACAAGTACTTTAAAATCAACAGGGTCTAACAACGAAAACAATAGAAAAGAACTCCATGGAGACAAGAGCAATAATAATTTGTAGATGTATTTTGGTCATAGATGTTGATTTTACAAGAAACGGCATTATTCATTCCCTTAATTCACCACCAGTAAATTTTTATGATGAATCTGTAGGCTGGCACTAGCGGGAATGATTTTAGTGTAAAAAAATAAATTTTAATTGTTGTTTTAATTGTTACCAATATTTTTCAAAACCGATTTATCTCGCAAACCGTTCATTTTTTTTCAAATAAATAAAGAGTACCATTTTTTAAAGAAAAACCTTCAGAGTATCTAATAATATTTTGAATTTGATAAAATTACTTCTGTCAAAATTTTGAGAAAAATTGTGATAGGGCCAGTCCGTTCTGGACACCTGATAATAGCAAAAAGTTGATTTTAGCATCAAATCGTAGAGCTGCATGTGTAATACAACGCATTTAAAATTTTATTAAAATATACAGGGTGGTTTCAAAGTTATAACCCTAAACGTTAATTTCTAGGTACTTTGACCCCCATAACTCCATTAGGGGCACATTAGAAAAAAATTATAGGAAGGACTAGTTTTATTATACACTTTGAACCCAGAGATTAGGAGGTACTTACCGGACACCCTGTATATAATATAGTTAGTCAACCAGACAAACTTAGAAATAAAAATAATAGATGGCAATAGACTTTTAAAATCCAAGTCACCCTTGTCTCTAGTGTAAAAAATAAGAATAATGGATTTTAAAAGAGTATCGCCATCTATTGTTTTTAAACCTAAGTTTGACTGGTTGGCAAGGGTCATGGATAATAAAAGTTTCCATTCTAAACTGGGAAAACTTTATTGTCCATAATTGTATATTAACGTGCTTTGATTACAGCTAAAACACGTTTCAGATTTCCTTTAACATGCTATTTGGAAATATTTTCTAAAACTAAACTTGCCTTTGTATCGGCGGAAGATGAGGTAAAAATGGAAGAACACCACAAATTATTTCAAACGTAAGAATACCCATAGACCAGAAATCTACGCTACTATTATAGTGCTGGGTTTGAAAAATTTCAGGAGCCAAATAATGTAGGGTACCCACAAAGCTCACTACTGAGTCGTTTAATTCTTTGGCATAACCTAAATCAATTATCTTGTAAATGGTGTTACCTTTTCGATTATCACAATGTTGCAGCACAATATTATCTGGTTTTATATCTCTGTGTGTAATGTTTAAATCGTGTAAATGATGTAGTCCACTACTTATGTCTTCTAAAATGCACCTAACGTCCTCTTCCTGTAATCCAGAAGCATTTTTCGGTTTGCATAAAAGGTGTCGTAGATTTCCTTTGCGACAATATTCCATAGGAAGTAAAGGTAATTTAGTGGGGTTATTTTTAAGTAATCCTTTTTCTAACTCAGGGGGAATAGGTTTGTATTTAATTATGTTTGGGTGATTTATAGTTTGCATTATTTGAACTTCATTATTCCATCGATGTTTCTGTTTGTCGGTTAAATTTGTATTCGTTTTGAACTTGCATTTTTTTACAGCTACATTAAAAATAAAAACAGTAATTTAAACTAGGTACACTATTAAAAAAAACATTGAAAGTCTTACCAATGCAATCATTATTAGCACTATTTTTCCAGAGACTTACAATTCCAAATGCTCCAGATCCTAATTCCAAAATTTTTTTCCAGTCTCCAATTTCGTTGGGACCATCCATGACTTAATTAATTATTATATGATGTAAAATACACACAAAAAAATAATAAAAATTTAAATCATATTCTTTAGCTTTGTTAAACATGTATAATGAATAAGTAGGTACCTAGACCTATATTACACTTCACATACTCACATCTCACATACACATATTTTATCTAGGACATACACTATGTAGGAAATAAAATAAGTGTACCTACGTGACTTACGTGACTAATCTGTTATGAAAAGATTTTGCTCTAATTCCCATAAATTAAAAAACTACATTTATATTTATCACCGGGGTTAATTTTTAGGTTCGAACGAAATTGAAGTTTGAAGAATATGAAAAAATAAAGATAAAAATAAAAGCTCTAGGACACCAAGGTATATTTATAATATCATCTAAAAAGGTCAGATCAACTACAATACAGGGAAATCTGACGTCTGACGTCATTATTTAAAACTAATAATTATTATTTAACTTGTAAAGAAAATTATTACTATTGTGATTTTATGATTATTACACTTACTGTGTATTATATACACCTAATTTATTTTTCAATAGGTAGGTATAGCAAGATAAACTATAAATATTATGCATTGTCAACACTTTTAAGACACGGATATTTCCCATTTTATTTCGATTCCAGTAGTTGTACTGCAGACTGTGTTGCAGATTTATAATGGAGGTATTTCAATTGATTTTTTAGATTTCCGAAATAAAAATAGCTTTTATATTAAGTATCCAGAGATAGATTGTTATTTGTTTCCTTTTGTGATCTATCGGGAAGAATCTAACTGAATTTTAGATATAGAAACATCTATGTTTAAGTACATTATTTACAATTCGATTTTAAAATTTCAGAGAATAAAATGTTTACTAAGATAAAAATATTGATAAGAATAATAATTCCATTTCTACTTGTAAGTTATTGACTATATTAGTAAAATTAATTAAAAACGTTCTTTTGTTAGAAGCATCTGTAAAATTTATTAATAGTTCGATATATTTATCAGAAAGTTAGATTTTTACCGACTGACAAAATTTCAAATTATATTTCGCGCCAAAACAAACCGGTAGTTCGTTCGTGTCGTATTTCCGATGACACGCGAAATTCATTTTCCTTTTTGTTTGGGCAAATCGGGGCCGCCGTTGTTGGCGCGTGTAACGTGAAATTTTTTAATATTTTCCAAGCAAATAATCATGGCAGAGTCAATCGATGACTTATTTGATTGTTTTGAAGATGTAGACGAAGAGGAAAATGCAAGAAAGGGGGAGGATTCTTCGGAACAGGAACAGGTAACGGAGAGGTTTGTGTCGGTTTTTCTTAACCTCAAAAACACACGCTAATGTCGCTAATGGATTGTACGATTTAGGGTTTCGGATGTTTGCAAGAGGAAAAACGAGAGTGATGAAGAATTCATTGCTAAACGTAGCAAAGCTGACGATGTAGATGTTGCGTGTATTAAGTATGTATTTTATTATTTTATTTTGTACATTTGTAATGACGCTTTTTCCGTTTAGTTTTGAGGAGTTAAAAAATCGGATAGTAGTACATACTATTGACACTCTTGATTCTTGTACACATGAAGTAGCTTGTCCTCCGGGTCATTCTTATGTTCCACTTCAACCAGCTACAGGTGATCCCGTTAAAAAATACCCTTTCACATTGGATCCTTTTCAGAAAGAGTCCATATTATGTGTCGATAACAATCAGTCTGTTTTGGTGTCTGCTCATACATCAGCGGGAAAAACGGTAATAGCAGAGTGAGTTACAATTAATTTTGTCCGATTTTGAAATAGTAGAACGTGATACATATTTGCAGATATGCCGTAGCAACATCTTTAAAAAACAAACAGAGAGTCATATACACAACGCCGATAAAGGCATTGTCAAATCAGAAATACAGAGAGTTTCTGGATGAATTTAAAGATGTCGGGCTAGTTACTGGGGACGTAACTATAAATCCAAGTGCATCATGTCTCATTATGACAACAGAGGTAAATCGAATGATTTTAATACAATTAGGGAACTGTCGTGATATATTTTTGCTTTTTATGTGTACTAAAAAAAGTAATTATTAAACTACTTTATTGTTATATTCATAATTTTCACTGATAGACTATTGAATAGGGTTTTTAAATATGCAAATTTAAAATATCTAAAATCTTTTCAACTTATTTAGTATAGAATAAAAGGTAGTGAAATTTATTATACGTTAAATTTTAATGACCACCAAATAAAATTTTTGACCCTAGATCTAATAATAAAAAAAAATAAAATGAAATAAGATTTATACCAAATATAATATCTATAAAATAATATATTTAATAAATATCAGTCAAAATATTACAGTCCTGCAAGCATAAAATATATTTGATTTGCTAAATGGTACAATGGTCATCTATTTATATTGCATTGATAAGAATTATGTTATTATACTTTACAAAATAATTAATTGACAATCTTTATTTGCCAATAAAACATCTTTTTTTGAATTCAGACTTTTTCAGATTGCAATAAATTTTACAGTAATAAGTAAAACATTGAGTGTAATTTGGTGGCCGTTCTATCTTTTTAGCAATTATATGGAATTTTTTGGCTTACTACAGACTATGCGTGAATTTACGAATAGTGTGTAGTCTTGTTGATTAAATATCCATTCATAAAAATCCTACACACTATGGACAAATTCCATACGAATAGCGCATCGCGAATTGCGAATTCACTCGTATTCTGTAGCAAGCCTTAGGTGTAATCTTGGTAATCGGTTAAATAAGAACTTTTATTATACGATTCAATATTCCCAAACAAAAAAATATTTCTTAAATAAAAATTTATAATCTTAAAATTGATCTGTGTTAAAATCTCTTTATTAATAAACTTTTCCAAAATTTGCTAATTATTACAAGTTTTTATGTTTTTAATATTTTTTGTTAGATATTTCAATGGAATAAGAATATTACAATGCTTTGTTGTGTGACATATCGGTTGTATTTTTTTTTCTACCAGAATTCTTATTTCTTATGGCATTCTTTATACACTTGTAATTTTTTTAAAGATGCACCTTAGAGTTAATAGTATCTCTCTATCGTTCATAATTACGAGTATTATTTGATAGTTTTTTTAACTATTGTTTAACAAGTTATATTCCATTTTTATATGTGAGTAGTCATTTCCATTTGAACGTAACGTACAATGTAATTTTATATAGAACAATTTCTTTAATTTTTACATTTATTATTTTATTGTTGCTCTTGTTTATTAGACCATTTTAAAAATAATTTGTTAGCTTACCTCATGGTGGTTTAGAAATAAATATTTGTATTTTTTAATTATTTTCAACAAATGTGTGTTGATTTTTTGAGAAAGAATCAATTTTTTACAGCATTTTGATGTTCTAAATTCCTTAAGTTTTCTGACTTGTAAGCTTGACCCTGTATTTTGCTTATTAATTTTAATATATTTCACATATTTTTCATAGCAATTAATACTTTTTAGTTTAAAATGTTTTTTTTTAGTGTTTTGGTATTTTCCTTTCCTTTTTATTTATTTTATTTTTTGTAGATCTTGCGTAATATGTTGTACAGAGGTTCGGAAATAATGAGGGAAGTGGGTTGGGTAATTTTCGACGAGATTCATTACATGCGCGACAAAGAACGAGGGGTGGTTTGGGAGGAAACTTTGATTTTACTTCCTCACAATGTACATTTCGTGTTCTTGTCCGCTACGATACCGAACGCTAGGCAGTTCGCCGAATGGGTGGCGCATTTACATCATCAACCCTGTCATGTTGTATACACAGATTACCGACCCACACCATTGCAACACTTCATTTATCCTGCAGGCGGTAGCGGAATTCACATGGTTGTGGACGAATCGGTAAGTTTTTTTGTTAGAAATGTAGTTTTTTTTTATACTGTGCCCTAAGTATTAAATATGCAAGAGGTTTCAAATTTAATAAAATAAAGCTCAATCATCATAAAAACAAAGATAAGTAGGCTCATTTTTTTGTATTGTGCAATTCTCTATTCTTAAAACAAAAATTAGCGAAAATATTTGCATTTAAACATTTTATAATGGGCGGATCAATTCTGTTTTCCTTTAATCATGAGAAGTCATAGACCACTGTGGCAAAATTCAGTTAGTTGAATAGTTTTTGTCATTACACTTTATAACTTTGTGAGATATGTGACAAACTGAAGAAAATATCCTGCACACCATAGAGGAAAATCCTTCTCAGTTATTAAGAAATGAGCTTTTACATCAAATTGACAATGTTAGTGCTGAAATTTAAAACAATAACTCATTATTGACTTGTATCACATCGTTTCAATCCAATTAAGATTTTATTTCATATAGGCTTGTGAAGATAAAAGTACAAAATATTACAAATCGACGTATTAAAGGCAAAACAATGTAAGCACCATTGAGAAAGATGAGGATTGAAGAAAACCATCATTCTTATTAAAATATTGTTTATGGTAGTTCTTTGGTGGTTACTATCATTAAAATGATGTTCTGCGCCTGAACCACATCCTAAATTAAAAAAGTTTCTTATTAAATTGTATTAAAGAGCCAGGATCAGCGGTGTACATAATTTTTAATAAAAATATTAAAGACCTGATATTAAAAAAAATATATTCAACAGTCAAAACATGCCTTCTATCATGGTGTGACAGCAATTTAAAAAAATTATTTTAGTCTGCTCTCCAGAGAATTTCAAAAATAATTTATTTGGGATTAGAAATTTATATTCTCGAATCCCAGGATTGATTGCTGTTGATAATGTCGATATATTATGAAAAAGTAATATTATTTTAAGTTTTATTTATTTAAAAGAATGGAATGGTGAATGTAAAAAAATGGTATATTATAATAATTAATGTGAATAATCATATACATGAAATTTATTTTTTATTCATATTTTGGAAAAAATAAAATATATATAATAATTCTGTACAATTTGTCAGTATAGGATAATCAGATACTATAGGATAGAAAATAAAGTCGACGTTTCGTTTTTATTTAAAAACTTCTTCAGGACTAATTTTATGTATCCAAAAAACAAACATAAGTTCATTGTCTATTGTTTTTGCATACATAAAATTAGTCCTGAAGAAATTTAAAAAAAAACCGAAACGTCGACTTTATTTTAAAATCCTATAGTATTTGATTATCCTATACTGACAAATTGTACAGAAATATAGAACATTAAGGATATTAGAAGCTCGGAATTAATATATATAATTTATCCAGCACATTCGTATTCAAACTCGAATGAATTTTGGTGGACCACATTTTAACTGTCGAGAAGGCCCTCCCTGATTTTACATTTGTAGATGAAATTGATAATAAAGCTTTGTGGAATACACCATTTTTATATAATTCTGTTTCTTTGGTTAAAGTAGAAAATAACGAAACTTTCTTATTTGTACTTGAACCTGGCTGAAATGACTACATAGACTCTTTCAAACCTTGCCTTTATGTACTGAACAAAATTGTATTAAAAATATCTATTAGACTGTAAAGCAGTTATTACTTTGTAAAAATGTGACCAATGTTCAAATTTTTACACCTGATCACTAAATTAAATACAATATCTTTGTATTAACTATAACTATAAAATTGACAAGGTCGAACCCGAAAATCCTGGGACCCAAGCTGGCGGCATCCCGGGATTTTTGGGGCTGAAAATTAACATTAGACAGACCTAGTGACAGCAATTTAAAAAGAAGATTTTAGTCTCCTGTGATTTTCAAAAATTACCTAAAACCAAAAAATAAATTTTAACATCCTGCAAGTTAAAATCTACGACACTTAGAAAAAACATATAGAGGAAGTAGCGTTTATGCACTTAAATTTAAATATCATTTATAATAAAATTTTATCGGTTATGCGGTTTTTACCGTTTTGTTAATGATGTTTAGTCCTTTCCACTAGTACAAAAATTTCAGTTTCTACAAAAATGCCGCACACTTTGCTTTGCCTTGTACATGTCAATATTTTCTAGACTTTGATTCAGCGTACAAATAACTACTGAAAATTTCCCTATTGGAAACTTTTATTTGCATTGCATCGTCATCTTCCCGATTTCAGGGCACATTTAAAGATGACAGTTTCAACGCAGCCATGGCTGTGTTGCAAAATTCAGGAGATGCTGCCAAGGGCGACCAAAGGGGTAGGAAGGGTGGCATGGCCAACAAAGATCCCACGCAAACAGATATTTTTAAGGTTGTGAAAATGATCATGGAGAGGAACTTCGCTCCTGTAATCGTTTTTAGTTTTAGTAAAAAGGACTGTGAGGTTTACGCCATGCAAATGACGAAATTGGACTTTAACACAAGTAAGTGTCGCGATTGCGTCACGGCAGTTACTTTTTTTATGTTAATAAAATTTTAGCTGCTGAAAAACAGTTAGTGGACGAGGTATTCAATAATGCCATGGACGTGTTGTCGGACGACGACAGGCACTTGCCTCAAGTTGAAAACTTGTTACCTCTACTAAGGAGGGGTATTGGGATACATCATGGTGGTTTGTTACCGATTTTGAAGGAGACCATTGAAATACTTTTCGGGGAAGGGCTTATAAAGGCCTTGTTTGCGACTGAAACGTTTGCGATGGGTCTGAATATGCCTGCGAGGACGGTTCTTTTTACCGGTATGAGGAAGTTTGACGGACAGGAGTATCGATGGGTAAGTGGAAATTTATTTACCAATAAATATTTTTAAAGTAACAGGTTGAACGGAAGAAATATGGAATTATTATGATGAAATATTTAAAAAATATATTTTTTGTATTGCGTTTTGAAATCTTACATTTTTTTTCTAAATGCAGTAATTATGGGTGTAATTAAATTATTTTGCTGTTTTTCAATTATTTTTTTTTAATTATTGTAATTGTAGGTGTAATACTTTCATTTGGGCTCTTATGACGCCCTTAAATAGTTTAAATTTAGTTAATGTTGAAATTTATTTGAAATTACAATTTTTTTTTCAAATATTAATTTGTTATTTATTCCGTAATGTAATTTTCTTCTAAGCAAACATCAGGCAATAAAATACGAATCACAATTTTTTTCCTTAAAATCGTGAATATAAACAAAAATACGTGATAGTTACTGAAAAAATATATAGAATAAATATTAAGTACTGCATAGAGCTTACATTTTTTCTGAAAAGATTTGGAAATATTGAAATTTTTTCACAAATTTTAGTATACACCCCTACATTTTGCTTTAAACTTTGCCCATTAAAAATGGATCTCGGTTATAAAATTGCAGTTATTAAACAACTTTATGGAGTAAAATTTTTAACAAAAAAAAAATGACATTTTTTTACTTATTGATGGTCGTTTATATTTTATTGACAAAATTAGCAGTAAGAAAGTATGACAATGTCCTTGAATAGGGTACTACACTTTTATAAACTTTTTTTATTGTGACATGGATATTTTATCATATTTTTTTTACCAAGTGATTTTTTTTGTTTACTTCATAAATCATGCAAAGTTGCTCTGAGCCTTTAATTTTTTTTAAGTTTTTTTTTTAAACTATATTTATCATATACTTGACTACTGCTTCTTTCTTGGAAAATCTCCAGTATGAATATTTTTAAGGGCACCGCATCAGGAGACTGCATAGAAAAACAAAAATTTTTTTTATTTATATGGGATACAATGCAACTTTAAATTGTTTTGCTAGGAATAGTTTTCAATTCACAAAAGATTTACTTAAATTTGTTTGTCTTTGTCTGTTTTTTTTTCTTTTTCAAGCAAAAGTCCGATGGTAGAATATTATATAACAGACTGTAATCGGTGTTTTTATCCTAATCTTGTCAATTTTATAAATTCTATATCATTACTAGCCATTACTCGTTCAAATGGTTGCAAAATTTTAGGAAAGAAATGCATTTTTTGACTAAAAATCATAGAAAATACAGATCCAGGGTGTTTGCTTTAGAACTATTGCGATGTTAATCTTTTGCAGATTACTTCTGGAGAATATATCCAAATGTCGGGAAGGGCGGGTAGAAGGGGCATTGACGACAGGGGCATAGTGATTTTAATGGTTGACGAGAAGGTCCCGCCTGCCGCTGGACGAAATATAGTTAAAGGTTTACCGGATCCGATCAATTCGGCTTTTCATTTGACCTACAATATGGTCCTTAACCTGCTGAGGGTGGAAGAAATCAACCCGGAATATATGTTGGAAAGGTCTTTCTTTCAGTTTCAGAACCAAACCGCCATACCTGGGCTTTACGAAGGTAAGAAGGATGGACTTTTTATCTATTGAGTTATTTACACATATGCGCATGCTTAGATGTCAATATAAGGAAAACCTAAATACTGCTTAACCTTATGACACGTTCAATAACTCTCTATTTATACTTTACTTACCTTATTTTATTATTTCTACTTACCTTATTTCATTGTTTTTACTTACCTTATTTTATTGTTTTTACTTACCTTACTCATGTGCTAATAGTATTTTCCCATTTGTTGCATAAATAACTACCTTTTTCTTATTATTATGCGTCCTTTCAGATTTTCAACAGAAACTAGAAAAATTCAACTCCTTCGACATTAAATGCGAAGACCAAATAGCGTCCTACTACAACATCAGGCAGGAGCTGGACTCCTTGGGCGTTCAGTTCAGATCTTATTTAACCAAATCCGAATATCTCATACCTTTTCTGCAGCCGGGTAGATTGTTGAAGGTGAGTTTCGTACATTGTTTTATACTTTTTTGTTTTAATATTAAGACTTTCAGATCAAAACAAACGATGCGGAATACGACTGGGGGGCGGTGGTTAACTTCAAAAAGGTCCAGGAGATCCTACCTGGCAAGAGGGGCAAGGGACAGTCCAAGCCGGTGACAAAGGTTCAAGTGGACCTTTTATTGCACGTGACTTCCGAGAATGATGCAGAGGACACTATCCCCAAGCCTTGTTTGGACGACCAGGTAAGTTGCAGAAAGTTTATTGCACTTTGAAGAGATTTAATTGCTCTTTAAAGTGATTTGCATGCTGGCAGATTTGCATATTCCTTTTGCTCTTGAGCATTGTCTATTCTATAAGAGGATTACTTTGGCATGGCCTAAGTGGTTCCAGGAAGGATGGTTTGCAATTAAAAAAGGTTTATTTGCACAGTAAGGGGAAGAAAAGTCAACAAAATATTCTCTAATATAGGTTTAGGAGTTTAAGCTGTTATTTTCTGATATTTGTTGTATTTGATGTTTTGGTTTGTGCCTGGAAATTGGGAATCATGTTTCTTCAAATGAATTCAACAAAGGAAAGTTTTAAGACTAATTGCAATGCTACATAAATATATCGATAGTATTCAAAGGTCTAGGTGGCTGTAATGTAAAACTACAAGCTTCTCAAGTTGGTTGGCATATAAAAATTTCTGAAGGTGATATTTTTATTAAAATAAATTAAAGAATTCTGAATACTTTTGATTTCTTGAACAAAAAAAAACTAATTTTGCCAAAGTTTGGCAGGAAGTTTTTTTATTTATATCACTTAAATTCTAAGAAAGAATTTGTCATTTTTTGTTTTTTTTTGCTTTCTATTATTTTAAATCCAATAAAAAAAATAATTTAACTTTTTTTAATTTTTAAAGTATTGAATAGATGGAATGTAATTTTCAGTTTGTTTCTGGAATTTGATTAAAATATTTTTTAATATTACCAACTGATATAAATTGTGTGGTCTTTTCAATGACTAGTTTTATTGTTGTGTATAATTTTCTGTTCTTGACCCAATTGTATATACAGCTACAGAAAGTCAATAGTGTCCAAATTTGGAGATCTAATCGGCCATATGAAGAAAGATGAGCTTCCCATATTGATAGATTTTTAGATTTTAATTGTTTAGATAAAAAAGTAAAATTTATTGTAGTTTTAACAAAATCGGTTAGATCAGCGTACATACATCATTGATTCGGGAATCGGATAAATCAGCAAGCACTGACGGCACCCGTACAGGCGGCCGAGTTAAATGAAAAGTTCCCGTCGCGAAAGGGTTAAGGCAGGAATTCATCATTTTTAGTTCCTTTTGTTTTGTATTTACAAGTCTAAGAAAGTCTAAGGATTCAACATCTGTTTTTATTATTAAATTGATGAAAATTATATAAAATATTGTTTTCAGATTGTTTTTGGAATTTTATGAAAATATTTTTTAATACAGATTTATTTACTGATCTTTATAATTTTCTGTGTTTAAATGACTTGCCTAATAAACAATACTATGAAAATAAATATTAAAGAAATCTGAATATTTTACCCATTTTTTTTAATATTTATAAACGAGATTTTTTTAAAGATTTTGTATGATTTTGTTATTTTTAATGTTTTTTTATTTGGGGTTTCTATCTTAAATTGATGAAAAATAGATTTAACGTTGCAATTACATCATTTGCTTTATATAAACTGCATTTGTGCCTATTTTAGTTGATTTCTGAAATTTCTTTAGAACTTTCAATGAAAATAATTTGTTCAGTCTCTTTAAATGACAGTTTTGATAAATTTTTGTGCTTCCATGAACAATACTGCAGACATAAATCATTAGCATTCAGATCAGGAGATTCGGGTGTCCACAAGCTAGAATCATGCTCATAGCGTACTAAATTTGTTAGAAAATGTGACGTTCTCAGTAAAGTTATTAAAGGATTTATATTTGTTAAAAAAGAAAATACAAAATCCCTATTTTTTCTAAAATTTGCGATGTAATAATCTTTTTCCATTCATTGTTTTGAAAATGTAGTATTTTTTTATCTTAAATCGATGAAAAACAATTAAAAACTGCATTTGTGCCTATTTTAGTTCATTTCTGATTTTTTAATATCAATGGAAGTAAATTGTAGTTTCTTTAAATGGCAGGTTTGATAATTTTTTGTGCTTTCATTATCAATACTGCAGACATAAATCAATAGCATTCAGATCAGGAGATCTGGGTGTCCACAAACTAGAATCATACTTACTTACTAGATTTGTTGGAAAATGTGATAGCGACATTTTTAGTAAAGTTGTTAAAGGATTTATGTAAATTTGTCAAATTCTTAAAAAATTTGCCATTTAGTAATCTTTTTTCATTCATTGTTTGGAAAATGCAGTATTTTTTTATCTTAAATTGATGAAAAATCAAGTGGAACGTTGCTAGCCAGTCAATTTTTCATTTGCAGAAAGGGGAAGTGGAAATTGTCAGTGTGGATTCCACTCTCATCACGCACGTATCTTCGGTCAGATTGTACTGCCCAAACGACCTACGATCCAAAGACAGCAGGAAGGGCATGTACAAAGCCATAAAGGAAGTGAAGAAGCGCTTTCCGGAGGGCCCACCGTTGCTAAACCCTGTCGACGACATGAAAATATCGAACCCAGAATTCCTCGATATCGTAAAGAAAATCGAAATCTTGGAAAAGAAGTACGTATCCGCGTTTTCCGTTAATTATTTTGTAATAAATCTTATTTCCTAGAATGTATGAACACCCGATGCACAAAAACGACGTCCTTGGAACGGAATATCCCAAATATGAGGAGAAAGTTGTGAGCAAGGAAGAACTCAGAGTGGCGAGACAGAAATTACTGGAAGCAAAGTCCGTTTTACAACTGGACGAGTTGAAGTGTCGCAAGAGGATACTGAGAAGGCTGGGGTATTGCACCAGCACGGACGTCATACAGCTCAAAGGAAGGGTGGCTTGCGAGTTAAGCAGGTAAAATTTCCGGCGTCTTCCCGTTTTCTACGAGTAACATGTTCTTTTGTTTGTAGTGCCGACGAACTTCTCATCACCGAGATGATATTCAACGGGGTGTTCGGCAATTTGACGCCTCCGCAGGCCTGCGCCCTGCTGAGTTGTTTCGTGTGCGACGAGAAAAGTCAGGAGATGCCAAAGCTGTCGGAGGAGCTGTCGGGACCGTTGAGGCAAATGCAGGTTAGTTGTGTTTTTCTTATGAGAGTATGCGTTGATGGCAACTGGTGTTGGTTCTAGGGTTGTTTCTAATCACACATGTTTATTGCAATTTGTTAGGAAATGTTTCGGTAGCGTTTTTGATTCTCCTCAACGTGAACGAATTGTTTGGTTTTGCGTTATTTTATTTTTTAGGAATATTTTTAAATGCAAATTTCTTGGTGATTTTTAAGTTGTTTCATATTTTTTGAATTATGAACTTAAAAAAAAATAACAGAAATAACATGAGTAATAACAATCTTGAGAAAGTATAAATGAAAATTTGTAATAAACATTTTTCTTTACTGCTGTTTTAAATGAGTGTGAAAGATATTCATTCCACTCGTTGGTATTTGCAATATTGTATTTTTTTTTTTATAAATTTTTGTTTAAAAAAAACATCTCACAAAGTGTTACAAAAACTGCATTTTGAGAAAATAACTTTTGATTTAGTTTATATTACCAAAAATATTTATGTACAGTGTGAAACCCGAATGACATACCACACTCCTCGCTTATCAATTCCTTTGCTGTTAAATTTTTAAGGGAATCCAATTTTTAAGACAAAATGTCACCATATTTGTGATACTGTGAACAGTGCTTAAACTTTTTTAATAAAATATACTGTGAAACAAAATTGGAAAATATTATCTTTGGTTTAAGCAGCCTTATTTTTATTTTTATCAGTTATCTTACTTCGGGAATTCGTTTGAGTGAGGGTGATTTTCAGTTAAAGTTCATGAAAGGTCATTTCTTGAATCACTTTGAGCTGAAAAGTTGGCCAGCATTGGACCTGGTAGTATATTATTTTATTTGAATGCCACTTATTATTTTGGAAATTTATCATCTTCGTAATATCATAATATAAAAAAATATTGTTTCTGTTTAGGATGAACGGTTGTGGAAAGAGCAATTCTTGCATTTTCAGTGTCTGTAATTCCTTTTATCTCTGCTAGTCTCCTACCAATTTTGTGAATTTTTTTCTTTAATTTTTTAAATTAGTATTTAGCAATTTAAAGCTTCAAAGATATTCGACTAAATACTAACTTCAACACTCTGTGCATCGAAAGTAGCAACAAAAGAAAATATTTGTGTTGGAAATTAAATTATTCCTATTTTGTGTTTTAGTTTCACTATATTTTTTTTTGTGAAAGCTGGCATTATAGCAGTTCCGAATATATGAGGTTGATTTAACATTGTCTAAAATGTATGTTTTCTATCATGTTGTGACTGATACAAATTTTGGGTACATTGTAACTTTACTGCCAACTTTCCCATAAAACCGCTACCTGCCTAGGTTATTGACCTGGGGTAACACACAAAATAGAATTGTAAATTTACAGCCTCTCTCTTTACCTGGCCCTTTATCCAACTTACACTCTAAGCTGGGAGAATGGCTTAATGATGTTTAAAAATAATAAATTTTACAACTAGAATATTTTCATTTCAAGTAAACAAAAATTGCTTCAAATATTAGGTACTACTTTTGCCTTCGAGTCAGAGTGTATTCTATATTAGTTAGGGACCTCGGGGAACCCGGAATTATCAGGGAATTTCATAAATCTGGAAATTAATTAGTTCAAAAATAATAGAAATAAGTTGTTTGGCCTGAAACAACAGCATTTGCAGTACTTGAACTATTGAATTTATTGGATTGCCCTTTGGCTTGTTCAACTCTGCATTTAAATGTTTGGATTCTAGTTCCAGAACTATATGCCCGTTCATCAATTTTCAATGCTTTTTTTAAGCTTGTACAAAAACATGCCCTTGATGTGGTATCAATAAACACCCTATATATGCACTATAACTTATCACATAATATCTTAATCATTTAAAGGGAGAAATAATATATTTCCTTCTAGTTTTAGAGCAGTTATCTAACAAATAACGCAAACAAAATTTACCTACCTGATTTTATTTTAATTTTTTTCCGCAAATCTAAATTCAGTCAAAATAAATTTACGTCTGGCATTATACAATAATAGCCATTTTGTTCTATTTTAAAAATCTGCTATCTTTAAAACAAGTTTTCCATTTGGTGCAAATTTTATTGCCTTTCATTTTATAATTTTCTAAATCACAGTTTGATAAATATTTATACTGGTTGATATACAGGGTGTCCCGGAAATCTCTTGGGTACGGAAAGAACATGAAATCGGTTTTTCTTGAATAACTTTTAAAGTACTTCATATAATTTAATAAAAATTTAATGTGATGAACACTAGTAGGGACCTCTTAAAATAGTATCGTTGAAACATATTTAGCTTTTTTAGTGTACCAGGGGCGGACTAAGCTTTACAACTTAATTTTGCCTAAATTTTTAACACCCTGTATGAAAAGACTTTAAAATAATAAATCGGGGTAGCTTCAACCTTAGACTAAGAAAAGGTACTCTTGTTTATTGTCAATAAAGTGAACTGTTTACAAGAAAAAGTTTGACCTATGTTTGCATGTTGAACGGACTTATGGAGTTTTTCAATAATTTTATTAAAGTGCCTTCTAAGACACCATTGCGTTTTTTTTTAATTTTGTGTTTTTTCGGATTAAACATCTTAAAATAAAACTTTCCTGTTGTTTTTCCTTTTCTTTTTATAAAAAATAAAACATTAATTCATTTATTATTCTTTTTCTGTAAATTGTTTATTTTATCTACAATAAACAAGAGTACCATTTTTGTTAGTCTAAAGTTGAAGCTACCCAGATTTATTATTTTAAAGTCTTTATCATACAGGGTGTTAAAAATTTAGACATTAAGTTGTAAAGCTTAGACCGCCCCTGGTAAATTAAAAAAGCTAAATATGTTTCAAGCACACTATTGTAAGAGGTCCTTACTAGTGTTCATCACATTAAATTTTTATTAAATTATATTGGTTACTTTAAAACTTATTGAAGATGTGTCCGACAACTGTCTTCTTAGGGAGAGCCTGTAGGAAAAAAATTTATAGTTCTATCTGCACTCGAGAGATTTTCCACATTTTCCTGGGCACCCTGTATAGTGTTTATATTTTTACAACCTGGAAATTTTTTGGTCAAAACTTGATATACACCCTGTCACATCCATAGGATATATTTAGAAAAATTAAAAATCCCACACGAAAACAAGTACGTTTTCGGTGATTATCGGGCAGTAAGTCTAATTGAAAAAATATTGTTAAAGGACTTGGCGAGAAGGATAGCCAAGGTCAGCACCGAGGCACGTTTACCGTTAGAAGAAGACGCCTATGTCGAAAGGTTTAAGCCGTCCTTGATGGACGTGGTTTTTAATTGGTGTAACGGTAGTTCTTTCAAAGACCTTTGCGAGATGACGGATATATTCGAGGGTTCGATAGTTAGGTGTATGAGGCGACTTGAAGAGTTGTTGAGGCAGATGGTACAAGCCTCGAAAACTATCGGGAATACCGAGTTAGAGGATAAATTCAATAACGCCATTAAGATGATTAAGAGGGACATTGTTTTCTCGTCGAGTCTTTATTTGTAAATTTATACGTACGTACTATTAAGGGATTTTCATTGAATTTCTTGATAATTTTATATTTCACTTGTAAATGTAACATATTATTGTTTAAGAAAGAAGTCTATTGATCCTCATATACTTTAGTTCAATAAAGCGAAATTTTTTTGTATTGTTTAAGAATTACTTTATTTTTCATATTTGCGAAGAAGGGACAAATCGCATCTTATGCGGAGAAGTTTTTATAGGAAACGTTTAAATTTTACTTATTTTGCTATGCAAGGTGGTTGTTTTCTTCCAAAGAAGATAAGGAGTTGGTTAAATTATACAAAAATTGCACATTTTTGTGTCACTTAAGATTTTTAGTTGAAGAGAAATCATATTGTTTCAGGACTATCTTGAATACTTGCATTCTCATATTTCCTATTTATTCCGGGTTTTTTATACAGGATGTCTGTGTGAGTGTACAAATATTTATCGGGTTTCGGATTCAAAGAAAATAGTACTAAATCCATAATAAAATTATTTCTATTGTGTATGTCTACTGGGGCCTTAATAAAACATTCCTGATGTTAGATCAAAATAAATGCTCAGGACTAGCAAATTTGAAGTATCATAGACCTTGGCCAAAAATCTATTTGAACTCTAAGGATTTTATAGATATAGCTAAGAACAGTTAATATTTTATTAAATTTAACACCCTGTATATCAGTACTCGTACACAATGGAAAAATAATTTTTTAAGGTTTTACTACTAATTTGTTTAGATTTGTAACTCAATAATTTTTTGTACAGGAACAGGGGCACACTGTAGACTAAAAGTAGGACAAACATTCCTATGTGAACAGTTGTTCCAGCTGTTGCAAAGTTAAAAAGTTTTGCAAACTTTCTGAACCCTCTTATGTTCATAGCCAAATATAGAATTTCTTAGGGATGCTATATAGGATATTTGAACTACTGATTAAAACATAAAACTACTTGTTGTGGTGATTCGCCCAATTTAACTAAAAAACGTCAATTTGATCACAGTTGCCATGAAAAACATGAAAATTTTGACAGATATAACGTGGATTTATCTGTTCAAATTTGTAGGAACGAATCGAGTCATTTCTCAATTTTTTGTTGCAATCTTACGTGTCATGAAAATGCACAATATTTGTTAATTTAAGTAATTGGTTTAGGATATATATATTTTAACGCTGGCCACCCTGTATATAATTTTATACTATATATATAGTTGAGAAAGAAGAACTTACTAAACCATTAAAACTGTCGATTTAAATTGATTTTTCATTGTGTTAAAAAATAAATTCTTAACACATTTTGTAAATAATTTGCAAAGGATAAATTATTTAAAGAAAATTATTTTAATAGGTAACTGAAAGTTTGGTGATAACTTGGCAAGTATGCTACAAAGATATTTAAATAATTAGGTTGTGATATTTACTTCAAATTGAAGTATTTACAAAGTGAGTAAAAAAATTGTGAAATTTTTTTTAAAAGAAATCATAGGAACTTATTATTTTTATTTTGCAAAAAATTGTTTTATTTGACAGTAGATATATGTTAAAAGAAACAATTTCTCATTGAAAGTTTTCTTCCAGGTATAATAAGAACACATTTTTTTTATAAATTTAATTATAAAACATTTAATACTTCATAGGTAAAGTAATTTTGTTTTAATTTTTTATTTAACCGTGGTTTTATTAGTGTAAATTAAAATAAAAAACAGAACTATGGAAAATTTGCCTTTCCAATGGTTCAGATATTTTACATTTTAATGAGAACTAAATAATAGGTCATAATTATAAGAAAAATACTCATTAAAAATCAATTTTCATGATTAACTTGTTAAACCTGTGCCATTAGAGAAAGTAATTAATTTGTGTAACTTCCCCAAATTATTTGTTGCTATACACTTTATATTGTTTTAAATATAAGCAATTCATCTACATAGTAATCCAAAGGCTGTGATTTTATAACAAAAAAAGTTAAAAAAGTCAAATCAAATTCTAAAAATAATCTATATTGGATAGTTTTGACAAAATGTGAACTTTAATATTAGGTCCCAAGCTTAGGGTAAAATTTTATTACATCTTTTGTAGCAGCCTATTTCTAAAATGTATGTACCTGGTAGTGTACCAAAACCACCCTTCCTGGAATTGTAATGCCACAATTACCCCCCACCTCCCACATTGTATATAACATGGGTAGTTTTGGTCAGAAGTCCAATGTTATCTCTTAAGTTTAGTCAGTGTTTAACATGCAGCCTTGCAGGTCATTGTACTGCTTCCCAGTTTGTAATAAATTCACAAAATCTGGCACGTTCAAATTTTGGTGTTCAGTTCAGTGGCGTACCTTGAACAAGTCATACTTTATGAATTTAATATATCGGTGTGTACAAATTAGTGAATTTTTATTATTCTAGCTAGTTCTTCGTACTTGCCGTGGGATTTTTTCGACTCTACTGTCTTTTCAGCATCAGTAGTACGGAATAATCTCACGGTGAGTGCGAGGGACACACCTGCTATTTTTGGGGTATCCTCCAGAGTAAGTATAGTCGTTTCTTGTCTCCTTATCTTTGGTGATCTAGCCGTGTGATTTCTGTATCGTCATATGGCTATTTCACCAAGTTACGGTGGTGAGAGTTCGCCTCTGGGAAGATTTGGAGCCGATTGGAGTTACGGTGAAGGAACTATTGGTGTGATGTGTTCCTTTCATCCATATCACAGCCATTAGTTACTTCATCGGGGCTCCGGTGAACTTCGGAAAGGAGCCGGATACAACAAACAAATTCTATTTTCTACGGATGCTCGGTCACAGTCACAGAGATATCGAATTGTGACTAGATCGAACATTCGCAAGGAATATGGATTTATCAACGTTCGAAACAAAGAATTATTGTTTGTTTGGTGAAGGGGGAGGTATGCCACCTCGTTCGTTGTTGATGTAGCTTTAATGGTGTGATAAATTCCATAAAGCTATGTCAGCAATTAACGATGTGTCATCTTTATCAGCAAGGCGATTAGAAGAGGTAAACACAAACACTTTGCCCCTGTGATGAATTAGTTTGATTTGTTGAGTCAGATGTAAAATATATATAGGTTTTTCCAATCAAGGTCATGGGTTCCTGTTATGTTATTCAAAATATAAATACACTGGGACAAAAATTTATGCCCCATCAAAATGGGGATCAGTCCAGTTACAGAGTAGCAGTTAATGCAATTTTCATAACTTTTTAAAGATTTATTTCCCACTAATAACTGAAAATATGATCTAAATTTCAGTTTTCGGTTACAGGGCGGTTTAAATTAGGAAAAAGTTGTGCATTTTGATGCCTTTCTATTTTCTGGAAATAAATACGAGATATTTTAAGTAGTTCCTGAAATGCCTACTGAAAACTGAAAAAGTGCATTTTCCGTTTCCTTTAATAACTTTTATTTTTAAAGTAAACGTTATGACATTAGTTACGTTTATATCGTTCGATATGAGCTTTCCAATGGAGGTAGATAAAACATTATATGCCTACTAGATGCCCAAGATTTCATAACTATCTTTATGGCAAAAGTTAGAGAAGTCCTTATTAATTGTTATAGCTGGTAAAAAAAGATTAATTCCTCTTGATAATTTGTGATTTAGAAAGTGAAAATCGAGTTCAAAATTACAATTAATTTGATACAATGTTTTAAAAAGTTGTGTACTATTTAAATACACAAATTGTTATTATTCCAAACTACAATATTTAAAACTTAAATCACTATTCCATTCAAAGTGGCCTATTTTATTTATTCAGATATTTATAAATTGCCTTGCATTATATTTGTTTGTTTAATGTTGCCAATTAAAACAAGAAAAATAACAGTGCTTCATTCTTTTTTTAAGGAATTATTTGATTTTTTCATAAGATAATTAAATAATTAAATTTTGGTAGCAAACAAATGTCCAAATACACATTGTTTAATTCATCTTTTATCGTTTTTTTTTTGGTGGTATCAAAATCAATAATGGTCGCAATAAGCAAATCAAAAGTTGGATATCTAGTAAGCTTAGAATATTTTTCCCTTCACTGGTAAATTATTGCTATCGCTACTTAAATTCGTAAAAACGACCACCCTTTAGATAGAGTGAAAGATAGAATTTATTTTGTATAAGCCAAAATAGCGTAGGTCTACTTCAATTAAACTGTAGTTTGATATTTTTTTGAACAACTAAATTTAATATACAATTTATTGCAAATATTTAACTGGTGCATTAATTTCTATGTGAAATGTATGTAGTAGTGATAGTTTTATGAAAATAAGACCATATTTTATTTCATTCCCATTAAAATGTACAATTTTTCCCAATTTTTTTTTCCATAATTTTTCTTTTGTATAAAATCACGTCTAATATACCTAGTTGTTGTTTTTTAAATTATTTTTGACCTAACTAGTCTAACTAAACTTATTGTTGTATTTTTATATAGAATGCTTCTGAAATAAGTCTTTTAAGAAGCACATTACATATTTCAGACACCCTGTATAAAACCATACTACTTACTTAGTTTATTACTTCACCTTATGAACTTTGTTTTTATGTATATCAACTCATTTTAAATTAATAAAGAAATTATTTTTTAAATTATTTGGTGAGTTTATTGCACCTTCTAGATTATAACCTTACTTTTCCCTCATTTTATTCCTTTTACTTCTCTTAGGTGAACCTTCAAAGTTATTCATATTTTCCGAATTTTTTCATATCATAAAAATATACGGGTAATTTTAAAGTTTTACATATATCCAAAGTTATTTGTGATATACCATAGCACAAGATTTTGTAATAATATGTAATTCTTTCATATCATAAAAATATACGGGTAATTTTAAAGTTTTGCATATATCCAAAGTTATTTGTGATATACCTTAGCACAAGATTTTGTAAAATCAAATTTTACCCATATTTTCAAAATATAATATACATGTTGCATTAAAATTTGGTACTATAGTGTTTATACAAATATAGTTAACCATATTTAGTTGTGGGTCATGTTGACTAAATGGCAAGGACCACAGTGTGTACAAAATAATTTGGACAACTTTAAGTCGACAAACGTTAGATTCAAGTTGGTGATTTTTGTATTGATGATTCAAATTTTCGCGCGCGTAGTAATTTTTTCAAAGGTTAGAAAGTCGCTGGCTAAAATGATCCAATACCTACTACACTGAAATGTAATTTTATATTATGATGACTGGAATGCGCTAAAAGCTGCGCGAATGGATTATTTATGATCAGCGCCATATTTTGTTTTGTGCCTCTAGCAATGGCGGAGCAGTAGGGGTTTAGCTGATTGTGAATTGAAATGAAATTGAATTCTGGATATGAAGAATTATTTCATGCTGTATGCTGGTTAATTTTACAGTCCCTTATAAAACATGACATGTTCCAACAATAACACCCACAAAAATACACAAAGAATAACACTGAGATACAAGATAAAAGAAGAAGCCACACTGTACGCCAATGACGTGTTTACAAACAAAATAATGGGAAATTAAGAACACAATTCACATCGTACGTGCAGATGGTTGTCTCTCTCTCACCCACATACATAACCAATGAAGTATGTCTTTGCTGAGTTTCATGTGCCTCCTTTTGTCTGCTCCTAGGTTTGGTACCTTTAATTGGATGCGCAATGGCTAAACGCATTCCATATCGTATATTTCAGTGACCTACTAGGATCTATAAATAATAGCAGACCACTTATATCTCACCTGTTCATTAGGATATTTATATGCATTAAGTTATTTTGATTACTTTTTTAATTTTTGTGTTTTTTTTTTAACAAAATAAGTGTAACTGCATTTTGGAATATAAGGGAAGATATCTTGATATAATATCTTATTTAATTTTATGAGGTTTCAGACTACTGAGACGTTTATATTCGAAAAAAATTTAGTACTTAAAACCTTTAAGAATTGAATTTCCTAACCTAACTTTGAATTCTATTGAAGTTTTATGACTTACTACTAATTTTATACCAGTAATAACCAGTCTCATAAAAAAGTAACACCCAAAAGTGATTGTGTGGCAAATTACTCAATCCAGCGACTCTCTATATATAGTTCAGAGTTTTACTGCACGAGGGCGTAGCCCTTAACTTGAATCGCCAATTGCATTAAAATTTGGCAGTAGTAAGTTTTTGAGAGTGCTAAATGTGTTAATCATTAATTTTTGATCATCTGCTAGAGGTCACTAGTTACTGTTTTATGGTTGATGTAATAAAATTAAAATACAATCCTCTTATTCAGTTATTGTTTTATTTTTAAAAAATATTTCACTTGACACATTTACATACTTGATTCCTGTACAGACTAGTACAATAAAAAAATATTTGCTATTTATAATCGTTTCTAAGACTGAAGTTATCGTTTAAAACTTGCCATCAAAAAGTATAACAAAACCTGGTAAGGTAGCAGGCTCTTACGAAAAAATAAATATTAACAACAAAAAAAATTGTAATAAGTAATACTTATACGGTAAACACGTTTTCACTCGGCACACATACATTATTTAATTGTCAGAGTATCTTTTTCACTAGAACCGCACTATTTTCATTTTCACTGTCAGTGTATGAAGTCTATGGGTGGTTTATGGTCACCGCACCTGGGGAAGTTGTGGGGCACTGGAGGTAAATCGGATTGCGTTCCAACGTGAATGATTAAGTCCATTCCAATGGCTATGTGGAACAAGAAGTGACAGTGGAACAACCAATATCCTGAAAGAAAAATTAAATTATTTATATTTCACTTATAATTTAGTTATGATATCTAGGATACGCGTTATACAGGGTGATTCATTAATAATTGTACATTCGCTACCTGGATAATCCTAGGCTGAAAATATGAAGAATTGACACATAAGGTTTAGAGAAAATATGGCTCCTTACGGAGTTACAGGATGTTTTATTTAAAAAAAATTTCATAATTTTTGCCCATTATACTTTATATTATACTTGGCATAAAGTTTAGAACATATTAAAAAATGCTACAAAATCATTCATAGCTACTATGAGAGGCGTACGACAGGGGAAGAGGGGCAGTTTCCCATTCCTAATTTCTACGTCACTGTCGGTATTTTTATTTTAGTACAATTTTTCAATATTTTCTGTGTATTGTCACGGATTTCCCAATCCGTCTTTTTCTTACTTCCAGAAAAACACTCCGTTAATTAATTACTTCTTTATTAACTACTGAACACTACTAATTACAGGTCAACTAAACACTTATTTAATTAATCGCTATCTAAATCGCTTTGATCTCTCTAACTAAACACTTCACTTCAGACTGTAACACAAGACTAATACAAGACTAACTAACTTGGCCGTGTATTCTTCTTTTATAGACCCAACGAATGTTCCAAGTATATTCCAGTATCTCTAGATCCATTTTCTCGTACGACTGGAACGCTTCTCGTCGTTTCCCGAATTTTCTAGGCCGATCTCGATCACGGCGTGTTGTTTGTTTACCAGAATGGCGTAGGGGGCGATCGGGGCAATCTTAGGCAATTCGCGGTGCCACAGTCGTCGGTTTGGGAGTGAGTGGGGCAAATTCCGTGACACTGTCCACTCCTTAGGACCGATCGTCCCGATCGGATACACCTCTATACGGGGACAGACGCTCCAGATGGACGACCTTCATCTTAGTCCTGGGAGTCCTCTGTATCCGGTAGACGACATCATTGATTCTTTTAATGACTGTGTAGGGGCCCTCCCAACGGTTCTGTAGTTTAGGCGATCTTCCTTTCTTCCGCGTGGGGTTGTACAGCCACACCAGGTCACCTTGTTGGAATCCGACTGTATTGGCCCGGACGTCGTATCGAGTCTTCATGCGATCGCTCTCTAGTCGCATTCGAGTTCTGACTTGGTCGTGTACGGCTGCTAGTCTTCGTTCTAGCTCATGGGTATAAGTGTCTGGCTCTGTGGGCTGTTCCGCAGGACGACCAAATACCAAATCTGCGGGAAGGCGAAGCTCTCTTCCAAAGATGATCCTTGCGGGAGTCTTCCCAGTCGTTTCATGGATAGCTGAGCGGTAAGCTAACAGGAAGAGTGGAATGAGCTTGTCCCAGTCTGTCTGGTTTTCGTTCACAAACATCCTCAGATTGGTTTCTAGTGTGGCGTTGAAGCGTTCCACCATACCATCTGACTGGGGATGCAGTGGGGTGGTCCTGGTTTTTCGGATTCCCATTAGCTCGCAGACCTTTCGGAACACACCTGATTCGAAATTTCTGCCCTGATCTGAATGTAGTTCCATGGGCACACCAAATCTGCAGAACAGGTTGTTGACTAGCGCTTCTGCTACGGTTGTGGTCTCTTGATTGGGAAGGGGTATACTTCCGGCCATTTACTGAAGTAGTCCATGGCTACTAGCAGATATCGATTCCCACTTTGGGTTTTCGGAAAGGGGCCAGCGATATCAATGGCAATCCTCTCGAACGGTGCTCCTACGATGTACTGGCGCATTTTGCCTCTGGAACGGGTCTTCGGTCCCTTGCTGGCTGCACATATGTCACATTTTCGTCACCACTCTTCTACAGCTCAACCAGTAGAAACGCTCCCTAATCTTCTGTAGAGTCCTATTGATACCGAAATGTCCACCACCAGTACCTCCATGTACTTCCTGCAGCACTTCCTTGACCCGGGACCTCGGGAGTAGTACTTGTTTCTTGACCTCCGTTCCGTCATTGTTCTCCCATGCTCTTTTTAGGACACCGTCTTCCAACACCAAGGAATTCCATTGAGCCCAATAGCTCTTTAATGTTGGGCTTTTACTACTGACTTCAGCCCATGAGGGTCGGTTGTTGGCTTCTTTCCAGTCTAGTAAGGGTTTGATGTCACAGTCAGCTTGCTGGTCTTCCCGAATCGCCGCTGAACTCCATCTGTCTTCAGGTTGGGCTGCTACCACCTTACAAGGAACTGATGAGATGTCCTCTTTCTTTTCAAGACTACTACAGTGTTTGCAGTTGACAGGACAGGGTCTCCTAGAAAGGGCATCTGCATTTCCATGTTTCCTGCCGGCTCGATGTTCAACAACAAAGTGATATTCTTGCAGCCGTTCCAGCCATCTGGCCATCTGTCCTTCAGGGTTTTTAAACTGTAGCAGCCATTTAAGGGAAGCGTGATCCGTTCTTAGGAGGAATTCTTGGCCATACAAGTATTTATGAAAGTGTTCTAGACTCTTGACGATGGCAAGCAATTCTTTCCGAGTCACACAATAGTTCTTTTCGGCTTTTGACAGGACTTTGCTGAAGTAGCCCACTACTCGCTCTTGGCCATCTTGTATTTGGGAAAGAACTCCGCCAATTCCAATGTTGCTTGCGTCCGTGTCCACTATAAATGGTTGTCCAGGTATTGGGTATGTCAAAATCGGGGTAGTGCAGAGGGCCTCTTTCAGCGTCTCAAAGGCTTGCTGGCATTTCGGCGTCCATTCGAACGGGATGTTGTCTTCTGTGAGTTTATGAAGAGGCTTGGCAATGTCCGAGAATCCTTGGACGAATCGTCGATAGTATGTGCATAGGCCGAGGAAACTTCGAACTTGATGTTTGTCTTTAGGAACCGGCCAGTTCTTTATGCACTCTGTCTTCTCCGGGTCTGTTTTCACACCATTTGGAGTAATAATGTGGCCTAGGTATCTAACCTCCTTTTGGAACAGACTGCACTTCTTCGGGTTCAACTTCAGGTTCGCTGCTTTCAACTTCTTAAACACTTCGGACACGTTCTTCAGGTGCTCCTGGAAAGAGCGTCCCAGCACCACCACGTCGTCCAAGTAAATCAAGCAGGTCTCCCAATGCAGGCCATGAAGTACAGTTTCCATCAGTCGTTCAAAAGTGGCAGGGGCATTACATAGACCAAATGGCATTACATTGAACTGCCACAATCCATTTCCGGTAGTGAATGCTGTCTTTTCCTTGTCTTCTGGGCTGACTTCGACTTGCCAATATCCACTCTTTAAATCCAAAGTGGAAAACCATTGCGCACCAGCCAAGGTGTCCAGAGTATCGTCAATTCTTGGTAGTGGGTAACTGTCTTTCTTGGTGACGTCATTTAATTTTCTGTAGTCCACACAAAATCGGGTGGAGCCGTCTTTCTTCTTGACCAGAACTACAGGAGAAGCCCAAGGACTCTGAGATGGCTCTATGGTGCCTTGATCTTGCATCTCGATTAACATCTTGTTAACTTCCTCTCGTTTGGCTAGTGGAAGTCCTCGTGGTGGCTGCTTTATAGGAGATGATGAACCAGTATCGATTCGATGCTTCACTACCTTTGTTCTCCCAAAGTCGCCTAGTTTAAGTGCAAACACATCTTCATTTTCACTTAGCAGCTCTTCCAGTTGTTCCACCTCCATCTCTGTTAATCTTTCCTGGGCCCTATCCACGATGTCCCTTAGACATTCCGGTAGACTGGTCTTGTTTGGTTTCTTCTCCATTTCGTTGTTTTCTTTGAGTGTTCTGACCATGGTAACAGGTTCACAGAGTCCTACTTCAGTTCCTTTTGTAATTTTCTGTGGAAAACTTTTCAGGTTTACTACCCGTACTATTGTCGTTTTCTCTGGTTTAATCAGGGTGCGGCCGGTGACTATAGATTTATTGAACAGATCCGGATTACTGGGTTCCACCACTCCAACACTGCAAGACATTTCCCCATCCATTACAGTGGCAACCAATGTTTCGGTCTGACCAGGTAGTACCACATCTTCTTTAACAACGAGTCTCCGTACAGCGTTATTCTCAGTGGTGGTCGTTAGCACTACTTCCTCACCCATTATCCGCAGCGTACCAGCATTCAAATCTAAGTTCACCCCTTTGCTCGTAGTAAGTCTAGTCCGAGTATGACATTGTCCGATATATCTGCTACCAGGGCTCTGTGTTTGAACTTGACGTCTCCTAATTCTATGTCAAGCTCGCATTCCCCTTGACTGGCAGTTGTTGTCCATTGGCTGTTGTAAGGACATAACGCTTGGCAGGGCTCTTAATACGCCAATCACCAATAATATCCGGTCGTACAATAGTTCTTGCCGCTCCAGTGTCGATTACCATAGGAACATACGACCAAAAATAATGCCTTCTATTAGCAAGGAGTCAGAGTCCTGGAGACGTGATAACGTAACTTCTTCTTGTGGGGCATGGTACGAGGACGCAGCCGGCCTTTGCCCCGTCAAGCCGGCTGACCCTAGTTTTCCTGTGCAGGTGCCGCTTGGGAGTCGCGCTTTGGCTGATCCGCGACTGGGGCCCTACACTGTCTCTTTAGATGTCCTGTCTGTCCACAGTTCCAGCATTTAAGAAGGCGATCCTTCGACTATCAGATTGTTCTTTCTTTGGCCCAGTAGATGAACTGAATTTATCAATAATCTCCTTTAATGTCTTTATTAGGTCTCCATTTGCCATACTATCGCTGTTATCACTGATGGCCCGAACTTTAACATGTCTACCGGATGCCATCTTTGCTGCCTCGAATTCCAGTGCATGAGAGAGAGCGTCGTTCAGTGTTTTAGGTCTGGCGAGTCGTAGTGCCTGCTGGGTTTCACAATCTCTTAGGCCGTCGGTAAAAATCTGGATGGAGAGATGGTCTAAGAATTCGGACGGGGCTGTTGGATATGCCAATCGAACCAGTCGGGCAACGTCGGTCTCAAAATGTTGTAAATTCTCTCCACTCTGCTGGTGACGATTTTTCAATTGTGCCTGGTACACTTGCTGCAGGTGCTTATCCCCATATCTCATTTCCATATGCTGTTTTAGAATATCGTAGCTATTCTGTTGCCCAGCAGGAACTCCTTGTAAGACGTCAAGAGCTTCCCCTCGTAGAGCAACTATTAAAGCAGTAGCCTTTTCACAATCCGACCATTCATTTGCTGATGCTGCTGCTTCAAACTGACGGAGATATACATTCCAGGAAACCTTGCCGTCGAATTCAGGAGGTCTAGTCTTCTGAGTTCGGATAACCGGTCCTTCTGATTTAATTACACCCTCCTTTGCTATCTTGTCTAATTTATGTCGAAGCTCTTCTCTAACCAGGTTTATTTCTTCGTGTATTTCCTGTTTCTGTGCTAACAGTTTCTCTTCCACTTGTATTTCTACTTTATGTGACTGCTCCTCTAGTTTTTCTTCTAGTTGTGTCACTTTATGTGACTGCTCCTCTAGTTTTTCTTCTAGCGTATTCTCCAATTTTTCTAACTTTGTCTGCATTTCTTTCGTCTGATCTCTCATTTCCTGTTGTATTGTCTGTATCTGATCTTTCATTTTACACCCTTGTTCTTCTAATTTCTTTTCTATTGTTTGTCCCTGTTCTTCTAATTTTTTGTGTTGTTCGTCCTTGTTCTTCCAACTTTTCTTGCATCATACGTCCCTGTTCCTGCATCGTTTGCATCATTTCTAATAGCTTTGCTAGTTGCGCATCCATGTTGACTTGACTTCTAGTTACAGGCATTCACTCTATTTGGAAAGTTCTAGAATGTCCACGAATGTGTTTGTAAATGTCACCGTTCACTTCCTTGAGTCACGACGAGTGCAGTGATATATCACACTTGGGTCTTTGTCGCACTCCCGTACAAAGTTCTAGAATGTTCGAGAATGTCCTTCGCAAATAGCACCGTTCACTTCCTTAAGTCACGACGAGTGCAGTGATATGTCACACTTGGGTCTTTGTCGCACTCCCGTACAAAGTTCTAGAATGTTCGAGAATGTCTTTCGCAAATACCACCGTTCACTTCCTTGAGTCACGACGAGTGCAGTGATATATCACACTTGGGTCTTTGTCGCACTCCCGTACAAAGTTCTAGAATGTTCGAGAATGTCCTTCGCAAATAGCACCGTTCACTTCCTTAAGTCACGACGAGTGCAGTGATATGTCACACTTGGGTCTTTGTCGCACTCCCGTACAAAGTTCTAGAATGTTCGAGAATGTCTTTCGCAAATACCACCGTTCACTTCCTTGAGTCACGACGAGTGCAGTGATATGTCACACTTGGGTCTTTGTCGCACTCCCGTACAAAGTTCTAGAATGTTCGAGATTGTCCTTCGCGAATAACACCGTTCACTTCCTTAAGTCAAGACGAGTGCGGTGATATATCACACTTGGGTATTTGTCTCACTCCCGTACAAAGTTCTAGAATGTTCGAGATTGTCCTTCGCGAATACCACCGTTCACTTCCTTGAGTCACGAGAGCGGTGATAGATCACACTTGGGTATTTGTCTCACTCCCGTACAAAGTTCTACAATGTTCGAGATTGTCCTTCGCGAATACCACCGTTCACTTCCTTGAGTCACGACGAGTGCGGTGATATATCACACTTGGGTCTTTATTCCACCCACGCACAGGGTTCCAGAAAGTTCTTCAAACTTCCAATTAAACCCACTCACTTTGTGGACAGGGTTCCAGAAAGCTCTTGAAACTTCCAGTTAAATCCCACTTTGTGGACAGGGTTCCAGAAATCTCTTGAAACTTCAAGTTAAATCCACTTCCGACACCAAATTGTCACGGATTTCCCAATCCGTCTTTTTTTCTTACTTCCAGAAACACTCCGTTAATTAATTACTTCTTTATTAACTACTGAACACTACTAATTACAGGTCAACTAAACACTTATTTAATTAATCGCTATCTAAATCGCTTTGATCTCTCTAAATAAACACTTCACTTCAGACTGTAACACAAGACTAATACAAGACTAACTAACTTGGCCGTGTATTCTTCTTTTATAGACCCAACGAATGTTCCAAGTATATTCCAGTATCTCTAGATCCATTTTCTAGTACGACTGGAACGCTTCTCGTCGTTTCCCGAATTTTCTAGGCCGATCTCGATCACGGCGTGTTGTTTGTTTACCAGAATGGCGTAGGGGGCGATCGGGGCAATCTTAGGCAATTCGCGGTGCCACAGTCGTAGGTTTGGGAGTGAGTGGGGCAAATTCCGTGACAGTATTTTGTTTGGTTAAGTTTTGATTTTTGTTTTACGTCAAGTACATGCTTTTGCAATAATAATGACACTCCCTCAAAAAAGGTCTTCAACTTCTGGAAATTCTAAGTAGAAATTTCATTAAATTTCTATTGGACTAGTTAAAAGTTGAAAGTAGATTTCATTACAAATATGTCAGCAGTTTAAAAGAAATCGCAAAATTCATTTAAGAGTGTCATTACTAATTGCAATCGATAGTACCTACATCTAGATTTTTTATTTAAATTATTGTATTTCTTTAATTGACGTGTTCGTAATTTCATTCTACATCTGTTACTGGCAGAATGCAATATGGCGCCGATAAGAAAGAAAAACAATTGAATACTGCATAACCAAAATTAATAGCTAAAGAAAGTTTCTTTCCACGAAGATCGATTGCTCACATATTCTTATCCTTTATTTTTATACCAACTTTCAACGCTAAATAGCATTTTCTGGAGTCGCTATTTTTCACAATATTTCAGATATACTCTGTATATTTATACACAGCGTACACGTTTTTTATTTGTTCATAACTTTGGCAAAGCATTTTGCACGAAAACGTTATATTTTTATGGTACCTATCAACCTATCCTGTATAAAATGTAATGCTTTGAATTTACCTGGATTTTCGGCTCTAAACCTAAAGATGACATATCCATTATTTGGCACTGCAATCGTGTCTTTTCCCGGCGGCAAATTGAACTGCCTGTGGAGGAGACCTCTTCTATCCAGATCGAGGGCATGTTTCAAATTGATTTTCTTTATGTTTTTGTCTGGGGACCGTCCAATACCGATTACGTTAAACGTGTAGCCGTGAAGATGGAACGGATGGCTGAGATTGGGCGATTGTACTGAAATAAAGAGAAAAATGCTGAAATCGGGACATTTAAATCTAATTATTCTTGCTTAAGGTTACTCTTGTTAAAATTACATGTTCGTGATAATTGTCAAAAGTGTGTTACCTTCATCTACTAAAACTACTTCTACGACTGCATTTAAAGGTATGTCTACCATATGTGTGCACTGGCAATCTTGTCCGCAATTTGCAGGTCGATTGTCGCCATTACAAAACAAATCTGGATCCAGTTCGTGCAGCTGCGACAAAGGGGGAGCTGGAGGGAATTTGAACGATATTTCATCTACTAAACTCAGCACATGGTCTCCGCCAGTGGCAGCTAAAAGCGAAATAAATCATTATTAAAGCAGGGACCCTTGTGAGACAAGCCACTAGCGTCGAAACGGCGGGGCCACGATGCACGATTGATACAAAGCAATTAATAACTTTGCGTGTTGTTCACAGCTGCTCATATGATTATAAATAATTATTTACAACGTTATTCATTATATTTAAACCATCCTTTATTATCGTTATTATTAGAATAGTTTCGTATAAAAATTGTAATGTATAATTTTTATTCGAAACCTTATTTTGTCATTCTAATAATAACGGTAATACAAAGTGGCCTAAATATAATGAATAACAGTGTACCAACTTACCCATATTATGTCACCTATTAATTATATTTGTGTGCCTCTGTACATACTCTGCATCAATAAAAAGGCATCAATCGTATTAATTGACTATAATACTGCAATATTCGCATTTGCAAACATTTTGTAAATCGCCCGCAATTTCAAATGATTTTAAAGACAAATATTTATTTGGTATCAACCTATTTGCCTATCAACAACATAATTTTAGAAAATGGTACTAAATTCCTTCTAACTTGGTTACTGCTATGCCATATTCACTGCATTTAATAGAAATTGCGTCATTTGAATCGAAGCTCTGTAGCCGCAGCATTATACTTTTCTGGTCTGTTATTGGCTATCAAATATGGTACTGATCAATTAATCAAATTGTAAAATGTCCAGTGAAATAATTTTCATTTTACTTTGTTTTGAGTAGTTTTATCAACAGTCAGACACAATGATATCCAATATACAATCTAATTACAAACACCCTGTTCAAGTTACTCTTGCATCGATAAATATATAAACACATTTGTTCATGTATCTTGAAAGATTACTACTTGAGCCATCAGCAGTTGTGAATAACACAGAAGCATATTGTTTACTATGTATTGATTGTGAGTCGCAACCCCGCCGTGCCTACGCCATGTTTTGTCTCTCATTGATCGAATTCTAACTATTATATTATCGTTTCTGATTAATAATATATTCATAATAAACGTTTGTTCTTCGCAGGACTTAAAAGTAATTAAAATAAAAATTGAAAATAAAATCCGCGGAGACTATGCTCTATCCACGAAAATATGATTTTAGATTTTGCGGTACTTACCTAAGAACGGATTGTACGTGTCAATACGGAACAAATCTTCTGGCTTGTAGAAGTGAAACCGGAAAGGCAAGAATATTTTTATATCAGGTCTTTCTTGCAATATTCCTTTATCTATCTTTTTGAAGTTTCTTAACTGACTTACGCAAATAGCCTCTTGTCTCGGTTTGTTGCAAATGGCATCCAGTGGGTTCAAGACCTATTAATGTTCTGTGTTACATTTTTATTGTGAAGTAGTGAATACCTACCAAGTGTGGGGGTCCTTTTTATTCGTGAATTATGTACAACATGGATATTTCTGTACATTTATATACACTGAGAAAATTATTGATTTTGGTAATTGTACAGCATCGTTGAATTCGAACAAGCACTTGAATAAGGGCGAAATGAAAAGTATATATTAATATGTATTTTTCAGTAATTAGATACGAAATAACCTCGTTTCAGTACGTTGCTGTGCAATTGTTTTAATGATATTTTATTTGAGTAAAAACATTAAAATATATATATGGTCTGGGAAATGTAACAATAACAGTAGGTATCAAAAGCATTAAATACTTTTATGATTAAATTTACTATTTTTTTTATTCCCAATTGTGACAATATATGTTTTAGTGTGTTAAGTTTGGATAAAAATAATGTATTTACAGAATATAATATCCAAAAAGGCATTTATATAAATACTTACCAGTTTTTTATTTATACAATATTTACAACTGCATATGAAGCTTTATGTATATACAAACACGTTATGTATGGTGTTTCTGAAAGTGCATTCATTCTCTGGACGGATATCATGAAAATAAACATCTTTTATTAAGCATTATTTAGGTTATCATATTTTTAAGATAAAAAAATTGTGAAATCGAAGAAACTAAAAATTTTGAAGCCGATCCTGCTGTGTAGAGAGTACGTGGCAGTTTAAGGATGTCTTCTCGCAATGTTTTTTGCGAGTTCTTGATTAAAAAATGTTAACGACGCAGGGTCGGACTAGCTTATAGTTTGGAATACACGAGACTTTAGACCTGCTTAATGAGAATTACTTATTTTCACATCCTTTTCACCTTTTTGAAGAAATGCTCTTTTTCAGAAACTGCCTGTATAATATTTTATTATTCAATTTTTTTATGTTTTCATAATATTTTAACTTTTTCTATTTTTATAAATTCATGATTTTCAAAGCTATTTTTTTTTAATTTTTATTAAGAATTTGTTAAAATATGGAAACTATTTACAACGAATTACGGTTTCGATTGTATTACGATGACTTATTAGAACTTAATTTACAAAGAATTAATTAATATGGTCGCTTAGAAAAATCCAACACCTTCTATATACACAATAAACATTTTTATTTTTTATACAATATACAAGTATTCTTTACAAATAACAATAATAACTTGTTGAAAGTACGAAAGGTAAAAAAGACTGTAGAAGACTAGTACAACATTATATAACTAGTCGATAAATACAATTGGTAACATTTTTTAGATTTCTGGAAAATAACGTCTGTACAAAGTACTTGTTTCTTAGGGATTCATTTAAAGTTAAGTTAAATATCTAAATCTAAATAGAAAAATACAAATTTTACAGTGTTAGGGATAGATTTCTATAAAAATACTGATAGTTAATTTAAGTTGCATAAAAAAATTGCAAGGTCACTTCTGAGCACTTTTTAATACTGATTTACACAAAATACGCAAGACTTTTAAAATCATAACTAAAAGTAATGACTGTATACTCCTATCCAAATTATTTTGCAATTTCTTTACACCGGATTATGTACAAAACTGCAGCCTTAGTACGGCCCTGGAGCACCGATTTGGGTAACTTGGTTATTATACATACAAGAATTTTATGAAAGAGGTAGGAGCTTATACTTACCTTAAATAATTATGGCGAATAAAGACCATTAAAGATAAATAATATAAATTACAAAAATAGATAATATAAACAAGCATTTCCAAAGTTGGTTTTTGAAATGGCAAGATCGAAAAAAAATTCTTTGCTACACAAATAATTTGGTAAAGGTAACTTAGTCACGGCACCCTCCAAGTAGTTTGACAGTGGATTTAACTCCAATGGATTATTAGAAATGCATGGTTTACTCTTCGTAAATATTCCAAACATATTTTGGTAAAATATTTACAACACAACAAAGAAAAAATCAAATATCATAGATAAAATGGTTTTTAATTTGAAACTAGGTATGATCTTTAATAATCCATCTAATACACTGACTGCAAAACCTACTGCCAAATTCCTTGGGGAAACCTAAAACAAAAAACAAGTTATTATAGTCTACTTCACTGTTTAGGATAGTCATTTTGAATGTCTAACGAGATTTCAGCTTTGTGGTCACCACAAGTCGGGAAATTTGGCGGGACGGGTGGTAGATCACTCAGACTACCAACTTGGAAGATCAGATTCATACCGATAACTATGTGGAACAAGAAGTGACAGTGGAAAAGCCAGAAACCGGGATTGTCAGCCCTGAATCTAAGTACGACGTATCCGTTATTTGGCACAGCTATGGTGTCTTTTCCTGGTGGCAGGTTGAACTGACGGTGGAGGAGACCTTGCCTATCGAGGTCAAGGGCGTGTTTCAAGTTAATTTTCTTGACGTTTTGGTCGGGCGACCTGCCGATACCGATCACGTTGAAAGCGTAACCGTGAAGATGGAAGGGATGGCTCAGATTAGGCTGTTGAACTAAAAATAAATATATAAAAGTTAGTAATAATAAAGAATTTAATTTTGAGCTTCAAATGGTCCAAAAACATGCATTATAGTATGACTGTCTAGAGATGTTCTATGCACGGAAATAAATATCTAATATATATTTAAGTATAATAATACAGGGTTAACGAAGTACAAATATTTTAAGAGGGGATAGAGAAAATTAAGAATTAACGGAATCACCCTTCAAAAAAACTCCAAACTTATTTATAAAGCAAAAAAAAATTTTTGTTCGAAATTATATTAAATCCTTATTTAACGCCGCCTATGCGACCGTCCGCCGCACGTTTACAGAGTTAGAGTAGGCAACTAGCAACACGACGGTAAAATCTCGTCATGTGATAATTTAATTCCTGTGTTTACCATGTGCTTAAGTTGTAGTTTTGTATTCTTTTTCAGTTTTTAGTGCCTCTTTAATTTTTAAACGTTTTACAGTTATTAAATAAAGATATTTGTGTCGGGTGCAGATATTTTCCCACAATATAGTTCGCCGATTTGTTTTCTAGGTTATGGGACAAGACTGCCGCGGGTACATTAAAAGTTTTCTATTCTTTTGTTCCATTTTGTTATAATAAACAGGCATTTTATCTAGCTGTACCTACGGGAAGTGTGTTTTATCGACAGTGAGTGTTGTAAAGAATGAAAATGTAGTTTTGCCAGTTTATAACGAAATAATGAAAAACGAATGGAAAATAGTGGAGCTAAGTGGATTAATTGTTACCTATCTATCAGGTATATTACTAATAAGAATGTTATTTTTTGTCGTTTCTGCATTTAAAAAAAGCAAAAAAAACGACCGCATGGTAGTAGATATTGTTGACAGATGTAAGCTTTATCTATGACCTAAGCCATCTCAGTCGATTCTTTAAGTCAGAAAGTACGTATGTCTCATTCCACCTAGGACGCCTATAATTAGCACCACAATCTTAACAGAGTGGTCTGGATACAGCCTGCGGAGCTCGGAGAGAAGATCTCGATACTTCCTCCGTTTTTCCTCCTCTTTTAGAACGATGTTGTTCTCTGCGGGAGCCGAGAACTCAATCACAAACATCGTCCTAAGCTGGTGGTCGAGGAGGACTACATCAGGCATCAGGACATCATTATTATTATTATTATTATTATTATTATTATTATTTTTCTCGAAAAGTTGGAGGAATAAAGTATTGAAATTCTACAAGAATCCGATGAAAAAATATAGGGGTTCTATTTAAAAACGTATCCGATGACGTCATAACGCGAAAACAAATGAACGTCGAAAATGCGTTGGTATAGAAAAAAGAGTCTTTTTAAAAAGCATAATCGACGTGTCCGAGGAAATTTCATGAAATTTCGTTGTTTTAGAAATAATGAATTTATTTCATACTTTTCTTCGACGCTGTATAGTTGTAGACATTAAGTATAATCAGTGTTCAATTTTTTAAAATAATACATGTTTTAATAACCAACACAGTGACATTTTTGAATAACTCTCGTAAATACGCTGACTAGTAAAACTTCGCGTATAACTCGTTGACAACCCTCGTAAAGCATAATTCGTTACCTATCAACAAGATTTACGACCCGCCGAAAAAAAAACCGGCATATCCAACCACATGAAAGAAATAATATAACCGGTTAGAATATCTCTAGATAGCAGTGATAGATATAGTTTGGCATACCTTCATCTACTAATACTACTTCCACCACTGCATTTAAAGGAATATCAATTTTGTGAGTACACATGCAGTTTTGACCACAGTCTGGTGGAATGTTGTCACCATTACAGAACTGATCTGGATTTATGTCGTCGTACTGAGAAAGTAATGGAGATGGTGCTGACAGGTATGAAATTTCGTCGATCAAACTGATTACATGGTCTCCATTTGGTGCAACTGAAAGTATAAATTCGTTTAGTGAAATCAAGTTAGATAATTTAGTTTAATTATTGTTAAATAATCGTTTTATTATTGATTGTAAAGATTTGTTAGTTGGCAAATAGAAATAACTTACCCAAGTGTCTGTCGTATGTATGGGGGCTGAAGAGGTCTTCAGGAGTGTAAACGTGGAATCTGAATGGCAAGAATATCTTCACGTCTGGCCTTGCTGCTAAAAGTCCACGATCTATGTCTCTCGCATTCTTCAGTTGGTTTATGCATATAGCGTCAGTTCTTCTGCTATTACATATAGCATCCAAAGGATTTAGCACCTATTGAGGATTTTGAAAGTTTAACTATGTACACTGTACAGAAATAGGGTATGGCACTGCCCTAGATGAACGAAACTTTCGATTGCTTTACATTTTTTTTTTGTACAAAACCATGTATTTATAAATTATAAACTTCCCACGTACCAATTCTTTGTACAATTGGCGGCAAACACTTTCCGTCACCGTATTCATTTTACTTTTCACAGAAAAATGAAGTGATGGAAGCTATAAGCACTATTCTAAATATAATAATGTAATAATAGTGGCTACTGTACAGAGCATTCGATCATTTAAAAAAATGGAAAGGCAATGTTTTTTATATTTACATATTCTTTTATTAAAAATCGAACGCTGTAATACCTTTGCAATACTAAATACGTTCACTGTTTAAAAAAACTTGCTCTAGCTACTAGAATGTTAGAAAATGGAAAGTAATTTTCTTCAAATTAAGAAAAAAGTCAGATATGTGCATAGCAACATGTAAAAAATTTAAATATCAATCTCAAAACGGGATAGCAATGTTTGGAACAAAATAAATATTTTTTTGATTTGCGTTCTATTGAAGCTTTCTAATCGACTACTTTGAAAACGTTTGTTGACGTCATTCTTATATGCGTTTGTGTGATTCAATATTTCCAAGTGAATTAATTAATTGTAATGTTTTTAATTATTAGAGCTGATGTAATTATGAAAAGTCGTGCTATTTGCAACGCACATATGCAATCGATCAATAAATTCGATCATGTTTCAAAAATTTCATACTACATAGTATCCAAAATTAATAAAAAAAAAATATGAACAAAGCTATTGACGATTTACTGGCAATACTCATTTAATTCATTATTATTATTAGTTACTAAGTAATTTGCAACAATTTGTATCAAAAACTGTTCTCCTTTACGGGGCCTTTTGTTGCCTCGTATCTCTCATCGTCTGATTCTATTTGTCAGCATTCTTACTTCCAAATTTGCAGTTATTAAATGTGTAGGTATATAAATCAATGAAGTTACTCTCCGCTTCTAGGATACCCATTTAATTTGTTCTCTTTATGTTTTAAACCTTAGTTTATTCTTATCGAATATGATCTAAGGCATCCTAGGAACAAGATTTTTTCTAAGAAAACTGGTACCGCATTGAAATCGTATCATTATTACGGGAATTGAAACTTAGTTTCAAGATACCTAAAGAGACTCCTTAAAGTGTATATTTTTTTTACTACGAGATAAAATCAAAGCTATTAGCATTTTCTAACATTTGGTAGCTGTGCTATGTTATATGTGTTCACTACCTACAGTTCTGTACTTTTTGCTAAATATCCACCAAATGGTATATGGTATATTATCGATATATGTAGAGTTCTAGCTTTTACCAAATAAATTCTCTTTTATACAGGTTATTTCTGAAAAAAAATCCTTCAAAGAAGTATGTAATAGTGGACGTGAAAATGCACTTACTAAGTTAAATTTACTGGTTCATTGTGGTTAACGGCACGAGTGCGCACGTGTCTCGTCGCTTGCAAATGAGGTACAATGCTTTAATTAAAAATGTTCTATTCAAATCAATAGTTAGCAGATATGATGTAATGGCATACCTCGCATGCGAAATAATTTTTGGCGCTGCTTAGAAGCATGCTTATTAGCTCGTGGAGACAATTTCCCGTAAATTTTGTAGACTCTCCTACACCTCTCTTACCTCTTTGAAGTAACATACTTTTTTCAAAAATACCCTGTATAGTAACAGTAATTTTCACGTTGAAACTTACCCTTTTGAGCTATATACAAAAAGGGTTTATATACATTCAATTTCGAAGTCTAATTCTACTCCCTATGAAACTTGTATACACGTATAATGACAAAATGGAATTCTAAATATGTCCCACTATATTACACACACATTCACTTCTCCAAATGCATCACTCGCACTTAAAATTAGTTAAATTGCAGCAATTTAGCAAAATAATAACAGCAGTAACTTAATAAAATTATTGCAGATTAACTAATGGCACTCTCTCTTTATGTACAACCGATATACACATCTTTACTTACCACACCCTGAGGTATTCCGTAATCGTAACTTGGTGGGTTAGATGATGGTTGATATGGGCCTCTTGCGTATCTCAATATGGCCAATTGTTGTACCCTTCTGATACCGCATTCTCCCAAACCTCTAAGTTGAATCCAGTAAGCTGTAGGGGCTTGATCGGCGTTTATCACGAAATCGTATCTTTCACCTGCAAAAATTAAAGCAGAATGTTATACAGGGTGTCTGGAAATATCGAACAGATATTCTCTGAAGCTATTTATTTGTGGCATAATTCCAGTTTTTAGTTTAATTGGGTATTTTGCCACACTACTGACAAAAATAAAGGTTAATTGACTAAATCGTTGCGCCAAAAGGATCAGTCCAGGGTTATTTTTGAAACTAAGTTGGCCTAACCAAAAAATCTCACACTGAAAAAGCGGATAAGTAAAACATAACAAAAATCACATCACTATCGTGCATTTTTGTATTTCTTGGAGTTTCGAAAAATTCTCTGTTTTTATTCTCAAAAATTTCAATTGTATTAAAATTAAATCAAGTTTGACTATTTAAAATTTGTTTATCTGCTCCCATAGAGTTCTTAAATGATTGTTATTTTATTGTTACTTCTTTTTGATACAACTGTAGCTAACAATGTTTACTGAACACTTATTTGAGTTCAAAAAAATAATCGCAGTCTCTTTTAATTTTCCTTTTGATGCATTATCCTCCTTCTCTAAAATCTTTACGAACCCCATTGAATCAAATGATCGTTTTCCCAAGCGTGTTCGCAAATTTTTGATTTTTCAAATTCGCGTCTTTTTATATAGTTTTTGTGTTCCTCAACTCCAATATTCATAGGCCGAGACGTTTTTCCAACATAATGTTTATTGCATTCTCAATGTATGCAATTTTTTGAATTTTGTATATCATTTTTGGACTTGTTTTTGCCAAAAATGATCGTAAATTCTGAAAAACTGTTCTAATATCAAATTTGTTACAGATTCTTCTTAATATTTCTGATATAGGAATGTATGGAATTTTTATTATGTAATTAATTTTTGTTATTTGTTTTAAAGTGTTTGTTTTATCAACAAAATTTTGAGGGTATTCATTATTTATTTAAACATTTTTTATATATTTAGTTCATTGTTAAAAATTTCGTTGTTTGATGAAATTAATTTTGCTCTATCATATAAACATTTAACACCTTTCTTAATATCAATCTGATGGTTAGATTTAAAATTTAAATATCTGTTGGTGTCAGTTTGTTTTCTATGAACACTTGTTTCTACAGAATTAAAATTTTTTTAATTAAAACGTCCAAAAACGGTAGCATATTGTTATTTTCTATTTCCAATGAATGAATTGTTTATTGTTAATACCATTTAAAAATACATTGAATTATGCAACAGAAAAATGTTAAATTGCAAAAATGTCATCTACATACCTCCACCAAACAGTCAATTTTTTATTTATATTTTGAATAGTTTTCTTCAAAAAAAATCCTTAAAAATGTTACTTAAAATTGATAATTAATGACGAACCCATTGCCATTCTGAAATGTTGTCGACAAAATTCATTATTTTGTTGAAAATATGTTGTCTTTATACATAGCAAAGTTCATATATACCGAACTTTGTACATAGACACAGTATTTCCATTATACGTCCTACGTTTTATTTTGTTCTGCTTGCCAAATTGATATCATTTTCCAGTTTATTTTTAATGATATTAAGAATCATTTCTAAGAGATGTTTGCTATTTCTAATATAAAAATGCGGTTGTGGCAATATACTCAATTAAACTAAAAAAAATATCGAGTAGCTTATACAGAAATTCTACCAATCAAAACAACGATTTTTGAAACTAATTTTCTTGGTTTGCAGATATTTGTCCGATTGTTCGCACTTTTGCAAAGGAACTGCTTTTATTTGTGTTACTGTATTAAATAATTCCGAATCGATTTCTCAATTAAACCGTAAAATTGTTTTTGCGTAACTCCGAAATTAATTTATGTGGAAACCCAAACGCTCCGGGTATAAATTACTTAATATTTTAATTACGGCATAATTTAAGAGCCATAAAGCTGTTGTACTTCCGTTTCAATCGTATAAATTAGATAATGTAGATATCCATTTAACTAATGAATCATTCCATCGAGAATGTTACGAACAGTCTGGACGTGATCAAATTTTTAATTTGCGTCTGGTAAAACATACTTCTCTGTATTTGGTCAAAGCAATGTCGAGCATAAAAATTATTCACTTTTTTATACAAACAGAATATTTGCAACATTTAACGTTCCCCAGCCTTTTATAAATTTCTCAAACAGCTTTTAAGAGGTGGCTTCGAAAATGTTTTTTATTAAATTAACTAAACTAACTACCTACCTACCATTAACTGTTACTAACTAAATAAAAAAACGGTATTATACAGTGCTTTCGAAAAGTAACGAATGAATTCATTATTTTTGAAATTGAGAAGTGATGAAATCCGTCAAAGAATTCATGGCACCATCTAGTATAAACCCACGTAATTTCAAATTTTTATCAGCAGTCATAAAAAAGTTACAGCGTGTTCCCACTTTCCGTTGTCACCCGGTATAGTTGTTTTGGAAAAAGGAACAAGATTTGTACATAATATTTTTATAGAAGCCACTCTACCCAGTTGTACGCCACTGCCATGGTACAGTTATAATTACACCAGTTGAAAGATCTTCAGTCAAGTATACGTGGGTCCCAATTTTATTAAAATAAAGTATTTGTGACATACAATATAATTGACTATTTTTTTCTAAATTTTAACGCTCTGTCTAAAGCAAAACAGAGTAGATTCTTAGGTAGGTATAAATTCCTAGTTTCAGTATTTATAGTAAAATCACCCTGTACATATCTATTTCAATTTTGAAAAGGACTCATTGGTCACCTTTACTTTTCCCCCCTGAAGGCAGAGTTTAAATAATTATTTTCTATGTTACTTGAAGTTATATTTACATGCTATTTTTTATTGTTCAAGTGTAATAATTACTGTTATTTGTTCAACTTCATTTTTAAAAGAGAAAATATTAACGAATTTTACAATCAACACGTATTTATATAGAAAGTAAAATGTGAATATAAGTGCTCTTTAAGTTATTTGTTGTTTGTTTAGATTTCTTGGCAGCTGTTTTAGCTACAGTAATTCTAGAATATGATACTCGTTAATAAATGCCAATATCATACTTCAAATCATCAATTATGTAATGTTGTCTCTTCAGAATCAGTTATCAACATTGTGATGATATTAAAATATTAAATTTCAACTCCTAATAGCCTCGTATGACATATATTTTCTTTGTTAAAAGCTACAATAACTAAGTACAGATTGATTTTGTTATTTGCTTGTTTCCTTTGTTTTGAATTTATTACTTTTCTGCTAAAAAAGAAGTAACTGGGAAAATCATAATAAGACTCATTTGTCATTGAAAATTCGCAGAAGGTGACCTGAAATTGACAATCGTTTGACAACGTTACCGACCTCCAATATCGAGGGAAAGGAATATGAAGCAATCTAATTTTTTTCTGTAATTAGGTATCTAAGAAATTTGAGAACATAAACTCCTATTAAAGTCAATTGTTCGGAACAGTGTACCTATATTTTTTTAGTATAACTTTAACCAATTGTCGTTTATCAATTTAACAATTTTTTTCCAGTGAACTAATTTATGCATTTCTTTAAACTATTTTGTCAATACTTTTAAAGTATTTCAGTGGGATAATTAAAGAAATGGATGGTTGGAGAAATAGTTACGTCAAGTAATGTTACAAAAATGACATACTACTAAATAATCTGCTGCAATTCGTGGAAAATTTAATCTGTCATTTAAAAAGAAGTAAAACCAAAGCTGCCAGAGACAGTCTCCACAAGATTAGGGATTAAATAGTTAGATTTCCTTCCTATAACTAACTCGGTAAGTACGTCACTTACCAGAGAATGAAATGATAGTGTTGACCAAAACAGGATGAACTGGTTCACCATCGGTAGCAATCAAGGTTAAGTTATGTCCTTGGATGGTCAGCTGAGCTGGACACACGGAAGCGAAGGAATTGATCATCCTGAATCTGTACCTCCTGCCTGGCGTCATGGTGAAGACTTCCAAAGGTGTGTTGGTCATGAATCCAGTGTTGGGATCTCTGAACTGTCCCTTTCCGTTGATCAACAAACTCTCAGGATCCTGTCCGGTATTGACAGCCAATCTTCCGGGGAATCTTTCAGCGGCGTCTTCGTGCATCCAATCGCTGAGTAGCATGACGTGGGTGGTCAGATCGAAGTCGTACAGGTTGCTGTTGGGGTCTTTGGAGGGTGGTTGACGGATGGCGATGCTGCCGTAGAGACCGTCCATCTTCTGCAGGCCAGTATGGGCGTGCCAGAAGTGGGTTCCTGCGTTTCCGGCGACCCATTGGTATCTGAAAGTTTAATACAACATATGTTTAGGGTCATAGATACTTATAGGTTACAAAGTGCAAACGTATGTTCCAGCCATGATGAAAGTTACGAGTTACAATTATTGATCACAATCAATTGGTAGCAGAAGCCAATAAGTTACAAAAGAAAATCAATTGAGAAAATGAAAGAAATCATTCAAAGTTACGTAATTTTTCTACATCCCCGCACACTTTTAATATTGTGGCGCAAGCCTTCTCATGCCTTTTGCATAAAATTCCACAGCTTGGACTGCAATCAGTTTTGTACTGAGGTTTTCAACAGTGTCCTCAAATTGAATTAATTCAATGAGTTCTTGAGGTGTACGAAAAGATAATGGATTTTTGGTTAGCATCAGGACTACCTACAGGATGTGTGGTGCTATTACAATTAATGATGGAAAATGCTGAAATCAGGAATTCTTAGTTTCACAATAAATCATGTCTGCATTTGGTTGCAGGACTAATAACAATTCGAATGGTAGATTTATGATCTTCCAACCTCTAGTATTAACTAGTGAGTACTACCTCTTTCTAAAACATCTCACTTGCATTCAAGGAAATTGAAAAGTTTAGACCTCACTACAAAACTAGCCTAATCCAGATGACAAAATTGTATGAGATGGTTTGAAAAAGCTCGCATCAAATATGTATGAGACAAAGTGATGCCTATGTAAAAAAGTAGAGCAATAATTTAGAACCATACATTCACTGACATTTACTTTTGAAAGGAATCTCGTATCTCACTTGATCAATGACTATTGCATATGGCAGAAATCTTGAGTCTTTACTCTCTTTTTACTTTCCGCGTATCTTCTGCCAAATCTATGGTTAAAATTAATAGTTTTTGATCTACTGACAAGATAAGCAAACAATATCATATACCTTTGCATGAGAGGTAAGTTTAAGGGCAATTCTTTTAATTTGGTCAATGAGGATCATTCATACAACAATGATATAACTTATTCCTGCTATTGGATCAACGATTTCCTGTACTTACATAACCAATTATATATTTCATAGTTAGCATAGTTTCTGGGAAGTGGTAATGTTGATTACTCGATAGTATGTTTGCAAGGCCGAATATTTCTAGAAGGTTGTATTAAATAACTAAATTTTCTTCTAGTAGTAAGTTTCATATATTGTAACTGTGACTTTTAAGTTTTAGGGGTAGTGATGAAAATATCGATAAAAATGAAGAGAATCAAGACATCGTAGTAGAAGGGAAACTGCTAATTTGACAGCAAAATTCGAAAATGTGGTATTTTTTTAAGCTAATCTGGTGACATATAACAAATAGTACTAACTGATGGGATACGATTATGGATACATTTACCATTTCAGATCGTCCAAAAAGTCTTCAGGGGTAAATAATATTTCTTGAAGTCAATATATGTTATAACCAATAAGCATGACGAATACATTATACATTATTTTAATAAACACTAAACATGCAATAGATGTTGTAAACGATCAACACTATAGGCTGCAAATTATTTCTTAAAGATAATAAAGATAAAAAAGTGAATACGGATATGCTTTGTCCAGAATTGTGTACCATGACACGGAATCATTTCCTACAACAATCTTGACCTTATTATTTTTCTGTTACACAAATACAAATAATTCTAATACTTATTCAAGTATTTTTTCTATCGATAATTGCTCACTACGTCCTTATAATTACCGGATAGCTGTTTCTATTACAGAAATTTCACTTCCAAGCCAAATTATACCGTAAAAACCGCAGTAGTCGCTTACTCCGATTTTTGCCTACTATTTACGGAATTTAATAGCACCGTTTACCGGAACCTTATTATAGGCAGCCCACACGATTACTGTAATGCCTGAAAATAAGCGTGTATGGTCGTAAGTCGGTGTGCAGGATTTAAAAAATTGTGTATAATTTAACTACCTGTTATATCATTACGTGTAAAACCACGCAAAACGAAAAGAAAGCCAAGTAATGCGTTAATAGTTATTTTTGATGGTAGATTGCATTCGATAATGTAAAATAATTTCGCAACGGAGTATCAAAAAAAACATTTTTTCGAAAATTGTAACTCATAGTTCAAATATTACTAAAAATGTGAAGAAAATGTTTGACATTTATTTGAAATATCGATAACTAAAATGACCCAGAGATCCAAATCGAAAACTGAGATTTTCTCTATAAAATCAATAGTGAAGGTAGGTATTGACACTAAATTGTTTATTTGACATTTTTCTCTATCTCTTAAAATAAGATGTAGGGAAGAATGAACTGATAGAAATGGGTGGCAATTTCCATGTTTTGTTATGTCTTTTTACATAATATTTATTGGAAAATTTTAATTTACATTATATATTAAGGAATAATAAAGTATATGTGTTTTACGTAATAAAATTGGAAAATTTCAAGAATAGTGTAGTAATACATTGTACTACAATCGAACTATTTACTTTTACTTAGTTTATTATGTAATTTTACAGAAGTTTTCATGTAATTTCTGTTGCACATGCGCAGAAGCACATCAACCTAACCTCTAACCCAATACATTTTAGTTGTGTTGTTAACGTGTAACAGACAATCATATACGGTTCAATAATAAGTACTTTTTGTGGGATACTCGTAAAACAGTAAGTAAAAGATTATATTTAATTATGTGTACACTTGTAGCTTGAAGTAATCTAAATATTATACAATTTATAAATATGATAGAAAATAGAAGCTGAAATGGTACGTTGTTTAGGTGTTTACATCAAAATTACGCCATTACATGATTGTGTCTCACCATACAACATTCATTTCTACATTTTTAGATGATAGGTGAACAATACACTTTTACAGAGAAAGATGAATTATTCACATTTAGAAGATGGATGGACAAATTCCACTAAAAAAATTTTCCTACACAGAAGTTACTTCTGCTACTGAGAGGACCTTATTAACTGTTTGGCAATAAAAATGTGACTCGCGTAGTATATTGTGTGTAGCAAAAATTTATTTGTTACTGCTATATTGAGTAGAATTTGACATTCAATCTCCATAGAATTATCTAAAATCAAGTTTTTCGTTATTGAAATTGGAAATTTTCTCTGCGCTTTCCAAATCTTGAATTCTAAAATTCTAATCAAAACAAGTTCGTAATATTCCATTTCATAACATTCTGCTGTGACTTCAATTAGGTGCAGATTAACATTAAATGCGTATCAACTGATATCTGTACTGCAATCATTTACTGAATTTACGTGTATGTTCAAGATTACTATAAGTATCAATTTCGTCTTAATTCTGAAATTATACTCAAACAGCACATTCCCACGTAACTGATATAACAATTTCCCTTCTCTGCTAAATATCCGATTTAAGCCAATCACGTATTATATAAACATGTAGAAAGTAGTACACAAGTTACATATTGATTATAAGCAAATTCTATTTTATTACTCTAATTTGTTAGCTAGAAATATACATGAGACTGGATTTATGTTTACTAGTACAGTTAAAGGACACTCACAGTATACCTTCATTAACTTGACGTCAATTTTGATATTAAAGTACCTTGACATAAACAATACAATTTTTACTAATAATGAGCCATCGTTACTATCGTAAGAAAATTGTTGATTCTTCTAATTTTTGCAGGTTTAATTCTCACTTTATGTACAAGTAACCTCTCATTCAGAAACTTCCATTTTAAAACGCAAGATAATATTACCTGGGTAAACCATTATCTGCCCACAGGTCTTTTAGCACAATGGGACAATGAATGGAGATGTAAAACCAGTACATCAAAGAATATCGCATCCTTTGATGTAGAAAGTGGTTTGTATAATTATTGCCTTTCAGAGGCGTAGTTAAAGTGACGATACTGATATTAGTAGGTACTATGTTTGCTTTGAATATTTTACCAATTTTAGTAGTTTATGACAATATATGTACCTACTAAAACTGATTATAAAAATAATATTTGTTACATTTGCACTTAAAACTGAGTGAATATAGGTATGCCTATATAATTTCATTATACGTTTTTTCTGAAATCAGTGTTATCTGCCTCCTATTTTTCTATCATTTCGGGCACAAATTGTCCTAGAAACACTCACCTAAACGTGTTGCCTTGCTGAATAGGACACTGCGTTACGAATGGCACACCGTCGTAGTACTGGGTACCTCTTTGCCAAACTCCGTGCCAATGGATGGTCACTTCCATGCCTTCCATGTGGTTCTCCACGTCGACAACAACTTTGTCTCCTTCGCACACCTGTATACTAGGTCCTGGTACCATACGGTTGGCGGTCAGAATTCCCCTTTCGACACCATCGGCTAAAACACATTGGCAGTGGGACGACACTGTGTTCGTCGCGTTCGGCGTACAAACTTGACAAGCCCTGTAAACAATAAACAGTGTTATGACATACACGAAGTCTTTAGTAATGTCAAATAGATTTAAATTTATACGTTCTAATTTATCGGTCGAGGTTTCTCGTTTGACTGCACGTTGAAGTCTCTTTTTCTTGAGTAGGCAAATTAGTGCTGACGGCACGTGTGTACTGAAAAATCATTTTATAAACGCGTTTTATAAAAGTCCAACACCGTTTTAAACATTTCTGCAATTGTGAGTGATTAAAAGTCTGCCATATTGAGTAGAATTTGACATTCGATCACTCACAGAATTTTTTGTAATTGAAATCGGAAAATTTCCCTGATTTTTCCAAATCTTGAATTTTCTTAATATTCTTAATGTGACTACAATTAAGTAGGTACACATTGAAAAATTGGTGTCAATAGATATCTATATTTCAATAAATTACTGAATTTACGAGTATGTTCAGAATTGCTATTGCTATCAATTTTGTCTTAATTCTAAAATTACGGCTATAAAATGAAGCCTTTAGTAATGTCAAAATACGAGTAGATTTAATTTCTTATGTCCTGTTGGATCGCTGGAGGTTCTTCGTCTGACCGCACGTTGAAGTCTCTATTTCTTAAGTAGATAAACTACTGCTGACGACGTGTATATCGACAAATCATATTATAATCGTATTTTATTAAACCCCATACCGTTGTAAACATTTCTCCAATTATTGTGAATGATTAAAAGTCTGCTCATATCTCACTAATAAATGTAAATGAAGTCAATGGGATCTAAGGAATGCGTTGTGCATAAAAATACATAATTTATTTACCGTGACTGGCTACTCAACTTCTGGTTTAAATACAGGCAGTAGTAATTATGAAACATATGTCGCATTAATAGGTAGGAAAAAATGACATGAATTAATCATTAAAAACTATAATTGGCACACGGAGGATGTCTATTGTGTTTTCCGAATTGGGTTCACATTCGACTGTTGGCCTCTTGTCTATCCACTTCATTTGCATTTGTTTTGATCTAATTTTAGATTGCTATCGGCAAGTAACACTACAGAGGAAAAGCTTTAGTGATTATAAAATAATTAATATTCACATTGTAAAAAAATATCATATGCTTTTTTAAACTAATTCTTACAATACAATAAGGATAAACAACAATTTCACATGCCAACGATAATTAAATATAATTTTAATTTAATAGCCTTGCACTGATCCTTCGAAACAATGAATGACATTTATCACAATAGGCGTAGAAGATTTAGTCTCATAAAATTTTACTGAATAAATATTTCAAAATGTATCACTGCACAATCATAGGTATATCTTCTATATCAACAGAAATTTCCAATTTGCAATTAAATTTAAAATAAATTTAAAATTTCTGATGACCTGCCGAGCTGTGGCGGGCGTTCCCGAAATGTAGGTACCTAATATGTGTTGTAGTACTTGTCACTTTGTAGGTTAACCTAGACTAATCCCGCATTTTTTGTTTTCTGTGTTCCAATGTATGTTTGAAGTGTTATTTATAAATTATAAGACAATTTAATTAGTTACTGTTAATTGAATGGAAGAAAATAGTTTTTCAAAGGCATCAACGATAATTTGCCAAACATGGATGCATTTATTTATTTTAGATTTATTTATTTAAGAACGCACAATCGTAAGTTTGTTATATTGTTTTACTTTGCACCATGATTAAAAGTTATATTTTCTATGAAATACCTAAATTATGTACTTCATTAAAAGTAGGAGTGAAAGTGTAAGTTTGGTCATAACATTAAAAATGGTTCGTTACTCAAATGGAGCCAAATAAAATTTAATAAAATATTTTAATCTATCAAAAAGCAGATTTATCAAGGGATCCCTATTTTCAATTGTAGGTATTTATAATTTAATTGTAGTTGATTTGTGTTAACACGCTTCCAATAAAGTCAAATGTCAAACTTGTTTGTTTTAAAGCCTTCTCAGTCAAAGAACTTAAATATCGTTGGTATTTTGAAAATGTTATATTATCCGCAAATCTACACAACAAATAATAAGTAAAGTATATATTCTTGGATGCATTTTTAGCCCTCTTTCCGTTTTTGAAATAAAATACAGGGTGTTCTTTATAAAAAAACACAAGTTGTCGTCATATCACAAAAACTGAAAATATTATAAAGTACTTTTATTTTTATGCCATCGAATGTATCTAAAATGGTGCATGTAGAATATTCAAACCGATTTAAGATATTTTGGAAGGGAAACGAGAAAAGGGTTTAGCCAAATATCGAGAAACGCCTTGTAGCTCAAAAACGGTAACAGATTTGCTCTATCTATGACAAATTTGCATTAATCTTTAAAAACAAAACAATTTGAACCACCCTGACATTCTGATCAATTAGGTAATGTTATTTGTCTCATCGCACGTTGAAGTCTTTGATATGTAAACTAATAATGACGACATTGTTCCTATTCCTGTTGAGGTCAAGAAACTTCTATATTTTTTATTTTCATCGCAGTAAGTAACGTCAACAGATTTAACAAGCTTCCTTATACGTATTTTCGCATTTCAAGAGATTATATAGCTACAAATCTCATGTAAATTATTACTATTTCCATTTCGTATAAAATTATTCGCAATTATCCTCAAATAACTACAAGCACCTGCTTTATTATTGATATTAATCATGAAGCTTAGAAAATTATAAATACCTTTCAATTATTTACGTACACATCTCTGCTGTTACTTTCTCCATATGAGAATATTTCATTGATTTCAAATTAATCATAATATACAAATGGCTAACATTGCATCGATTAACGTTTAATAACTGTCTTGGGTTGTCTTAAATTATACTACACTTTCTCTTGTAATATATAATAATAATGGTGTAGTTGAAAGCGTTTGACAAGATAAAATGATACTTATTTAATGTATTACTCAACAACTAACTAAGTATAGGTATTATTTTCCTAGGAACAAGCTTGATCACAATAATAATAATAATAATAATATCTCTACCCCTCATTCTAATCACAGGGATTAGCCCAGAAGTCGCAGACTTGTGCGGGAGAGGGGGCGGCATATTATTATTAAGCAGGCCGCATTTGCGCCCAGGAACGACTTACGTTGGTAGGCCCTAACCACTATTCAGTGCAGGAATGAGGAAAACCTGGAAAACCTCATTAATTAGGGGGGTAGTCAAATATCAACCGGCATCAATCTCTCACATTGACCCAAGCTAACATTATTCCACCCTACCATACCCACAATATACTGAATCTTTATAAAATTAGACACAGTCTTCTGCTAGTGCTAAAATCACCAGAGTGTTGAAACCTGACCAGAAAAATATGGAACATTTTTTCAAGTTATAGGTGTGAGTAAAAAAGTATGAAGTAAAAGTCAAATTAATTACATTATTTTCATTACAACAAGGACAAATTAATGTTAAGTCATGAGTAAATCGTAGATACTTCATTATCATTATCCAACACTATTTGACATGGGAGTGATTCTTAGTACGATGGTTGACTCTGAAATAACTTTAAACACTTACGCTCCAAGTACTGTGTAGTACTCCAAGGTGAAATGGTAATAACATATCCTAGGCGGTTCACCTTCCCTACAAGCCCTGGCACATTCCTCTGGAGACGACAACGATGGGTTCTTCTTCAGTTCTTCCGTAGAAGAAGTCCTGTAGTTCAAATGTTTGCTCTTTGTTGAGAAGGTATTCCTTCCTCCTCCTCCTCCTCCTCTCCCTCCAGAACTTGATCCTCCAGAGCCTCCCCTAGAAGCGTATGGTCCTCTCTCGGGGTGGGTCTGGAAGACACCGTGTGTGGAGGAAAAAAAGTCTGAGTTGTCGGAGAAGGCGCCATCGCTGACGTCTTGGCTCCACGAAGCTGAAGCTGTTTGGTCAGCTGCTGCAACCGAAGAAACAAAATGTTACTTATTTGTACAAGAAGACGATTTTAATACAAAAACATTATTTGAGATTGGGATCTATAATAGATCTGAATCAATCAGCAACCTCTGCTGCCGCTTATAAAATAATTTGGTTGTAAAAGCAGCGTTAAACGACAGTAAGGTAAATGAGCGATTTCTATAAAACACTAGAAATTATGATTTTATAAAGGATTTATCACAACAGGGCCGGATTGTAATGGTAAATAATATATGTAGGCATTTAAAATCACATATTTTTCATATTTCCAAAACATTTGAATAAAACGACTGAGATAAAAGTAGGATTTTTTTAAATTTCGATATGTCATGGTTTTTTTGTTTTGATAACATTTCTTTTAAATGCACCACTACTTTTAAATTTTTCCACTGGCTTAAACCTGACATGTTTATTCAATGGCCATGAAAGCTAAATTAAGAAGTAAAGCTAGATTTCCCACCGGTCGCTATGACACAACCAAAACAAGATCCCTCCATTTAGCTGTTTCAAATTTGTTTTATAGAATGGTTTGTCAATGTAATTTTGAGTGAAAAATAAACGTTTCTTTTGCTTTATTTGTTATATTACTATTTTTATTTTACAACTGATAATATAATTACACAATAACTACAGTGTATAATACAGCTATTTGTTCTTTGCAATAAAATTGTCTCCAAGGATATTTTAATATAAGAGTTTTATAGGTTGATAACCCACATTTAAGAAACAATTATACAATTTTTGTATAGCGCTGTTAGAAATACTACGGGACATTAATAAAAAATATTATAAAGTGGTTTAGTTTTATCAGCTAAAATGTTTGATAAGCTTGTCACAGAAACGTTTATAAAATAGTACACATGCGTACCCATACTAATTTCTTTTCTGGTGTACTCCGAATTCTACACGTGTAGCATTAGTTCTAAAGCTATGCGCAAAATTTCATTACTGGTACGAATTTGTGAAAGGCGAATATTATGAATGACTGTTATCGATCACTTTAAATCTTTTACGAGGAATTTTTGAGCCACTGTTAAACATTTACATCGAATTACATTCTTTCTAAACCACGCCACATATTAATGGGCTAGTACTTATGCTTAAAGATAATAAAATAAAGTATGCGAAACAGTGAGAAATTTTGTTCTAAGAGCAGCGTGGCACACTTTGAGAAAATACGCGTGTGTAGAAAGCCTTTCTATCTATTTGTATTCCTTAATAGAGGATCTGCCCAGCCTTGAAACGATTCTCCACAGCCACAGCAACAAATTATGATCGATTAAAGGATACGGAACTCGATGGAATGGACAGAAACATCGACTGAATTTATCGACACCTGTTACTGTTCTGTTACAGAATATGCCTACATATGGTGAATATGTCTATTACAAGTTTAATTGCGTATTAGGTTTGTAATCAGTATGGTAATTCTTGTATTTCCGTTGTCAAGCGAGGAAAGCCTTCAGGCCTGGACAAATCGACGAAAACGAGAAGCTTATAGAAAGTGAAACAAATGTATGGAATTAGATACGAAACGAGACTTGAGAAAACACTTGTTCAGAATCTTTTTTTCTTTGGACTACTGAAACATGAGTTTCTCTAAATCACTAGGTGTGTGATGAAACTGACTGACTGAAAATTCTCGAGCAACTCAAAATTGTCGTAATATTTATTTACTTATTACCTTAAAGTAAAGTACAAATGCGAAAGATAATTAAAACAAATATAAATATACAGGGTTGACATTGTTGACAGATGTAAGCTTTATGTATGGATCTAAGCCATCTCAGTCGATGATTATCATAGGCGCCGACTTTCCGCATGAATATCGAGCTAAAATTGTGGAATATTTTTTTTTATTGTCTTTTAAGCCTCCCTAAGCACGTGGATACAATTTTTGCCACAGTTAACCCTGCATACAGATAATCGATTGATCACAAAATACTCTACAGTTTTGTAGAGGTCAAAATATTCAGATTTAGTCAAACATGCCTTAGAAAAATTGAATTCATTTAAAAGATACAGGGTGTTGAAAGTGAAAATTTATTTGTGAAAATACGTAATAATTTGGAAACGGTTGAACTTATTGGAGCTAAAATTGGTACCACTGTGTTAGGACAAGTTTCTTATAGAGAGCGCCAGCAAATTATAAAAGAAGAGGCTCTTCTAAGTAGAAAAGGTATATTGATCTCACTGTCTAGCCTCGTTTCCGAAAATTCCGAAAATTAAATTTATTACCAGTGAAACATGAAATTTAGTAATTAACACAACAAAACACGGAAAATGACCACCATTAACATGAATGCGCTTTTTCAAAGAAAATACCTTGGCTATGTTTAGCTAAATTACCAGTCTTGAATTATCTGTAGTAATTCATCCTGAGTTTAAATTTCCTCAATATGATTTTTTACTGTATTAGAAAGGTATTTTAAGCTAATATATATCTTCTACAATTCCTATCAATGAAATCAATGCTCTCTGATACGAAATATCTAGGTATGCTAATGAACAATTCCACAGACAAAGCTCTATTCAATAATTATCTAAAAAATAATCTTGCTAAATTTACTAACCTGGTTTAATGAAAACACTCTATAAATATCTAAGTTCACTTTTGAAACTGTGGGAACTCGAAAATTCAACCACAATAGATGAGATCTGATCTATTTCTGCATGTTTAGGATTGCTTCTTCAGGTGGCGTCCTTTAAGTTGAATCAAATATCTAACTATAAAATTATTATACCAATAAATTAAAATTATTTGAAATTAAATATCGATAATGTCAACAGTGACTTTAACCTGTCAATGAATTTAAATAAAACATAACAATTACCTATTAATTAATAAAACAATTTTACCCGTTATTTAATCGTTTTTTTATATATTTTTAGGTATTAACAATATTATAACTAACTCCTCAATATGAACTAGCTATTAATTTGTTTTTTTGTTGTTGTGTTAATAAATTTGATGTTTCATTGGTAGGCAGGTAATCGATTCAATGTTCAATAAATAAAAAATTAAAATGCATACATCTCAAAAACAAGGTTAGATGGTGAAATTAATGCCTTTTCTACTTACCTAGTCTCCTCTCTCATAATTTATTATCAATCAGACTCAAATATCGGAACTAAAAACCTACAGGGTAAATATATCTATCTATGCGCTGATAAAAAATATTGTAAATTTGCAAGTTGTTTACATCATATATTAATGTAAAAAATACAAAATCCATACTGTATTACAAAAATCTCCATGTGAATACCGTATATTTAAATTTTCATGTGTACAAAAACACGGTTTCACCAAGAAAAAAATGCATATTTATAAATAGTAATTTTCCAATATAGTTGTAACATTACATTGTATTACACTATTGACTTTACCAGCAATCCACCGTATAATATCGCCAATAATTTTTATCAGTGTATGTAACTGGCGTTCTCTATGAGAAAACTGAAAATAATTGTAAAATTTAGATTTATTCTTCTAAAAGTCATAATGATATCAATTTTTAGTTCAAATAGGTTCAATCGTTTTCAGATTATTAGGTATTTTGGAAAGTTTTCACTTTCAACAACCTATACCTCTTAGACAAGTATTACATTTCACTAAGACATATTTGGCTAAATCTTATTATTTTGACATCTGCTACAGTTCTTCTATGACGCATCCATTACGGGACACGGGGCACGTATGTCTTGAAAATAATAATAACATGCCATGGTAGCATATATGTATATTTTAGATGTCAAATACCTAAATTTTATTTTGTTTTTTATAAAATTGGAAACTATGAAGATTTACAAAACCATGCTACTATTATAATAGAATAATGTTCCAAGTAAACAGTGTATTCGTGTTTATTAATGGTTTTCATTTTGTACATTTTCAACGTCAACCGTAGAAGTTGTTGAACCGTTTTGAAAAATCGTTCCACTTTTAAATATCTTCCTCTTCCGGCATTATTCCAATGACATCTGTTAGACAGTATTTAAAATACCGATAGATTTTGTTAAAAATCCATTTATTAACTAATTTTTAAGTTTAATTGTGTTACGTAAAGTGTTAGCGTAATTTTTAAAATCTGTTTTATAACATTTTAATAAGATATCTCAGCTTTAGGCTTAACTGAGATACACATTTTAAGAAACACTAGAATATTATCCTCTTAATTGTACGACCAGTGTTGTAATAAATTTTGTCTGCCGTAAACTAAAGGCTTAAACAACAACCAATCGCACTAGCATAAGTCTTTTGTTATTAGTTTTTAGTTTCACATTTAATTCGATTGTCTAATTAGTTATGAGTATTCCATAGAATGTTGGGCGTCCTTAACATTTCACCAAATCTCAATTTGGCTACAAAAACAGGACGCTTTTTTGAGGAAAATCCTTGATGACAATTGGTAATGTTACGCCGGTATTAGATACAAAAGTCAATCAATTACATTATTCTAGACAAATTAGGGAATAGTTCCTTTTATCTCATACAATTCTTTAAATAACCACTTTAAAAAATAGACAGAAAGTATTAATGACGAAATTTGTCAACGATTAAAAACCTATACTTTGTAGTTGTTTTGACGTTATATTATTATTTTAAAGTATTTAGTAAAGAGATTTCTGTATCTAATACATTATATCTATACAGGGTGTCTGTAAAAGGTCTTTACAAAAACATACCACATATTCCTTAGACCAAAATAAGTCGATTTAAGTAAAATTACCTTAGTACAAAGTTGCTTCGTTTGGGCTCCAGAGGGCCTTGAAGTTACAATTTTTAAATCGTTTTTCCCATATAAATTTAAAACGGCATATGCGATTTTACTGAAATTTGGTATATTGGAGAGTTTTATGTGGCCAAAAAAATGGTGTTAAATTTTTGTCCGATATTAATCCATAGGCGTAGAGCTTGAATTTTTTTAATAGTTGCACCTTTAAAAATTCTACGGCAATGGAAGAAAAGGAGTTTGAGTATGAAATTTAGATTGCTCAACTCATTTACTTTAAAAAAGGTACTCTTGATAAGACTCGATTACTCTCATGGTTTTGACAAAATTTGCATTTTAGAACATAAACAATAATTATTAAAATACAAGTTCTACGCTCTCTATTATCGGACAAAATTTTATACGATGAAAAACATAAAAATGTACTTTTTTCATATCTTCCTCAACACTTCTAATCGAGACTTTTAACAAAAATACTCGATTCTTGCCATGTACGATTTTTTGAGGAATATTAATTATTTGCCTGCAATACTATACAAAAACATTTATTGTTGGTTTCCATAGTTTCATCTAAATAAAATTATTGTCAAGTTTTAACACCTAACCTCTTGTTAACGATTGAAAGTGTTCTATCTGACTCAATAATTAAAAAAAAATGCGTGGTTTATTAATATGGCTGTACAATATACCAATGCAGAATATACCGATATGTTACTGACATTAGGATTTTGTGAAGGAAATGCTCGAGAGAGTGTCAGGGTGTACTCTGAAATGTTTCCAAATCGTCGTGTACCTAGCCACCCAACTTTTGCTGCTGTTGAGAGACGTCTTCGGGAGACCGGTTCCTTTGCTCCCAAGAATGTTGATAATGGAAGAGAACGTTTTCCTGAAGTTGAAGAAGACATTTTAGAACGTGTTGAAGAAGATTCAGAATTAAGCACCAGACGAATTGGAAGGGAACTAGGAGTAAGTAAAGATGTCGTTCATAAAGTGCTTAGAGAACAATTGCTATATCCATACCATAAGAAGCCAGTACAAGATTTATTAGTTCATGATCCTCAAAATCGTTTGGGTTTTGTCGATTTGTTAATATGCAAAGAGAAAGATCCAAACTTTGTCAAGAAGGTTCTCTTTACCGATGAAGCGGGTTTTACAAGAAGAGGTATAACTAATACCCATAATGAACATGTTTATGCCGTTGAAAATCCGCATGCAATAAAGGTAAACCATTTTCAGCACGAATTCAAAATTAATGTGTGGGCTGGAATAATTGGTAATTTCATTGTTGGTCCTGTCATACTTCCACGAAGATTAACTGGATTTTCTACAAAATACGTTGCCAGAATTATTAGAAGATTTACCTCTCCAACTTCGGAGATATGTGGTTTATGCAAGATGGAGCTCCACCACATTTTTCTGTAAACGTTAGAAACCACTTGAATGAACAATATCCATACAAATGGATAGGCAGAGGTAATGACGCACCTGTAAACTGGCCACCACGTTCCCCAGACCTAACACCGATGGATTAGTTTTTATGGGGACATCTGAAATCCACAGTTTACAGGGAAACTGTAGAAAATGAAGAACAACTCTGGCAACGTATTCAAGATGCAATAAACAATCTTAGAGGTGATGAAGAAGTTATGGAAAGAATACATTTTAATTTTCTTCGACGTATAAATCTTTGTATGCGTGAAAATGGTGAACATTTTGAACAATTTTTGTAAAATCTCTATTTTGTTTATGTTGTAAATAAATATTTTTGTGAAACCTATACACTCTAAATTATTAAAACAGAAATTTCGTCAAAACCATGAGAGTAATCGAGTATTATCAAGAGTACCTTTTTTAAAGTAAATGAGTTGAGCAATATAAATTTCATACTCAAACTCCTTTTCTTCCATTGCCGTAGAATTTTTGAAGGTGCAATTATTAAAAAAATCAAGTTCTACGCCTATGGATTAATATCGGACAAAAATTTAACACCATTTTTTTGGCCACATAAAACTCTACCAATATACCAAATTTCAGCAAAATCGCATATGCCGTTTTAAATTTATATGGGAAAAACGATTAAAAAACTTCAAGGCCCTCTGGAGCCCAAACGAAGCAACTTTGTATTAAGGTAATTTTACTTAAATCGACTTATTTTGGTCTAAGGAATATGTGGTATGTTTTTGTAAAGACCTTTTACAGACACCCTGTATAACATTCAAAAAGTGCAAGAGCATCAGGATATTAATTTTCACAAGAAAATTCTTCCCACTAATGAGGCTTGTTTCATTCGTAGAGGAATTGCAAATGTTCACTACTTTTATGAATATTCCGAAGTAAATCCTTATGCAATAACTTCTAGACATTTTCAACGCGAGTTTAAAATAAATATTTGGACTGGTATTATTGATCGTTATTTGATTGGAACAGTTATTTTTTCAAATCGATTAAATGGTGAAAGTTATTTGGAATTTCTGCAAAATAGTTTTCCTGATTTAATCGAAGATTTATCGTTGCAGCTTTGATTAGAGTTTTGGTTTATGCATGATGGGGCATCGCCTCATTTTAGTGCTACTGTCAGAGAATTTTGGAAATATAAGTTTTCCAAAAAATGGTTAGGACGATGAGTTAATAAGCATCGACATTAATAGTTAAATAAATGAAATATTGTGAGTTTTTAGAAGAATATATGAAAATTATAAATGCCACAATAATGTTTGTAGAAGATTGCAATCCTCATACCAATGTTTTTATTGTGGTAAAATAAACATGCTTTAGAGAAAGCAGCGTTAAATCCATGGAGAATGAAAAATTTTAAGGACTTACATAACAGCATAAATGGTCTATTGAAAACGATTCGGCTAGTTATTTAATATTACAAAATGTATAAATTCGAGGTTTACGAAACATTTCCAAACGATATTTTTGAAAAGCCAGCTGTTTCCCAAACGTTTTTGCAAGAGAGATGTTAGCCAATTAAAGAGATTAGTTAGCAATAGTCGTGTTGTCATATAGAAATTAAACAAAACAGTCCATTAGACCATTCAATTGTTCATTTCATAGCAGTGTGAGTTGGTTTTTGTTCTTTCTTAAGAAATAAGATTTCTATTTAAAGAAGACTTCTGGGTAATAGATAGATTGATTGTTATGATAATAGTTTGTAATAATGATTGGCATAATGGAACTAACTGCTTTTGTGGAACAATATAGCATTGTCGATTAATGAAAAATTGTAAAATTTTTAGTGGGTTTTAAATGTGGATTATATCAAGGACACTTTCAATACCAAATTGCGGTCTGGTAATTATAAAAAGAAGGAAGTAGAGGTATATTTGCAACAAAGAGTTAATATTTTTGCAAATAGTAGTTAGGCTTTCCAAGAACTTGTGGAGAAAAAACGATAGGACTGTGCATATTATTATTTGGTTTATAATTCCTCTATTGTCAATGGAAAATAAATATTGTATCTACCTTAGGTCTGTAGAAGAAAATTTTGGTTCTATGTTATCTTATTATAGTAATGTAAAATCTAATCACCCCATTTATCACATTTATAATTTTCTTCAAATTTTGTATTACTTTAGTTTGTAATATTTGAACTGGGATGCCTTCTATAAGCATCTAGTTAAATTTTCAAATTCCATGGAATTTACTTTTCAACCTCAGTTTTTTTTTAAAATAATAGATAACTAAAACATCGTTAAATGGTAAATGTGAAGAGAAAGCAGTATGAAAATTAAATTAGTAAAAGTTTACGTCTCAAATACCTTAAGCTTACAACCACACCTAGGTTATTTCTTTTATTCTGAACGTTTATTTTAACTTATTTTGACGGTTGCACTTCATCTTTGAAATGTTTGAACAGCTTGACCCATTACTCATAGCCAATTAACAAATAGTTTCGATTGGATTTGATAACATATTAAGGGAGTTATGAGGATTTTAATTCTCGAAGGCAACAGATTGTTAATTTGCGAGATTATTAGCATCCAATAACTCATGTGAAAACATTTTTATTTCATACTAATGAAATATGAAAACCAAATTTTGTTGGTATGTATTTATTCTTCCAGGTTCAATTATAAGTGATATTGATTTATTTTTATTACAGTCTGAATCGTACAGTCCTAATTCCCCGCGCAGTAAATGGTCAATGTTAATATCAGTGATGACAATTTATAATAATACAGATGGGAGAAAGTTTCATGAACTGGAAGCGTTGCTCAAACGAAAAAGTAAAGGCTATGAGCCAAAAAGTCTAAAGTGTTTAGTCGGTGTGACATTTGTTGCTCTATTATACAGGTGGTTCTGATTATGGGTTATTTCGGGAGTTGTAGAGGTCAAGAACTTTTGAAGATGAAGATTAATCATATTGAAGATAGGTGCTCGGTATGGTGGTTGATATTTCGGAGAGTAAAACAGATATCCGTAAGAAATTTATAATTGTGGAAGAAAACGAGTTTTCTGTATTAGGTCTAGTAAGGCAATACATGTCTTTGCGTCCGTCGGGTTCAGAAAGATTTATTCTAACGTATTGCGAAAAGCGTTGCGCAAAAAATAAGACAAAAATGTTGCAGAAATGTATCGGATTTGTCGCCACTTTGTCGCGAAACATGAATGTTTTAGTCTTGTCTGCTTGGTCTGGACCCGGCATTAGTCAATGTAATAGCAAATATGATTGCCATTGAAGACACATGATGGATGGCGATGTTCAACGGTAGCAAGGTTATATATGAAATTCCGGAAATAATTTTAGTGGAAAATTCGACAATTGTCGATTTATTTTTGTAAATACATTAGAGGGAGTTAAGGATTTATAACTACTTAGTATAACTCCTAAGGGAGTTATGAACATGTTTATACTAAGGGTTTATTTGTTTATAATGTATTAGTATGAAATAAATTCGTACGTTTCATTTAAAATTGAAAACATGATACAATGTGAATATATCCCGACAATATATATTCGCAATTAAGTACATGCTATGAATGACCTACCATTAGCCATCAGTTATATCATGGTCCTGTTTAAGAGTCCACTGAACAATAAAAAGTGCCAGTACATTCTGAACCGCTGAGCAGACTCAACTGACATAAATCAAATTTAATAATTCAATCGTTACCACCTAGGAGGCAACTTGATCATTGTAACTCAATATTGTGACACTACCCGTATTTAACAACACATTACTCAATTTTCACCTCAATGGACAACATTCTTCAGATCAGATACTTTCTAATCTGTACGTAATTTGATAAAAATATCAGATATTTCTTTTCCTACAGTGAGAAAGCTTAAATATTATTACAACAACTAGCATATTAGATAAACTTCCAGCAGCTATTATAAAGTAATATTTCTACGAATGCAAAACTACTATTTTTATGGATAATATAATGAGTAAGCTTCTTATTAATTTTACATCCACATTGCAGATTGTGAAACATCACGGGTTATTATTATGAAATTGGAAAATAAATATAAATCTTAAATGAAAATTACATGGTGAAACCTAGGGAAATAATACAAAAGAAATAGAAAATTATAATATATGAATTTTTCATAGAACTAGTAACAGTATTTTACACTTCAAATAGTAATTTTACATTGTCTCGCACCATCTGGTCAATTTGTTTCGGTCTTATTTGGCTAACCGTTTTCAATACACTTCAACACACTTATAACGGATTTAATTCCATACGTTATTTAGTATCATCTGACGTTCCGCAAGGGTCTAATTTAGACCCGTTTCTTTTTTTCTCTCTTTGTTAACGATCTTAATAGTGTAATTGGAGTTCCACTTTGACTCAGAATTAACCTTTGCGTCCCACATCGAGCACATAGTGTCTGCTTCTATTAAAGTGCTTGGATTTATAATTAAGCAAGGTCGGGATTTCCATGACATTTAGGTTTTAAAAACTTTGTTTTTCCATATGTAAGATCTAAGCTCGAATACTGCTCGCTTGTTTGGAGCCTTTTTTATGAGTGTCATATTAGATCGGTTGAGGCAGTACACAGAAAATTTACTAAGTTGATTCGGTCTTAACTCTTTAGATTTTAGAAAACGATACTATTCTCTTCTATTTCTGCATTTTCTCTTACACAATAAGATCAACTGTCCAGAAATTCTTAACCAACTCAACTTTTTCTACGTCAAATCATTCTTGATCTACTTTTCATATCTTTATAACTGGAACTGGAACTGGTCTTGTCAGGATATTTAAAAATTATAATTCTAATTGTGATACATATGACATTTTCAACTGTTCTCTTAATGAGCTTTCTGATGTTACTAAATGTAGGTTTACGTAATTATTATCTATATTGGAGGTAGAATAATATTTATATTATTTTTTTTTACACTGCATATTGCTATTACTTATGTGTTAGGCATCAGTTTATTTAATCTAATATAATTTTTCTTCTTTGTTTTACTTGTAGATGAATGTCCTGTAATTGGTTAATTTACTGTTGGACAAATAAAGTACTATTATTATAACACTTTAGTGTGTTATTTCACATTATTGACCCAGACAATAATCAGCAATCCACCATGTATAAATAATTGTTGTCAGTGTATGTATTCATGACACAATCAAATTCTTTTTCATATATTTCTATGAATAAGAATTATTACGCAAAAATATGTATAATAATTGGACTGGTTGTCATGTCGTCATTTTAGGCAGCTTGACGTTTCGAGAGTTATATCGTTATCTTCTTCAGCCCGAAAATTAGCCACGAAAGCCTAAAATCCAAAATTTATGTATATTTTAATCCGACAGATATGAATTAAATTCCACATACCATTTCTTAATTAGTTACGCTTGCGCGATGCTTTAATTATTTATTACAAATTAATTCAAGGCCCATTAAGGTTTATTCTTCAAAACTACAAACGATTTTCCCATTGATTACATAAATGCAGTCGTCACAATTATTTTTGACACGGGTTCATTAAATTTACAAATTACATATTATGCAATTTTGTGTTCGTGTCCTACTAACAATGTCTATAAGACAATAAACATTTGATACACATGAGGTAACCGCCAACACAAAAAACAGGGCCTTAATTGGTTGGATGTATTGCCGTGCTTTGTGTAAGAACAAAAAGTGGTGTGGGAATAATGGAGAGTTTCTTTATATAGTTAACACCTTCATGGTTGTGTTCTGTTTGATTTATATTTTCTAGTCCTTGTAGGGGAGACTGGTGTCGATTGTGATTAATAATAAAATTTGACTATGATAGTGTTTTTGTTTCAATTCATACCAACACTATTTTATTGATAATTATTTAGTAATTTTTACGCAGTGCACTGAAAAATGATTTATGTAAATTTACTACGATTATCATTGTTTTTTATGCCCATAACTAATTTTACTTACGATTTGTAAAATTACTGATGTTCTGTAAAATTTTAATGCAATTAAGCAATAATACTTGTAAAAATTATATGTATTTTTACCACAGGAATTACATATAATTTTTACATAGGTACATATACATATATTACTTTTTCTAGAATAGACGTAAACATTTTATTTCCTTACCATTTTAATAACGTACCACTCAACAGGGTAAATTCCATCAAAGACTTGGGAGTTATATTGGATTCTAAGTTAACTTTTGACTGTCATGTTGAAGCAGTTGTTAGAAAAGCTTATAGGAATCTTGGCTTTATAATGAGGAACACTAAATCATTTACAAAATCTAAATCGCTTATTTCCTTATATAACTCCCTTGTACGAAGTCATTTTGAGTTTGCCTGTATAATTTGGGATCCGCTTTATGTTAAGTACATTGATAGACTTGAGAAATTACAGATTAAATTTATTAATATGTTAAATTTTAGATTTAATAGAAATCTCCATTTTGGTTCATATGACCTCAGTTTAAATCATTATAAGTTATTGAAACTAAAATCTCGGCGTTTAATATCTTACGTATTATTTTTATATAAAGTTGTTAATAATAATAATAGTAATTATATAGTAAGTAGACTTAATTTCAATGTAAAACAACAGATAACTTGCTCAACAAATTTATTTTACGTAAAGATGTATTTTAACAATTATGGCAATAACTCTCCGATTAATTCAATGCTTAGTTCTTATAATGAATATTTCAATCATATTGATTTGTTTTCTGATTCGCTTCCCGTTGTGAGGCGCAACGCTGTTATTGTATTTAGTTAGTTTAGTAGGTTTTTTTTGTATTTTTTTGTTCCCTGCTGATCTCTATATTTTTTTGTATCTATTTTTTAAATTATTCAAAAGTATTTGTGCACAGAATGTTATCCAAGGTGTAATCCTGTAATTGGAATTTGTTCGAAATTCTGTTGGATTAGGTACCTCTACTAATAATAAATAAATAAATAAATATGTAAATTTATTTATAGTTTGTAAAATTGGAATGTAATTATTAATTGTATCCATGACCACTATATTAATAGGGTTTAATACGTCTGTTTTCCGTAGATTAACGGTCTACGTTCATGGAATAAACAAAACTTTATTGAACAATATTTAGTGGAATAAGTGGTGCTTTATTCCACTAGTGCAATAAAATGTTTATTGCATTCATCTGTCATTCTACTACAGCGTTTTGTCATCATGACAAACATAAACGTTCAAATTAACGTCATATTTTCCTACACTTAATGTCGTCTAAATAAAACATTTTTTGGGTTTTGCATGAACGTAGAAAAAATATTATATGCAACTCGTACAAAAAAGTGCTTATTGCACTCGACGTGTTGTCTTACTCGGCCTGACGGCCTCGTTGGACAATTTCACGCGTGCAATAAACACTTACTTTTTGTACTTGTTGCATAAATAACTATCAATACACTAGTGGATTATAATTTATAACACCACGCTTCGATTTTATAGCATCTAATTTAGAATCATTATTATTAACATTTATCTCAAGAATGATCATTGTCATGATGATTGTCATTTTGACCGGGATTATTTAGGTTCACTCGATAAGGAGTCTCTGAAGGACTGGAGGGGCCCACAAATTCGCCAGGTAGGACCTGGATTTTTTAATTGCCATCTTGCGGGAAAGTGAATCTTCAATATAACTATCCGCCACCGTATTAGATTTCCAAACACCATGATACTCCACAATGGTAATATCACTCCGAGCATTGGTTAGTAATGTTGCCAAAGAACGCCTCATTCCATGTCCGATAAAACATTCTGGATCAGGAAGCCCAAGAAATGCAGCAACTTTTGAAAACTTTTTGTGAAAAATTGTGTTGATGCCTACCTGTTGTGTAGTACATTTTCCAGCCGCATATTGCAAGAGAAATCTCCCACCGGCATTTTTAGATCGCAAAGTGATGTATTTTCGACACATTTCTACATCATTGACTGAAAAAGCTTCTTCTATGATCATGAATCTTATTAAAGTATTTGTTTTCGTATCCGGAATGAGTACGTATACTGCGTTTGTCTTGGACATGAGTGATATCCAAAAAGGTTAATTCATTGCATCGACAATCACCTGCGATTCCCATGATCGTTGTAACCTATAACGAGTTCAAAATAAAACGCTCAATCGTGTATTTTCTACCTTAACTTGTAAAGATTCCTTATCCGGTGCTTTTTTCTTTAAAAATTTCTATTTGGTGTTTCCAGTATCTTTGCCTTATTTGGTTTATAATTTCTTGATTTTGCTATCTTTGTGCACTTTTAATATTGATTTTAGCATGGAATATTTTGTCCACATCGAAGAGGCAGCAAACCGTTTCTCCACATTGAAAAAGTAGGATAGTAGCACTTCTTCTGTAATTGCTCCTTCACCTATGCCTCTTTTTTTGCCAGTTATCAAATTCCACCAATTCCCTCTCGTACACACTTGTGTCTTTCGCTGGCAACATACGTAATGTTGCTTCTTGGGCTTCTTGCTGGATTTCAGCCGGAATAAAGAAATAATCAGTATTCTCACTTGTTTTTTTGTGTTGATTTTGCATATTGTTTCACTCTTGTTGACAAATAAACAAACGCATATCATAGAAACGAGTCCAAGACTTTCTAGTATTCTGTTGGCAATCAATATTCTTGATTAAAATAAATTTGTTATAAATGACGTTTTTCAAAACCATAATTTTTCACGTGCTCTCACTCTTCTTATTGGCCGGTTTTGGCCGTAGTCGTGGATAAAACGTTGAATTCAGGAAATTAACCAGCCTTTGATCCTCTCGAAAAAATTTAACTCGCGGTTGCGTCTCGAGTGTCCATTTTTTCTCGTGTATAATGCATGTAAACTTATACTTATACATATATTTAACATGTAGAAAGTTGCATAAAGTTTGAAACACATTTACATATTTTACTGTGACAATATTGATGTGGTACCTATGTTGTATTTTCGGGCAGCTATAAATACACACACACACACCACTAGCGTGGATTTAAACATGTATTTTTAAATCACCTTCAGAGAGCCTCTCATACACTATTCTACAGCACATCTAAACTATACTTACGTACCACTTTAATTTCAACTGCACTACACTATACAGGGTGTTCCAGAAACTCTCTGACAAACGAAGACCGGAGATTTCTCAGACAATTTTAAGACAATTTAACCCAATTCACCTAGTCCAAAAATGCTTCTAAGGGAACTAGAGCTCTTTGAAGATGGCGCCTTGTAAATAGTTTTGTTTAAATACCTCCAGAACACTTCTACTTAGAAAAACAAAAACTGGTACGCTTGTTTAGCCTTCAGAGATGAATCGATTCCATCAATTGCGAATTTCTAGTACCGGTCATAGGCGTCCGTTTTGGGTAGGTCAACGGTTATTTTAACGCATAACTTTTTTGTCTTTAACTTTTAAGCATTTGTGACTCTAGATTATTAAATTTTCAGGTATTCTCGTACTAAAAGGTACTCTTACTTTAAGCCATCAGGATACACCGTTTTCTAGAAAATGGATTTAAAAATTTTCGTTAAATTTATTACATTTTCAGGTATTCTAGTACTAAAAGGTACTCTTACTTTAAGTCATCAGGATACACCGTTTTCGAGAAAAATGGATTTAAAAATTTTTCGTTAATAATCTAGTGTCACAAATGCTTAAAAGTTAAAGACAAAAAAGTTATGCGTTAAAATAACCGTTGACCTACCCAAAACGGACGCCTATGACCGGTACTAGAAATTCGCAATTGATGGAATCGCTATTTACAAGGCGCCATCTTCAAAGAGCTCTAGTTCCCTTTAGGAAGCATTTTCGACTAGGTGAATTGGGTTAAATTGTCTTAAAATTATCTGAGGAATCTCCGGTCTTCGTTTGTCAGAGAGTTTCTGGACACCCTATATATGACGCACATGACAGTACTTTTATTTTTTATTCCGGCAATGGCAGGATAATTCCAGGTGACGAAATTTGGGTCACAAAATAAATTTCAAATCATTTTCCAAATCTCACATATTTTGTCCAAATCTGAATAATGACCGAGGTAATTTGCATGTGAACGCAATACAATATAAAGTGTTATATCGTTCATATCCTTTTCGTATGTTTATTTCCTGTGACAGTAAACGAAAGTGATGTATGAAGCGAGAGTATTATGTACTGTTGTTTCTCAATAGTACGCTATTGACCTGCGATTGACCCCTGACGTTATTATGTAAAGGTAGACAGGTCAACATAATGGTATGAAAATAATTATGTCAACATTATAAAACATAAAGTTATAATTCAAATGTGTCTGACAATATTTTGATTTTATTAAATACTGAAATATAAGAATGATTACTTACTTTCAAAAAATAGTTTAAATATTTTAGAACATGAAACATGAATAATTTTATGTTAATGCCAACTCAGGTTAAAGAAATGATAAAAATCAGTTTCATGATATATTGCTCGTCATGACTCTTTGTTACAATATTATTACAGTGGAACATGTTTTGTGACTAACACAAGTAATTTTAGTTCCTGAATAAATTATTGTACAGGATGTGGAGCATATAATTAATAATATTAATTTCCGTAGTACTAACAGTAAGAATGGAAACCAACATATGGGCGCATCTAGCAGTACCAGATGCATTCCCACAGAGCCTAGCCCGAGAACAACAAGGGCAGGTTAAAGAATCCCAGCTGTTAACGATGTGCACATTAATTCTGTTACAAGCAAAACCTGGTTACTTAGACCATGGCAAGGCCAGAAAATCATAGTAGATCAAATAACATGTATACAGTTTTCCTCCTAAATCGTTTTTCAGTTATAGCTAATGAAGTAAATAATTATCTTTCCATTGTCTTTTTAAGTAAATCATGCGATATATTTAAGATTTTAGTAATATTTCAATGAACTGTTTTCCTGCTTTAATAAAATCTCAAAAAATTGTAAATTACTGCTTCAACTCAATAATAATTCACCATTTCCCGGATGCAATTGTACTTCCACCTTAAAGTGGAGCGAACATACAATTTGTGAGAAACACGCAAAATTTGTGAGAATTGAGTGACTGATAATTTTTCGTTGCAAGTTGTGTTACTAAACATAACCTACTGAAATATCGTGACAAGAAATAAATCATACCTACCATATACGTTACATTGTAATAAAAGCAACAGAAACGGTTATACCTAATTATTTGATATGCAACAACCGGCGATGTAGGAAGTATTCAGGTTAATTTGTTTTACAATATCAGTTATTGATTCGGAAATGTCTAAAAAGTGGCTGATCAGGTTAAAACAGTATATTTTTATTGTTAATATAGACCAAAAACGAAGTCATATTTCACAATTTTAAGAAATTCAAGCTCAAATATCTACGTTACAGCAGCGTGAAAAGCGTAATTACTAACACGATTTCTAGTTATTGGCGCACATTTTTTCAGTTTGCGTAATGCCAGTAGCCAACTGACAATTAATTGTTATTATTCATCCTATTAATGAGGCATTTGCCTTAATTGGCGGTCGGTAAAATGTAGTAAAAAATTAATGACTCCTATTCAATCGAATGTTTAATCACTCAATTTCCACATTTGTGTAATCAAGCATATTGATTATTAATATGAACGCTGCATATTTGGAATAACTCAAAAACCGTTATATATTTACATGTTTATCCGTAACTGATATCTACCAGGGGATACAGGATGTTTGTTAAGCAGAGGTCAAAAATCCAAGGGTGTATTCTGTGGCCAAAAGTCAGTTTTTTTTGTTATATAAATGTAAAGTCTTGGAACAGCCATTGTTCTGCTATACAACGTTTTTACCTACTTTATCATATAATTAATCAAAATCTTTTTTATCCTTTATGTAATAGTTCTTTATATATTTATTTTAAAAGCATCCTATATAAAGAGTATAATTATAAAATATGTTAAGTTACCTAAGTTAACCAAAAAAGTATGACATTTTTATTGATAATATTAATTGAGTGGACATTGCATCAAAAAATACAGTATAAAAAATGTCTTCTTATGTCAAAACTATGCTTCGCTTCTGTAAAATAGTCTTGAATTATACAAAGACAATTTAATACACACGGTTGGAAAACGGTGATGGTCCATCTGCCGTTACATGAGAGCGACAAAGTAAAGTATAGAAATCCGTGCGATAGACAAGGATGACTATATTGACGACGTTTTAAAATCTAAATAGTCACCGCCCGTTTCGCGATTCAAATCAAATAAAAGGGGGAGTGACTGCTCAGATGTTATTCTAATTTATAAAACGTCTTCCTATAGCCATCCTTGTCTATCGCACGGATTTCTATACTTTACTTTGTCGCTGTTATGTAACGGCAGATGGACCATCACCGTTTTCCAACCGTGCATATTTATTTATTAACAAATTACTTTTCATACTAAATTAAATTATGTATTTTCATTTTTTATATCGATGCGTTCTAATGGATAGGAAAACTCATTTAAGAAAACTTTAATAAATATTTTTCAGTGAAATATATATAATTAAAACTTGTCCTTACAATTATTGCAGAATTTAGAAATTATGTGTAAGCAAAACGTAATAAGCATATTTTAACATACACTGAATAAATGTACAAGTATTATTTCACAAAACTGCAATTAATTTTCTTAAAACTAAATAACCTACAGTTTATATTATATAATGAATTGAAAAATGTATCTATGTAAAGCATTAGGTAATACAGTTTACGCTCTAATAGCTTATTGTAAAAGTAATTTTTATAATTATAGAAATCGTGGCAATATAGGCGTGGTAACGTTTTGCCATACTGAATTTTGTTAACATCGGTCAAGATTTTTTTTTATAATTAACCAGCAGAAATGAGTAATAAGTCGGAAACTTGCTACAAATAAATATTCTCCATTTTCTGTATCCAAACATAAGATTAACACTTGTTTGATTTATCGAAGTTGCAATACTGTAAGGTAAAACTTAATATGTTAGTTAATTTTTTTTCTACAGCTAATGGTAAAGTTGCGTTTCATCTACTAAAACTCATAGATAAAGTAGTACTTTAATACCAATGATAGATAAAGGTTTTAATTTTTAAGTAAGTACTTATGACCACCAATTAAAATCATTACCTACTATTTGTGAATACAAATGTTAACATTCTCAGAAATATGCAGGGAAGGGGAAGAATCCTATTTTGCTCCAACCAAGATACCGTTATATTGGCGGCTCCAATGATCTGATTTTGCACGCTGTTAACTATGCACTCTTGTTGGCCACTCATTCATCAATGTATGGCTCTGCTACGGAAGAAGACTGCTAACCACCCAACCCCTTTACTATTACCAAGTCTGCACCAAAATCTGCAACCATTGTAGTGTGAAGAACGGCAGAAGCAATGTATAGTATACATTTCTGGACTCGGCAACTCAGTTATCTTCTGTGGAATTTTACAAGTGGTGTTTTTTGCTACAGGTTGAACAGTGCATTTCTGCTGTCGATAGTTGAAGATAGTTGTTTTACTCACGACGATAAAATTCCATTATCTTATCCCGAAATGAATCCTTTTCGGTCGACGTTGTCTTGTATAAAAATAACTAATTTCTAATTCTTAATGAAAAAATAATAATCAATTTCATTTATGTTATATACATACTTAATGACAGACGTCACGTGGCTTGAAAAGCAATTTAATTGCGGCAAATTCTTTTTGTAGTCCTTATAGAGATCATAGAAAACGCTGTAATTTTTATGCCCAATTGAAAGTAAATTAGTTACATAACTTACAGATACGAAGATTGCTCCCTAGGCATAATACTGGATCAAGAAGCAAGCATAATATTTTCGAAAGGACACACCTAAAGTGAAAGCTTTCTCGAAGCATTTTTTTAAACAAGACCTAGAAGAAAAAAACGTTTATAAGTAGCCTACAATAAAGTGACAATTTTTTTTCTATACGAAACTAGGTTAAAAGGAGAGTCGCTGTTGTCCAAGACCATGTATGTAAAAAAGCCAAATAGGAGGTTAACACTGTTTTCGGCTGTTGCTAAGCTGTTACAACTGCTGTCTTTTAAACGACAACCTATTACTACTAATTACAATAACACTAGTATTTAAAATATTACATTTTACTCTTGGTTTCTAATCATTGCGTTGACATCGAATGGCCTTGATTTCATTCCTAAGGCTATCGTAAGTATTTGAAAGTTATACAATTCCAAAACCTCCACAGAAAATATGCCACATCATGGTGGCAGCAGTAGTACTACTAGAAAAAAACTACCAGTAGTGTCACTGCGGAAATAATTGGCTTTAGGAAAAAACTAGAGAAGTAAAACAAGTAAGGTAAACAACAAATTACAACAGAGCATGAAAATGGCCGGAGATTCGATTAGTTTTGTGATTACTTACTTGAATTGGTAATATAAATACAGTAACCAGAAGTTGGTAAAACTGAAAACTGTTAAAGCCTCGTAAAATTATCTATCTCCATTAATATTTCTAACGATGTTAAAGCGTTGAACTAAATTTAAATTGCCTAGTCATGCTAAAACTTCATAGTAAAAAAAATCTCAGTGGCTCTAATCAAGTCTTCTTCAATGGCAATTTCTGATCTGACCTATTTCTGCATTTTTAGGATTGCTTCTTCAGGTGGCCTCCTTTAAGTTCAGATCTCATTTATTGTGGTTGAATTTTCGAGTTCCCACAGTTTCAAAAGTGAACTTAGATATTTATAGAATGTTTTCATTAAACCAGGTTAGTAAATTTAGGTAGATTAATTTTTTTAGATAATTATTGAATAGAGCTTTGTCTGTGGAATTGTTCGTTAGCATACCTAGATGTTTGGTATCAGAGAGCATACATATGACTTCATTGATAGGAATTGTAGGAGGTTTGATATATATTAGTCTAAAATACCTTTCTAATACAGAAAAAAATGTTACAAAAGCTAATAATAAAGAATATATAGGTGGATATTGTGGGTGTAATTCAACGCTGATTGGGGCTTTAGTACGCAGAGTAGTTATTTTTAAACAATATTGATAATACCTAAAAATATATATAAAAAGGGGTTTAATATACTTTAGAATAAAAATGTTTTTGCGTTATAAATAATTTGAAAATATTTAAAGAACGATTCCGCAAATTCATATTTTTCTCCATCTTCTCTTAAAATATTTGTACTTAGTCATATCATATTTTTAGTTTATGCACCAGACACATCTGTAATATATTTAAAAATTGAATGAAATTAGGAAATATGGAGAGATATCACAACACTAATGTTCCAGGATTGACTAGGGTTTTTCAAAATTCTTCAGAATAATAATACACTCAGAATTGCTTAATTTGTTTTAGTAACTTAATTTATGGTTTACAAGACATTTCAATTACCTCTACGAAACCTTATAGTGCCATAAATTCCATGCCTACTATTTGAATATTAATCTCTTATTAAATGGACAGACGCAGTTAAACTATAGTTTTATGATTGCATCGAATGTTATTATTAATATGACCTTTTTACCTAAGTAGTCCAACACATGTTGGCGTCTTTTTTAAATGTCTCTCACTTTTAATTGAAAACGTATTGTGTGGTCACGAATTTTATAGCTGCACCTTACATTTTTCTAAATGTGTAAATGTTTTATGTTTTTCTTCTACAGAAGCATTAGGATCTACAGAGTATTGGATAATTAATTGTATATAAAAAAATCAGAGATAAGGTACATTCTGACAGCAGCTAAAATTAAGTTTTTCAGTTTGCCTAGAAAACGATACGCCCAGTTACTCACCAAAGAGCACTTGTATTACCAATTCCAATGAATAATAACTCTTCTTGGATAATTATTTTCTTTCTAATCATAGATCTGAAACATCAACCTGTTCATTAAAATCGATTTCCTGGAAGGAAGTGCCCACCTAAATGGGCCCGTTTCACTGAATAATATAACCATATATAATTGTTAATTACTGGTTTATTTAATCTGGAAGTAAACATGGTAAGTGTAACTCCATTTAAGATACTTTACGAGCTATAAATTTCTCTTACATTGTTCGAGACGCATTCAATATAGAGAACGATCTCTGTAAATCGAACCATCGTATGCTGAATAGCAATATCCGTGCTTTATTTAGTTTATTTCATGTTGAAAATTAAATACTAAGTGGTTCTCTGTTTCTTATATTTTTAGGTATTAACAATATTGTGTGAAACTAACTACTCTGCGGACTAATGCCCCAGCCTTGAGTTACACCCACAATATATACCCATACATTCTTTATTATTACCGTTTGTAATATTTTTACTGTTTTAGAAAAGTATTTTAAGGTAATATAAATCAAATCTCCTACAATTCCTATCAATGTAGTCATATGCTGTCTGATATCAAACATCTGTATGCTAATGAACAATTCCGCAGACAAAGCTCTATTCAATAATTATCTAAAATAAAAATTAATATAGCTAAATTTACTAACCTGGCAATTTATGTTTGTTTTGTCAAATGTAACACTTGTAGAGTTTTATAAAAGCGTAACAAGAATACTTGAGCAATACCCCATTTTATTCATTCACTGACTGAGCGTAAATTCAGCATTAAATCTCACATTGAGAAATACAGTTTTTCTTTCACCGTGCATTCATAATAAATAAACAACTGCACGCTTTTTATAAAAAAATTGGATAATTTTAATGAACACGATTATTACAAATACCTTACGAGACCGAAATAGTTAGATTTTCTCAATCCTACAAATTTAAATTCCACTGCATAAGTAGTAAACAATTTACTTTGTAAAAGTACAATTGCGTGTATAATCCGAGTGTTAAAGCTCTCATAAATATTTCAATTGGTAATAAGGATGGTTTTTTATGTATTTGCGGAAATGACTAGTTCATTTCAAGGCACCGAAGGATAGTAGGAAAAAGGCCTGTCTAAATTGCTTCAGTGATTATGGTAATAAAACAGTGGATAACATGACATAAATAAATATTAGAAAGTGAATTTTAGAAAATAATGAGCTATTAGTGCGCAATCCATCAATGACTTGCTATAGAAACATTAAATATATGAGTATGTGTGTGAGGAGATTAAGATCAAGTTTGTTCGTCATACTCCAGTAATTTTACATTCAAATCAGCGTCAATCTTGTGATAAGGAATTGTTTTTTTACATTGTTGCGCAAGAGAAAAAGTTCCAACAGGAGAAAATAGATACAGAATGTTCGTTTTTAATCATATTTGATTGACAGAATATTAATTACATTAGAAATTAATTTTTTGTTAATACCTATCTGCATATTTTTTGTTTATACCTATCTACATTCTCGAATGTCCCATTCTAAAATTTGTAGTAGAATTTGCAACAAGTGGTTTCAGTCACTCGACTTTAGATGTTATGGTATGCGAGAAAAAGTAAAATATCTGTCATCCCTATATTAAACAATAATCACAAATTTTTGCAAAAACGGCTAACCAGAAACAAATTTTGTATTTATTATAGAAACTCAAGCACAAATTGATCGCAATAGAAGACATATTTTATAACAGATGCCATAATGCGTTTGATTTAGACTAAAAATGGTTAGATTGCCTAAAGACTTGGTAAATGATTTGAGATAATTACCGTTTTTATTTATTTATCGGTCAGTGGTCGCGCGGTTTAAGGCGTCAGTACTTGAATCGAGGTGACTGGATCGCTGTGGGTTCGACCCCCGCAGCCGGTAGACCGTATATAAGCCATATTCGTGGAGAGATTGGCACCCTCTCTGCAAGTATGGTAGGGTGGAAGAATGTTGGCTTGGGTCAATGTGAGAGATTGACACCGGTTGACGTTTGACTGCCCCCTAATTAATGAGGTTTTCCAGGTTTCCCTCATTCCTGCACTGAATGGTGGTTAGGGCCTACCAACGTAAGTCGTTCCTGGGCGCAAATGCGGCCTGCCTAATAATAATATGCCGCCCCCTCTCCCGCACAAGTCTTCGACTTCTGGGCTAATCCTCGTGATTAGAATGAGGGGTAGAGATATTATTATATTATTATATTATTGCTGAAAAAAACTCCCACTTCACCATTAAGTGTAAAAGTCAAAGTAGTAGTTTTTCGTTATTTATTTATCATGAAAAGTAATCTCTGACGGAAATATTGTCTCATGTCTGCAGTGCATACAGCTAAAAGCACTAAGCTTGCAATTGTATTTTAAGTATTAATTTCCTTAAACTATTATGCCACCTGCAGCTATCAAACTCCTGTAGATATGTATATAAATCTGGGTGTTAGGTCTGAATGAAAATTATAAAAATATGTTTTGTTGTTTTGCATAATATTTGTGTACAAAACAATTTAGATTGATGGGGTGGAATTTCATTTGGGAATTGTGGAACCTATTGAATTTAATGTTGTATGTGTAAATCTAGATTTACTTACTGGCAGAAGAATGCAGCACAGGTTATTAATTACATTGCACCATACGAATATCTCGTTTTATTTTACCTTATGTTACGTAGATACAGGTAAGTGCAAAATGTTTCGGTACTTAATATAAAACCTTAGGCTAGATTTAAATAATATATACATGTCCTAATATAAGAATATAAATATTCATTGTTTATTGAATTTACCTAAATACAGTTTTGTAACAGCTCAACCAGCGTTTTCTTTTGTAGCTGCGAAGCGATCCAAATCCATAAAATAATTTTATACAATAAAAAGAGTCTAAATGTAAATACTTTTCGACAAATGTTTAAATCACCATGGATTTAACATCGTTGCCAAATAGTATTACACGACAGAATTGGCGAATGGTGACATTTTTTCTATGACGTTTCGAGAATACATATTTTCTAAATCATGCGACAATTTCTATTTGTTGCACTCAATAATTGTCAGTAGAGATTCGAGATTCGAGGCCCAGGTCGAATTTATTTCATATACTTGTGAAAAACGTCAAAATAAATAGTTTTTCCAATTTTATTTTGTTTCAGGTCAATAGATTATAGAAACACAATTTTCAAAACTGCCAACATTTCGGATTTTATTAAGCCTTCCTCATTAATGTTGTGTAATAATTATTATTTCAATTCTTGAAAAACATGTCACTGATCGCTTAATGATTTATTTCATATTTACATCCGTAATAACCTCTTTCCAAAATTCACTTACTTCAGACACACTTATATTAACGAATGTGTCGCAAATGTGAGAAAAGTTCTACTTCAGCAATAATTATCCACCTGTTTTATATGTTTCCATGGCAACTCCGTAAATCAATGCATTGCACTTCATTTGTTATTTATATGCATGGCTACCACAGAAGTCAACTTTTAAAATCTGTTTGAAGCACCGTTTCGCGGAATACATTAACATCTAAAATTATGTCGCAGTTCATTAGCTCGCTGCTCACCTTGACATTGACTTCTTTTATAAAAACATAAACTAAACGGCATTTTTATTAGTTCACAATTGGGTCTATGCAAATAGTCCAAGTTTATTTTTATTACGAAAATAATATAATTCGATAGTATGCCAGGAATTGTTGTAGAAATATATTTAAGTGTAGCAGACTTATTTATCAAGAAATTTCACATTTTGTAGAATTATTGTAAATTACACGTGTAGCAAATGACTATAGAATCATGTTACATTCATTGAGGTCAGGTAAACCATCATTTTATTTCTTGTATCAACCATATGTGTTTTATGGACGATGAAAATTCTTCTCGACAACCAGATGTGGAATTTCTCCAAAGAATATTTATGATACATATGACAGTAGCTTGTATGACATATTATTACAGGAAATTTAGTTTCGTTTGTAGAAATTTATGGTACTGAACTGTCAATAGGTGTGTATTAGAATTAAACTCAATTTGATAACGTACAAAATTTATTACGTTATAACTATATTCTATTGTTTCAATTGACTATACAGTAGCACCTTTGCTAATTATAGAAAAAGATGCAATAGACATATACACGGTGTACAGAATGATGTTAAGAAAATCTTTATTTTCGAGATACAGGTTGTTTAAAATTTTCTGTCTTAAATTTCTCGAAAACCAATTGAGATGAGATTTGATATACAACACTGCACAGTGAAGGATTAATTTTACGTATAAATTTTGTCTAGTAATATCTAGCATAAGTGGCGTTCGTACTGTAAACACTAAATTCTGCTAAAAAAGTGTCTCTTGGCCTTTACCTCCTGACGCTACAAAGCCGTAGAAGAACCACGTCTACACTTTTTTTTTAGATTCAGACTATAAACTCTGAATTCAAAGTTTACTCTCTGAATTCAGACTTCTAACTCTGAATTCAGACTTTTTACTCCGAATTAGGTGTTTTAACTCTGAATTCAGGCTTTAGTGTTCAAATAGGGCCTTCAATAGTATCTACAGTATAAGTGGGTCGCTTTCTGCTTCTAGCTTTATTGAGGTCCAGCATTGAGTAATCAGTGAGTACCAAATGTAGACTCTACATGCTACGCCTGGCATAACAGAACATCAACAGCCAGGGTTGTTCGTCGTTGGCGTCACCTGTGGCATACTGATGAGAGCTAACAAGCTCGAAACTGATATATGTCTGATGGCACCACTTACGACTAACCTTGGTTGATTGCTATATATAGTCAGTGCATTAGTCCACAGAGAAGTTATTTTCTAAAATTCGCAATTAAAAATATGACAATGGTTGGGGATTTTAATAGTAGATACTCTCAGTATAGTGGATTGCTTTCTGCTCGTGGCTGTATTTAGGCCCAGCTTTGAGTAGCCAATGACTACCAGATGTGTACACACGTGGTACGTCTTACGTACTCATGTTCTGTTAACTATTATGACAGATTGTTAAAAGCTAAGGTTGCGAGTTATTGGCTTCATTTGTGATATACTGATAAGAACTAACCAGTTCGAAACCAGTATATAAATAGTGGCACCGCTGACGACTAACTACGGATGTTTGCTATAGGCATTTCAGGTATAATTCAAATGCGCAACGTAATTTAGACACCCAGTACTTAAATAATACTATTCATAACAATGGTAAAACCAAATTTATTCAGGAAATTGCTGTTAGCACATTACGGCAATCTAGATCCAGAAATAAAAATATGTGTAAGGAAATTAATGGTCTAAATCATTTCCCAAACAAGTACAGTCACACCTTAAATCGCCTCTACAATCCAAAACAGTAAAATTATACAGTGTGGTAAAATTTCATAGTTGATGACAAACATCGTAAAGTTTCATTTTCCCCTGTATATTATGTCCTCTAAATCTCAATGATCTATCTAGAAAGCCCTGAGTGCTACGACTTGTCGTTAGCAGTGTAAGTTCAGAGTCTGAATTCAGAGTTTAAAGTCTGAATTCAGAGTTAAAAGTATGAATTCAGAGATTAAAGTCTAAACTTAAAAAAAATTGTAGACATGGCCCTTCTAGGGCTTCGTATGACGCACAGTTTTCGAGATAAAAATTAATTTATTAATCATTACAATAGACCAAATTTGGAATGCTAATTCAAAAACAATAATCTAGGTGGCATGTGCCAGTTTGTCATATATTCCATGTCAGATATTATTCCTTTGCAGAATTGGCTGACATACATTTTATGTACGGAAAAGCAAACGGAAACTCGACTGAAGCAAGGCGTCTCTATGGAGATGCATTCCTGACCGCCAATTACATTGTGCAAACACTTTTGAATTTTTATAGACGATTGAGAGAAACGGGAAAAGTAACAGGAATTTTGTAGATTGTGGAGCACGAACTGTGGAATATCAAGAAAATATTTTACAAATGGTTGAACAAAATCCTGCAATAAATACAAGACGTTTGGCAAATGAATTAGGTAATATGAACAATGTTAATGTATGGCGAATCCTCCAAGACCAGCAGCTATATCCTTATCATTGGTAGAGCCCTCTCTGAAGCTGATTTTCCAGTCAGACTGCAGTATTGTCAATGGCTCAGCCAAAGAAAATGCAGAAGATCGGCAATTTATTTCATTTTGTTCACGGATGAAGTTTCATTTACCAGAAACGGTGTTTTTAGTTGTCACAATGAACATTTTTGGACGGATGAAAGTCCATACATTATTCATGAATCGCGACACCAGCAGCAGTTTTTAGCCAATATGTGGGCAGGAATGTCCTTTAAAACCATGCAAAGGAGAATTTCAGTTTTTTTATAGAATAATATTCTCATCTTGAAAAATCATCTTTTAGAAAACTAGAAACCCAGAAATTAGTTTACATTCTATAAAATTATACCCAACAACTTAAATGCTATGTAATATTATGCTAGCTACTATCATTTTCTTCGAAAACGGCACAAGCTATAAAAATTAAATTGGTGGTACAAATTACCAACAAAATAGCAACAAGATATCTTTCATTTGTAAAGAAGTGAAGTGAAGCTTTCAATACAGCAATAAGCTAAAGTAATGGACTTTCTCCCTCACCAACGTTTGCCTACCCCCCTCCTCCAATTTTTAAGTTTACATGAGAGATTTAGACAAGCTGGAATTATTTTCATGGTAATCCTTCAAAAATGTTCAAATTTCCTATAGATATTTATTTTGTAAAGTTTTGCATTAAATCATCGTTAAAGTGTGTGCCAGCTTCCGTTTTATTTTTCTTACACGGAGGCCAATTAGTCTTGAGACACTTCAGACATGTAATTATCTATACGTTTATCTCTGCACTACCTTAACACTGTCGGTAACTGCAGATACCTGCAATTTTACACTCAACCAACTCCAGAGATGCAAAGCTTCGCTCAAGCCGAACTAATATGACAAAACAGTAGACATAACCCTTTCACCGTGTCCTTGATACGTCGCGGTTACATTGAATAAAATATTATGGTAATTCCACTTTTTTTCAGAGGAAACTATTAATTTAATTTTTATGCGTTATTGTTTGGAATCGTATTTATATATATATATATATATATATATATTATATACAGATGTATTAGCATAAGTTATTGCTCAGTAAATATTTATTTGTACTATAAATATAGAGCTTTATTGTTGTTCTATTTAGGACAAGATCTTGTATGATATTATGGCTGTAAATTATTTATTCTATAATGTCATCTAATAACTATTGGACTGCTAAAAGTGCCCGACCCTGCGAGAAGAATGCGGCAATAGCTTGTACCAAGAACTATAATATCAGTACAAAATCGTTAATGACAATTTAAAAAAAAATATTGCAATGCTAAATTTTATTTAGATACCTACTCTACAATACAGTGATTTAAATACAATTTTATTTAAATTTCGTTTATGAATTTAATTATTTTTTATTAATTAATAAAGGATCAGATAAGTTTAAAATAGCGTTAATTAATTTAACTACCTGTTGAAAAATGTAAAAAACAAATGTTTTTTTTTCAATTAACAGACACAGAGCAATTGCTAACCATCTATATTTATGAATTTTTTATTTTACATGTAATATTTACTAAAAGAAGTAAATATCTTGATAATGGTCAACAATTAAATGTATGTATTTAAAAAATTAAATAGATTCATAGGACAATTATTTTAAAGATATTATGATACGTATGTAATGAGTATTTTTATTTAAGGATATTTTGTATACTAAAAAATAGAATATTTAAATTTGGCAACGTCGCATCAAGTCGACACCCAGTTGATTTGCGAGCTGCGAATGTATCGAGGCTGTCATCGGTCAGTAACTGTCTGAAAAAGGGTTTGATGAATGATTTGAAAAAATATTCATGTTCAACGTAAATATACATTTATTTTTTTTAATCGCGTATTTGTATTACACTCATTTTTCGATATCTTCCCGTAAAATTAATGACGTTATGACTAAATCGCTCTGTATTCTATAATTTCGACACTCCTTTTTATTTGACATATTTCAAAAATACACCAAATTGTACAATTTCTTGAACAGTTTATCGTATTGAGTTGTAAATTATTATAAAGTCACAAAAATTGGATCGTGTCTTGTGTTCTAAATTATATTTCTCGAAAGGTATATTTAAATTATCTTTGTCAGATATTCGCATTTAGTTTTGTTCACTTTAATTTCTATATCTAGTACGGTAGCGTGAAGGTATTAAAATAATATTTATTAACGAATTACTGAAATCTCTTTATATAGGCATTAGAAAGTCTAAATATTTTTTTAGATACAATCATCTTCAGTCTGACAAGTTGGTAATATTGATTTGAGTGAGCTTATTCATATTTTTTCATGTTTGTTTTTTTTGGTAACAACTGAATTTATATATCTATCAATACAGAATACTATCAAATAACCTTGACCTTGAGATAGATAATAAGCGGAAAATTAATGTCTAACTTGTACGAAACATATGCTGACCTTTTTATGGGCATATTAGTTTTAAACGATTTCCTACCACCTTTATGTGACAGTCACATTACACCCAAGTGAATGTTATTTTTAAAATAACCTTATCTCTATATCCTATACGTATCAGCTGTAAGAACGTACATTTCCGAAATGGCACGTAAGAATCTGTTTCTAACAAATAAAAGTTACTAATTAATTTTCAAGAACACGTGCAGTAATTATACAATTAGGTAAGTGGATTCCACTTTGTCTCTGGCTAATAGAAACATCTGAGTTAATCAAATTAATTATACACAGTAAGACTCTGTTATGATGTAGAAAACAACAAAAGGAAGTGCTAATCTAATTAAAACCACGCAGAAGTAATTGCCTAGCAGTCATTATTGATTCGATTTGGACCTACAGAACGAACAAAGTGACCTAAAATATACAGTACGCAAACTGGAGCATCACCGAGCTTTTTCTTTCGAAACAGAGCGATGTTTTGTTGCCAATAGCTTTCTTTGGATATTTATTTTGTGTATGATTATTGTAAGAAAGTACGTGAATACCTATGCTAATTTCCAGTGTCAATGAACAAAGATACGATTTTTTTTCTTTTACAGGTACTTGTACGCAATGAATATGTATGTATTCAGCAACTGCATTTATATATTCCTAGCAATATATCGTGATGCCGTGCCAGTCATGAGAAATGATCGATGATACGGATAGTTAGTGAAAGCTTTCTGTTTTTAACATATTTTGTTTGATTTTATTTGAATTTTAATTAGTCGCTTTTTCTGTAAAACACGGCACGTGATCAGAATAGCAATGACATTATTTCAAAAAGGAATACGACTTTTCTTGTATCTAATTCTAAGTGTCAGAGCTATGGGGAAGCTGGTCAACTAAAAAAAGAACAGATATGGTTGATTCTATCCATCATATTATACACAGGGTGTCTGAAATATGAGTGCGTATGGTAATTGTACCAAACATAATATTTGCCTTAACATTTTTTTTTTTCTCTGACCAACAGTAATAGAATTACAGCAAACAGGTCTTGAATGTGCGGCATTGACACTACTTTTTAGATTTTTCAGAGATATTTAAGATGCCATAGCTCACCTATGGCATACTGATGAGGGCTAACAAGCCTGAAGCCGGTCTGTGTCTGGTGGTGTGTCCGGCAAGGCTTCTTAGCTGTTCACACAGATACTGCAGGAGTAATTCAATGCCGGTCGAGGCATTAGTTCGCGGAGTAGTTGTTTCCTGCAGTATCATTTACAGATTTATACAAGGTGTTTCTTAAGTAGATGTCAAAAATTCAGGGGTATTTTGTGGCGAAAAATAAGATTTTTTTTGTTATATGTGGAGCCTTAGGACAGCGATTGTCCAGCTATAGCGTGTAAAAAATTGAAAAAAATTAGTTTTTAATTTCTTAACCGCTTGAGATAATTTAACCAAATTTGGTGTGCATATTTAGTATAACAGCTATATAAACTTACTATTGGCGGAGGTGTGGGTATCACCGACCATTATTTGCCAAAAAAAAATATCGCCCTGTATAAAATTACAAATAAAATAGGTCATCATATGGGCCATTGTATTATATTAACTTTTTGCTTAATAATTATACAAAATTGGGTATGCAATGTTCTCGTACGTTACAGTTTTAAGGATTTTTTGGAAAACTTCAATTGTTTACTTCATTAATACTGATAGAAAAACAAATTACACACAATTTACATTGCAGGAGCTTTTACTTGGTCTTAGTTGAATCTTAGTTTACAATTTTGTAACCAATTTTGCATTTTAGTGCAGTTTTATTTTTGTATTGCATTTGTAGAAAAGCTATTCGCTTCGAAATTTTTTTCATAAAAGTTTTTTGGTCAGATCACCTATGGCACCTTATTAAATATAAAATTAAAGTTTAAAAATAAAATTCATAATTGATCCATGCTAAGTGCATATAGTAATGGCAATAAAATCATTTAGTTGTGACTAAATACTCACTTATTTAAGCTAAAAATAAATATTTTATAGTATCACTACATAATCAGCTACATCTTAGAATAAAAAAGTATTAGTTTCAATACAAAAATTGAGTGCTTCATTGGACTTTTAAAAGTGGCGCTTGTGTTTAACATTGTAGATTGTTTTAAAAACAAAAAAAAAGCACGAATGCGAATTACACTTATTTAATTTTCAGATTAAAACGATTGTATATTATTTTTTAAAGTTAATATAGATTTATTACAGTTTTAATATTTATTTTCCTTATTTTAGTAATTTCAACGTGATGTCAAGCATATTTGCATCATATATCTACACAACAATCTTATTACTTGTAAGTTTTAGTCATGCGATAAGCGGCAAAGAATTTTGTTGAAAAAAAAACCGCCAAACATTTCTGCTACAGTTACCATTAATATCAAATGTAAGGTATGTTGAAACAATTCGCGGCACTTGTTCAGGCACTTATTTTTATCAGATGCGAATATTTCAGCTTCGAAAAAAGCACTTGCTGAACCGCCGCATTCCAAACAATTAGAGCGTGTGATATTTCTTAACTGCATTTTTAACAAAATCGTACGCATGGCGAGTCCACGCTACTTGATAAATATTTCACTTTCAGTTTAAATATATTCATATTTTAAACCAACCTTTATTGTTCCGCCGTTACTTATGTTTACAGCGAACAACAATGGTCTTAACAAAGACAAATTAAGCATAACAGCCGACAAATTTATTTGAAAGTGTCGTTTGTTATGCTGTTGCCGTGTTACATGAGTTATGTCTTGTTCGAACAAATATTATAATATGACGAATTATTTTCTGTTGGATCGTTTTTCGTTTGGTAACTTACCTATTAGTCATTTTCTGTGCGAGTGGGAGGAGAATAAAGCAATGTGTCCTTACCTGAAACGAAAAAATCATTTGTTATGCAAGAAATACAAAATATAATTGTTTACTAAGACGTGAACCAAGAAATATGACCTTAGTAGGTATACATGTACAGTAACACAAAATAAATTGATGAAACCATATACAGAGTATTCCGAAATTAATGCAACATAGGCAAGAATAAATTCCTGAAGACAAAATAATGCCAAACTTACTTTAGTCAAAAGTTTATGGTTATAAAGATTCATGGTACCCAAGTTAAAATGTTATTTTCGATATTTGTAAATCACATCTACCCATATATTCCTTATTATTAGCTTTGTAACATTTTTTACTGTTTAAGAAAGGTATTTTAAGCTAATATGTATCAAATCTCCTACAATTCCTATCAATGAAGTCATATGTATGTTCTCTGATACCAAACATCTAGGTATGCTAATGAACATCCACAGACAAAACTCTATTCAATAATTATCTAAAAAATTTAATATATTTACTAACCTCTGGAGTGGGAACTCGAAATTCAACCACAATAATTGAGATCTCACTTATTTCTGCGTTTTATTAGGATCGTTCATCAGGTGGCCTCCTTTAACTTGAGTCAAATATCTAACTATAAAGAACATACATATGACTTCATTGATAGGAATTGTAGGAGATTTGATTTGAAAATATATGAAAAAAAAAAAAAACTATATATAAAAGGTAAAATTTTTATTAATTTTTATTTTAGTAGGTTGTTATGATATTCATTGACAGTTAATCAGTTTGACGTTGTCGATATTTAATTTTGACATTCAATTTCAAATAATTTTAATTTATTGGTATAATCATCTTTATAGTTAGATATTTGACTCAAGTTAAAGGAGGCCACCTGATGAAGCGATCCTAATAAAAACGCAGAAATAAGTGAGATCTCAATTATTGTGGTTGAATTTCGAGTTCCCACTCCAGAGGTTAGTAAATATATTAAATTTTTAGATAATTATTGAATAGAGTTTTGTCTGTGGATGTTCATTAGCATACCTAGATGTTTGGTATCAGAGAACATACATATGACTTCATTGATAGGAATTGTAGGAGATTTGATACATATTAGCTTAAAATACCTTTCTTAAACAGTAAAGAAATTCAAATTTGTTTCTAATTTTGATGTCACTAATAATAGAGGGCCTCACTTATGACATATCATGCTTTTTTAGGTGGCAGAACTATTTCAGCCTGCTTTGATGAAATCTTCTTAAAATTTAGCCCGTTGCCACAACTTACCTTTCTGAATAACTTTTTTAAGTAACATTTTGCGGTATTTCCAGCAAAAAAGGCACTTTCTGAAACCAAAACATTTTTTTCTAGGTGCACTAAATATTTCGATTATTGCGAAAACGATTACTTTCAACGATTTCAACAAGGTATATACTTTTTCAGATAAAGAGAGAGGATAATCGATTGTTTCAATGGTCAGATTGATACACGAAGAAGCAAAAAGTTCTTCAAACAAACCAATTTGAATTTCTCGCCTTCGACTTCCATAACCTATGGTAATATTTGCAGTTTTTCAAATGTTATTTACAAATAAAAAATTTTAAATTTGACACCCTGTATCTATTTAACGATGAACTTATGGACTAAGGCAAGTTTGGCTACACCTTTTGTTAAGAATCTCCTCTTGTTTGTGTTCCATTAATTTCGAAACACCTTGTATAATTGAGATTATAAAAATTCTATATTTACAATATTTAATATATATTCCTATGTGGCATTAACTTTTATACAAAGACAATGATAAATACTAGAACTTGAAAAAAATCTAATCATGAAGTATTAGATAAAATAAATGTTTCATGATATAATCTTGTATATGGATTGGATCGGTCAGTGGTCGCGCGGTTTAAGGCGTCAGTACTTAAATCGAGGTGACTGGATCGCTGTGGGTTCGACCCCCGCAGCCGGTAGACCGTATATAAGCTATATTCGTGGAGAGATTGGCACCCTCTCTGCGGGTATGGTAGGGTGGAAGAATGTTGGCTTGGGTCAATGTGAGAGATTGATACTGGTTGACATTTAACTACCCTCCTAATTAATGAGGTTTTCCGGGTCTTTCTCATTGCTGCACTGAATGGTGGTTAGGGCCTACCAACGTAAGTCGTTCCTGGGCGCAAATGCGACCTGCTTAATAATAATATGCCGCCCCCTCTCCCGCACAAGTCTTTGACTTCTGGGCTAATCCTCGTGATTAGAATGAGGGGTAGAGATATTATTATTATTATTATATATTTTTCCAGGTTTTCTGCTATTGCCTTCGAATCTGACAGTTTTTCACTAAGATTATTCTAAAGCATGAAATTAAATATCACAATTATTTATTTCTATATTTAGGTAATACTTTATTCAAAATGACAATGGAGAGAACGCGACAAGATTAATTTACTTTAAGAACATTTGACGAATTTCCACAAATTTGTTGATATATTTAGATGCTAAATTAATACTAATTAAGTATTTATAATAAACACCAACTATACCGAATGCTTTCAAAATAAAAGAGATTGACATAATTTTCTTATTTCAGACGACGGAACCTGATGTAGGTATCTAAAGAAAGCATCAGAAGAAAGTATTGTATTTTTGTTTGCATGTGTGGCCTCTCCCTTCTACAAACCGCTTTCCAAACTTAATCAGATTGCGATAATCGTGACATGACATCTGTAAAAGAAATAAAAATTGTCTCAATCAACGAAAATTAGGCGAGGCAGTGAGATTGTCTCAATAAGGGAAACATTTTTCAGGAAGTTCAGGGTCCTTCTGTATTTTCTTCGAATTTATGTAAGGCTACGGTACTAAAATACTGACGAAAACAAATTATGAAATAAATATTTTTTCTACAAGTATACACTTTCCTTCCTCATTTACGGGTAGAAAGAATCACTGTTTCTCCCTAGGGGGAAAAGTAATTTATTCTCTCATTAATAAATATTACTGCATTTCCATAACATAGGCAATGAAAACTTATATGAAACTTATTGGTCTAAAATTTACGAAATTATTGTCATTTTACGTAACTTTACACTGGCCCCAAATTGCCAAGTTACAGTTATGTAAAATTACAGACACATTTTTATCAGTGCAGATACCAGATTAAATATTAATCACAGTTGGCGTCGAGCTTTTAATTATATGCGATCGTGACGCACAAGTAGGCTTTGGCCGAGGTGATCAAACGAACAATACTATCCAGAGTGAACGTGATTTTCTCGCTATAATCGAGTGAAGGTGGTGGACCTGTACACGACGGCCAGGTGTATATTTGTTCTTCTGGAAATATTAGGTAATACAGAAAGGATCAGGTATAACATTGTTGTTCTGGCCTTCAAATTAGATTAAATGTATCGCTTTTATATTAGATTCGTATCAGAAAAAAATTACCTGACATTATTATTAACTAGGTGCTAGATTCTTTTTTTACCATTAATTTTAAACGCGAAATTGTATAGGCACGTTTTGTAAATCGTACCCAAAATGATAAATTGGGTAGATTGAATTTAGACAATGGTAATATGCTATTTCAAAATTCACAGTATGCAACATATCTCTGTTAAGTAGTTTTAGAACTATTACAAACACTTTTTAAAACAATCAGCGTCAAGGTTATTATTTATTTTATGAAATTGAACTATACAACTAAAGAAACCAAACTTGGTGAGCATTATCTGTCAATGAAACTACACTTTTTTTAAATTTTTCAAAACCTATGACATTTTTTTAAATATTTTTTTCGATAATATGTTTTCCTTTTAAAAAGTATGTCCAAAATTCCCATTTATTTACAAACTTTTTGATCTCTTCAAGTTTTTTTCGAAAAGTTAAGGATTTATGAGAAAAAAAATAAATGTATTGCAATGCATTTTTAAAAAGATGAGCTGTTTAACGCGAGTGCATTTTGCCAAATGATCTAGTAGCCTGTTTTTTGCAATGGAATCCATAGAAACAAATGTCAGTGTCATTTATTGTTACTGTTTCTTACTCTTTCACAAGTTTTATTATTTTGTGAAGATAAAAATGAAAAACTGAATGAATTTTTATCAATCTTACTTACATTTTTTCGGTGTTATTTAGACACACCCTCTGCATTTATATTTATTCGGTTATAATTTTCCCTTCTGATACTTTTTCTTTTTTCAGGAGCAATTAACATATTAATGATAAATATATTTATATGGCACGCTGCCTGTTTTTTCAAATCGTCATAATTATATGGCAAATGTCAATTAAAGTAGCTAAGTAATTGCTTGAATGCGAATAAATGTCTTACTTACTATGTACAAATACGTCTAGTTAGTTGATTTTGCTGTGTAATACAGTATTAATAATGCAATCATTTAGCCGAGTAATTTGAAAGTGCATATGTAAATATAGGCATAGTTGTACCTACGTCTTTTTATGACACGGTTGTCAATGCCATAAAAATTTTACTAGTTTGCCTGTTAATTTTCATTTGTCAAGGCTGAACTAGTTCCAATGTGGAAAAAATGTGAATTAAATATTTAAAAAGGTTTCTAAGCCGATTAAATATATATATTCATTATTAATCTTTAATATGATATTTTTGTTATGTGTATAATATTTAAATTATTTTATAGAAACATATGGTTACATCCTGCTGCATCAGTTTATATTTAAAGTGACCACATATTCTTATAAAATTTTTGTTTTGTCACATTTTTTAATCAATCAAATGTATCTCAAATTTTTTGTATGAAGGTATTTTTAAATTTTATTTGTTTACAATATAGTTGCAACATGTGTAGTAATAGTGTTTGAGATTATTACTACAAAACTGTACTTAGGGATAACACTATGTGAAAAAATACTATAAATTGTGTTTAGAGCTATGATCACAACAAATTGTAGTGCACCAAGAAAATAAAACTATTAAATTTACTCAAAAGCTATTAGATTAATAGTTTTTCTCGGTTATATAAAAAAACTACTTCACTTAACATTTTAAAAATGTCAACAAATAATGACTAATTCAATATTCCAATATTATTTTCGTTCGACGATTCTATTAAAATAAAGATTTCAAACAACAACTACGAAATTGTTCTATACAAATAAACATCGTATTGTTAATCTAACGTTCGAAAAGGTTAAATTTTGTATTTGTCTTATCAGTTTATAAATGTTATAGTGCATGCCAATATTCTTGGCAGGATAAATGCCGTCAGATGTGCGGGACCGATAGGGATCATCTCTTATATTAATGCGCTATAGGACCGGACGGTCGGACGTCTTCACCTTGTAGAGGTGGGCCCCCGTACCCCTTCTCAGCTCAGCCTAAACTGCGTTTGCGGCCGATGCGACTCTGTCAGCAAAGGCGCTCTGGCGCTCTGCAGGATATGCGCAATGTAACAAGCTACACCTAGCAATCATTAGTTACTCCGCATGTCAGACAAAGCACGTGCTGTACAAATAACGTCAACGGCTTTCATTGGCCAACAAACATTATTTTCAAGTAAAAGACTAAATATTTGAATTAACATTTCATAGTGTTTAAACTAAAATGGTTTTTTTTTGTTAGAGAGAATTAATTGGTAATGTTTAATTTAATAATATGATACCGTTAAGTGAAACAAAATAACAGTTCTTTTAATATTGGTGTCAATTTATGTTAAACAATAATGAAAATAAAAATAATAAAGGAAAATCATTGAATAAATCAATAGAAATTATGCTCAAATAAAAAAAAACTTAATATAAAAGAATAATAAGTATGTAAATGGAACAAATTATGATGCTGATTTAACATTAAACATGTTAAATCAGCTTCATAATAAATTAAACATGATATATCGTTGAATTAAGCAGTAAGTTGGCAACATTTTCTTTTTTTGTTAGTTTAAATAGCATCATTTTATTTTAAGCATCTTTGTTTTATTTCAATAAAAGTGTTCATGCGGCAACAGTAGAAAAGTTGACATCAAGAAAACTGTTGCTCCAAGAGTTTTTCTCTCAGTGTAGGTACATAGATCACACAATTGTATAAGCGATTAGGTACTATTCCTTTTTTTTTTTCAGTGTATGTTTAAAAATATTTCATATATCTACATGTATACCAAAGCAGTTCAAAATTTTTATAAATCTCACTCTTTCTATATGAATAGTCAGTGTTCCAGTCTATGTCTACGCATTAAATATACCCAATTATCTGCCTTGACCCATCGTCGAACTCTCTCATTAATAATCGTTGCCGAAGGCCATGGCAAATTTCATTGCCGGCCGATTACATATATTAATTAAGACAACTCTTTCGGCTTGACAGGATCTCGTCTGACAGCTCTGCTTACAACAACGAGGTGTAACCTTTGATTCGTGCCGTCCAACAATGGGAGATTCGGGCCCACAGATTGCATGATGCGCTTGAACAAGTGCTGAGTAATATCGTGGATATGACCGGCACTTTTCTTAATATTCGACGTAGTTGATGTGCGGTGACATCGGACGCTTTCTCGCCAAATTAGTACTTTTCGCATTAACCTATATATAAAATCAGGAAGCTATTCTGCATAATATGTTGGCGACTACAAGTTGTAGAAACTTTCCCGGTTTCGATTGTGGAAATGACAATCGTTCCTCGTCTGATCAGAATATGGTAACAAAAATGCGTCCAGGAACGTGCTGTTTGTTTTAGAATGATGTTAGATAACACCGGCACGCATAAACAAAAAGTGGACTGTACTTTTAACCAGACCCACATGTTGTTATCTATTTTGGCGCACAGAATCCGAATTTGAAGTTTGTTTGTCTCAAACACTCTAAGAATTTTGAGTAAATCGCAAAAATAGCGAACAATTTTAAAAAATCACGTTAATGAGAGCAAAGAAAATCTAAAAATGTTTGATTAAGTGTGATTGTTATGTATTTCGATGCGCTGAATTTGAAGTCCATTGAGCTGCATTACCCACAAATTTTGCAAAAATTGCCTGATAATTAGCTGGAACAGTTTCCAGCTAAAATAAACATGATTTTTTGCGATTTTCACTATTCTTTCATTCTTTGCAATTTATTCGCTATTTTTATAGTTTATTTATAATTTTGATTGTGTTTGAGCTAAACCGACATCAGATTTAAAAAACAGTTTATATTTATTAGCAAATTTATTATTTATTTAGATTTATTAAATAGTTATTTAAACTAGGTAATAGAATATTTTAATGAAGACATTGAAATTAAGTGTATAATTTGTGGCAATTTGTAACTTCAGTGCTGAGGGAATAGCTGCTAGATGCTGTTCTTCAGTCACGGAACATACTTTTACTGTTGATGTAGTACGTGCTTCAGCATGGTTCTCTTGAAGTTTCATTGAGGGATTTGATACTTTGAGAATGCTGTAGACTATTTTCTTTTTTGTATCCAAACATACCTCAATGTATGAGCTATTGCTGTGGACTTCCACCCACCATGCCCTTTTATGTCAGTAATATTGGATCCGGAGTTGGCTAATAATGTGGCAGAAGAGCGCCGAAAACGATGTCCTGCATATGCATTGTCCCGAACCTGTTGATACCCACACATTTACTCCCTTTATAGAATAAGAAAAACCGATAGTGAGGGGTATCTCTAGGATGCAAAATAGCATAACGTTGATAGATATGGAGATATTTAATTGTTTCGTCGTTATTCACAAATTTTCTTGAAACATTGCTTTCCGTGTTTGGTATGGTAATAATAAGAGCATCCCCTTTGTCTTCAATATCATGGATCGTCATATTTGCTAGTTCTTCGCGGCGAGAGGTCATAATATATACGTTGTCTGGGGCATTTAAGAGAACATTTTCTATTTCACTTTACCGCACGGTTTTTGTGTGTAGTTTATCGCACTAGCGCGGAAAATTCTACTTTCGCCACGAAAAATCGTGCGGAAAACTACACTTTTCCGTATCATCGTAGGAAAATATTTTTTTAAAAATTTTAGAAATGAAAAATCAGGAAATAATTTCATTTTGGAATGCTCCTGATATCAACAACGTGCCTTAAACTTGTAAAATCCAATGCTGAACTTGAACCGCTACATGCTTGGCTGCATACTGAGGACAAAGGTAAAACGCGGACCACGTTCAAAGAATCAGAAACAGCTTAAACCTTCAATTTGCCGAGAAGTTGAGATAATAATGGTTTTCAGTCGTATATCTGGTTTCGTCTCGACACAGACTATTTGTTTTACACGAGTAAATGCTAAATTCGTGCCCGGTGGCTTCGACACGCCGCCAATATACATCTGATATTCAGTGGGTATCCAAATAGGTCACTAAGGCATCAGATCGATATTAACCAAGAATCTCGCCACGTTACGTCATCTAACGGCAACGGTTATCTGCCCGCAAATAGTTTATGGCTTTGTAGTGAAATTAGAAACGTATTGACCTTGATTCACAGGACGTTAACTGCGTTTTAGATAGGCGCTTGCTCGGGACTACGAATTGATTGCGAAGAAATTTTTCATTTTATATACGCCCAGTATTTAGAACATTTATAAATTTGCTGAACATAATTTTATGCATTTGTGGAAATACGAGTAAGTGTTTCGATATCTAAAATCAAGTAACTTTTGTTGGAGCCGTATTGACAGTTGTGACGGATGCTTTGCAATAATATGAACAGACATACAGATATACAGAATGTTCTGGAAAACACTAGCATTAATCCAGAGCCTGATTGATTTTCAAAAAATATTGCAATTTGTTTCTACGAACCATTGGCGTATCTTTTTCCGTTTTCAAGATACAGGGCGTTGAATATAATTTTTTAGAATCTAGTTCGGTGCTATCTTATAAAAAATTCGACCGAATGAACTGAAATTTTGTTATGTGGAGTTTCTGAGGCTGCTAAATGCTCAGGAGTTATTAATGTTTGGCTATATCATACTTCACTGCAGTACACCGCGGGAACATATTAAGTCTTAACTTTTTTGAGATTAATCTTTTTGACCCTTTTATCACTTGCTGTTATGGCAAATTATATTCTAAACAAAAACGGTGCTCTTGTAAGAATTGCTAAAACTTGCCCGTTTTCGAGAAAAACCATGCGCCAAAGTCAAACAGCTAGTTAGTATCCCAAATTATCGTATTTGTGAAAACGGAGGACATTTCAAACACTTATTCTGATTTTATTTTCCTTAAACTTTAATTTTCTGTTAATAATAATTAGTTATTCTTGTTGTTTTTCTTTTGTGAGTTTTATTCAGTGTGTGTTAAACTTTTTCAGAAATAAACTAACAATTATCTACTTTTTATTATTTGCCAACTATAACCACTCATTGCTGTCCAATACGCATTTTCTCGAAAACGGGTAAATTTTAGTACTTGTTACAAGAGCACCTCTGTATGAGCACGTCCTGTATGATATAGCCAAAAATTAATAACTCCAGAGCATTTAGCATCGAAATTACAAACAAGTTTCAGTGTGCCTAATAATAAATATGTGTGCCTGTTATATTTTGTGAAAAATAGGGCTCATTAAATTCTAGACACAATTATATTATATCTTGAAAACGGAAAAATATACCTGATGATGCAGTTAGATTAAATGAATAAATTCATTGAATTAAACAAAACGTACTTAATTATCAATAAGGATCCAAAATAACCCATATATAAATAAAACTCTCGGATTAAATCGCGTTTGATACTTGCCTTTCGTTTTATGTATCCTTCGTATCTGCCATTTTTACAACCAAAATATACGCGAACTAAGCATACCATCAATTCTCGTAATCATCATTTTTGGGGAAATGAAGACCTTTTTAATGACCCACATAGCTAATGATGTAACCCGATGGGAGATACCCTTTCTCTCAATGGCGCGATTGCTAATTCCTCCTTTGCAAATTACTGCTTGCATTGTGATCAATCATCCAAAAAATGTCTCCAAAAAAGCGCATAACACAATGCGAAAACTCCCAGCTTTCTCTCCCCGAATTGCCTGCAAGGTGGTTGACCTATGTCATAAGGTTTAAGTGTCAAGCAGCGATTTGCGTACCTAACGGTTTGAATTTCTTGTGACATGAAATGTCAAATTTAATGCAAAAGTAATAGCAGGCGTTAGCGAATAAACCTTTAAAAATGCCAAAATATGATCTTGTGTTCGTACTGACAGTTTATAATATACACTGAGGGAAATCGATCAGTAAGAAAGCTTTGCTAAGACAATTTGTATCATGTTCTCGAGTTATCAACTTTGACATTAAATTTTCTGTCGAAATTACAGCTATCTTGAAAACTTCTGAATTTAAAATGAAAAAATACAAGGACGCAGTTGATAAATAAATGTACCTAAGCATATATTGTAATAGCAAGAAAATAATTTAGTAGCATCTAAAAAATCATTGAATTGATGTAAAAAGAAATATATGCTGCTATTGCTGTAAAATAGTTGTTCTAGGATGAGAATCTAGTAGCCTCAATAAACATTTTAGTAGGGTAAAGCCTATTTCATGCAGATTCTAGGCATAACAAATATCTACTAATGGCTAAAACATGTTTCTTCCAGTGTTCACTAGTTATCGACTTCGGCATCAAATTTTCTGTCCAAACTATAGGTACCATTATAACTCGAAATTTTCTGTTTACAAAATGAAAGAAAGTTGATAATCAAATTAACCTAAGTGTATATATACCATAACGGCAAGAAAATCGTTTAGTAGTGTCTAAAAAACCATTTATTTGATGTAAAAATAAATATAGGCTGATATTGCTATACAATTAGTCATTCTAAGATGAAAATCTAGTAGCTAATACATATATTGTAGTGACAAGAAAAGCATTTAGTAGTGTCTAAAAAGTCACGTAATTGATGTAAAAAGAAATATACGCTGGTGCTGCTATACAACTAACCATTCTAGGATAAAAATCTAGTAGGTAGTAGTATTGTACTGACAAGGAAATCATTTAGTAGTGTCTAAAAAGTTATTTATTTGATATAAAAAGAAATATATGTTGCTAATGCTATAAAACAATCATCCTAGGATGAAAATCTAGTAGCCTCAATCTCAATAAGCATTTTTATTAGGGTAAAGCCTATTTAATGCATATGCTTGGCATAATAAATTTATAATAATGGTTAAAATATATTTCTTCCAGTGTGTCTGCCTGTCTATTTTTCGAGATTTACTAAATATGAGCAAAAATAATTTACTTCTATATTACACGTGTTTTAATATTTATTTGTTTAACTTTGTTCTGTTTATTTCGAAAGGGATAATCCCTGCTAAATAAAAAACTAGGTCAAATTTACATAAAACAGACAAAAATCAAAACTGATACAGTTTGTTCTCAAATAAAAAGCACTGAATTATGTCTGCTCCATTTGCTATTACTTATGCAGATACAGACAGCCTTCTTAATGCCGGACGGAGTTTAGACTACTCATCAACTTTCTCCATCATTAAGCAGGTATCATCATCGTGCATAAACAGCTGAACTATTTTACCCATCCGAATAACTTTCACAACACACTAGATCCCAAATCTAATTCTTAACGGCAAACATTTGCATTTATAACCCGAAGCGAACGGGAAAAAATAGAGCAAAGCCATTAATAGAAGTGATAACTGACGGCTGTTTCAATTTTAAAGCTATTATTTCTCTAAACCGCGTGCAGTTTTGTAACTGGACAGACGTGTTTTGGGTAAATTTCATATTATTACCCTTTTATGGAAAGTAAGAAATGGTATAATAAATTATTAACAGCTGAAAATTGTTCTAGACTGATACAGTACTCAAACATATGGCCTTTGCTGGGGATCTGGATCGTTTGAGGTATTTTTGTACTTTTAAATGAAATTAAATTATGGATATGATTACAAAAACTTTTTTCACTAATACTTATATAATTTTTCGCGCATGCTGTCAATATCTAAAATGTAATTTCCATGCATTGGTGATACTTTTAACACTGGTACAAACAGAAAACAATTAAGAAATTTGAAATAAGAGAATTATTTATTTACTTAATAAATGTACAGTTAGAGAAACTACAATTGGAATAAGTAATTCCATGGCCAATCTCATTAGTAATTACTTCTCGGAAATTTATACCAGGGTAGGGAGCAATGTTATACGGCAAAGTGTTGGACATCATTTGTCCAGCGATGCTCTTTTTGTTTTATAACGAGTCTTCTAGATACTCCTCCGCTATTGTACTGGACTTCCACCAATCGCGTCTCTAAATTGTAATAAGATTAGCACCAAAGTCTGCTAACAAACTAGCCGAAGATCGTCGGAAGACTTTAGAAATTCAGCAATATTGGCAGGCACCTTACCAAATGTGTTGATTCCAACTGGACTCGTGGCACATTTATTTTTAATGTATTTTATCAAAATTGTTGAATTAGTGTTTGATGAACACAGGGCTACATAATTTTTTTATTAGTTCATATATAATGTACCAGTAATAACAAAGTTCGTTGCACATTAGTTTTCGTGTCTGGTATATGCTCAACTAGTGAAGTTCGCAAATGTTCGTTATTATTGAATGTCAAGTTGCATAGTTCTTCATGATGACTGACTTCAGATACATCGAGAATTACGATAACCTTCTATATGTTTCATCCTGCGCTTCTGCGAGAAATTTGTCGATTTATTGAACAATACTTTCGACTTTTCGGTCGATATCCTTCGCAATTTCGCTTCAAAAGAGCAACAAGCTTGTAATATTTGCTATGTCCTGATTCTTTATGTTCATCATCGTTTTCAACATGGATTAATTTGACCAAAGCGTTGATGATTTCCACATTTTGGACTTTTCTTCAAAGTATGTCAAAAACACTTTTTCACTGAACTTGCCACTAATATTTTTCAGATCATATCATCTCAAGAAACGATTATTGATTTAATAATTATTAGATTTGAGTTATAACAAGATGATCTGCATTTATATGTATGTTTAGGTTAAGCGCTTTGTTCACAATTTCCATAAGTTCTAGATTGCACTGGATAATTTTAAGTGTATTAAGAAATAGCAATAAACGACAGAAACTATTATTTTTTGACAATGTGTTAGAATCAAATGGTATTAAATAAATTCAATTTCAAATTAGCAGATTTCCAACTCATTTGACCTATTTGAAGAACAGGTAATTCTTGTGGCAATAAATTTTGGCTGCAGTATACGTGGTACATTAGTTCTAACAATAAATATTTCCATATTCCATTCTGCACTATGCATATATTATTTACAACCTGTTTAACCTATTGTAATAAAATTTTTATCGTCCATTCCGCAATTATGCAAAGTCAAATAGCATCGCAAATTAGAGAAATAAACTGGACAAAGTTTATATGACACGGTTTTGAATTAATAGCTGGCAGTTTTTCCAGGGTTTGTATGTTATGAGGTCTATTACTAAAGTAGTAGTAATAGTACTAGTAATCTGTGCAATATTTCAACAGCTTCACAATATACTGTATATTGTGCATATCACCATGAATGATAGAGAACCAAAACTGTTTTAACCTGTATCTCAAAAACAAAAAGAAATGTAGATATAGTTGCGGCCAAAATTTAGACGACTTACGTCATACGAACAAATGAATAATTCATCATATCTTCATCAATATATTTAAGATACTTCAACTGATAATAATAAAACTATATATTACACTAAATGTTTGCACTATATATCGCACTAAATTACAAAAAATGGTTGTTTTTAACGTGAGAAACTGTCGAAAATTATGTTGATAATAAAAACAATTGCGTAACGTAAGTCGTCTGAATTCTTGCCGCAACTATAGAAATTTTTTTATATGTTTTGAGGTCCTTCATCATGTGGTGCTATGCATTTGTACTTTTTTCAATGACACCTTGTAGATACTGGCAAATTGCGGTGTTTTTGCGTTAGAAATGTTCAATAATTTCATCAGCTTGTTGATATCGCTGTAATTGATCCTGTTAACTTGAATTTCGCAGTTGAAAGTAAATGACATTTATTAATATATATATGAAAAACTAGTTTGACGTAGGTAATTATTAATTTACCATGAAATACCTTCAACTAGTTCACTTTAAAAAGGTAGAATTAATATGTGATAATTGTTTCACAATTTCAATATTAGTATTGGTGTTAATTATATATAAAGACGTAATACTTCCATAAATATCTTAAGAATAAAAATAGAACAAGGCGATTATACTCGTACTTTACAATACAAATCAATTCTGAACCTTCCAATTTAATCCTAACTGAAAAATAATTCCTTGCAACGCCTAATTGAGATATCTCGCTAAGGCGTACTTGTCATCTGACATATCATTGTGGTTTTATCAAAGTCCTGGTTGAATAACAGATAACTGACGTGCAGAACAAGCAGTGAGTGACAAGGTACGATAATGTTTCTATCACGATAGGACTGTTACAATAATTAATGTTTTTAAAATCAGGCATTTCTAAGAGGCTTACAATAGATATCTGACTTTGAATTGTTTACTCCTGTTGGCTTGGTAAAATGAGTGAATGCGCGATTGTGTTAACTGTTAAGGCGTTCCGATGGAAAGTATACTAGTTTGATAAGATCTTAACATTATGGAGATAAACATCGGATTTGTGTATCTATCACCAGCTTTTACCCGTAATATATAATGTAATTAATCTCAATCCAAGCATGGGTCTGGACGTGTTAGTAACTATGTAAAACATGTAAAAAACTAGAGAAATAATAACAAAATATAATAAACGAGGGAAACAGAAGTAATCGTAAAGTAATTGGAAAATTCTATGTAAGGAATTCTATAAATGGAACGAGGTAATAAGTACATAGATATATTTGTAAGTGGTGATAACAAGAAAGAAATTTGGAGAATAAAGTCAAAAGCCTTGAGTCAAAATCAATAATAAAGGATGTAGAAGGAAATGAACTATTCTACAAGTGGAAGCAACAATAGAACAATCTTGGTAGGCCGGTTGAAAGGTTGACTAATTTATTGATTTATTCTTCTTGATGACTAGAGCCATACCTTTCCTCTTCAGGAGCAACTATAAAACTGATCAAATTGATGTATATGATGTTATATATGAATCGTTTCTGAATTCCAGATTCTTTCTGGATCAGCATCCTCTTTCTCATAAGAACCAGGACTGTTGAATGTGACGCAGCTGCTGATTGGATATACCAACATAAATGATTCAGCCAACAATTACAATATTGAAAGCACGTGAAGAATAATCAAAGAATAGGCTTTTGTGATATTTGAAACTAAAGAAGCAAAGACACAGAAGGACGTAGAAGAGCATCCAGAGAAGAGGAGCAGAAGAGTATCAGAAGAAAAAGATGTGTGATATAGGAATTAGCAAATCATAACAATACAGAAAGTATGTAGAAAACTTCTTAATGATAAAAGCAAGGACAGAATCTGTCAAATATTTTAAAGAGATGGACATAAGGATTGTTTCGGTTCCAGTACTGTTTAAAATAATTGACCTTTTCATTAATAAGAACTATCAAGAGACAGTAAGTTGAGAACTGAGCAACTGTTCTGGAACCTTTCAAATGTGCAACCCAAACAAGTCTATAGTAATTAAATATTTGCTGATAAATTATGTTAAAAAAATAATTTTTAGGAGTTGGCCATTACAAAAAAAGCACTTCGTGGAGGACATTAGACAATATGAATGGTAAAAGATGCAATTGCAAAATGCAGAGAACTATTTATGTATAAAATCAAACAATGAACTGTTACACTTTTCAATACTTCTCATTTATATTAATTTATGCCCTTCATTGCACTTTAATTTCTGTAATTCCTTGGTCTCAACGTCTAAGAAACAGATCGTATTATTGTTAGTTAATTTTCTATTGATCACTTTTTTCTATTACAAACACCATCTGACTATTTTTCCATTTAATACGTAATAAGTACAGACAAGTGTAAAATTGTATTACGTGGTACACTAACAATGTTCACACACCATAAACTTATAATTTTCACTGCTTGCTTCTGTAAAGATCGTTTATCTTGCAGCTTTCTATATCATTAATCCGGAATTCTAAATTGTGTGATAGTACCTGCTGCTGTGGTCAATGTTATTCAATTATTGTTATAATAATTTCCTGATGCATGCCTCTGTTATGCGTAATCCTACCACGCTGTTAATTTCTTGCAAATTTAGTGAGTTCCAAAATCTATTACAAAAATTAGTGGATAGTGGATACCGTTGCAAAACCGTATTGTAATTTGATGATGAGTTAACCGTTCTCGATCATGATTATATAAGGAACGTAATCAATTTTCCGTGCTTGTTTTTTTAAATAATTTCTAAATTTGCACCATTCGATGTCTACATTTGCTACCTAACATCTCGCAAATAATTACACGCCTTAACATCTGATACATAATTTCTCTTTGATTTTAGATGAGTAGAGCACGTTTCGTTTATCTTCCTATTCCTTATTTGCCTGCCTAGGACCGCCTTCTAATGTAGAAATCGTATGCCAGCCTGTAAATTCCGTTGGCATCTAAATGTGATATAATCAATGTTATGCTTGTTTTCTCGAGTAGAGCTTATTCAAATAAGTTTAATGGTTTATTTCTTTATGAGACTGATGATGATTTTATGCGAAATTCGACCCGAGAAGTACGACACTGTCTTTGTATTACAACCTGTGGCCAGTACGATGAGGCAGTACTTCAATAAAAATTCGAAAGTAATAAGTAACAAATAAGAATCACTAACTGCTTAATTTAATCGTCTAATCAATTTATTTCATCCAGTAACATTAGAATATATTGGCTATGTAATACCCATACGTATATCAGTAAATAACTGTAAACACACAAACATTACGCCAACAACAGCATTAACAGCAGCGCGATTTATAAACAACGACGTTGAGGTACTTTTAATAACTAATATGCAATTGTTCGTATTATCAAGTACCATCGGCAGTGGCGCCTTTGCCGAAGAAAAGGAAAACGTGAGGAATATGCTAACGATATTAGCTTAAGAATGGTCTAATGTTGTTGTCGTGTTAAGTACAGGCTTATATACAGGGTTAACTATGACGAAGTACAAATATTTTAACCACGTGCTTAGGGAGGTCTAAAAGACAATAAAACATATATTTAGGAATTCTAGCTCAATGTTTAATTAACGGAAAGTCGGCGCCTATCACAATCAATCACCGTCCGAGGTGGCTAGATATGTTAACTACCGTGGGGTCGTTTTTTTGCAGCGTTGTCAAATGTAGAGACGACGAAAATAAACATTTTTATTAATAATAATGCCTAAGTACAGATAACAGTTAATCCGGTTAGCTCCAGTATTTTGTATTCGTTCTTCGTTCTTTCGTTACACACTGTCAAAACTATATTTTCACTCTTGCAGATTCGTCTTAATTATGCACTAACATATCCGACATAAAATACTTTATTTAATTACTACAAAACGTTTAAAATTAGCCACACACTGTTCTAAATTAACATAACCTAGAATACGGCATTGCCAATTGCATACTCTCCAAACTTCAAAGAACATGCGAAGCTTAGGCTTATATTCGAACATACGGATTCATCAACAAGGCGTAACGTTAGTCAGACTAGCGGAGGTTACGCGAAAAATTTACGCCTCTGTTGCACCAATTTAAATAAAAACCATACTCCTATTCATTACTATGTATAATACATGATATGTTAACTAATCTGTGGCACTGAAAAGTACTGTTTTTGAATATAAATACTAAATATTCAATGGGAAACGCAAGAAACTAGAGGCCGAAGTTACGCGAATTTTAGACAGGTACAATACTGGGTCTAACTTTTGGCGCAAATATGGACGTAAATAAACAGCCTACCTAGCAACGCATGTTTCGTGAATGAGCGCAAAGCTGGTTAGGCCGGCTAACGCGCTTTACACGGGCGCAAAACTGGTTAGTCCGACTAGCGCTACGCCCGTTTCATAAATCCGGCTGTAAGGGTCTAATAAACATTTTTACTGAACACTGTAAACATCTTGCGATGTTATAGTTTAAAATATTACTAATTATTTTAAGGAAACATTGTCGATTACTGTTAATATTGTTGCTATTATTAGTATTAACAGAATTTAATTCCCCAACAACACAAGAAGTTTAAAAATGTATCGCCGTGAAGTGCACCTTGCATTAGTGGCCTACAGATGGCGTCTGCAAATGTTAAAAAAAATTGCATACGGGTGCGGTACTCTGATTAGCTTGAAATAATTATTCAGTATTTGCTTTTCGCAAATTTTGTGTGTGTTTACAAACATGTATTCAAATACCTATATGAAGGATAAGGTGCTGATTTATGGAAGTGTGATAAGTGAATATTATAGTGTGGCAGCGTAATCTCAAAGACGTTTACCGAGTACACTAAATATTATGCTAAATACTTTTTGAACCACATTGAACAACTGTTATAATGCCTTGGCGATAAATGTGTGGCAGTGTTTTTATGTATTTGTGTACATTTGCGTGTATTCTTTTATTATCTTTGTGCTTTCGTGTTTCTCTTAAATCATTAAATAATAATCTATATTTTGTAAATAATTTTTTTTTTCAAAGCGGCGCACACTGATCGCGGTGGCCTGTCACTACGTTTGATATCTTTGACTTTGGAAGAATATACCTAACCTCGCGGCTGACCGAAGGTCAGTGACGGCGATAAAAAGAATTTAATATAGTTTTGAAAAAATTTTTTGCGCTTTATTAATAAGTTTGGAAATTTTATGATGAAAGATTCCGCCAATTCTTATTTTTCCCCATTTTTTAAATATTTGTACTAAGTCATGGTTTACCCTGTATAAATAAATGTGGATGCACTTTGAAATTATAAATTAAGTGCGTACTTTTAAGCGCTTATATACAAGGTGTAACAGTAGTAAGTATTCAAAACTTGTGAGCGAATTGTAAAACAAGTCGAAAATTACAAAACCTTAGGGTACTAACTTTTGGCGGCTCCTAAGGGAGATAAACTCACTTAAAGCCTAACCTCAGAAACACTTTTAATACGTAACATCTAAACGGTTCAATATTAAGTCACGAAATTTTGGTGAGATATTAACTTTGACGTGCTTAATAAGTCTCATTAACTACATTTCAAAATTTTCTACAGGGGCGTAAGAAAATGCAAGGCTCTGGTACAAATTTAATCATATCTTTTTTGTAGTTAATTTTTTCTAGTTTCTGACTCCAAAATATTAAAATATTAAGTATTTAACATAAAAAATGTACTCTTGTTAAATTTCAATAGGATGTACCGTTTTTCAGTAAATTCGATTTCAATCATTCCTAACGTGACCCACATTTAACATCCAATACATAGCCAAAAAAATTAATTGCAGTGTGCCATGGAAAAACAACTAGTCTGACAGTTAACAGAGAATTGCATGTCAAGTATTTTTAGTTTGAAAATTATTTAGTATTTGCTTGAGTCTACGCAGTGCCATTTTATAGTAGTGATCAAAATTATTTAAATACCTATATACATATTCTGAGTATGTAGATATGCTTTTGACGTTAGGTGGAGTATCATGGGAGCGCAAGAGCAGCCTCACACCGATATGGTATAAAGTTTACCCCAATAGAAATGTACCCAATTATAAAATATTTCTTTGCTAAAAGGCGTTGTTTTTATGTTGTTTATATTACGGTATCTTTATTTGTACTATTGTTTTTAATTGTTACTGTTAAGAGTGTTAAAAATACTTGACATTTTGTTAACTGTCAGGTTAGTTGTTTTCTTCATGGCTCACTGCAATTTATTAATTTATTTGGCTATGGATGTTGAGTGTGGGGCACGTTAAGAATGATTGAAATCGATTTTACTGAAAAACGGTACATCCTATTGAAATTTAACAAGAGTACCGTTTTTATGTTAAATACTTCAAATTTTAATATTTTCGAGTCAGAAACTAGAAAAATTAACAACTAAAAGATATGATTAAATTTCTCCCTGACGTCTTGCATTTTTCACTTCTGTAGAAAACTTTGAAATCTATTTTATGAGAGTTATTAAACACGTCAAGGTTAATATCTCACCAAAATTTCGAGACTTAATGTTGAACCGTTTTGATGTTACGCATTAAAAACTGTCACTCGGAGCGTATCTCCCTTAGGAGCCGCCACTGATAAAAGTTGTACTAAGGTTTTCGTAATTTTCGACTTGTTTTACAAGCTCACAGGTTTTGAATACTTACTACTGGTACACCTTGTATATATCCTACTTGACATTTTTCCTGATATTATTTCAAAAGTTTTTATTCTTTATACTTTGCACAACCACACAACTCTATATAATTATCCATGTTAATATGCAAGTTACAGTGATTTTGATATTTTCCGTTATAGAGTTTTTTTCGTCCTTCCCGTATTTGAATGATACAGTTAACCTGTCAGAAAAAAAATTACATAGAACTCAGTCTGTCGCGAATATATTACAGTCAACAACATTTAAAATTTAAATTATCGATTAGCAAGCCATATAAATCAATTAAAATGCCGCTATAAGTCATTATCTCGCATAAAAAAGTAATAGTAGAAACAGTGTAGTGCTAATCGAACGAAAAGTAAATAAAGCCTATTTCCTTGCAAATTTAGGTTGCAAGGCGATTGTCGAGATTTATTTTTGATTTATTCAAATGAATATTGCAGTTGCAACATAAGCATTTCTATCTGAAAACCTGCTGAAACATCATTAATTATTAGTTTGTTTCCTGTAGCTGACTTTGAATTTATTAAAAATATGCGAATCGTCTTCACTTGGGTAATACTTATTACGTATCCTTAATTTTAAAGAATTTTTTTGAACAATGAAGAACAGTCTGAACAGGCAAATTGTAGGTAGTAGTATAGGAGTTCATCTCGTTAACTGCGTATTTTTGGCGGTAAAATATAACCCTACTTGACTATATACAAAAATGCCTCCCTTAAAATGCAAAATTCACGTATCACTATGAAATTTTGTAGAGATATGTTTCTTAAATGCCTGTTTTTCCTTAATAAACAAATTTACTTTTATGAAAAATACCTTTTTGTGTGTGTAAAAATGGCATATCTGGCTAGTTCTATATTCAGACACTTTGTATAAAGTAAGTTAGAACATTTTAAAGCAAGGATGACCTGCTTTTTTGTTACACCCTGTATTAACGATTTTTATAAATTTATTTTTATGAGTGTCTTTAAAGATGACCCTGCTTGTCGAGAGCGTGTAAAATTTTATACTTTCGAAACGTAGAATCCATTATTCTTCCTGGCAATTTTAAACAGATGGGTGTAGTGAAACTACCAAAGCTATAAATGTGAAAATAGCTTAACTGTAATCACCTACTTGATTTTCTTAATACTTGCTAACTGACTCATAAAATCGCATTCAATTTGAAAGCACGTTTTTATTACGATCAAAAATTGGAAAACACCATAGAAATAGAAATAAGGAAAGAAAGTGAAACCAAATATCCGAGTAATAAATGTTGCATTTGCATAAGACAACGCTTTTGGTGGCTATTAGCTTATGAAGCTGAATCTAGAGCAATGCTCTAATTTTTTCAATGTTTATTAAATTACACGGAATTTTTGTTCGGTGATGCACATTCACTTCTCTTGTTGTTTACAATCAAACAGCTCGATGAAAGTTACTCCCAGAAAAGATTCTACTGTAAAAACAAGCTAAATAGAAATGCCCATTGAAGAAGCTGTAAACAACTCATTGTATTTTATAGGTTTTGTCTCTTTAGGTTTTACAGTTTAACTGACTACAATACAACTAAAATTTTTTTACAATACTAACCATAAAATGTAAGAAATAGCACTTTGCCGAGTACAGAGTATCTCATTTCTCGATAATACGGGCATACAAAATATTTAGATTTTTCAATCTAAAGTAGGTATAATCTTTGAGATTTAACAGAAACCATTATTGATGTCATCAACTATATTTTTTCCAGAAACATACCCAAATTTTTTTCCTGTTAAAAATCTCTCCTTTTTCTAATAAACTTTTATTAGTACATTTTTTGTATTACGTTCCGTTTAAAAGTTATATACAATACCCTCAGAGAAATAGAGTCTCAAAGGAAATACCACCTATAAATCACATTAGCGGTGGACGGATCAAGTAATCGTTGGTAAATAATTGAATGTTCTTATATATTTTTAGGTATTAATAATATTGTGTGAAACTAACTACTCTGTGGACAAAAGCCCCAACCAGCGTTGAATTACACCCACAATATCTACCCATATATTTCTTATTATTAGCTTTTGTAACATTTTTTACTGAATTAGAAATGTATTTTAAGCTAATATAAATCAAATCTCCTACAATTCCTATCAATGAAGTCATATGTATGTTCTCTGATACCAAACATCTAGGTATGCTAATGAACAATTCCACAGACAAAGCTCTATTCAATAATTATCTAACTTCACTTTTGGCAGTGGTTGAATTGTCGTGTTCCCACGCCCAAATTCTATACGGCAGGCTAGATGGGAATTGAATTTGGATAAATAAACCGTTCAACAAATTTTAAAGACCAATGGACATCATGACTACAAAATTTCCAATTTGGAGTATTTGCCTGAGCGTCACATTGAAAACAGACTTAATTTTATAGCTCAAATTGTAGTAAATGTAGCAACTGTTGATCAGAACCTTTTTCGGCCATTTTGGAGTAAATGTATGGTAGGCATTTAATTGGGCCTTATTTTTATGAACATGCATTAAACAGCGTGAGTTACATAAATTTCCTACAAGAAGAACTTCCTGCACTTCTGGAGAATGTGCCTTTGCAGATAATGAGAAACCTATGGTTTCAACACGACAGAGCTTCACCTCACAAGGCCAGGATTGTGCAGCAATATTTAGATAACACTTTCCCAGAAAAATCGATTGATTAATGGACCTATTCAGTGGTCCGCAAAGTCACAACATCTAACAACTCTCGATTTTTTTATGGGGGGATTTTAAAAAATAATATAATAATAAAACACCTTCAAAAGATCATCATCCTTGATCCTTCCTGCGCAATGTGTTTTTTTAGGTCGTATTTCTTTTGAGACTCTTTAGGACGATATTGCTTATAACTTTTAAACGGGGTCACTGAAAAATGTCTTCAATAAACATTTATTAGAAAGAAGAGAGCTTTTTCACAGGAAAAAATATATGAAAACAATACGATCTTACACAAACAATTGTTTCGAACTGTGTAGACCTAAACAGTCAAATTATTATTCCCCGCAAGGCGTATGTAAATTGCTCATTTATTTTACCATTTGTTTGCGTAGCCACCGTTCTCCGTCACCAATCAGTGAAAGAAACATAGCTTAAAACACAATTGAATGCATAATTAAATCAAGACTCCTCCTAGTTCTATAATTAGTAGTGAAATTTCGTTTCACTTATTCGTGATAGCTAATTTGGAAATCAGTATAAAGCACTTTACAGAGAAACTAATGAAACCGTAACTTTTTTTTCAGTTAGCAAAAAATATCATATTTTGCAAATTTCGGTAACGAGGTGAGCTGTGTCGATATAATAAAATTATGACTGCAAAAGTGGCAGATATTTAGTTCTCTTTAATAGCTATTCTGCGAAAGGAAGTAAGTATGTTGGACATAATTTTTATTACCGATGGGCCATTAAATATGGTTACTGGTACTGCGTGCAAGAAAATTGCAATTATATCACATTCAGGTCACACTTTAATGTCTCAAATAAAGTATTTAGCACTCGTATGTTATATGATGCACAATATACGTTATACTGCACAAAGTCGAAATATATGTTGTTTAAATCAAATATATTTTTTTCACTATGTCTTGCATGTTTATAACATGCAAAAAAAACAATTGCTAAAATCAAATTTTTATGCTATACTGTTTCTGATGCATTAGTTTTTAAATATATATTTCTTATTTTTTATCTATTTATATACCATGATTTAATTTTTTTGATTTGGTTCTGTTTATTTCTACTGTTATTACCTAATTTTTTAATGTACTTTTGGTATATATAGGTCACAGGCATATGTCTTTACTCTTATGTTTTTTTTAATAGTAATAAAAATAATAGTACAAATAGTATTACAAAAAAGCAGGCACATATTTGAAATTAATCGCATACTAATTATGTATATAGCTATGCATGTATTGCAGGAAATATATAATAGGTGCAGTTAAATTTAAAAAAATTGTCACATGCAAAACAAACATGCAATAAATGTTATTAATAGTATTTGTTATTAATTATTGCTTGTTGTGTAAACCCCTAATTACACTGAATGTGTTAGTATTAGTTAGTATTAATGTTTTGAAAACAAAATTTAATAGTAATTCACATGTGATGCCTACAATATCAAAGGAAGAATTTTAGTTATATCTTAATAATAACCGAAAATTTAGCAATGTAAAAACAATAATTTACTATAAAATAAAGTTTAATTAATTGACACATCAAGTTATTGCAAAAACATTTCTTTTAGATCAAATAATAGATAAATAGCTGACTGTATGACAACTTATTTTTTATCTTTGTAAGTTTTTGCAAAAATTATCTATTGTTTTATTTCCTGTACCTAAGTGATAAGTAAATGGAATCCCATATCGTAATTGATTGTATACATAGCTGACTGTTGTTTGTAATTACTACTGTTCTATAAATAAAAAATATTCCATAATTTACAGTGTTTCATTTATGTTAAAGCGAACGCAATTATTCGCAGCTTTTTCAATTCTTTGTCTGAATTGTTCTTGAGATATTTTAAAACTCCAATGTCTATAATTTTTGTTTCTATTCGACAAATATCGAATATGTATCTATTTCTTCCAGATATTTTACAAAATTCCACATTATAATACAAATACGTACCAAGTATTTTAACGAAGCAAAATGTCACATACCATAAAGACCTTTCTCCTAGAGTGGCTATTATTTGCACATTGGTTAGTTATTCATGCTAATTAGTTATTTGTGCGTAATTATAAATGTTATCATTAGTAACATCTACAGGGTGTTTCAAAAGAGATAAAGATTTCTGTAATAGGATTTATTTATCAAGTGTGTAGGTGTCGAACTCTTCAATTGATTTTGATAAAAAAAATCCGATATGTGGTTTATTCGCTAGTTTCAATAGTAATTCAACCGAATCGTGAAAGAGATGGAGGTCCAGCGCGCCCACGACGTATTGCAACAGCTGAGGAACACATTTTTGTACCAGGCAAACCGCTCAACAAGTACAAGAAATGTCCCAATCAACAGTGTGACATATGAACTTACTAGTTCAAAACGAACAAAAACCAGAAGCATTTGTGTTGGATCGTTGAAACTGGATAAGATGGGCCCAAATGTGTTTACACATCAAGTATGTCAATTATTTTATTAATTAAAACCAAAAATTAATTTTATTAATTAATAATGACAATAGCGGCAAAAGCAGTTGAATTTGCTGATATAAAATAGTTGTTATAAAACTTTATTTATTTCTTTCTTTGGGAAATTCATTAATTTTTTTTTCTGTTCATTTTTTATTACACTTTGCCGCCGTGCCGACTGATTGCTTCAGGTCAGGTTTAAAACAATGGACCAGTTTCCAGTGACGTGCATAAGTGTGTTTTTAAATCATTTTCAAACTGCCCTTTTTGATTTTTTTTTTGACAAAATTGTATTTGTAAGAGCCCTCTATACATCCAAAAATGTTTTTGGATACATTTTGAATCACCCTGTAGATATGACCTGGTTGATTGTAAGAACAGATTTTTTTTTAATTTTTATCGAAAACGAAATATTCCACAACAACTATTGCTGCAGTTTAGTCATATTTATAGTATTTAGAGTGTGACCAAAAAAAACGAAACTGATGATTGAATATAACCTTGATGGACGCTATTGTTTTTATGCTAGTTAAAGTTTAAAAAGTAATGCAGTCAAATTATCTCCACAACAATTTGTCAATGTCCTCTTGATTACTATTGGTAATACATACTACTAAAAGTTCATCGCGCTGATTTAAAAAAACTGAATAAACATCAATTTACGTAAGTGCTTAAATAACTTATAAAATTTATTAACGTTTATATACAATAATGATTCCATCAAATCTGTATTTAAAAACGATGAGATTAATGATGGCATCTCATCACTTAAATAAATGATTTATAGAATTGCATGACAAAGTAGATCCTACCTAAAAAATTTGAGGGATCATTATTTATCGGCAAATTCAATGCAATATACTATTACTGGTATACAGACGAATGTCCAATTAGCGTGAAAGTATTTTAAATATATATATTTTTTATTAGGAAATCAATTCAGCGTTACGTACAGTTTTGTACAGTTCTGGGTTTGTGGTGAATCAAATTAAGCAAGAACTTTTGGTATATAGTTACTGACTATATGACTTAATGTAATTACAACATAGCATTTGCAGTATTTGGGTCAAAGTACCTTAAAATATAATATTTGAAACTCGTTAAATGCGGTTGGCAGACACTGAACACAATTGAATAGAAGTTTTTTCAATAAACTGGTCGAGTGTAAAACATATGTTATAGAGGGTGTTTTAGAAAGACCTTTCGTAAATACGCCGGTGAAATTGTACGAAAATTTCCAAACGGTGCGAAATATTTTTATGAAATTTGGTAAATACGCCAGTCTAATTATTTCATAGAGGGCACTAGTTTTGTTTATTTTTTTAAATCGTTTTTATTACATACTAAACGGCAGTCCTATTTTGGCGAATGCGCTTCCTCCATATTTAAACGTGTTAAGATTAATTTCCCTAAATTTTAGAATGTTTATCAAGAAACTTTTCCTAAGAACTGAAAGAGCATTGCTTAGGTACGTTTTTAATAATATCTTAATAAACCTACACACAAAGGTTTAAATAAAATGCATGTTTAAATTTGACTCTTTGCTTTTACAAAGTAGAAAAACAATGTTTGTGAAGTTCTAGGTAAGTAACGAAGCTACTTTGGATTTTATTGGTTAAATAATTTAAATAATCCATTCACTCCTAATATAAAAAGTATAGAAATATTTGTTATAAAAAGGTTGGTTTTCTTCTACACTTCAATAATTGTAGAAAATCACGGTTAAATTAAAAAATAATTATCACAAATATTATAACACTTGATATACAGGGTGTCCCTAAAAGGTTGGGACAGCGTTTGGGCACGTACAGTATAGCTGAAAATAAGTCGATTTAACTAAACTTGCCTTAGTCCAAAAGTTGATAATCACGGAGCTTAAAAAATAAATCGGGTTTTCTTTAACAACTTTCTACTGTTTCACGTAAATTTCACGAAATTTTATATCCAGGGGTTTCTTGGGATGGCAAATTTTGTTACATATTTTAGAGGGCGCCACCGGCGTCGATTTCGAACCATTTAAACCGTTACAACTTTTTTGTTCCACCCTGTATATTATTTTGGACTAGAAAAATCTCTTCCCCAGTCTTTTATAGTTAAGAAAGGTTACCTTATTGAAGTCGCTTGGAGCAACGGTTTCCGAGAAAAACACATCTAAATCTATTGTTTTAATGCTAAAATAAAAATAATAAGTAAACGCAAACATAAATAATTAAAGTAAATGCTCGAAATGGCCATTATTTTTTGTATGCAGAGATTTATTCTTCGTACAAAGTCTATACAAACTCTGCGTAGCATGTCTTCATTCGTAGCGATATCTTGAGCAGCAGCACGAATTCGTCCTCTTAGCTCATTTTCGTTATTTATAACGACAGAATAGACCTTGTTCTTGTGTTCCCCACAAAAATATATAATAGAATCAAATCTAATAGGTCCTATTGTTTAATTACAGAGAGCTAATTGCACTTTCTTCAAGAAAAATTACCAGTGTTGCTTGAGGATAAAAGAATAATTTTGAATTTTGTAGATAAATAATAAGTCATCAGCTTTAGATGTGTTTTTCTCGGAAACCGTCACTCCAAGCGACTTCGATAAGGTAACCTTTCTTAACTATAAAAGACTGCGGAAGAGATTTTTCTAGACCAAAATAATATACAAGGTGGAACAAAAGAGTTGTAACGGTTCAAATGGTTCGAAATCGTCGCCGGTGGCGCCCTCAAGAAGATATACCAAAATGGACAATAAAATTGAATGTACCATTCCAAGAAACCCCTGGATACAAAATTTCGTGAAATTAACGTGATACAGTCGAAAGTTATTAAAGAAAACGCGATTTATTTTTTAACCTTTGACTCCCTGTAGCTCCGTGATTATCAACTTTTGAACTAAGGCAAGTTTAGTTAAATCGACTTATTTTCAGCTATACTTTATGTGCCGAAACGCTCTCCCAACCTTTTAGGGACACTCTGAATAGGTATGTTTGTTTCAGTCGCCTCAAAATCAAGTATTCTATCACCTTCTAAAATTATTGTAACTACTTGCAAGACACTATACTATAATTGACGAGGTGTTTTTATGTGTAAATAATATCTAGACTAAATGGAACCATTACGTGACACTTTCCAAGTGACAATTTCATAACAAATTAGAACGCAGTCTTTTCACAAGACGCAGAGCATTGCATTAAGGGAGCAATAAAAAGTAATTTGACATATTTCATACTTATTAATTCCGGAAATATTGAAACAAAAACTCCTTGTTTCTCAACTAAATTAAATTGAAGCATGTTTATGTTGTGCAAGGCAGAATTGCGAGTTGCAACAATCAGTTAAAGTTGGCTGAATGCATTTTAATACATAATAGTATTAATTTCCTGCAACTGATACCATTGAATGTTTATTCGATCGTTGAATTGCAATTTCTCTGATATTTAACAAAAAAAAGAGTGAAATTTCTTAATCTAAACTTCATAAACCTGACTTAACGATGCTGATTAAATTTGCGACAGGATAAATTTACTTTAATTTTATTATTCATTTCTTAAATGAATATAGTTGTCGTTTCAAAAGATATGCTAATATGACGTCAAGATCTTGCAGAAAATAAATGATGCACAATGCATATTATGCAGATTACCATAATTTGCAACGATTTTTATTTACAGTATAACAGGCATAATTGACAGGAGTATACATAATTGAATTTTGGTAATAAGTGTCGGATTTGTATACAGGAAAGCTTCTATATACAAGGTGTTCAGTAAAGTATGGGCCATGCTTAAAGGTTAACTTCCTTGGTGGACAAATAATAGAAAAAAGTTATAGGCCTCAGAAAGTACTTTTTATTTCAAATTTTTACGATCATATTCTTATTTGTTCGATAATTGTGTTCCATCCAAAGTTGATTTAAATCACAGTATTTTTGTCCAAGGAAGCTGGCATTAAACCATGGCCCATTCTTTACTGAACATACTGTATATGATTGAAATAAATTTGGTCTTTATGCTTGTATATTCCTGCAATACAATTATTTATTTACCTACGTATCAGCAAATATGCAGAGAATAAGAAATGAACTTCCCTTTTGAACTTGAACTTTTTAGTACAATTCCATTCAGCAATTTCTATCACGTGTTATTAATCGTACTTTACTGGTGCATAAAGACACAAAAGAGTGGCTAAAGTGAGTTTTAACAATTGGCTTGTGCTTTATTTATACCACATTTATGTTAAATGTAGATAAAAATTTGTGTGGTGCATTTCGCTTTGAGAAGTAGATGGAAATGTGTTTCCTATATGTTTGCTTTAAGGTCGCCATATTTCTTGCCATAAAATGATCAGATATGTAGTGTTTTTAGGTACAAAAATTTCGAAAAATAAAACACGCATAACAAAACAATATTTACATCTACAGTTAAATTTTAAAAAATACTTATTTCTGTACCTAAAGTGTGCATTTTTTAACAATTCACTTCATTTTGGAATATCTAAACACTTATCTCTTATATAATATTTCCGTAGAATCCAGTGGTGTACTCAGATTGTTTTCGGGGGGTAATGTTTTTCAAGGTATAAACCAAAGTTATGCTATTTTTAATGGAACATCCTGTATATTGTTCCATAGTCTAATTATGCAACGGACGACTTTCTGTAGCTAATAGTAATTCATTTGCATTTATTTCTTCCTATTTTACTTTAATTCATTCAATGCAAAAGAAATATAATTATAAGATAAATTAATACAAAGCAGGATTGTAATATACTTATTATATAATACAAAAAATAGCAGATAAACAAATAAAAGCAACAATAATACATACAAAAATAAATAATTTTTGGTAACTATACTTAACAAAATCTCGCAAAAATATATTTCTAAGTACATATTATTTGTTCCTGTTTCAAAAATAGTTCTCGATATCACCGCTAATTTTACAAGGTAACAAAATTTATTAATTATTAGTTTATTTCGCGAACCACTTATTTTTAACAATGAACTTTGCACAATGTACAATACAGGTAGTTCAATAACACTTTTTCAAAACCGAGATCGTTAAATTTAATGTCTAATTCTAATTGTGATGCAAATATACTTCCTTAGTCAAAAAAGGCGACCTTCACTAAACTACCGATGCTATTATTTTGAAATAAAGTGGCAGAATACGGGCTTTTTTTACCTTGGACTTCCTCTTCATTGAGATTGTTTCGCACTGTTAGCCGTTCGTTATACGAAATGAAACTGCTCGACAGAGGTTAAGTATCTTCAGGAAGGATCTGCGCTTTGTTTATCTTAAGTAATTAGATTTTATTAAAAAAAAAAATGTTCGTTAAAAGGTTGTAAACGTCAACCAATAGCGGTACTTTCATCTCTTCGAAAAAAAACCGCATCATTTAATGTCATTGTCAGGAAGAAAAATGTTACGTTTAGTTCCTGATTCTTAAGGAATATCTTCTGTAAATAGTACAATAAAGTTAACACTTCAGTAGGTAAACTTTTTAAACACCAATAACACTTTCATGTGTGCATGTGAAAACATTGTGATAAATATTTAAGACACTGCTAAATACAGATAAACGTGTAAACAATACACAATAAATCGATTTACAAAACACAATACAAGGCAGACAAAAGATAAAAATACAGAATAAACATAAACATCGACTAAAAATGGTGTGCATTAACACAATTTGCTATTCTTTTGTATTAAAGTGAATATTTTTTAGTGTAGAATTTAACTGTTTAAAGAGAAATCTATTAGCTAATAGCCACGAGAATACCATGAATCTAATAAAATATTAAAAGCATTTTCTGTGAGACAGATTCTGCTGTGACAGATTTAGATATACAGGATGTTTCAGAACTGTAGTGCCAAACAGAAGATATAAGAAATATTCTAAGCAAAATCTAAGTTGTCTTGGCATTTGGCATACGACACGTATATCTAAAATGCAAATTATGCCTGACAGTGTAGGCGTCACTAAACAGCCAAAAGTGAAGGAAGACACTGAAAAACAATTGGTGTTGGATGGCAATTCATGGCAGGGATATGCAAACTTTTACTTCGTATACAATTAACAACACCTACATGCATCAGTAATGCAGGGCACTGACCTCACATTCAAAGTTTTGAGAGAAAAAAACTCGTCTTATGTGTTATGAAAAAAAAACTACTTCTTACCAAGTATTATGTGTTTCTACGAATACTTGAATATGCATTTATGTGATACCTGTTTTAGTATTTTGAATAAGTTCAACAACATGAAATAAATTGATATATTAATTATATGAGGTTAATTAATTAGTTATAAATTCAACAGTACTTTGTTGAAATGCATTCACATTGCATTCTAGTACATAGAAACAGGTTCTATTACCATTCGCTGAATTCTTGTTAACGAAAGTCTTAGGACAGACTACAAACTATCTGTTAATGGTTAATTTATTGTGGCAGATTTATTGCTACAAGCAAACGAGTTAAAACTACCAAATAACCCATTTTGAATAAGTAACGGAAAAACCTGACGCTTTCTGATATATATAGGGTATAACAAAACAGAAGGTCATCCCGTTCGTTGCGTATTTTTGGCGGCAAAATATACTGATTAAATCCAACTTACCTATATACAAAAATACCTCCTTTAAAAGACACATGGTTTTAAAGTAATACCTTTCAAATTGTTTTGAATGAATTAGAAGTGAAAGAGATGCAACTATCCATTGGCCACCACGCTCCCCCGATTTGAGTCCACTGAATTTCAATGTTTGGGGATTTATGAAGGACGGCGTTTAATCTGAATCAATTGAGAATATTTATGAATTGAAAAATCGTATTACAAATGCGACTGAAAAAATTAGGCAATGCCACAGGTTTTCCAAAATATCAAATATTATTTATTGCTCTTGCAATGAAAATATTGAATTAGTGAACTAAAATCACATTTTTCAATTAAATTATAGTATAAATCTTCTGTTTAATAGCTAATATGTTTATTAAATACCTGTTTTTCCTTAATAAACAAATTTACATTGATAAAAAACATTTATTTGTGTAAAAATGATACATTTGGCTAGCCCTGTGTTGAAGCGCACTTTGTATAAAATAAGTTAGAACACTTTGGAGCAAGTTAGAACATTAGATATAAATTGTTCCTTCGTAATTTGAAATTTAAAAATGTTATTGAGAGCAACCCATTTTGCTACGACTATCTCTAACTTTACATGCTTAAAATCAAATTTATCTCAAAAATTAGGAGTTTTACTAAAAATTATCTAGAATAATAAAATATTCTAAACAAAATTTCACATGACAATATAAAAAATTGTCCATAGACGTACTTCAGAAAAAAATAGGGGATAAAATAACCTCTTCACCTCCCTCCCCCTTTTCTTAGTTTGTTTTTTAAGCGTCGTTTACAATAATACCCTTGCGGATTTGGTTAATAACAACAAGTATCTCTATAAAATTTCAAAGTGATATGTGAAAATCTATAGACTAAAAACAATTTGAAAAGTTCAACTTTAACACCCTCTATTTTTTAAGAGATTCATTATTGTATAAATAGGGTTAAACCATCATATTTCGCCACCAGAAATACGCAGTCAGCGGGGTGACCTGATTTTTTGTTACACCCTGTATAATAGCTCTTTTATGCATACCACTAAATTTGAATTCACTTCCAGTTGCTTGCTGTCAAGTCCAATAAATCTTTCAATGTGCGTGTGCCGAGTTGTCTTGACATATTCAACTAATTACAAAGGTGAAATCGCCTATAGACTTCTTGTTTCCGTAACGTAGACGATTTTAAAAGAGTACCTACTAGAAACGCCACAATCCATAAAAAAGGAAAGAAGTTATGCGTGACATAGATCTAAATATCGACAATTCACCGGTTCTGTATTACGCTCGTATAGTAATAAAATAGTATGTGCGAAACGTAATATGCATATAACTTTGAGAAACCTTTCATTCGAAGTACGCTTTGTAAACAAATTGTTATAAATATACTTGGACGGAAATGTCAGTTAGGAATTTTTCTCAGCTGAAGGCTGGGCAGTTCTTTCGCAGTGAATGAATAGGGAGTATGCTGAAACGGAACAGGTGATTGTCGACTTGGCCCTGTAAGACTAAAATATGTCGTCATGGGATACATGACGCGGTACTAAAATGATTATTATTAAGGGTTTGTTCCAACAACAGCAAGAATCGATTCTGAACCGTCCAGAACTAGTCAGTCAGTTCAGTTGTTAATGTACTCTCGGCGAATGCGACGTAAGACGGTGTTGGTCAAGCATTTCTGACAGTTCTGAACCAGTTCTCAACGGCTGTTGGAACAGACCTTAAAATTACTTAAAACAGGTTCGTTCAATGTGCTGTAAAAAATGATTGTGAATACGAGATTTTCCGGTAGTTTAATACACATACATAATGGGCACACGTACGTTTATATAACGTTTTCAAAACGTTGTAATGGTTGATTAAACGTTTTGCGTTGAAATATTTAACGTTTATTTTTAGTTAAAAATTTAAACGTGTAAAATATATCGTTTTAAACTCGTTAATAATACTCGCATTTCATCTAGAGGTTGAAGTGAATAGTTTTTTTATAACGTTTATTAGTCTGCTGCAAACAAATGTATTACATACGTTTATATTTTAATAATATTTAACTACGGGTTAAGTGGAACGTTTATAAAACGTAGAATTAAAGGTTTTAAATATATATGTGAATTTAATGTATTAACACATTATTCAAATTTTATAACACGTTTTCTACACATTTTAGTAACATAAAACGTATAAAATACTGTCACGGAATTTGCCCCACTCACTCCCAAACCGACGACTGTGGCACCGCGAATTGCCTAAGATTGCCCCGATCGCCCCTACGCGATTCTGGTAAACAAACAACATGCCGCTGATCGAGATCGGCCTGGAAAAATCTGGAATCGACGAGAAACATTCGAGTCGTACGAGAAAATGGATCTAGAGATACTGGAATATATCTGGAATATTCGTTGGGTCTATAAAAGAAGAATAAACGGCCGAGTTAGTTAGTCTTGTACTAGAGTCTTGTATAAGTCTTGTATTACAGTCTGAATTAAAGTGTTTAGTTGGAGATATCAAAGTGATTTAGATAGCGATTAATTAAATAAGTGTTTAGTTGACCTGTAATTAGTAGTGTTCAGTAGTTAATAAAGAAGTAAATAATTAACGGATTGTTTTTCTGGAAGTGAAAGAAAAGACGGATTGGGAAATCCGTGACAATTTGGTGTCAGAAGTGGGATTTAATTGGAAGTTTTAAAGAGCTTTCTGGAACCCTGTCCACAAAGTGAGTGGAGTTAACTGGAAGTTTGAAGAACTTTCTGGAACCCTGTGCGTGGGTGAAATAAAGACCCAAGTGTGATATATCACTGCACTCGTCTTGTCGAAAGGAAGTGAACGGTGGTATTCGCGAAGGACAATCTCGAACATTCTAGAACTTTGTACGGGAGTGAGACAAAGACACAAGTGTGACATATCACCGCACTCGTCTTGACTTAAGGAAGTGAACGGTGTTATTCGCGAAGGACAATCTGGAACATTCTAGAACTTTATACGGCAGTTAAACAAAGACACAAGTGTGACACATCACCGCACTCGTCGTCACTTAAGGAAGTGAACGGTGGTATTTGCGAAGGACATTCTCGAACATTCTAGAACTTTGTACGGGAGTGAGACAAAGACCCAAGTGTGGCATATCACCGCACTCGTCGTGACTCAAGGAAGTGAACGGTGGTATTTGCGAAGGACATTCTCGAACATTCTAGAACTTTGTACGGGAGTGAGACAAAGACCCAAGTGTGATATATCACCGCACTCGTCGTGACTGAAGGAAGTGAACGGTGCTATTTGCGAAGGACATTCTCGAACATTCTAGAACTTTCTGCCGAAGTGAGACAAAGACCCAAGTGTGGCATATCACTGCACTCGTTTCATTGTAAGGAAGTCAACGGTGACATTTACAAACACATTCGTGGACATTCTAGAACTTTCCAAATAGAGTGTATGCCTGTAACTAGAAGTCAAGTCAACATGGATGCGCAACTAGCAAAGCTATTAGAAATGATGCAAACGATGCAGGAACAGGGACGTATGATGCAAGAAAAGTTGGAAGAACAAGGACGAACAACACAAGAAAAATTAGAAGAACAGGGACAAACAATAGAAAAAATTTGAAGAACAAGGGCATAAAATGGAAGATCAGTCTCAAACGATGCAGGAGAAATTAGAAAAGAAATTAGAAGAACAAGGGTGTAAAATGAAAGATCAGATACAGACAATACAACAGGAAATGAGAGATCAGACGAAAGAAATGCAGACAAAGTTAGAAAAATTGGAGAATACGCTAGAAGAAAAACTAGAGGAGCAGTCACATAAAGTGACACAACTAGAAGAAAAACTAGAGGAGCAGTCACATAAAGTAGAAATACAAGTGGAAGAGAAACTGTTAGCACAGAAACAGGAAATACACGAAGAAATAAACCTGGTTAGAGAAGAGCTTCGACAAAAATTAGACAACATAAGAAAGGAAGGCGTACTAAAATCAGAAGGATCTGTTATCCGAACGCAGAAAACAAAGCCTCCTGAATTCGACGGCAAGGTCTGTTGGAATGTCTATCTGCGTCAGTTTGAAGCAGCAGCATCAGCAAATGAATGGTCGGATTATGAAAGCTAATGCACTGATAGTTGCTTTAATAGGGTAAGCTATTGACGTCTTACAAGGATTTCCTGCGGGGCATCAGAATAACTACGACAATGAAAAACAGCATATGGAAATGAGATATGTGGATAAGCACCTGCAGCAAGTGTACCAGGCACAATTGAAAAATCGTCACCAGCAAAGTGGAAGAATTTACAACATGTTGAGACCGACGTTGCCCGACTGGTTCGATTGGCATATCCAACAGCCCCGTCCGAATTTGTAGATCAGCTCTCCATCCAAGTCTTTATCGACGGCCTAAGAGATTGTGAAACCCAGCAGGCACTACGACTCGCCAGACCTAAAACGTTGAATGACGCTCTTTCGCATGCACTGGAATTTGAGGCAGCAAAGATGGCATCCGGTAGACATGTTAAAGTTCGGGCCATCAGTGATAACAGCGATAATATGGGAAATGGAGACATAATCAAAACACTGAAGGAAGCCATTGATAAATTCAGCCTAACTACCAGACCAAAAACAGGACAACCCGATAGACGAAGAGAACGCCCACTTCAATGTTGGAACTGTGGGCGGGCGGGTCACCTAAAGGGACAGTGTAGGGCGCCAGTCGCGGATCGGCAATGGCGCGACTCCCAGGCAGGCAAGGAACATGGAAACACAGATGCTCTTTCTAGACTTTGTCCGACCAGCAACAAACACTGTGGTAGTCTCGAAAGAAAAGAGGACATATCATTTGTTCCTTGCAAGATAGTAGTAGCCCAACCTGAAGACAGATGGAGTTCAGCGGCGATTCGGGAAGACCAGCAAGCTGACTGTGACATCAAGCCGTTACTAGACTGGAAAGAAGCCAACAACCGACCCTCTTGGGCTGAAGTCAGTAGTAAAAGCCCAACATTAAAGAGCTATTGGGCTCAATGGAATTCCTTGGTGTTGGAAGACGGTGTCCTAAAAAGAGCATGGGAGAACAATGACGGAACGGGGGTCAAGAAACAAGTACTACTCCCGAGGTCCCGGGTCAAGGAAGTGCTGCAGGAAGTACATGGAGGTACTGGGGGTGGACATTTCGGTATCAATAGAACTCTACAGAAGATTAGGGAGCGTTTCTACTGGTTGAGCTGTAGGACGGATGTAGAAGATTGGTGCCGAAAATGTGACGTATGTGCAGCCAGCAAGGGACCGAAGACCCGTTCCAGAGGCAAAATGCGCCAGTACATCGTAGGAGCACCGTTCGAGAGGATTGCCATTGATATCGCTGGCCCATTTCCGAAAACCCAAAGTGGGAACCGATATCTGCTAGTAGCCATGGACTACTTCAGTAAATGGCCGGAAGTATACCCCCTTCCCAATCAAGAGACCACAACCGTAGCAGAAGCGCTAGTCAACAACCTGTTCTGCAGATTTGGTGTGCCCATGGAGCTACATTCAGATCAGGGCAGAAATTTCGAATCAGGTGTGTTCCGGAAGGTCTGCGAGCTTATGGGAATCCGGAAAACCAGGACCACCCACTGCATCCCCAGTCAGGTATGGTGAAACGCTTCAACGCCACACTAGAAACCAATCTGAGGATGTTTGTGAACGAGAACCAAACAGACTGGGACAAGCTCATTCCACTCTTCCTGTTAGCTTACCGCTCAGCTGTCCATGAAACTACTGGGAAGACTCCCGCAAGGATCATCTTTGGACGAGAGCTTCGCCTTCCCGCAGATTTGGTATTTGGTCGTCCTGCGGAACAGCCCACAGAGCCAGACACTTATACCCATGAGCTAGAACGAAGACTAGCAGCCGTACACGATCAAGTCAGATCTCGAATGCGACTAGAGAGCGATCGCATGAAGACTCGATACGACGTCCGGGCCAATACAGTCGGATTCCAACAAGGTGACCTGGTGTGGCTGTACAACCCCACGCGGAAGAAAGGAAGATCGCCTAAACTACAGAACCGTTGGGAGGGCCCCTACACCGTCATTAAAAGAATCAATGATGTCGTCTACCGGATACAGAGGACTCCCAGGAGTAAGATGAAGGTCGTCCATCTGGAGCGTCTGTCCCCGTATAGAGGTGTAGCCGATCGGGACGATCGGTCCTAAGGAGGGCAGTGTCACGGAATTTGCCCCACTCACTCCCAAACCGACGACTGTGGCACCGCGAATTGCCTAAGATTGCCCCGATCGCCCCTACGCGATTCTGGTAAACAAACAACATGCCGCTGATCGAGATCGGCCTGGAAAAATCTGGAATCGACGAGAAGCATTCGAGTCGTACGAGAAAATTGATCTAGAGATACTGGAATATACCTGGAATATTCGTTGGGTCTATAAAAGAAGAATAAACGGCCGAGTTAGTTAGTCTTGTACTAGAGTCTTGTATAAGTCTTGTATTACAGTCTGAATTAAAGTGTTTAGTTGGAGATATCAAAGTGATTTAGATAGCGATTAATTAAATAAGTGTTTAGTTGACCTGTAATTAGTAGTGTTCAGTAGTTAATAAAGAAGTAAATAATTAACGGATTGTTTTTCTGGAAGTGAAAGAAAAGACGGATTGGGAAATTCGTGACAGTACGTTACTACTACATATTTTTTCCGTTAAAGGGAATATAATCTCACTCTCACTCTGTCCTTTTATACTTATAATATTTTATAGACTGGATATAAAATCAAGCAGTCACGATTATCGTTGGTTTAACGAACTAACAAGCTCAAAAATGGTATGTGTCTGGTCATATGCACCTTGATTCTCTGGACCTGGCTGTTTGTTATAAGTTTTCTGGGTGTAAAATTAGCCCGAAGAGTAGTTGTTTTTCGAAATTGCGCTGTTTTGTTTATAACTAATCAGTAATCATCGCTGAATTATTACCATAATTTGAAAAGAAAATCATACCATAACATTTTTTTAATGTTGAAAATTATATAAAACGTTAATAAAACTAAATAAAACGTATTTCATACCTAATCGTTTATTAACTGTTTAATTTCTATGTTACGAGACGTAGCTGGCAGTGTTTATAAATGTTTCTTCTTAGTTAAAAATAATTTTTTTGCGCGACTTTTTGACATTATTTCAATCTTTGGTTTTCAACCACTTTTAAATGTTTTTAAGCGTATGCATGTCCATAATAAAATATACTAATGAATTTATACAATATTGACTAATAAATAATATCTATGTTCTATATCCCTGTGTGTGTCCAAAGAAGAATGTTTACATTTAAACTAAAAATATGTTACTACCTTTTTTCACTATTCGTCATTCTTTGTTCTCAGCTATAAATTATGTGTATAGGTTAAGAATCACCCTCTAAGTATATTATCATCAATAAAGTAATATTTTAATCTGTCTAACCCAGATTCAAAATATTGTTAATTTTTTCAATAATAAAATAGTACGTTTCCACAACATGTTATTATAAAAAGTTAGTGACATGTAAACTTAAGTCAACAAGTTAGATTATATTTAATGACGTCTCCTAAATTTTTTTGTTGACTACGTTTGTTCTTTATTTTAAGATTGTCCTGTTCTCTTTCTTGTCTGTTTCTTTTGCAATTTTATTGTTTCAACGTTCTCATTGTTTAAATAAAATGTACATTGCTAATAATCTCTGATAAAAACATGTGTAGTCTACACAATACATCAAGATAATTTTTATAAATCTTGTAAACATAATACAAACATATTTGTACAAAATGTCGATATCTATCATTTAATTAAAAAAGATTAGAGAATATGAATTTATAGAGTAGATAAAAATAAATGGAATGAGACTAATAATTTTGTAACTAAGTGGATATTTTTTTCTATGCCAATATAATGGACACAAATATAATTATTTTTTGAAAAATTTGCACTAATACAATAATTTTAATAGCCTATATTACTGTTTTTTTAATAAACTGCGTCTATCATATATTTTATAAATATTATCACAATTCCAAACACCTCCTTAATTATTAGTGTCGCTATTTTTGTCAAAGCTTGACAAAATTATTTTTTTTGCCAAACATTGCCAGATCGAAAATTTCAAGGAAATATGTGGTTTATGCACGATGGTGTTCCATCTTATTTTATAAGAACACCTTAAGTGCTTTGTAAGCTGTGAATAATGAAAAAGAACTTTGGCAATGCATTTAACAGAATTGCAATCGTTTTAAATTTATATATAAAAACATTTGAAAAATTGACACCTCAGATCATGTAGTCAAAACTAAGCAGATTTATACCAACGCAAGCTTATTTCAACTTTTTTTGATCTAAGAACATGAAGATGAAACACATTTTACAGTTATCCTATTGTTGTTTAAAAACCATGTTTCTAATAATTGTACAGTTTATTAATGATGTTATTTAAAGCATTTATATATATAGGGTGTTAAAAAAGAGTGTAAAATATTTCAGGAGGTAATAGTATGAACCAAAATAAGCAGATCTTGGAGGCCATAAAACAGGTCCGGCCTGATCTGAACCCTCTAGATTTCTTTGTTTGGGGATATTTGAAGACATTAGTGTATGGTACTCCTGTAAATAGCCTGGAAGAGCTGCAGCTACGAATTAATCAAAAGAGTCAAGAAATCCAAACCAAGGAGGGTGTTTTCGAAAGAGTTCGAATATCGTTGAGACGAAGATGTCGTGCCTGCTTGGAAATTAACGGAGGGCACTTTGAACATCTGCTGTAACTTTGTTCTTTGTTTGTTAAAAGCTTCCTTTGTCGGTTTATTCCTAATAAAATACAATGTTTGCGAAACGAATAGTGGTCCATATCTCCGCAACCGTTACTTTGCGGACCCATGTTTATTAAGACTTTTCTGCTTATTTTGGTTCATACTATTACCTCCTGAAATATTTTACACTCTTTTTTTAACACCCGTTATATATAGCTATTTGCAGGACTTTTAGGCCCAGAGATGCGTTATTCTTCTCCAATCCGTTACATTTCTCTCACTTAGATCTATTGCCACTGCCTCTCTCCATCGCTTCCTTGGTCTCCCTATTTTTTTCTTGTAGTTTGGTTAACTGTTCTTTCATCTTCCATACGTTATAGATGCCCTAGCCACTACACTCTTCTGGCTTTTAGAACTTCGTCTATTGTTGATGCCTGGTAGATTGCATATATTTCCTCATTATTTCTCCTTACATAACCTTCCTCCATCTTCTTTCCCCCTACAATTCCTTCCCCACCTAAAAAGATTTTCTCTTGACTTCTTATTGAGGATCTAGGTTTCACTGCCATACAACAGTGTCGGTTTCAAAATTGTTTTATACATTCTAAATTTTACTCCCCTGGAAAAATTTTTTGATTCCATTAAGTGGTTGATGCCGAACTTCTGTTCGCTTTTATTATTCCCCTACTAATTTCTTCCTCCTCATCATATTTAGCTGTTATCAGCGCCCCCAAATACACAATTATATTCTTTAACTTCTTCAAACTCCATCTTTCCATGCTACGTTCTTAATTTGAAATTGTTCCATATGGAAATCTGAGTAAAACTAGTGCTGAAGCTGCACGCATCAAGAATGTTATAGATGTTTTAGTGTGTTACGTAAATGAGAGCAGAATTCACTTTCATTCAAATACTTCGGACGGTTTGTCTGTGCCGTACAGGGTTTATCTAGATCAGAGACGAGATCTCAGGAAAAGGGGGTTACCTACTAAATGGCTTGATCGTTGTCTGCGGTTTGCAGACTGCTGTATTCGAGGAGAGTATTTCAAATTATAATTAACAGATAGTCTGTTGAATGGATAGAGAAAAAGTTAATGGTCGTGGGATTAAAAAACGCTGTGAGAACTTTTCTCAGTGTTTGTACTGTAGCTTGATCGAAATAAAACTGAATTTAGATTCTTTGAAAATGAAAAGTATAAATCAATAATTTTTATTGAAATCATAGACTTATAAGCAAAGGGATATCGAACCGTTCATTCATAAATTATTGTCATTAGTGTTGTATAAAACATTATGCATGTATATAACAAAGGAAGCAGAGAGAGTGAGAGAGAAAGAGATAACGTAAAAATTCCAACTTCGTCCACCAAAAAAAAATTGGTATGTGTGGAAATTTTCAAACGAATGGTGAAAGAGATGGAGGTCCAGGGTGTCCACGGCGAATTGCAGCAGTGTGGCGTATCGTACACGAGGGCCAATTATATTCATACCGTGTCCAAATATTAATATAAAGGGATTGGATGAGGAGCACCGGTACCATGGCTGCCACAATCTCCTGAGTGTGGGAATATTTAAAAAATTAAGTGTATCGCACCGAAGTGAACATTGTTGAAGTGCCAATAACTTATAAGTTCAAAACTCAGGAGCAGAAACATATGTGTTAGTTTGTAGAAACTGGGTAAGACGGGTCCAAAATTTTGTTGTTTTAACATCAGTTATGTTAAACTCTTTTACTAATTAAAACCACAAATTAATTCTATTAATAATTAATAACGATAGCGGCAAAAGCAGTTGAATTTGCTGCTTAAAATAGGTGTTATAAAATGTTATTTATATCTTTCCTTGGAAATTTGTTTAAATTTTTCGTCTGGTCGCCGATTGCATGCTTTACCTTGTCAGATTCTACAGTGCACCAGTTTCCAGTGCCGTGCAGAAGTGTATTTTTCTAATTTAACGATTTGAAACACTGTTCAGTCTATGAATTGTCTTAATTGGTTAATTCTCAAAATAGCCAATATTGAAAATAATTTTTCTAGAAAATATATGCCTAGTTTAACTTAAATGATAATGTCAACCAGTTTATAAAACCAACTGTATTATTATTTTGTTTCCTTTTTAATATAAAGTCTCTAATTATTTTTTTGCAATTTAATTATTATTTTGCCTTTGAAATATTTTAACTACATTATAATAAGAAGCAAATAAGGATTGATAAGTATTTGTTTTTATTAAAATCAAAATTTAAATTGCTTACGCTTAATCTTGCGAAACATTTTTTTCATTCATAAAGACTAAACCCATACCCGCCTAATTAATAAATACACGTTAATAACAATATGTCAACCAACGCAAATGATAACAAAATATTATCTACTGCTACATTGTAGGTATAAATTGTACTCATTTTACTATAACCTATAAATTTCTGATGAAATTGTTCTTAGGAATTTTGTGTCATTGCCAAAATATGACAAGGATTTCCATAATATCACAACAAATAATTTATTAGCTCCTCCTAAAAACAATGGACTATTAAACAAAATTAATCGTATTACCGAAGTTATAATAGTCTTAGCTAGTCGTATGTGAAATTATATTTTCTTTGGACTTGGACAAATAGAAGAAATGGACTTGACACAAAGCAATTTTAATTCAATTAAAGTGGTTCTATCATAATTACGGTTTCTAGCGAGCTAGGTGTGGTGCTTAAACAGCATGAGTCATTAAAGTCGTAGACATTTATATACCAGACAATAAAAGTCTGGTTTTATTGTTTTGCATAGAAGCAAAAGCGATGAAACTGTCAATGAAAGAATTTGCTCCAATTTTTCAAAATAAATGTGTGCATTAAAATTTATGTCTGAAATAGACTCAGCCTCAATATATTTCCAGAGATAGAGAGAAAATTGTACACTGTATATAGGTATGACGCTGGCGGAATTATCTGCGTTAATTTTAAAAACGTATGTAAATTAAAAAAACTTATTACAATTGCATACATTTATTGAAGGACTGCGGGGAATTCTTGATGCATATCTATACAAATTTGCATAAAGAATTCACAGTTTACGATATTTTTAACTCACTGAGATTTATAAATAGCAAGGTGAATACACACAATTAATTAATTATTTCACCAGCATGAATTTACGCGTCAGTTCTAGGTCTAATTAATCAATTTCAATTATTAAAATGCTTAGAAAGTTAGACTAATTTATAATAGGTTCTTTTAATTACATATGGTGTGAATGCGGTCAAATAGTAATTTGGTATTTTATAACAGCTATAAAAATATTTTTGAAATAAATCTTATAAAGCAGCGCAAGACCATACATTTATACAGTAACTATACAATCAAAATTGGCACCATATTATAAAGCACTTTAATCAGATTTGCAAGGCCTCTTGGAAACAATTATTAACTGCTAATTTCACGTTTAAAAAAATAAGCCGGGGAACTCAAATTAATGTTTCTTTTTAGCATGCAATAACATAAAAAGTCACTATCATTTTGAAATTTTCCTCCAAATTGACGACGATGGTTCATTTTCTCTAGTCTAAATTGTGATGCATGAAAAACAACAAAGTTTAGATTATATTTGCTCCACCTATAAGGATATCTATCAGAAAATGAATGCTATTTTTTAAATTGTTGCGTTAAAAAATATATCTACTGAAATTTTCATTTTAACGGGTAGGAACTGATAGCTAAAGGTTGTGTATGTCAACGGCAACTCGATTAATATGTTAACAATTTCTTAATATTTCTTCATTCTACAAAAATATTCTTCATATCTCAAAAAAATTAAATTAAAAAAAAATAATAACGTGTTAAAATTATTTGTGCCAGCTCTTTTTATAGAAGAATTCATTTTATTATAATATAAAAAATGTTTGATTTAATGCAATGTTTTTAACATCATCTAATTTATATAATTTTGCTAGATTTTTTTAAGTATTTTAAATAGTGTTGAACTGGAATTAGAATTTTGATAATTATTGTTAAATATTGCTTAATTTGAGGAATGACAAAATGACTTTGGAACATATTTGATTTTAGTAAAACACGGGGTCCTATTATAGTGAAAGAAAACGAGAAAGCGTGACTTATTTCTGAGAAACAGAATAAATATCTGTTGAATCACGATTTAAACGTTACTCAATAAAATTTTTGTATTCTCCTTAAAATATCTTCTACAAAAGATATAATATAACAATATAATTTCTAAGAACAATGCTATGTTCTGCAGTCTAACACGTAAAATTGATGTTACATATTTAAATCTGCTTTAGCCAAATAAGTACTTGTGAAGTGAGGCAACAATTTTCTTGATTATTTAGGAGTCAGTTTTACCGTCGAGAGAGGCAAACTACCTATAAATGTTGTCATTGTCAACGAAACACTGTATAATATTAACAAGTAGTGTAAAAGCTTAACAATTTCTTCACGCTTCTACATTCTACAAAAATATTCTTCAAATCTCGAAAATTTAAATTTGATTATTACTTCGACTTACATTAATTTTGTTGATTTTTAAAATATTTTAAATACTGTTTTCCAGGAATTAGAATTTTAATAATTTGAGGCAAGACAAATATATTATGGAATATATCTGATTAGAGCAATACATATGGTTCTATATGATAATATAGAAAGAGAAAATGAGATAATTTCTGAGAAACAGAGCAGTATCTGTCATATCACGATTTACACGTTATTGAATACAATGTTTGTGTTCTCCTTGATAGTTTTTCTACAAAAAATGCAATTTCTAAGATCAATGCTACGTTCTATCAATCTAACACGTAAAATTGATGTTAGATCTTTAAATCTGCTTTGAACAAATGAATAATTGTGGTTAAACTATACTACCGCCATAGATGCAAGTCAGACAACAATTTTCTTTGGTTATTTAGGGGATGCGAAGATCTAATGTCAGTTTTATCGCCAAGAAAGGCAAAATATCGTTAAAAGTTGCTATTGTTGACATAATACTCTGTATAATATTAACAAGTGTAAAAGCTACAATTTTTTCACTTCTACATTCTACAAAAATATTCTTCAAATCTTGGAAACTTAAATTTGATTATTACTACAACAAAATTTATTTTTATTTTTTAAATTATTTTAGTGACATTTTATAAAGGAATTAATTTTATTACATAATATAAAAAATGTAACACAATGTATTATCATTGTCTACTTTACAATATACTAATTTTCTAAATATTTCAAATACTGTTTTGCAGGGGTTAGAATTTTGATAAATACTATTACAATTGCTTAATTTGAGGCAAAAGAAAAATACTTGAAATATATTTGACTTGAGGAATACACGTGGTTCTGTGTATTATAGAAAGAGAAAACAAAGACATTTCTGAGAAACAGAAACATTATCCGTTATATCACGATTTAAACGTTATTGAATACATTTTTTGTATTCTCCTTGAGTGTTTTTGTGCAAAGAAGTTAAATTCTAAGATCAATGATACGTTCTACCAATCTAACACGTAAAATTGATGTTAGATCTTTAAATTAGCTTTAGATGAATGAATAATTGTTGTTAGACTATAACACCGTCGTGGATGCAAGTGAGAGAGCAATTTTCTTTGGTTATTTAGGGTATTCGAAGATCTAATGTCAGTGTGAAAGCTTAAAAATTTCTTTGCGTTTCTATATTCTACAAAAATATTCTTCAAATCTTGGACACTTAAATTTGATAATTATTTCGGAAAATTTTATTCATATTTTTTTAAATGATTTTAATTACTTTTTGAAAGGAATTAATTGTATTACATGATATAAATAATGTAACAGAATGTATTGCAATGTTGTATCATTGTCTGATTTAGATAAATTTTCTCTACTTTTACTCACTTTTTAAATATTTAAAATACTGTGCTTAATTTGATACAAATGAAAAATATGAAATGTATTTTACTTGAGTAATTGGTTCTATGTATTATAGAAAAAAAAACAGAAACAGTATCCGTTAGATCACGATTTAAACGTTATTGAATACAGTTTTTGTATTCTCCTTGACACTACAAAAAATTCAATTTCTTAGATCAATGCTACGTTCTACCAATCTAACACGTAAAATTGATGTTAGATCTTTAAATCTGCTTTAGTGGAATGAGCAATTGTGATTAAACTACAATATTGGAGTGGATGCAAGTAAGGCAACAATTTCCTTTGGTTATTTAGGGGATTTGAAGATCTAATGTCAGTTTTACCGGCTACAGAGAGAACATATCCTACAGATCAGATCACTTAACAGTCCTTATGCAGCACTGTAGCACTGTACACCACAAAACTAATACTCCAGAATAATCCCTGGCGGCGCGTAATCCTCCCGAGACTCACCTTTCGACTTAGTTCCGACTCTGACGGCAACGCTGGCCCCCGGCAGGAGGAGGACGAGTAGAGCCGCGGATGCGAGCGCAATCAGCCTCGATTCCATCATCATCTGTCACAAGTCACTCCTGAGCGACTTCACTACGTCCGAACTACGGCAATCGCTCTTTAATACTGCCCTATATTTTTGCCGCGGTTACTACTTACTCCTTGCGTTCACCGGCTTTATAAAACCTTGCGCTCCTCCACTAACTCTTATGTCTGCACGCGCGGATTGGAGCGCCCCCCGTGTCGGAAATCGCAACCGCGCGCGCTCCGGAGTCTCCGGAGCGGCGTCAAGGTCGCGGGTGGTTCCGGAAAAGGTGTTTCGACTGAGAGATCGGCCATCGGCTCCCGGGCAAGGACGGCGGTTTGTCTCCCGGTCGGTTTTTTTGGACTGTGGGTGCATGACAAAGCTGCCGGTTTTTTTATAGGCGAATTTTCCAGGTCTGGGTTTTTAATTAACGGTCGACAGTGAGTTTAGTACACAATACGCGACGATTTAATGGCGGATAGTTGCTGATTTACCATTTACTTTAGTGATAAAATAAATAGATTATTCACCGATTTTTTTTTCAGCAAACAATTCAATTTATAAACATAATTTTTTTTCGGGAAATAAATCTCTTTTGATATAATGCTCACTTTTTTGTCATAAATAAATTGATTTATTTGGTAAGAATTTTTTTTGATGAGTTTCTGTTTAAACGAAACAAATAGTTGTTCCATTTAAACATCCTATCAAAACTTAATGTTAAAAAATGATTATTACTTGTAATCTCCTGAGTACTTGGATTATTACCGAAAATTGTTTCAAGTCCACGAATGTTTTGAAAATTATCCAAATTTAAAGACGAGAGATAATTTTCTCTAAACATTTGTAAACGATTGATAAGAACATTTTTTATATATTTTTAGGTATTAACAATATTGTGTGAAACTAACTACTCTGTGGGCTAACCAGCGTTGAATTACACCCACAATATCTACCCATATATTCTTTATTATTAGCTTTTGTAACATTTCTTACTGTGTTAGAAAGGTATTTTAAGCTAATATATATCAAATCTCCTACAATTCCTATCAATGAAGTCATATGTATGTTCTCTGATACCAAACATCTAGGTATGCTAATGAACAATTCCACAGACAAAGCTCTATTCAATAATTATCTAAAGAAATTAATCTATCTAAATTTACTAACCTGGTTTAATGGAAACACCCTATAGATATCTAACTTCTGACAGTGGGGGGAACTCGAAAATTCAACCACAATAGATGAGATCTGACCTATTTCTGCATTTTTAGGATTGCTTCATCCTTTAAGTTGAGTCAAGTATCTAACTATAAAAATTATTATACCAATAAATGGAACACCCTGTATAAGAAAAAAATAGTTTCTTCTTAATACTAACTAAATGTCACTATCATTCGCTATTATTCTATGAGGAACTAACATACTACTGAAAGTCAGCGAGGTACAATCGCCATTATGGTGGTTCCATTACAAGAAAAAAATAAATAAAAAAACAGATATTGCGCGACTTGCCAATATCTTTTTTAAATTTAATTTTACTGTAATTTTTCCGTAAGGTGTTCTAATTTTTGTTTTTGTTAAAAACTGTTAGTTGAATACAGTTTTTCTGTTTCAATAGGCAAGAAAATGCTTAAATATTGAGTCTGTTGGGACAAAACTAACTATTAAAAAAAGCTGTCCTGATGATATATTTTAATGACAAATGCTTTCAATCAGAAACTGCTTAAAGCAAAAGTTAAGCATACTACTTCCTTGAAGCATTAACAAATTCAACAAATTCATTTTGAATTTTCATACGTCATAGGTATTTAAGTAATGTTATTTATTATTGATCATATAGTTTTATAACACCAATACAATTACAAAAATTGGTTCCATTTAAAATAATTGCGTAACATCATTGCACCTAATAGAAACTGGAAATTAATATTACCTTTTTCATCCACTTCTTTAATTCTCGGTAGCATATCTAATAGCTTTTTAGACATTATTTTCTTTTAATTGTAACCTAAATTTCATTACGTTACATAATTTTAATCAATGTAATAATGCATGTGATACATAGAATTCTGTTATTATAAACACGGATCAGTTTAATTCTTATTTCTATTTATATAACTTAAAGCTATATTATGTTCCAACAGGAAGAAATAAAACCGTAACATGGGTTGGATCCCGACAATTCAATTTTGTTTTGTATTTAGATTGATACACTACGTTGTTATCTATAAAAAATACCTGTTATCGTAAACGATCTATGATTATTCACTTTTACTGTTTACATAATGTATATTAGACAATTTCTGCGAAGCCGTCACAAGAGTATAATAGAATATTGTACATTTCGTTGAGTAACAGCGAAATAAAACCATGTAAAGAGAGTTGGTAACAAGTGATGTGGTGGAAATGATTGTGCCAAATTTATTTATTATACCGGGTGTTCCCTCTAAGACTTTCAGTGCGAATATCTCAGAAACCATCATAGCCAGTGTGACGAAATTTTGTATACAGACACTAGATGGCGCGTAGAATCTGATGATAACATCAATTCTTATACAGGGTGTTCCATTTTTCAGGAAATCGATTTAATTTTGATTTTTTTGGTTGTCAGCCCTGCTAAAACTTATGTTGAAATTGAAATATTCTTAATTATGAACACATTCTGATAAATAAACATTAAACAATTTTAAAATTTAACATAAAAAATGGCCTCCAAAAAGTACCCAAATTTCATTGTTTTGTCATGTAAAACGTGCATAACCTTGAACCAGACTTACACAGAAGAAACTAACATCGCTAAACGTTAAATCTATGAATTGTCATTGCTTTGTCAAATATTAATAGCATAAAGTATTTTATTGGACCTAAGTAACGCTAAATAATGTATTGAATTCAGTTAAAGTATGCACAATAGTGTTATTGAGACTTGTCGATAAAAATTTAGACTTGAGTTGAGGCTTTTATAGCATTGGGGTAGCTGCGCCGGCGCAGTCTTCCGATACATCTACGGTTAAAGCCATTCAGCGTGAATATTGTGTAAAATATCTGTGGAAATAGTTCAGATCTCATCTATTGTGGTTGAATTTTCGAGTTCCCACAGTTTCAAAAGTGAACTTAGATATTTATAGAATGTTTTCATTAAACCAGGTTAGTAAATTTAGCTAGATTAATTTTCTTTAGATAATTATTGAAAATAGCTTTGTCTGTGGAATTGTTCATTAGCATACCTAGATCTTTGGTATCAGAGAGCATACATATGACTTCATTGATAGGCATTGTAGATTTGATAGTTATTAGCTTAAAATTCCTTTCTAATTCAATAAAAAATGTTACAAAAGCTAATAATAATGAATATATGGGTACATATTGTGGGTGTAATTCAACACTGGTCGGGGCTTTAGTCTGCAGAGTAGTTAGTTTCACACAATATTGTTAATACTTAAAAATATATAAAAAAAGATTACATAAAGGGTAAAAATATTTCTATTTATTAAGTAGGTAGTTATCATGTTTAATTTAAATTCATTGACAGGTTAAAGTCACTTTTGACATTATCGATATTTAATTTCAAATAATTTTAATTTATTGGTATAATACCTGAAGAAGCAATCTTAAAAATTCAGAAATAGGTCAGATCTCCACTATTGTGGTTGAATTTTCGATTTCCTACAATTTCAAAAGTGAACTTAGATATTTATAGTGTTTGCATTAAACCAGGTTAGTAAATTTAGCTAAATTGATTTGTTTAGATAATTATTGAACAAGCTTTGTCTGTGGAATTGTTCATTAGCATACCTAGATGTTTGGTATCAGAGGGCATACATATGACTTCATTGACAGGAATTGTAGGAGATTTGATATATATTAGCTTAAACCACCTTTCTAGTACAGTAAAAAACCAAATTTATTTGTTTCGGAGCCATATTTATATCAGCACTGTCATGCATGTGTACCTCTACCATCAAAACAATACATATTTTGAACACCTTTACAGGTTAAAGCGCATACGAATTTTCTTCAGTAATTTTAGTGTCTTATTTTAAACAGCTACCAGATGCATTCAGTAGCATGTATTCTCATAGTGTTTTTTATTTTATGGGTCGTATGATCGACCGGTTTATTGCAAAGAAAATATGGACTTTCGGATCACATGATTGTTTGTAAATATTTTCAACTTTCCCAAGATTTTGCCTGAATGATATGATAAATGTGTGATTTTCTTACAAGCATATTAAGCAGTAGAGAAAGCAACACACGTGTATAATATTCAAAAAGCTTAAGATCTTTCCTATTGTATTGTATGTAGATTGTAATGAACATACAAATATAGTAATACAATTAGGTTTATGAAATTAATATTTATATTAACTTTTAGTAGGCTATTATAATAACTCCAATTTTGAAACAAGAGATTTTGGAATTTCAATAAATTAAGTATCACTATTAGCATTAGAATGCCACATAAAGCATATGTTACTAGAAACTTCGATGGTGATGACATTGGTATTAGGTATTTTTATAACAATTATTATTTACAATTAATATATATTTCTATCAAATGTAATTGCCAGACAATTCTGGAACAAATGTAACATTTGGTATTTCTCAACTACAGGAAATAATATTTTCGTTAAATTTTACTGTTTCTTTATAAACAGTACATATTGAAAGTCAAACTGTGTGACTACCTTTTTATCACTAATAATAATTAACCATAAGGTGGTTAAAAAGTTGTCTACACATACGTTTACATTTTTATAATTTACCAAAGTGTTATATAAATATTATTTTGTTAGTGTAATTTTTATACTATGTATATTGTAAAACTTTTTACGCTTTTAAGTAAAAATTTTAATAATACAAAGGATGATTCAAAACTTATCAAATCAAAATTTTGAATGTCCAGAGGAAGAAATAAATAAAATTTTATATCACCTATATTATATCAGCTAATTCAACTACTTTGGCCGCTATTGTTATTATTAATTAATAAAAGTAATTTGTGGTTTTAACAAATAAAATAATTCGACGTATCTGATGTTACAAGAACTGTTCAAAATTTTGTCCACGGACGTGTAAACACATTTGGGCCCGTCTAAGTCGGGAGATCGTGGCTACCATGGTACCGGTCGTTCTCGTCAAATCCATCGTACCCATTGAACATCATTAAGGTACTCCCAAACATTTTGTCGAAAATAAAGAGTACCTACTATCGCGCAAGAACCACATTCGAAGTCGGACAGCTAAGGGCAATCTTCCAGAAGTTCAAGCAGATCATTTCGATGGAACTCAACATACTGAACCCCATCCATTCGATTTGGTAATATGAATGGTTCAGTCAAACGATCATCGACAATCCATGCCCGAACATTTAAAGAAAAGCGTCGTTGAATGGCGTGCAGATTTTCAAAATCCTAAACATGAGTATTATAAATTTTATACATTTCTTTCCGTGTAATAATAGCTTCATCTGTACCTAACATGTCAGCTGTAAATCTGGGATTTTGAGTGTGCTTGGACACGCTGTACATAGTACGTATATAATTGAGCCTCTTATATGATAAGCCACACTGTTGATTGGGTTATGCCTTGTACTTGTTGAGCATTTTGCCTGGTACTTATCGAGGATTCTCTTCAATAATCTATAAAATGTATTCCTCAACTATGTCAATACCATACATCCTCATCTCTTCTACGATTCGGTTGCAAATATCCCGTGTCACGCCCGCGTTGCATTCCGCAGCTACTGTTATCCATCAACTCGGAGTTGCTATACACTGGTAGAGCAGAATCCAGGTACGAGTATGCGGTGAATATCAGCCGAGGTAGGAATTAGTGGTCCTCTTGTTTGGAGAATCCTTCACGAGCAACTGCTTTATCCTTACCATGTGCAACGAGTACAGGCCTTAAATCCAATAAATGTCATCAAGCACATTTGGTTTATTGCCACTGGTTTCTACGTCATGATGCTGGAGACCCTCGGTTTCTTGCAAACATTCTTTTTACTGATGAGGCCGGGTTCACAAGAAACATCAGGCACGTTTTTCATTAAACATTTGGATGGGTATTGTAGGTGACAGGTTTCTAGGTCCTGTTGTTTTACCAAACCGATTAACAGGCGCTGCTTACCTCAACTTTCTGCAGAATACACTGTATGAGCTTTTGGAAGACATTCCTTTGAATCAGAGGCAACAAATATGGTTCCAGCATGATGGTGCTCCAGCTCATTTTGGCCGTTAGGGAGCATTTACACCAAACTTTTCCACATAGATGGGTAGGAAGGACCGGACCTGTTTTATGGCCTCCAAGATCGCCTGATCTGAACCCTCTAGATTTCTTTGTTTGGGGATATTTGAAGACATTAGCGTATGGTACTCCTGTAAATAGCCTGGAAGAGCTGCAGCTACGGATTAATCAAAAGTGTCAAGAAATCCAAACCAAGGAGGGTGTTTTCGAAAGATTTCGAATATCTTTGAGACGAAGATGTCGTGCCTGCTTGGAAATGGACGGAGGGCACTTTGAACATCTTCCGTAACTTTGTTTTTTGTTTGTTAAAAGCTTCCTTTGTCGGTTTATTCCTAATAAAATAAAATGTTTGAAAAACGAATAGTGGTCCATATCTCCGCAACCGTTACTTTGCGGACCCATGTTTATTAAGACTTTTCTGCTTATTTTGGTTCATACTATTATCTTCTGAAATATTTGACACTCTATTTTTAACACCCTGTATAATCTATTAGTCAGTGTAAGCATTTTTATAACCAAACGTCCATTTTCGTCACAAGGTTCAAACAATCAATTCTAAACATTTCATAGTGAAAACCGACCACATCCATCCGTTGAATTTAATTCACTAATACGTAGCCGATGAATTATTGAAACCTATAATTTAAAATAACTAACCATTTATTCATTTAATACATCATGAACTCAACTTTCCTTCAAATTAACACACCATTACTAATACCTGCAACACATATTCCCTGTCACTTATTAATTATTAAGTTGACTGGGTGGATATTTACATGCTTAAGTAGATATTTCCGATTCAAGACCGCAATTAAGCATGGCCAATGTATAAATAATTTATTTGTTAACATGCATAGGTGCAGAACTGGAATAGATATTTATTATTTCAAAATTATTTCACGAACAAATCGACTCGGGGCGATCTAAACTTGTAATTATTAGATTGGCAACATTATATTTTTAACTGCTTGAGTTCATAGCAGACCCTTACTATCTATTTTTTGTGTGTGGCGCTCGGGATACTTGATCGGTTAAATCAGTTTACTCACAAAATTCCATAAACGTGTTCCAATATATTTCAAAAACTTTGTTCTTTTATACAGGATGAGTCTGTTTCTTGTAGACAAACTTTGTTGAATATAATGTTTTGTTCTCGAATTTTCATTATCTCATAAAGGAATGCATAGGTTTTTTTCATATTGGGGGGGGGATAATGCCTATTAATTAAGGGGCATAAAGCAAGCGATAAGAATGTTCAAAAACTTGCATAGTGTCGGAGTGGAGAGGTGCTGAACGCCTTTCTTAAACAGAACTTCTACGCCACTGGCTATTTAGAAAAAAACTGTTATTTTCATTTTCTACATATAGTTTACCAAAAATAATGTCCTCTCTTCTGTTTTGAAATTCCTGTGCGTTTCCGAGTTATTTTGATTTTGATCAAATCGACAGTACAGTATAACTAGCGCCCCATAGTCGTAACCTCAACACTGTTTGCATATTGATAATTGCCACCTCAAAAAATATAAGACTACAAATTTTCAAAGCAATCGGTCTATACGTTCTTAAAATATAGTAAAAATTCGAAAACATTTTTTCAACTGACACCCTGTAGAATATGAAAAGGAGCAACAATTGAATGAGGCAAGTTGGGCTCAATTGCTTTATTTTGACGTTAGCAATCTGCCCTTTAGCTATATACCATTATTAATGACTCATCCTGTATATTTGAGGGGTGAAAGAAGTCGATATTGGCAACGGTTTTCGAGTAAATTGAGTTTAGGATGACTAATAACAATTTTCTCGAAGATCGTTGCTAATATGGATTTAAACAGACGGTTATTTACGTAAAAATGTTAGAAAAACCAAAAATTTGTCGGGCCCCCTCTAAACGGGTTGTCTATGATTCAAATGAAAAATGGATCAGCTCATATTATTCATATTATAGTCTGTTTATCTTCTACTATTTTGTGAATAACATAAGAAAAAAAAACAGTTTCATTTGCACCTTTTTGAGGGTATGTAACTTCTTAAGGGTGCGTTTTAAACCACCAGTGGCGGCTCGTGATTTTTTAAACTAGATTTATACGTAAATCAGAGAAATTACTCTATTTTGTCAGGAGAATAAATTCATTTACAATTTTTTTGACTATGTGACGAGTTTCCCGAACTCTCAAATTAATTAATTTTTTATTTCTATTTTACGCGCATCGTTCAATGCCGTTATAGTATTTTATTTACTTGTACTTATCAATGTTAGGTTACAGTTTGCACAATGATTAATTTTATTATGAAATATTAATAAATTTTACGACAAATTTTTAAATTAGAATATCTATTTTTGCCGATGTTGAAAAGCGCGCATATTTATTGAATAATCAGTAATATCGTTAGCATATTCCTCACGTTTTGCTGTGGTACTTGCGGCCCTGGGCATTGCCATTTCACATTAATTAGACAGTTACAGTACACACATCTGAAGCTTATCTGAAACGAATCAAAAACGACAATAAAATTTTAATTACAGTGTACTAAAATTTTTAATATAATATATTAATAACAGTAAAGGAACCACAAAACGTCGAATATTTGTGTATTTACAATAATTTATATACATATGAATTACATAGCCAATATATTTTAATATTACCTACTGAATGAATTGATTAGATGATTAATGTAAGCAGTTAGTGATTCTTATTTATTACTTTAAAATTTTACTACCTCATCGTACTGGCCACCACTGACTTATTCTAATAAATTCTATATGCAGTGGAAGTTTCAACCTTATTTTAGAAACACCCTGTACATTCCTTTTATTTCCTTATGAAAACATATAGAATGTAATATGTATGTGCTCTGGTTATAAATAAGCCATATAAAAAGAAACTAAGTCATTTGGTGAAGGTGCAAAAATCTAATTCTTATTCTGCTTTAGTTTTAATTTATTAGTTTACTATAAAAAGTCACTTCGAAGTAATAAATTAGTGTATTTAGAATCTGAAAGTAGAGACGAATTTTTTGCAAGGGGATGAAGTAGAAAGTAGAAAGGAATATTAACATTTTAGATAAAATTACAATTTTTCTTTTAAAATATTTAGATAATAATGAATATAATAAGTAATATGTCATAACACAACGCATGTAATTATACTTTACCTTAATGTTACTAATTGAGGGAATAACCAATGTAACTTTTGCCACGATACAGCAGGTGTCACCCACAAAATTCCGATTTTTTAAGATTGCGCCACGGTAGGTGTTGAATAACTATGACTACGTCATAACTGTATTAATTAATTTATGAGGTAATATTAATTCTTAAAACCGAACTAAATAATTCCATAATTGTTTTAACTAAATTCGCTACAAATTCAACATTAACGTATCTACCTACATATTAATAGATATGTTTAATTTCATTAGTATTATGTTTGATATAATTTAGGCATGCATTTCACGAAAATAAAACTGTTTCATATGTTTACCATTTTCAAAAAATATAAATGCTATCAAAATTAAAACCACCGTTTTCTCAGTGTATATTTTGCTATACCCAAATTTGAAATATAAATACAAGTGAAAACCTAATTCCTTCCTTTCAAAAACTGCATGTAACTGAAAAGATGATAAAATAGCAGGTATCATGAATCATTCTGTGCTGGTTAGAGTAATTTATGAATTACAACCATAATTGTGACTCACTCTTACCTAGCAAATGTATGAATTACAAATGTAATTGTAGTGTATCCCTTCCCGCTCTCTCCAATCTAAAGTAATCATACTTTTTAGAGATGTTGAATGAAAAGCAATTTCCTTATAATGAAACTTTACGCCTCAAAAATACTTGATTAAGACCGTTTATTAACAACGATTATTTATTAAATTTTTCCTGAGGTATTTAATACATTTAATTGCAATAAGTATTGGTAAGTACACTTTCTTTAGCTTAATAATTAATAAATACTTAATTAATGTAGATTGAAAGATCATTAATTCAGTTGTTTTCTTTTTAAATTATAAATAATTATTGTCGGCGAGTATCCTACATTGCTAACGTATAATTAGCCCATTATTTTTACAAATTAGAGATTGAAAAAAAAATACTTTTCCTATTTTGTTTATTTTTATATTAAGTATATTTGTTTTTTAAGTGTAGGAATTCTTAAATTAAACTTGCAAATAATTTTTGTCAAGATTAATGATTAGAACTAAGTTTTTCTACTGCAAATATACATAGTAATCAAACTATAACAGCTTTTGTAAGAAAAATGCCTCAAGGTCGTCGTATAACTCGCCGTAAAATGAAAGAAATCTCAAAAAATAAAACACGTAGAACAAAAATAATATGAAAAATAAAATTATTGATGTTCCGTTTATCAACTTTTATTATTTTTTCTACGTTCATGCAAAAAACAAAACCTTATTGAACTGTATTTAGTGGAAAAAGTGGTTCTCTATTGCACTAGTGCAATAAAATGTTTATTGCATTCATCTGTCATTCTACTACAGCGTTTTGTAATCATGACAAACATAAACGTTCAAATATAGACGTCATATTTTGCTACACTTAGTGTCATCTAAATAAAACATTTTTTAGTTTTTGCATGAACGTAGAAAAAATATTGTATGCAACTCGTACAAAAAGTGCTTATTGCACTCGACGTGTTGTCCTACTCGGCCTGACGGCCTCAGTGGACAATTTCACATCCTGTGCAATAAACACTTATTTTTTGTACTTGTTGCATAAATAACTATAAATTAGTGCAAGCAAAAAGTGAGCTAATAACATCTAAACTCAACATCTAGACATAATGACATGGTTGTTTTGGCACATGACATTAATAATAAGCTAATTAATTTAGAAATCTCATAAGTATCTAAGCATTAGGAAATTAAGAAGTACAAATATTGTTGTACTTTTGATAACATATTAAAATAACAAGCTGTCACATAAACTAGGTTACAAAATGAATTGCATTTATTAAATCAAATAATAGTACTGTAACATTTTTTGATCAAGATTTATGTTGTTATTCAATTTCCAATAAACTTATGTAACACGCCTAAGCATTTTGGTTTAATCTAATTTAATTCGACTACCGCTTTTTACCCATTGATTCGGTCCAATTTCTCAACTGATGTTGTCAAAAATGTAAATTGCTTACAAGCTTGGTTGTTTCACAATGGAATGCAACCTAAATCTCATTTTCTAGCAACACTTTTATTAATTTGTCCTTACACTTAATAGGACTATATTCAGGTGAGTGAGCCGGCCACATTGTTATTGTGATATAGACAGAAACCAATATATTTGAACATACAAATGTTAGACAAGAAATTGATAGGGTTGGTTGGAGGAAAAATGAACCAGTTTCTGATATCTTTGAAGTTGTATTATCAAAAGAGTGTAATAAGTAAGACTAATCCCAGAGAATAGATGCTGCATTGCATTAACTGTTCATTGGTAGGTACTAAAAAAAAATGTTAAATTGTAAGTGGTTTACTAAAAATAAAAAATGAAAATATATATTTTTGTTTCAGCAGATCGAGTTCCATTTTGCTGCTTGTGCACACGTTAATGTAATTTTGCGGAATTTACGTTTAATTACGCTACAGAATACTTATTAAAAACAAATGTGACAGTCTAATCCCAAATAACACAAGATATTTTATTAAGAATGTTCCTGTAACTAATTTTTGGTGAGTTGCAAGGTTTAGTTGCATAAACATCTTATTAGCATCAACACAGCAGCTAATAGCGTGAACGAGGCACATTTTTATAAAACATACTCGTAGTTGCTGTATAAAAAAATTATAATTGTGTTTTAAGAGTTATGTTTTAACAATGAGCTTACAGCATTCATACAACAAACTACGATTCCAATAAATCATGTCATGATAATGTCTTATAAAAACGTTATACAATCATTCTGCTTTATTTACAAGCCCATCATAACTATAAAGCTAATATTCAACTTTCTTTAAATTTTATAACATATGTCTATTATTTATATTAGGTATACAATGTTATACTTATAAACTCAAAAATATCTAATTTAAAGTTGAATTTCAGGAACGAATAAAATTTTACTGTGATAAACGAATAAAGTAGGTCAAAAAGTCATAACACGCCTACATAGTACTAAAAAATAAAGATACTATTTTCATTCACAACAAAAAACTGAAAATTTAAATACATGCATATTTGCTGCTAAAAATATCTCCATTTTTAATTCTAAATTCCATATAATAAAAACTCTTATTTTTAATGAGCAACAGAAGTTATTTTCATAAAAAATTTCACGTAAAAGTTGTCGTCTGAATTTTTTTCAAGATGGACGCTGAAAAACAATTGGAATTAAGTGAATAAACATGGCCTAAAATAATAAAACAGTTCGGTCCCTTCAGAAGCATTTAAACTACTTTAATGTTATGTAAAGGCGAAACATAAGAGCATTATGTTTTGCAGAAAATCGTTTGCTCGTGTTAACTACCTTTAAGAAACAGTTCTGCTTTATTGTCTCTCAAAAATATTTATAATGCTGTAATTATACAGCTAAACAGCTTGCGATTAATTTATAACGCTTTATAGTCAGTCGTGTAGATTGCTACTATAGTAAAAATACTGTATAAGTGCAGACACAAGAACGTTCTGAAAATAGTTTAAATAATTTCTATAAAACGTTTTTCTTGTTAGGATTACATTATTCTCGCAAAATAGCGACTGTTGACAAAAAAGTCTCAAAACGAACAATTATACGATGAAATTGCTGTCATGTAAAAGATACATATCTTTCATATAAATATCTAGTCTTATAATTTTGAATTATAAGATAGTATGCTGCTTGGGATAGTAAACTTAGTTAAAAATGTATACGCCGCTAATTTGTTAAAGTTAGGCGATAAATTGTGCTACAAGCAGAAGCGATAAAATGCGTCATTAGTAGATATAATTAAAAATAATTTAAATGGTATCAGTAGCGAACATAAAAATGCACAATTTCTTAGAATAATTAACTGTAGCGACACTTTTCAGTAGCTGTTATGATATATGTCCACAAATAATTACACAGGTAACTGTAATATTTCACGCCCCAGCATTGTAATTAGTTAACAGATACAAATTACTATGTAAGTCGTAATTTGATAAGCTATTTCAAAGTAAAAAATGTCTACGTCAACGTGACGGAGCACTAAAAAGCAGAAAAGTATATTTGGAGTCACATGCTACTTTTCATTTTATACACATAATGCATTAGATAAAAATTTCCATTTTGTAAAATCCATGTAAACCGTAAATTTCACTTAATACTATGAATAACTAACTAATCTTTGTCGCAAACGCATGGACAATAGCACTCTCGTTTTTAAATTTCTCTTCATTCTTATCATTCGTAGAAGTTAGGTCTAATTTCTTTTACGTGACGTTTATTTTCAATTTAAATTGTTGCATCCTAAGACTATATTATATAAATACTTTGTATAATTATTACTATTACTACTATGAAATTAAAATTCATTATTATATTTTAACTAGTAGGGTGAAGTCACATAAGAGTACGCATCTAAGATATTTGTTAAAACAATTGTCAAAATTTGAAAAATTATGATATATATTTTGCTTAAAAGGACACATATTTTTTAGAAGTATTTTATTTCCAAGAAGATTGGTTCTTTTCTTTTTTTTTAATTTTTTCTTATATTATAATGTTAATATTACTTCGTTTTCCATTGCCGATTTTTTGTTTAAGGCTTTTATTCTTGGTTAGAACTTGTTCTTCTAGAAAATCCTTATCCTTCTTATAAGGATTCGTCTCGTTAATATTTCTGAGTATTTTCTTCTGTGCCCTTTACCTGCTAATGTGCTCAAGATTTACAGAACAACAAAATTTACCCTAATGTTTTAAATAATGTATATTTAATAAAAGCACATTTTACCAATAAATTGTAGTAAATAGTTTAAAGTAATAGGTAGTATTATTTACGTATGTGATAAACAGCCACAGTGATGCATGCTGATGAGAGCCAGTAAGCTTGAAACCGGTATACCGCAGGCAAATAGCTTTGTCTGTGTGCTATAGGTTTTCCGACGTAATTCAATGCTGGTCGGGGTATTAGACCGCAGAGTAGTTGTTTACTGGAATTCCGTTTTGCAAATATTGTTATCGTCGAATCGCGTCGCGAATCCAGCATTGCGTCGCTAATGGCCACAAGGTGTAGCTTTGCTACATTTAGCATATGATGTACCTACTGAAAACATTTTAAAATTATGGATTTATATTATAATATTTCACCCCTTCGTCCGTATTTCGAGTTTTGGGGTACCCAATACTTTTAATTAAAATGGAACAAAGAATGGATATATTATTAATATTTATATATTTATTTAAAATGTATCTGCACATAGGTGTGATATAAAAACATACAAATTTTCTAATTTGTTATCTATATATTTTGCATGAAGTTCTCATTTTTCAAGTTTTTTAATTAATTTTATTCCTAAATACCCGTATGTCATATTTAGATATATAAATATATTAATATTCTAACGGTAGTGTAATCTCTTTTTGTAACCTAAACCAAAATATTAACAATAATTAGGTACTTCTTTATCATTTGTACATACTGTTAATCTGGTTATAATAATAATGGTATACTTTTTGTTAATAGATGCAAATGTAGTCATATTTTAAAAAACTTGCAATAGATACATATAATCTATTGCCTATTTCAGTTTGCAGAGATAAGAAAATTAACGGAAAAACACTAATTATTATTACATATTTTAGACATATACAGGGTGTTAAAAAAATAGTGTAAACATACTATACACTCTTTTTTAACACCCTGTATAGTTTTCAATATATTTGTGTTAAAGTGTAGGTACATACATTTATCTATGTCTGCAGTCTGTAATATATTATAATCTTATACAGGGTATTAGAGGTTTGATTCCAATAACTTCTATATGAGATATACAGTATGCGCCAAAAGTATGGAATAAATTCAATAAAAACGAAACAATTATTTTTTGGGAAAAATCCTCAAACAGGTCGATTTTTAATTTAAACAATACATATTGTAGCGTAAAATGCGATTTTCAAATGTCATTTGTTTTCGAGTAATGACGTCATCGATTTTTTTTTAAATGGCAACACCATGTTGTTTTCCTTGATTCTGAAAGATCGTTTAATGCTCTATCAGACAGTACTACGCAAGTCTGTGAAGAAATTCTTCTTGCACATTATGAATGATTTCTGGGGTAACTGCGTATTTCGTCCCGAATTTCTTCACAGACTTGCGCATTGTCAAGAAGTTGGTGAATGGCAATTCGAACATTTAATTTAAGTATAAAATTTAATCAATTGTATTTTATTTTACATACCTCAGAATTGTTACTTTTTTATGGATAAAATTTACGTTTTCTAACATTCAATCGTCATTTACTCGAAAACTTTCCTATGTAAGAGGGCTAAATTTTAGTACTGTCTGATAGAGAATTAAACGATCTTTCAGAATCAAGGAAAAAAATATGGTGTTGCCATTTAAAAAAAAAAATCGATGACGTCATTACTCGAAAACAAATGACAATTGAAAATCGCAGTTTGCGCTAAAATATTTATTTTTTAAATTAAAATTCGACCTGTTCGAGGATTTTTCCCAAAAAATAATTGTTTCGTTTTTATCGAATTTATTCCATACTTTTGGCGCATACTGTATAAAGTATAAAATGACAGAAAAGTTAAATAGTATCAGGGCGTAATTCGAGTTATTTTATCACAACGTGGCAATAGTGCGAATACATGAACTAGTTGGCTGCGCCAGCTGAACGCGTTTGCGGGTTGCCGACCAGCGCCATCTTGTCTTTTAGTGATGACAAGCTATACAGATAAACAACTATTGTAAAAACAAAACAAAGAAAACTTAAGACAAACATATTAATATTTCACAGTTCAGATACCTGATCTGTACTCCCGGTTGGTCCTCTAGTACATTTTCGCGCTGCTGCCACATTCCGCGATATCTAATTTTATTGATTACTGTGATTAGAATGAGAGGTAGAGATATTATTATTATTATTAAAACTAAACATAAATAAATTGGGTTAAGGGGTAAATATTGCATTTTATAGTCATTTAATGCACAAAATTATGGTCAGATTTCTTAATTGACTGAGTTTTGACAAATAAAATTGGAAATATGTTATTTTTCTTAAATGGCTTGGTTTGGGGCCCATGCTATATAAGGTTTTTTTGTTTATTTTGATATATACTGTCGCCTGATATGTTTATGGCAGTCGAACCTCTAATACCCTGTATATGAAATGAGATATATTCAGTTAGGTATACTGAGGTGGTAATGCTACCATCTTAGAAATCGGTAAAGCATAAATACACTTAAAATAATTGATCTGATGTCATTTACCTGTCAATAGTTTTTAAGTCACTATCTTTATAGAAATTACCATATTATATTCAACATTCGTTATCCGGTGTGCTAAATGCAGCCTACTTTTTGCGATATCCTAAAATAAGGATCTTAAAAAAATTGTATTTCATTTAGAAATTCATTTTGTCGATCATTTATTATGTTCTGTAAAAAGTTTCGTTAAATGAATTTCAAGACTAATCATGTGTAAAATCGTATATGAGTATGTCATTTGTAATTATTTTTACTATTGGTATTTTATTTTTCAATAAGTTTCTTCAATTATTCGGGTAAGAAGAGCATAACTTAGGAAATAACCAGAATGAAATTCAATTATTTTATTTTTGTAATGTAGTTTCATACTTAACTTTTTTGTACAAAATTTTTGCTTGTAGCTTGTTTAGGCTTCATCATCTGTTCCCTTTTTTGAAATTTGCATGACAAATTACTTTCAAACGATGTAGCACAAGCAAGAAATTGATTAGATGTTACAAATTGTCTACATGAAATAAAATTAAGTTTCCACGGATTGTATCTTTGTTAATATTAAGTACTAAATATGTATACAAATTTCAGGGACCATGAAAATAATTCCATTAGCGATCTACAAAATACTTAACACACTTAAAAATTAATTCAGCATTAAAAATATCAGAGCAATTAATAATATTGTATTTTGTTTTAATGACATAGCTATCAGTTGTTTTGACAAATAGGTTACAGTTATCTTCACATCTAGTGGTACTAATTATTTCATAATTAATGATCGATATGTATACACCTATGCCTTAAGCAAACTTATGCTTTTTGAGGTAGTCCTTGTTAACTTGTAAAGTATGCAATTAGAACTTTATGGATTTATTACAAAATTCACTAATTAATTATTAGCTTAAATCATAAGATTGATGGTTTTTTTTTAAAGTTAATGAAAATAAATCTTTTTCTGTTTAGCGATATAATTTATTGTAAAACAATGTAATACTACAATATGATTTACAGTAAAACAGATAAACTTAGGTTATATTTTTAATCTAATTGGGTGAGTATGGCAATGCACCGCAAGTGGATGGGTATTTGTACTGCGTACAAAAATATTTTCATCTGTTTAATCTGTGTACGTTATTTCTTTGTAGGTTTTCATAAATTGACAATTTTCTTTAATACATAAATCCATTGGCGTAACATTTTTTTTAAAAACATAGTTGGCAATAACAATATATTATATTTATTAAAATACTTGTAACTTCTCAACAAAAACAAATCAGATTTATGTTCATACAAGAAAAAATAAAAATAATCCATCTACAATCTGCTAAAGTTTGTCATAGACCTTGTAGAACACCCTGTATAGAAAATTCTTGGAAATACTTTTGCTATTTATTTTAAAAACACTTCTTTTATATTCACCTGACACATATTTTGTTTGAAAGAATCTACATCATGCTTAATGCTTCGCAACTTGAACATTTTTTGAAAATTTCAGTAGGTGGATAATTCAGAATTCATTAGTTTTTTTTCAGTTCGATTCCGGATCGGCATCCGTCTCTGATAAGTATCGATACCTAAGGGTATTTGGGCATTAATGATACCATTTTTCATCGTAAAGCCAATATAAGTGACTTTAATGGGTGTATCTTAATGATTCGCATGATTGATGATGTCAAAAATCAAAATTTAAAACAACTCGTTCAAGGTTAATTGATGTCTAATAAGATTTTATGTACTACCGGGTAATTTTCCCATTAATAGCTTTAACAGGAAAATGGTTATTTTGTTATTTGTTGTCATATACATTTGTACGTTCCTTGGGAATTGGATACATTTTCAATACTTTTTTTTATTTTTGCTTGTTTAAAGACTGAGTATAACTTTGACATATCAACTTTTCGGGACATTTGTAATGTTAACTGTTTTATTGTTAAACTTTCTTTAATAATGACATCTATACAATGAAACCAGTTGGATAAAAGATATAAAGCCATTTTATATGCAACAGGCTATAATTTAGGAAATTTCGTTAATAATACATCACGCAATGTAAGTAAAGACATAAGATGTCTGGTTTCACCTTAATCTTTATGCAAATTTGAAATTGAGTCTGTAATTTAAAAATACTGGTAATGATGTGTAAATATAGCGTATAAATATATATGTTGTCGTAATGAGTTATTTAAAGCTTATTTCAATGGTACACAGGTGTTCAGAACCTAGTGGTCAAAAATGATAGGACAGGGTGATTCAGAAATACTAAGAAAAAAATTAAATAGAAAATCTACGTAAGAAATAAATTGGCCTGTATAAGCGTAAATAAGCCTTTGCTGGGTTAATTAACTTAAAGTAGAATATCTCATTAAACATCAATGCGTATTAATATCAACAACATTTAATTAATACATCTTTTACATACATATCTTCAATAAATATAATGCATCCCAACCGTGAAAGTACAAGAGAAAAAGATGAACTTGGTTTATATTGTTTTGAACAACAATGTAGTGAAGGCATCTGCCCGATATAATGCCAGTGGCAGGCTGAAATTAAACCGTGTGACATCGTTGACCTTCAGTGTAGATAATGACCAATTTTGGTGCATCCAGAATAGTAAATATAATGTATAATTAATTTTTCCTCTTATCATATCATCTTGTGAAGTATTATAGACGCATTAGATAGTATTCTGAATTACCACCATATTAATTGGCTAGTTTTTCTAAACTTCTAATTACATGAGAAGCTTTTGATGATAATAGCGAAGAATGATTATTTTAGAAAATTTCTTGTATTCTGACGCTGGATAAAGAGAGCATACATGAGAAATAGAAAAATTTCAATTGTGATGGAAAAATTAATTCTTATAATAGTTTCACTTTCCATTACACCAAAGACAATGTTACCAAACTAAAATATAGTGCAAAATTCCCGTGTTAATATGTTTTACACAAAATGTGTTAAAATTACTAGTACTATAATAAAATATATTGAATTTGTGTAATATTTACCAGTGATGTGTTAAAAGTACACCATTTTATGTAACACATCTCTGTGTTCTATATCCCTATTCCTGATTGGTTGTGCAGTTGCAGTATTTCAGCTGTTGCAACACACGTCCCTATGCCATGTTGGTCGTGTGACGTTGTTATGTTCAGTTACCTCTCGTTCGCTGTGTTCAGAAGGAGAACATTTAAATTTAAATTGAGGTTTGATCAAAGAAAATGGTAACAATTTACCTAAATATAACAAATATTTTGCTAATAATTGTCATAAAGCTAAAACTAATTAGAACTATAACTTTTAAAAATATTAGGAGTTCACTTTGACGTTTTAGGTTACTCTGTATTCTGATTTTTTTGTAACTTTGGAGAAAGAAAAGCTGAGCACACTACCAGTTATTTTCGTAAACTCCTATTATATAGAGCCTAAATACTATATAATATAATAATAATCTGTATTTAATGTTTGTTGTTTTGTAATATATGATTTATGGTGGATATGGATATTCATAAAATAATTTACGCGTAATATAAATCTTGGAAACTTTTGATCAGACCTCATATTTTCAAAATTTATAGATTAGAATTGTTACTTCTATTTAATTAGTTGCAAAATAAATAACTTGCATAACAATTTCATTTAAAACTGCTAGTTCAGGCTTTACAGTCATTCAACACCATTCCTTTTTGAAAGGTACCACTTTTAAAACGTGCTGGAGTTAATTGCAGAAGAATTTTCAAAAACTTTCTCTTGTTTTTTTTTAGTATTCAATTTCGAATTAGCCAAGAACTTGGAAGTGTACATTACAAATATTTTCTCATACTTACCGATAGCTTCAGGTGCAACCATCACAAATTTTTAAGTACAATAACAATTCGTTTGTTTCTAAAGGTAAGTAATACATTTGACTCAGTCAAACAAATTATCCTCGGGCTAGAAGTAGCGTGATTTGATTCAATTATCTGTTGAAGAAAATAAATATAATAATGCAAGAACTTTTAATACTAATGTTAGCGTGCATGTAGATTTATTTAAAGGCCACGGCAGAGAATAGGTTTTTGTCAGTTGCTTTAATTTAAATAATATTAATTATTTATAAATAAAAAGATACATGCTTCAATGTGGCAGGTGCACCAATTATTTACGAATTCAAAAATCAATATAACACAAATTATTATTATTATTTTTACTGTATTGGAAATGTATTTAAGCTAATATTTTTCTACAACTCCTATCAATGATGGCATATGTATGTTCTCTGATACCAAATAGTTAGGCTATGACAATGAACAATTCCATAGACAAAGATGTATTCAATAATTAACTAAAATTAATCTAGCTAAATATATTACAAAAAAGTCATACTTGGTTTAATGAAAACATTATATAATAATCAATATTTAAGTTCACTTTGAAACAGTGGGAACTCGAAAATTCAACCACAATAGATGAAATCTTGTCTATTTCAGCATTTTTAGGATAGCTTCTTCAGGTGGCCTCCTTTAAATTAAGTCAAATATCTAACTATATCGACCATGCCAAAAGTGATGTTGATCTGTCAAGAAAAATATAAATTGAAGGTCATTCATCAACTAAATGTTATAGAATGTTTTCATTAAACCTGATATGACTTTTCTTGTACTAAAATTAGCTACATTAATTTTTATTTTAGATAATCATTGAATACAGCTTTGTCTATGGAATTGTTCATTAGCATACCTAGATATTTGGTATCAGGGAACATAGATATGGGATCATTGATAGGAGTTTTTGGAAAATTTATATATATTAAATACTTTTACAATACAGTAAAAAAATAAAAAGCTAATAATAAATAATATATGGGTAGATATTGTGGGAGGAGTTCAACACTGACCGGGGCTTTAGTCCGCAGAGTAGTTAGTTTCACACAATATTGTTAATACCTGATTGGCCTATGTTATTCTTAGGTGTGACTTAGAATCTATTAAAAATAGTAGTAACAATTAAATTTTTCTTTAGATCGTAAATTGTAACTAATTTTAACACTGTTAAATGATATACAACTTGGTTAAAGCAAGGTACAAAAACAAAATACATTTGTAACAGCACCCAACTAAAAAAAAATAAAAGAAATGTAGAAAAAATGTGTATTCTTAATATTTTAGGTAAATCTGGACGAATATGAGTCTACTAACAATTATAAGTTTGAATTCGATAAATTATTTATTAGAAGTTGTTGCGATTCATAAAAATGAAAGCTTGTGTTGCAGACAAGTTACATACTGCTATAGTTTAAAGTGTTCCTGTAATACGACACGATATACTTCACGGACTGCTATTCCAATTATGCAACACTATAATTCACCTGGCCTACAGCCGAATATTATAAAATGATTAGGTGACACGATACCACACATAATGGTGATAGTGTTGTGAAAAAGTTCGTACAACTTTCGGCTGCAAACATTTTATAAATTTAATATCTATTATGTTATAATACAGGTACTCACTTAAAGAAAGGTAATTTAGGCAACACATCATTTCAAATTCATACGTAATTAATCAAAATTAAGAAATGAACAAACTGTTTCTCACCTGGACATTTGTAACTATGAACTTAAGTACAAAACTGTTCGACTAAACTCATTTTGCTAATTAAATTAAATCTTTTACGACAAGGTATTTTATTCTGATCCGATACGCCCGTTTGTGAAAAGGCAATTTAAATTTGCATTGTCGCGAATTAGGAAACTTTAAACTTGATTGCACATGAATTGTCGTTTATCAGAAGCGAATAAGTCGAATAATTATATACAAAAGGCAAATGAATGATTTCTCTTGTCAAGTAAATTTAGTGTATTAGTCTGTCATGTATGTCTTCTAGATATTAAGCACCTTTTTACATGAATATTTCAGTAATTTCTTGGATCTAAAATATGTATGTATATTGTAGTAAACTATAGCAATATACAGGGTGATTCGGAACTTATCCGAAAAAAAATTTAGAATATTTCAACATACACACAAATATACGCATTCTGAAAACTATTTAAAAATTATTAGTTGCACGCCCCTGGAATCTGGCCTACTGTAATGGAGTGACAATGCAAACTGGCGATCACATATCGCACGAAAAAAAAGTTCTGTGATTAAACCGACACTATCGCAAAAAAGATTTGAAGCGTTTTCACTTTAAAATAAAGTTAAAGATAGATAGATCTTTAAAATGAATAAAATTTTATTACACTAATTTTGCAGAAGAATTGCAGTACTTGATCACTGAAATTTATAAAATCAGCAGACACCTTATTACAAATACTGTTCGAAATTTTGTCCCTCGACTTGTACACGCATTTGGGCACACCTTACGCACGCAAATTATTTGCGGTAGGTGTGATACGCTCGCGCAAATCTTCGACGGATTCAAACAATCTCAAAAAGAAGTCAAGAGGACTTAAATCGGAAGACCGCGGAGGCCATGCTATCGGTCCACCCCGTCCATTCCACTGTATTTCGTACACCTGATGGAGATAATCTCGAACATCTAGCTGAAAGTGACGAGGTGCCCCGTCATATAAAAACCGCATGCGTTGTCGGACAGCTAGGGGTCTACTTAGGCGCTCATCAATAATTCCTGCCCAAACATTCAGTGAAAAATGGTGTTGTAAGTGGTTTCGTTTAATTGCGTGCAGATTTTCGAGTTCCTAAAGGTATGTATTGCGAATGTTTTGTATTCCATTGTGAGTAAATAAAATTTCTGTAACTAGTACATCAGCAGTAAATTCGGGATTTTCAGTATGTTGCTGGAACAACCACTTTCAACCACTTTCATAACCTAACTCGTAATGGATAATCCGTTGGCAACACTGCTTGCACACGCTGGATATGATATGGGTAGAACTGAGCTTTTTGTAGTAAGCGCGACACCGTTGATTGGGATACTAAAGACACCTGTCTAGCAATCTGTCTAGTACTTATTCAGAAATTTTCAAGAACCATATTCAACTTGTTCTTTAGCTGCTAAAATACGTTATGGTCGACCAGGACCACCATCTGGTCCACGATTTGAATGTAAATTACCAGTATCACGTCCACGTTGCACTACTGCCGTAAAAGTTTCATGATTTGGCGTGTGATCGAGAAATAGATCTGTATACAAGCGCGAAGCTGTCAATGCATTTTGTCTGACTTTACCATAAATAAAAATTGTGTCCATTAACTTTGCATTGCTGTACACATTTTAAAAATTGACACTCCCGCGATAAATAAAACAACACTACTGCCTTCGTTTACCACCTAGAGAACATATCCCCACTCCAACCCTATTTTCCAGACAGGCGTGTTGACACCCGCTGCAGGCGCAAAAACTTTTTTTGTATTCGGATGCCGTTGCCGTACAATTACCCAGCTGTGAACTTCTTTATAATATTAGAACTGCGAAAGCTTTTAGACTTTTATTATAACTTTTTTGATGATATCGACTTCTTATTTAAGGATGCACATATCGAATAAGTTCTAGATCACTCTGTATCTATAAAGAATAAAGATATGGCAAAATTAATTAATTATAATTTTGCTCCAACGTGATACTACTAACTGATCTAATACAATCTCCTTTCGATAAATAATCAATTCTTTAATTCGCGAGTGCAAATATTTTCGTTAATACCGCAATATGCTTCGTTTAAATACTTCGTTAAAAAAAACGTACCAGATCTTAAATATTAAGCTACGTGACCGAAATAATAACGTAAATCTAAATAATGAACCGTTTTTTCTTTAAACAATGGAAAGCAAACCACGAATTGTTACGAATATCTACCTGATTAAGCTGTACCATAAAATGTAGTCTTACATTTTTATTTAAAACCTCTTTTGGGAAAGGTGTCTTTTATTTTTCATTCTAAATTGCGCAGTGAAAGTAAAATATGTTTATATTGGAGATTGAAACAACGCACGAAAAAGTCATATAGACCAATTAATAATGTTTGCATGCCATTCTTCAAGACGTATCTATATTATATTTTCAGAAGGTATCTCAAAGTATATAAAACATAATAGTTTCTCTTCGAACGATATAAAATCTCTTTTAGCACATATATCATACAATATTTTTTGGTACAAACGTTATTAGAAGTACAAATCAACGCATTTTTTACGTTATTAAATTTATAAAATATCATTTTGAAATTTAATTGTTCATGAATCTTATTGTTGCTAAGGTAAAGGTTAAGGTGACCTGAAAATTGTTACTGGCTAATTCAGTGACAAAGTGCTTTAGGCAAAATATGGAAATCATCAACGCTTTGGTCTAATTACTCCATGTTGAAGGCGATCGATGATGAACATAAAGAATATAGAAAATATTACAAGCTTGTTGTTTCTTTGAAGAGAAAAATATCGACCGAAAAAGTTCAATGTATTGACCATGCTCCTTGCATGCAAGTTCATAGCCCTTCGTCCAGTGAACACTAATCGTTATTAATGTTCATAAAATGTATTAATAAATGTGCCACAACTCCAGTTGGAACACAATTGGTAACCTTTATACATAGCTTCCGACCATCCTCGGCTAGTTTATTGGCAGACTCTGGTGCTAGTAATCGTAGCATGTTACAAAGAAGTTAATATTAACTACCTATCTACTATAATTATTAATCATCGATCGAAAATTTGGAAGCAATGATTAATTCGATTATCGAGTTATTTTTTATTATGTTTTCAGTGACATCAGCTGCAAATTTTATTCAATTGAATTTAAACCGCAGATCTCTTAAATAATGAAAACCACGAATTTCATATAAATTCTAAATTCGATTTTGAGGAAAAACTTATTAATTTATACATTGACACTTTAGTCGTATGATTTCATTCAGAAAGCCACAATTGTTGCACAGTATGTTACCAAATAGGCATAAAAAAATATTGGTCAGTAGGATCAATAAACTGACGTAAGAGATTTAAGAATACGTAATATACAAATTTCAAAGATGGCATCCAATTTTCGGAATGATACAATAGACTTAATTGTTATCAAAACTAACAAGAGTTTACACTGACATTTGTATTTATAAGAAAAAACACTGTATCACCCAATACGGAGAAAAATTGGTCATAAAAACATAACAAGTACATACTTTTCTTAACGTGTCTGGTATCTAAAAATACCTACTAATTAAATAAATAATTTAAATATAAAAGATCTCGCACATTATGACCAGTACAGCAAAGACCTGTAAAGCCTGTTCATGAATGTACCCATGTTAATTATTGCAGTATCGCACACTAGACCAGGACCAGCACGTACCATCACCTGCAGTGACCATCACAGCAGCCGTGTCGATGACCTGCAATTTCAATGTCTGGTCGTGCTTGTCGTAAGGTCTGTTGCTACAAAAATCAGGGATTGGTTTCAAACTGTTAGAAATATTCGATCAGTTAAGTTCTGGATGTGTTGGGAATCCTCGCTTATCAACAACTTCTATTTATTTGTCTTAAAGAAACTGAAAGTATGTAGTCAAATGACACTGCTCTGCGAACTCTTCTGTTTTGATGCTCTAGACGACTACGATTCAAGAGCTCGAAAAAATGATAGAATTAATGTATTATTAAGTATTAGAATACAAATGTAATTTTCGAAAATTTTATTTCGAATTATTTTTTCTTAAAAAAAAGCTGAACCAGATTGAGACATTTTTTCGTTACATAGGCAGCTGAATGTATTAAAACTGATTTAACCCCACAACTTTTTAATAAATTAAGCAACTATAAAGCTAGTGTTAACCATAGGAAATTACAGTAAACAGTATGTAACTAACTTTTTACATTTGGTTGAAAAACTAAATTTTACTTTCAGTATTCTCATTTATTTTGCTTTGTAATAGAAAGCCAAATTCCTAAAGCAGTGTAAGTGTATCTAACTTATTTCATTATTTTCAACACCAACAGTCGAAACTTAGAAATCAGTCTAAGTAGATAGACAAAATAACTTTTTACAGGTCTTCTTTCTCGTCACCTATTCAAAAGTTGTTCATAAACTGATTGTAAAATAGAATATTTTATGCTCTATTAGTTCCAGTAAATGTTCCACTAAATTTTAAAACAGATTTGATACTTTAATTTTATAGCGCGAGATCAAATCGATACCTCAATTGGTTTGGGGCATAGTTTCCGTGAAGAATTTTAATTGTTGTTTTCCATAACTTTATTTGCCTCACGGCAATAAATTATTTCATTCGCATATTAGCAGGTCATATGACCTGCAAAAAAGAAAGACAAAATTCTAGAAAATCTGATATCCCGCTTATAGAAAGTAAATAAAATTTGTGATAAGATAGATGGCTACGAATCTAGCGCTTGCCTATCTAAAGGCAGAGTCCGTGTTGCCACATAGTATAACTTTACGGAATTTTTTAAAACTAATAAATAAAGAGATAATGATTTTCATATAGTAATAAATTTTGAATTGGATTATTTCCGGAAATATAGGCTAGTTGTTAATAAAAAAACCTAATATAACCTTACGACATGTCACAATTATTTTTATTATTTCCTCAGAGCTAGACTAGAATCAATAAAAGTTCAACAATAAGCCAAAATTTCCGTACTAAATGCAATTTGTATGCAAGTTTAAATCAGAAAATTGTTTACATGTGAAAAAATATTTTCCTCACAGGGATCAAATTTTAGCTAAAAATTCTTCAATGTAAAGAAAATATTTACATCTGGCAACATTGATCTCGTAGTCTTCACTGCATTCGACTCCACAAAGACCATAATACAGCCAGGACTGGCGGGAATTTTTTGTAATGTTTTATTAAATATTTTTAATATTCAAATCTCATAATCGACCAGTTATCAATATGATTTTATATCATTTGCTGTCAGGAATCTAGATTTTTAATATTCTGCATTATATACCCCACACCACGTATATGGTCTTGGTCTGATTAAAACACTTTTTATATAAGACTCACTATTCACTTCAAAATACTCCTCTGCTTCACTCGTTTCTGTTAATGCTCACTTTTATAATTCCTTTAAAAGAATCAGTGTGTAATCGAATAAAAAATATTTATTTTCTGGAATCCCCAAGGTGTCATACCCTTACTCTATGAAACCAATCCAAAATATATTCGCCTACACATAATTATATAATTTCATTACACAATATGCCTTACTTTCCTCACGGAATTAATAGGTATATTCCAAAATGCATGTTATTTTACAATGTCAGTATATAGTCCAGGAGCTAGTGGATTATTCTAGTACTATCTTTTCCATTTGACGAATGCACTTGCATTCTTCTGTTATAAACTAATTCTCAGTCTACCTTTAGCAAATATTTTCGTTAGGCTTCATGAGTGGAAAATACAGATGAGTTGAACTTATTTTTCCATTTATGAATCTTTTTTATTTACAGATGTAAATTAAAAAACTTAAAAAGCAATCTGGCTTATCTGTAGATAAAGATGTAACCATTGTACCAGATATATTTTCCACGCCTACAGATTAACCACAGTCTTTTCTTATATAATATTAGTATATAACTTAGTGGAACGATTTTCATGGCGCAAAGAAAAATATTAAAACCATTGGAAATTTTCAAGAAATTTTTGGATGCAACTGCATTACTAGACTTAATCTATCGGAAAACCCCTATACATAATGCATGATTTTTACTTAGAATCACTGCAAAAGGGACATTTCAGAAAACAACTAACTACCCTGTGGGCTAATAACCTTAATAGTAATGACTTACGCCTAAAAAGTAACGGTTAGTCGCCAGCCGAGCCACCAGACACATACCAATGTCGAGCTAGTTAGCAAACTTTGAAGATATGTTCACCCTTAAATAAAAAATCGATATCACCAAAAACATTATAATAATAAGTCTAATAGAATTTGCGTAAAAATTGTTTAAAGTTGTAAAGGAGTACGTAGCTGGGCACCTACAAAAAAAAGGAAACATGTTTCTGCCCTGGGGCGCGTGTACACATGCTTGTCTGGCGAATTGGGTTGGAGTGGGGATATGCTCTCTAGGTGGTAAACGGACGAAGTCAGTATTGTTGTTTTATTTATCGTGGGAGTGTTAATCATGAAAATTTTCAAAATGGCTCATGTGTACCGCAATGCTGAGCTAATGGACATGATTCTTACTTATGTTGAAGTTACTCAAAATGCATTGGCAACTTCGCGCTTGTATGCAGATCGATTTTCAGATCGACACACGCCAAATCAATAAACTTTTACGGCAGTGGTGCAACGTGGACGTGATACTGGTCATTAAATATTTTTAAAGAGTTTTTAGTATATATTGTATATTTTCTTTGCTATATTTGCACATGTATGTAAATTACAAAAAAATTACTAGCTCCTGAACTATAGTATCGTTTTAGCGAAAAAGGAAGTGGGCCATTTTTATCCAAATTCCTCGGTAGGAACAATTTTACGAAACCATTTAATCCACGTCAAAATAATCGATAGCTTTCTATTAAATGATCTACAATTAAATAAAATATTTAGAACATTCAAGGCGTTTTACAATTTTAATAATATAGATGTCACGCAGCCGTAGATATACTCAAGATTCTTTAATATAATAATTATGCGATTACAGGTTTAACAACATCAAGGATAACGTATGTGCCGCATGAAATAAATTAAATAGTGCGAACTTTCAACAATTACAGCCAGAACGTATCATGTTTTTTTTTTCGGAATAAAGTGGCTTTATATTTTCTCCAGCGGAAGTAAGAGTAGGGTACAATTACGGCTCTTATCGCGTTTGTTTTAATTAATGTTTGTAATATTGTATAATAACGTGTTATTAAGTTGCGTTACAATCGAAAGAGGTACACCATGTAATTTGCTTAATATACTGCAATGGTTTTGGAAGAAATTGTAATATTCCTGCAAGCATTGTTAAATATGTATAGCTGATAAAATATGCTAAAGTATCTAAAATAGGGTCGGTTGACTGAAACAATTTATAACTTTTGGAGTTTCATTATCGAAAAAGTTGAATAAGTAAAACTTATCCCAGAAAACCGATGCAACATTGCATCCACTATTTACTGGTAAAAAAATTGTAAAATTGTAAGTGGTTTATTAAAAAAAAAATGTAAATTTTACGTAAGCAGTTTATACAGGGCGGTTTGTAAGTTTGTAAGTAATAACCTATGGAGACATACTAGATTTTTCACTTGCCAACTTGCCTTAATAAAATGATAATAAAAAATATACAGGGTGTCAAAGTTGGAATTTAAAAAGGAATTTTTTTAATTATTACACTGTGGTTGGCTGTATCAACTTAAAAATTTGGGAATACATGTTTTTGGATATGAGAAATTGTAACCTATATTATTTTTGAGGAAAAAATGTTATACTTGTCATTAACCTTTGAATTGACCATTTTTCCAGATAATAGGTTATCAGCTGCATAGTTCATTGTACAATATTTTAACGTATTAGGTGCCAAAATTCTCTTGCAAATTGTATATAGGGTGATTCATTAATAATGGGACAGAGCTTAAGGGCATATTGCTGACCTCAAAATAGAGCGAGCCAAATATCCCTTATCCGAATGTTGCCCCTCTTTGATCTACAGGGTGTCAAAGTTGAAAAAATAAATCACATTTTCTTTATTATTTTTCGATCGCATCGACCGTATTTTATGAAATTAGGTATAGGGGGGTTTCTTGGTACGAGAAATTCGAATACGTCGACGATTTTGGTGTATCTGCTAGAGGGCGCCACCAACGATGGTTTGAACCCCTTTAAATCGCTACGAGTTTTTTGTGCTACAATGTATCTCATTTTGGACTGGAAAAATTTTCTTCCCTATCTTTTCTAGTTAAAAATGGTACACCTTGTTGATGTCGCTAGAAGAAATGGTTTCTGAGAAAAACGCATCTAAATCTCATGATGCATGCAATTTATCTAAAAGTAGTTAAGTCAAATTGTTGCGTAAGTAATGGGCCATACTGTAACAGCATAATACTGTGATCAAAATAAGTAGATTTACTTTAGCTTATTCTAAAATAGTCCAAATATCCACCAAAATCAATAATAACAAAGATATAGGGTGTCAAAATTGAAGAAATAAATCACATTCTCTTTCTTATCTTTCGATCGCTTGAAGCAAATTTCACGAAATTTCGCTTATTTTGACAACAGTATTATGCTGTTACAGTATGGCCCATTACTTACGCAACAATTTGACTTTACTTTTAGATAAATTGGTGTACCTTTTTTAACTAGAAAAGATAGGGAAAAAAAATTTTCCAGTCCAAAATGAGATACAGTGTAGCACAAAAAAGTCGTAGCAATTTAAAGGGGTCCAAACCATCGTAAATCGTCGACATATTCGAATTTCTAGTACCAAGCAACCCCCCTATATCAAATTTCATAAAATACGGTCGATGCGATCGAAAAATAATAAAGGATATGTGATTTATTTTTTCAGCTTTGACACCCTGTAGATCGAAAAGGAGCAACATTCGGATAAGGCATCGCTCTATTTTGAGGTCAGCAACATGCCCTTAAGCTCTGTCCCATTATTAATGCATCACCCTGTATGTTGAAATTTCCCAATTATAGTATTGTTAGGACACAATGTATTTGAGAGAAGAATTTAAAATAATTAGTTTAGGGAATCGAAGAAACTTATTTTGTTGTACAACCTCCTCAGATATTTATAACCATGCTGTAGAAACTGCACCCTAGTATTTTCTAATATTTGGGATATTAGATGCTCACTTTTACCCCATTTGACCCTATATAAAATTATGTTTCAGTAGCTCCAAGTACCAAACATTACTTCTAAAATATCATGGCACGTTTCTAAAAATTGGAGCGATTGTAGGTTTTGTTGCAAACATATACCAAACCAATTAAATGATTAAATCAAGCTTACATTCTATTTCAAACTAATATATTCAGCAACAGCTTGTAAAATTATTAAAACTAGACTCAAAATCGAAACTGATACAGATCTATCGACTGAGTTAGGCGTTGGGAATTAAATAGATTTAAATGCTTTATTAAATAAAGCACGGTAAAGGTTTATTGATATAAAGAAACTATGTAAATGCAAATAAGTTTATTTTAATGATGGAAATGATTTGTTGTTTATATCTATTTTTAAAATAAAAATTATAAACTTACAAAACGATACCTTGATCGCTAAGGTATCTGAGAGACGTGTATTTTTTTACGCTAATATTTAAAATTTACGATAAACTTCATTTATGTTGACAATAAAAAACTAAATTATTTATTTATTGTACTAGAACATAAACTAATATTTTATCAACTAGTTAAAAAGTTTTAAATCACGAGTGCAAAGGTACAAGCCTATTAATTTTTCAGGAAGATAATATATGTTTTCGTTCGTGTATAAAATTCTGCTTTTTTGTAGCAAATTCGAAAACCAAACAATAAAAAAATATATATTGGGTTAAGCAAGTAAAGTAAGTCAAACTTGTCTTACGTTTAATACATTTGCAATTTTTAAAAACGAAAACAGAAAGTTTTTCGAAACTTCAAAGCATATGAAAGTGCGTGATAGTGATGTCATTTGTTATTGTTTACTTATCTTTTTCAGTGTGAGCTTTTTTGGTTAGGCAAACATAGTTTCAGAAATAACCCTTAACTGATCCTATTGGCGTTAAGGTATATTCAATTAATCTTTGTTTTTTTCAGGCAAAATACACAATTAAACTAAAGAAAATCGAATACATTGCATTTCTATTCGTGAATATTAGGAGATAAACTGAATATTCGTGTCCTCAGATATGTTTAGGTATAGAAAAACGTAATATTATTTAATCTTTATTTAACCCACGTGTTTATCAATAAAAGATGGTAATAAAAAGAGGCACATAGTATTGATATCTTTTTTTGAGCATACCGTAGGAGAAAGAAAGAAAAAATAAAATTCTGCTGAAAAACTTGTGTTCCCATCTAAATATACATTTTTTTATGTAGTTTGAGAACTGTGCTAGCAAAATAAGGTATGCATAATGATGTACTTTCAATAGATGGAAAAATATGCTAATAAATATTAGATAAGGATCTCGGTTTTAATTTTCGTTGCTATTTAGAGGTTTAAAGCACGGAACTGGCATATCGCACATACTTTCTTCGTGGTATATCCTGTATATAAAAATACGGTGTCGGATGAAGTAATTTTCTCACGTTATCTTGTATTTCAATATCAATCGACAAGACAGGTATCATAAGTAGGTCATTGATCGTGGGAAGTTGTTATACAAACCGTCGCTTGTAAGACAAAGGCTGATCAATTTTAATCTTTTGTCAATTTTAAAATGATTCTTTACTATTTTTGTTGTGATTGTACAAAACATTCGTATTGTAGATACCGTGATCAGAACGATTGCGTGAAGAAATAATCCACAATATATTTCTTGAGATTTTTGAGATCCGTAAGTTCAATAAGTATAACATCCCAGTCATTAACATTAAGGCTAATGAGATAACGATGCTCAGCCAAAGGATTTTTCTTTGTAAACCCAATCACTATTAATTGAAATTAAGAATATTCCTAGAATTGAACAATTCAAACGATTTTGTTTATTCCGCACTAATAGTTTTCTTATAAAATCAACAGGATCTGAGTAAAAAACCCGATTTAAAATAAATGTGAACTATTAAAATTGTACAGGAATTCCGGTTTGATCAATAATTGCTATTTTTGTAAGACATTTTTTACACACCGTGATAATAACTCGGGATTATTAGGTACATTCATTTTATGATTCTCAATTACTTTGAATTGGATTTACGATTTGTAACATTTTAATTTATAGGGGAGACCAAGGCAAATAGAACATAGTGGGTAACAAGAAGCAGTAATATATTTTCTTCTTTAAAAGGTATCAGACTGATAACACTGCAATTGAGTCCGTTGTTGTCCACTTCATTATTGTTTCTTATGATCTGAACGTCTTTAAGCTGTTTTTTAAATTTTATGGATGTGTTCTTATTTCATTGTATGTATAATAGTGTATATGAAGTATTTCAGGAGATAAAGTAACAGGTTTACTTCATATATAAGTACATCAAAAATATTTTGATATTCCCTAGTACATAAATAATTAAAGTAAAAGATAACCTCACTTCTAAGCTCTATCTAAGCCTTGACAGGATTAAAAGTTAAATATCCTACATATTTGTGGTTTGGGCAAAAATATCCAGCAAAAACAATCATAAATCCTTTCGCCCAAATGAGAATTTAGTACTTACTAAAATATGTACTCTTTCAGATAGGTCACTGTTGCAACAGGAAAAATTTCAAAGGCTTTCGACAGGGTTCATCACGAATTATTAATATATAAATTCCATTATTTGGGTTTTTTCCGATCTTATCTTTCACAATGTAAACTGCATGTTTCATATAATGATTTTAAATGTAATATTTTCATAGCTATTTTTGGTGTACTTTAAAGATCTAACCTTAGGCCATTCGATTTCATAGAGTCTGTCAATGATTTTTCTTTATCATTCAGTTCTAATCACGTTTTTTGCCGACGATTTAAAACTTTTTTGAAATTCTTCATCATTCTATTGATGATTGCTTAAACAGAAATACAAGGATTTACTACTAGAGGGTACCAATTATAATATCAGCGTTTATAGAAACGCTGACGTGTCTCTTGGACTTAATACAATTTTTTACAAAATAAGTAGATATGGTGAACTATTCCTGATTATTTGCACAACAAAGAAGTTATTAATAAAATTAATTATTACAATTTCGCTTCTTGCATTAGAGTTACTTTATGACACTCAGGTGTTTTGATCCATTGTGTCTGTCGTCAATAAGGATTTAAAGCTAGACTACAAGTATTAACTCTACTCCAATCTAACGTATATTCAATAGTACCTTTTTCGATGTTAAATAAGTTTGATTTTTGAAGAAAATAATAGTAATAGTGTAACCCCTTCTAATTAAAATTCCTACTTTCTCAGCAAAACGCCGCATTTTTCATCAAACGTTCCCACACGTCTGCGGAAAACCGACAAAGCCAAACTGCTCCGATGGGCCAATAAATTATCTTTTCGAAATTACAACCTGTTGCAAAACTCGGCTTCTTTAGACCATTACGACCTTTTTCAGACACTAATTGCATGCTTCTGCTTCGCTAAACGAGTAACTTTTACCAGACTGGCGGTATTCTGATCGTTAGCTGAATATGGGGACTTGAATTCCAGAGCAAATTCCATTTGCGCTGAAATTCGAAACATGAGTGAATTTACTGTGTGGCAGCACACTTTTGGAAAAGAGTCAATAATTATTGATTAGTTAAAATTTTACTCCAGAAATTAAGAGATTTAATTAAGACAACATTTTTTAATTCTCGTTTCTTGTAATGCCTATGAGTGGTCTCTCATTTGTTATACAGGATGTTCAGTAAAGAATGAGCCACTTAATGTGATTTAAATCAACTTATCTTAGCACAATTTTTTCGTGTTTATCTCACAAAAAAACTTTATTTACAAAATTTGAGTGCAATTACCCAACAAATAAGAATATTATCGTAAAAATATGATATAAAAAAGTACATTCTCAGACCTATAATTACTTAAAAGCAAAATTGTACTAAGTTAATTTAAATCACATTATTATTGCCCAAGAAAGCAAGCCTTAAAGTGTGATTCATTCTTTATCGAACACCTTGTATCACTTGTGTCACAATAGCTCTGAAATGAGAGAAATTGATGTGGGTGTTCCGCAAGGATCAATATTGGGTCTAGTTTCGTTTTTATTGTTTATGAATGCCATTCATACATCTTTATGCGCTCGATTCACTATACAGGGTGTATGTGAAAGGTTGGGAAATCTCGGAGCTGGAGATACTGGTGACCAAAAAAAGTCGATTGAGCCAAATATGCCCTCTCCAAATGTTGCTGGTTTCAAAGATACAGGGCGTTCAATGCTAGAATTTTATTTTAAAATATCTCAATGACTTTGAAACCTGTCGGAGTATTAAGAAAAAAATTGGCATAATTTTGGCACGGCAAATAATAATTTTTAACAAATTTTGACGTCACTAGTAGAGGGCGCTACTTATGGCACAGCATGTTTCTTTTAAATGGCAGAACTTTTTTTGCTGTTTAGTGTATCCATCTGTCTATTGAAACAATCGATTCTCATTATTTCAGTTGGAATTTGGCATGGCATTCATATATTCTTTTATTATTGTGCCTTTATAATATAAATATGAGTTTGAAAATAAAAATATACTCTCTAAAATACGAATACAAGATAAGAATTATGTTTATTGACAAAACCTATTTTATTAATTAATAAATATCACATTACTTTTATACATATTTAAAACTTAAATACCTTACTTTTTGCCATTTCATATTATTAATTATTATGAAGTATTAGCTAGCTATTATTTTTTGTAAAACTAGGTTTTTTTTTTCATAAATTACCCTAATCGCAGGTTTTTAATTGCTGTGCCAATTATTGCTAATCGCTATTCACTATAAGTGTAAGCAAGTATTTTCACAACAATCATTAGCTATTCTTTGTACTTATTTTATCATTCAATATAGGTACTTAATTACTATATTTTTGTACGCTATAATTAATTTAAATAATCCAATAAACAGAGGGTTCTAAGTCACAATAAAAAATTACTTGGAACCTGAAAATTTATATGACAGCAGTTTTCTTTAATTGGGCTTTTTAATTTTATGGATAGAGTAAAGTGGTAATTTATGTTCATTATTCAAACGTGTTAATATGGATTAGAAAGTCTTTCTAGAAAAAAATACTGAAGCGAATACTGAAGTGCTAAATATCGTAGCATTTTGAAAAACATAATTTGTATTTTTTATTAATTCACTTTATTAATTATGAAGCCCAAATATACAGGGTGTTTCTTTCTCACCTCAGGAGAGTGCATTTTTGCACTTCTGGAAAAATCATTCATTTCTCTCTCATGATATACAGGGTGTTCCGGTTTGTTTGGAACAAATTGAAACCGTAGATAGAATAAGCAATTTTAAGAGGAAAACTATATATAACGGTCTTTTTCTCTATCAGTAGTGGAGTTACGGGGGGCTAAAGTTTCAAAAAACTAAATTTATTTTTTTTATTACCAAGTTCGTATTGCACACAGAGCCTCCAAATTTGATACATGTACTGCTCAACTAGTCTCGGATATTATACAAGTTAATTTTTTTAAATCGTTGTACAGGGTGATATTTTTTTAAGGTTCTGCTATCATTGAACCCTTCAGAAATATTTTCTGAAAAAAAGAAGAACTTGTACTTCCCTGGTAAAGTTTGAAATGTTTTTTTACTCCCTTGATTCATTTTCTAAATTTCGTCTCTCTTGACTTTTGAATGTATGTATTTTCAATAAATAATACTTGCGCTTAAAATTTGGTTGCACCCTAAAATAGTAATTTTATAAAATTCTCTTTTTTATACAAATTATCGTACGTAATATTCGAATATGATACTTTTTGATAGTTTCGCTTCGATACGCGAAAATTAACGTTTTACAAGAAAATTTACAAGAATACATTCAAAAGTCAAGAGAGACGAAATTTAGACAATGAATCAAGGGAGTAAAAAACATTTCAAACTTTACCAGGGACGTACAAGAAAAAAATTCTGAAGGGTTTCATAATAGCAGATCCTTGAAAAAATATCACCCTGTATAACGATTTTAAAAAATGAACTTGTATAATGTCCGAGACTAGTTGAGTAGTACATGTATCAAATCTGGAAGCGCTGTGTGCAATATGAACTTGGTAATAAGAAAAATAAATGTATTTTTTTGAAACTTTAACCCCCCATAACTCCGCTACTGATGGAGAAAAAGACCATGTTCATATAAAGTTTTCCTCTTAAAATTGCTTATTCTATCTACCGTTTCAATTTATTCCAAAGAAACCGGAACACCCTGTATATTGTAATTATATCGAAATCGTTTTTGTGATGTGTAATTGTTTTTCTACAAACGAACATTTGAAGCTTCCAAAAATAAACGAATTATCGAGGTGACCATTTTTATTGGGAAAACCCGTACCTACTCACCTGATCCCAAATACGCAACGCATTTTTACGTTGTCGCTCCCTTTTTATGATTTATTATAATTTTGAGGCCACGGGCGGTGAAAATTAATGTGCTATAAAAAATCTATTTAGAAATAGAAAACATAACTTATTTCAGAACAAGATATCATTGACTAATTAGAAGCAAAGTAGGATTGAAAATGAAGCTAATGATGATGAAAGTAAAATTTTAAATGTCTATAATTTAAATTACTCGAAAGTCAGACATCAGTAGTAAAGAATAGTTCATTGAGAAGATATGCAGAAAATATAATGAGGTTTATGGTTTAAGAAAAACATGTGGTTTGATATTAAATAAACGATAATTGTTAGAAAGCGGTGAAATACTTGCCTTTGTATAATTTCTAAGATATCAATAATCATATGTTTTTTAGTAAGTATTTTCTAGCTTTATATTATGCCTTTGTATTTGTTAAAAGCAGTATTGGATGTCAAGTTGTACAAAAACCCTTCAAATTAAATTGATTGTTGATACCTACATTTCTTAAGCTGATGACCCTTTCATGCAATAACTATTACAGTACTACTCATTCAAATTTTTTTATGCCAATGACAATGCAAAGTGCTTGCAGTTAGCTTATTATCTCTTTTATGCAATTCAAATCTAACAAAAGTAAGATTTTACCACTGTAAAGGAGTATTAATTAGGACCATGACCAAACCCAATAAATTTCGTTGACCTTCGAGCAATTGGGTCTCTGTAGTTTTGGTTAAATTTGCATGATGTCGAATTCCTGTGCATTATTTGTCTATAGAAATGCATTTCGGTAAAAAGAAGCACATCAATTAATCATAGAATCATTAATTGATTGTAACCATAAATAAAATGTGAGAAACGGTAAAAATTCAATTACGAATAGGAATTTCTGTCTACGGCATTTTTTTTATGTCATAGAATTGTACAACCCCCCTTAGATATGATTTTTCGGATAATATTGGGTTTACATTCTGTTTGTTTGGATTAAAGATTTTTTTAAAGATTATCACAACATTATACTGTTAATTCTACATAATGTGCTCATAATTTTTGATATATAGAACATTATGACTTCATTAGGTAGAATAATAAAACCCTTAGAAATTACTTTTTGGATTTGTTTCAATGAAAGAGTTATATAGGGTGATTCCAAAAAATGGGAATAGATGCGTCATGAAAAATAAAATCAATATTGTTAAAAAAATTGTTAAACATTATAGTTTCCCACAGTTTTTCAATTCTCAAAAAGAGGTTACGTCTAGAGTTGATGGATATCGTTTTAATTTATGCAACTTCTTTTAGTGTTGTAGTGCAACACAGGCGTGACACGGGAAATTTGCAACCGAATCGTAGGATAGATGGAGGTCCAGATCGTCCAAGACGTATTGCAGCAACTGAAAGACACATTTTAGAGGTTGAGATGTAACTGGTCTGCTACTTCCTGCTCTGCCTAAGCGGCTCGACTTGCAGAAAGCGACCTACAATATCGTAGGTACTTAACCGCAGACCTCTCGCCCCGGGCGATGCGCTATTAAATCTATAAATGATACTGCAGGAAACAACTACTCCGCGGGCTAATGCCCCGACCGGCATTGAATTATACCTGCAGTATCTGTGTGAAACAGCCAAGAAACCTTGTCGGCCACTCCACCAGACATAGACCGGTTTCGGGCTTTTTAACCCTCATCAGTATGTCATAGGTGAGATGACCGACAATTGAACTGGCTGTTCCTTCATATGTAGTTTCACATATAAATCAAGTGCAGGTGAGATGTAACCGGTCTGCTACTTCCTGCTCGGCCTAAGCGGCTCGACTTGCAGAAAGCGACATACAATATAGTAGGTACTTAACCGCAGACAGTATATATGGCAGATTAAACACTGCAAGTCAGCATGAAACCAGCAAGTAACAGACCGATTATCTCACCTGCCTCATTTATATGTGAGCTTATATGAAGAACAGCCAGATTCAGTATCGGTCATCACCTATAACATACTGATGAAACTAAAAAGCCGAGAGCCGGTATCTGGTGGAAGTAATATAAATTAACAACTGTTTCACACAGATACTGCAGGTATAATTCAATGCCGGTCGGGGCATTAGCCCGCGGAGTAGTTGTTTCCTGCAGTATCATTTATAGACATTTTAGAGGTTGTTGAAGAGAACCCTCGAATAAATAGCAGGCAAATCGCTCAACGAGTACATGGAATGTACCAATCAATAGTGTGGTGTATCATACACGAAGCACAATTATGTCCGTGCTTTGTACAGCGTGCCCAAACATTAATACCAAGGGTTTATCCGTTATGAAATAGATTTTGTGAATGGTTGCTGCAACAAAATGTTTAAAATCCGCATGCGATTCAACGGGATCATTTCCAAGAACGCTTTTCTTTAAATGTTTGACCGGAAATTGTCCATGATCGTTTGATTGAACCATCTACATTACCAAATCGAATAAATGGGGTTTAGTATCTCGAGTTACCTCGAAATCATCTGCCTGGACTTCTGGAAGATGTTTCCTTAGCTGTCTGACTCCGAATGTGGTTCTTGCACGATGATGCTCCCTCTCATTTTTTGATAAAATGTTCGGAAGTACCTTAATGTACTCAACAGGTACGATGGATTGGTCGAGGAGGACCGGTACCATGGCCGCCACGATCTGCTGACTTAAATCCTTTAGACTTCCTTTTGTTGGGATATTTCAAAAAATTAAGTGTATCGCACTGAAGTGAACACTATAGTGATTATTTCGAATGTATCAATGCTGCCAATAACTTACGAGTTCAAAATAGACAAAATTTTGAACAGTAACATCAGGTATACAGGGTGATTCATTAATAATGGGACAGATCTTAAAGGCATGTTGCTGATCTCAAAATAGAGCGATTAAGCCAAATATGCCTTATCCGAATGTTGCTCCTTTTCGATCTACAGGGTGTCAAAGTTGAAAAAATAAATCACATTTTCTTTATTAGTTTTCGATCGTATCGACCGTATTTTATGAAATTTGGTATAAGGGGGTTTCTTGGAACGACAAATTCGAATATGTCGATGATTTTGGTGTATCTACTAGAGAGCGCCACCAACGATGGTTTGAACCTTTTTAAATCGCTACGACTTTTTTGTGCTACACTGTATCTTAATTTGGACTGGAAAAATTTTCTTAACTATCTTTTCTACTTAAAGATGCACCTTGTTGATGTCGCTAAAAGCAATGGTTTCTGAGAAACACGCATCTAAATCTTATGATGCATGCAATTTATCTAAAAGTAAAGTCAAATTGTTGCATAAGTAATGGGCCATACTGTAACAGCATTATACTGCGACCAAAATAAGTCGATTTACTTTAGCTTATCCTAAAAAAATCCAAAAATCCACCAAAATCAATAATAACAAAGATATAGGGTGTCAAAATTGAAGAAATAAATCACATTTTCTTTTTTATCTTTCGATCGCTTGAAGCAAATTTCACAAAATTTCGCTTATTTTGATCATAGTATTATGCTGTTAGTATGGCCCATTACTTACGCAACAATTTGACTTTACTTTCAGATAAATTGCATGCATCATGAGATTTAGATGCGTTTTTCTCAGAAACCATTGCTTCTAGCGACTTCAACAAGGTGTACCTTTTTTAACTAGAAAATATAATTTTATTAATTAATAATAATGGTAAAAGCAGTTGAATTTGCTGATATGAAATAGGTATTATAAAATTTTATTTATTTCATTCCTTGACAAATTCTTTAAATTTTTTGTTACCTTCAAAAGTTAAATGAAAATAGGGGAATGCTAATACAACTTTTATTAATTACTGTTAGGTGTTGGTAGAATAGTGTGAAGATATTACACAATCCCTCCTACCTCTCTAATTGTCCACAAAGGTTACCCAGTGAATTACTGGTAGGGGTTATCGAGACAAAATTTTGTATCTATGCCTTATCTGTTGATGACGATAGTGAGTAGAGCGACACCTGAATAAGAACACTTCTCAAGGGTTTCAAAATAAGGCAAGGTAATACCTTCTGCATTAATAAATTCTAAGCTTCTACAGTTACAAATTATATCACACACTTTTTTGGAATACAAACATTTAAACCTGTCAGGTGTTGGTGCTAACGTTAATCTAGTTGTTCCAATTCCATTACTATCACTTTTGCTATTACAGCTTTCTAACATGTAGGCGTACCGTGTTGTTTGAATATTTAATTTTTTTGTAACTTGTAGGAAATTATAATGCGATTAATGGCTCAATTAAAAAAAGCAGGCTTGGATTCAGACAACGTTTTCTCATGGAAATGCAATGGAAGTCGATTTTCACTTGGACGCAACACTCTTGCATGCGTATGACGAACTCTAATAAATATGTATGGATAGGAAAGCAGTTCAATTTAATAGTTTTCATGATGATATTTTGAATAGGTAATCCGTAGAATGTAAGAATTCTTTTACGTTTCTGGAAACTACACTGATAACAATAAGTGGAACGTTTAAGGAAAAATTAAATGTATGTGTTTTTACATAATAGAACTAAGAAATTTCAGGAATAAACTGGTGATACAATGTACCACTTTGGAGCTATTTACTTTTACTAAATTTATTGCATATCAATCTAGCCCTTAATCTGGTATCTTTTAGTTGTGTTAAGGTGTGGTAGACAAACATCTGGACAATTAACAAGGACATTTTGTGGTCTAATCGTAAAAGAATAAGTAGGTATATTACTATATTTTCTTATGTATGCACTTGCAGCTTATGCCAATTTTTGTACATTTTAACAAACAGAAGCAACTTTTTCCCATGACAGTAAAAAGTTTTCTCTCTTTTCAACTTCATCTTTACACTCATTATATGGCTACAAAAATAATATTAATAAATTGGCTTCTGTGACACTATTCAAGTTAAGCAAAATGAAAATATTTGACCTGATTTACACATTGATATTCAGTCATATATGCGAATAATTATTGCCAACGTTTTCTCTGTGCACATTTTTCAGTTGTAGGTTAAGTATATACATATAAAAAATTGAAATTATATACTCAGTGAAATTAGATATATTTTACAATTTTAACCTAAAAATTACAATGTATAAATCGATAAAAATTATAGTGTCTAAAATTTACAATGGAATTTAGCGTAATAGTTGTAAAATTACATAACACCACAACATGGCATTTTATCCATGTTTATTTCTGTAATATAACACATATTTCATTTACAAAATTATTATATAAATGTACATAATTTTATGCTTGTCAAAAATTGTCAATATAAATTTTAGACAAGTTTTTATCAGTGTTTAGAGAAAAAGCGAGACGAAAAAGTAATCTCAAGAAAACACAGCAAAAAAAGTTGTGTAAATGAAAGTCAGGATATGTTGACCTCCATGTAGTAGGTACATTCTCCAGATTTAAATCTATTGGATTATTTTTTATGAGTACAGCTAAAGTCTGTAATTTACAAAATACCTGTGAATTAACGAAGAACGGCAGTAACAAATAGAAGTTATTCCTCATTGCTCCTATATACAGGGTGATTCATTAATAATGGGACAGAGCTTAAGGGCATGTTGCTGACCTCAAAATAGAGCGATTAAGTAAAATATGCCTTATCCGAATGTTGCTTCATTTTTCTGATCCAAAATGAGATACAGTGTAGCACAAAAAAGTCGTAGCGATTTAAAGGGATCCAAACCATCGTTGGTGGCGCTCTCTAGCAGATACACCAAAATCGTCGACATATTCGAATTTGTCGTTCCAAGAAAACCCTCTATACCAAATTTCGTAAAATACGGCCGATGCGATCGAAAAATAATAAAGAAAATGTGATTTATTTTTTCAACTTTGACACCCTGTAGATTGAAAAGGAGCAACATTCGGATAAGGCATATTTGGCTTAATCGCTCTATTTTGAGGTCAGCAACATGCCTTTAAGCTCTGCCCCATCATTAATGAATCACCCTGTATAAATATCTTCACAGATAGACAGCCAATACAGAATTCAAGATATCGTGATCGGTACTTTATATTTTCATAACATTAAGAATTTGACTAAAGTAACTGTAAGGTAAATATGATAATCTGTTTTTAAACTGATTACTAAATTTAAATCGTAAATGATAAAAAAATAATATTACGTTCACGAATTTCTTGTGATTATCAAGATAAAACACACATTCCTTATATGTCACACTCAAACTTGACCTTTTCATATTTCCGAAGGCAGTTTAATTTATATGTACAGAAAACTTTTCAAAACCCTTACGAAATTTGCTTTGCCTTTATTATATTGGGAGCAGTACTATTCATTCATTTCATATAAACAAGCGTATCCAAGTACAAGGTGATTTGTTCTCAGTATGGCTGAATTCTGGGACAAGAAGTTATAACCTTCACGATTTTAACAAATCACTGAAATGATTAAAATCCGGTAATATTTTAAATTAATCTTTGTCTAATTTGTCTGTGCCTGATTATTAATGTGTGCTCGTGTCGAAATTGGGTACATTTTTTATTGGTATATCATGTTAATGCAACTTCCCATGCATGAATAATACCAATTACTTAAAGTGTGTTGAGAGTATTTTTTATTATACTCGTATGTGTGCATTTTTGGTATTTATAAGCTTCTTGTTATTGTTCGCAATATTACATGCCTACCTAAATATACAGAATGTTTACAATGTGTAAAAATTATAGGACATATTTTAACAATATTTGGCTCGACTGACCCATTGCATAAAATGTTCGGGTTGTTTTTTGTTGTAGTACTTTATGGCTTTTTTAAGGAATGCTAAACGCAATACCTTACGCCAATCTTATCCTACATGTTTGATAAATTAATAGTACCAGCATTAATATTTTGGTTCTTTTTGAGAACTGTGATAGTTAATTTACATAAAAAATTCGTAATTATCGCACATTCTGATATAAAACTTTTTTATTCCAAATATTGTTAAGAAGCTGTCTTATAGTTTTTATATATTATAAACGCCACACTGTATATAAAATATAGATATACATATCTTCGAATGAAAATAATAATAATAATAATATCTCTACCCCTCATTCTAATCACAGGGATTAGCCCAGAAGTCGGAGACTTGTGCGGGAGAGGGGGCGGCATATTATTATTACGCAGGCCGCATTTGCGCCCAGGAACGACTTACGTTGGTAGGCCCTAACCACTATTCAGTGCAGGAATGAGGAAAACCTGGAAAACCTCATTAATTAGGGGGGTAGTCAAATATCAACCGGCATCAATCTCTCACATTGACCCAAGCGAACATGATTCCACCCTACCATACCCACAGAGAGGGTGCCAATCCTCTCCACGAATATAGCTTATATACGGTCTACCGGTAGCTGGGCTCGAACCAACTCCGTCTAGTCACCTTGATTCAAGTACTAACGCCTTATACCGCGCGACCACTGACCGATCAAAATACTAATTTTAATGGTAAAACGAATGTGTCGTGTTACAAAACTGCAGTTTCGTCGATACTTAAAAATGACAGGTAATACCCCATATCTTCCTTCCTTAATTTCAACAACGTTATCATATTTGGCTGGAGATATGTTATTAAATATAATCATCCGTATAATGACAAGTCTACTTTCTCTAATACAATGGCTAATTTGTGTAAGTGTTATTTAGATTAATTTTAAAAGGTCATCAATTATTTCATCCGCAATGAGGAATATTAAAGAAAAAAGGAAATAACCTGAAAAGAAGCAAAAGAGAGTGGTTATGGAAGAAAAGGTTACAGTTGTATAACCATTTTAACGAAGAATCGCGCTTTGATTAAGATGCGAATATACAAAATAGCCAGTAGGTTGCGATTCCTAATAGGGAAAATTGAACTATAATGCCGAAATTTTCCTTAAACTTTTGAGGAAAAATGGGATATAAAACATAGTCCTTATTTCGGAAGGACAGTCCTTATACAGCCTCCTTGTCATTTCGTCCTTACTTTTACTAGAAATGTCCTTACTTGGTGGATGTTAAATTTGCATTCGAATTAAATTGTTACGACACAAAATATAAAAAATGTCAGACAGAAGCCATTTCATTTGGCACTCAAAAATAGTTAGACTATGGCTCCATCTAGGGAAAATTTAATGAAAGCTGTTGGTTATACCGCATTTTAATCTCAACATACAATTGAAACCAAAACGGAATGTTTGTAATTGGACCATAGAAATCATATGTTTCTACAAATTGGAGGTAAAACGTTAATTTATGATTTCTATGGTTTAAATATAATGAGAAAATATGGCGTAACAATAATTCAATCGACGACACAAATCGAATAATGTCCTCACTTACTTCAGAATATGAAAAGGTACCTAAGAATGTCCTTACTTGAGAATAAGAAAATCTGGTAACCCTAGTGGTACACCTTGGACAAAAATTGTATACACTGAAGAGATATTTCTTTCTAATTTATTTAGATTTGTTTAAAAAAACTGGCTTTAAAAATAATTCAAGAAAATAACAGGAAATACTCCACAGAGTGGTTCCACACATACATTCTTATGCTCTTCCTTCAATAGGTTAAGGGTGGAATTCATAGATCACACTTAATTTATATTAGCTTTGCAATTTACAAGATAATAATGCAGGGTGAGATCTTACGAATAGTATCGTATCACGCTTTAATAAGTTTCCATTAAGTTTACATTAGGGAACAAAACATTGCACATTTTAAAATATTCAAGGAATTGTGCTCCCCAAAGCTTTTACAATTTATTAAGGAATTATTTTATTATTTGCTTTATACAGATGCACTTTCTGTTTCGCGAAAGTGATTTTAAATTTAATTATCATTTCAGTTTATTTATTTATTAATAAGTTCTGAGTATCCGGTAGATTTAATTGCATCACTTGTAAAGATAATTATGAAGATAACAGTCCACATAATTTCAAGATTTTTTTGCATTAAAGTAAGAACCCATACATTGTTCGTTATCGTGAATTTCGAAAGCGAATCGAATAAAGTAATACACAGCAAGAAATCAACTCTCACGCTACTATTTTGGAAGTAGTAAAATAATATAGTGTAAAATTTTATACGTTAAGCGGGCATTATATTAACAATTTATTGTCGAAATAATTGATGAATTAATTCATCAATTTCTTCAAGGTCGCACTTTGGTTTTACATTATGTCCAGGGCTTGGCAAGTTTCTTAACAATTATGCTGTCAGATGTCACCGGTACCAATCTAATTTTAACATTTGACATTATATCATTCCCATTTGTATACGAAACAAAAACTGTTAAATATTAATAGTAATTTTAATAATTATATTTTAGGGCAAAAAAGCTTCCATTGCATTTATTATTGCTGATGCTCGGTTACTGGTTAAATATTTATATTCATTTTAGGTTGGTATTCCTGAATTGAAGTAAAAATTGACGAAAAATTAGAACAAGTTTTTAAGTTTTTTATCAATTTATTTGACGTCCAAATTTTAGTATTATATTTGTCAATTGACTTGACAAAGCCACTTGATCAATTAATTGACAAAAAAATTGTTAATGTAAAGCGTGCTTTACGTGTAAACATATTTATAAGAATCTTAAAGGGTTAAATAAAGAATGTTCTGGAATGTTAATCATTTACGTGTAAACATATTTATCAGAATCTTAAAGGGTTAAATAAAGAATGTTCTGGAATGTTAATCATTTGGTCAAATGTACACCAACGTAAATAAATTAGCAAATTGAGTTAAAAGTTTAAACGAGAGCGGGTAAATCTGTTATGATCACGTGACTAGTGAACACTTGTTGCAGTTGTTTATTGCGCTTCATAAGAGAACGAGTCTTGATTAGTATTATGATTAGTATTCATAGTGTTCAATTAAATCAGATCGTATAACTTATTGTGCAACAGTGAATGTTTGAGCCTGTGGTGAATTTCCCTTTAAGGATGACATCATAGGAAGCCAATATGATTAAACTAATAATAATGCAAAAGGACAAAACAAAAAATATGGTTAAATGTAAGAAAAAATGTTTAACCTAACCTATCAAAACATAGGATTAAGTAGTTTGAGTTAATGGTAGGCATACATGGCAGTCCAAACATTAACATGCAAAAGTTGAAATGTGGTGAATTTTTTTATAAAAAAATATGCATTTAATTTACTGATCAAAAGAACTTACCTGAAGTTCGATCATAATTATATGAGGGTCCAGTCCGAAAATATTACACACCCGCCCGTCCCTTAGTTCCCCTGCCGTAAAACATAAACACTTTAAACAATGAGAGTTACAACGGAATGTAACGGGATCAAGGCCAGTTGGACAGGACCGGTTTTGAAACTCTATAAACCCTGTGCTCGGAGTAGAACAAACGCGTACTACATTGTAAACAATTGTGTAATATTGAGGACTGGACCCGAAATATAATTTCAGTAGCATAATCAAATGATACTTATCTCCATGGTAAGACTGCATATATAAGTTAAATAATTTATTTTTGAAAAAATATGAAAACACTTTTCTATATCTGGTTATGACTACTATACAGTAGAAAGGATGTTCATTTATATTTGAACACTGAGGTACAAGATTTATTACAAGAATTAGAAATAAAAAATACATTAAACTATTCCCATCATTTTTTGGTTTAAATGAAATAAACAAATAAATAACAAAAAGAATCAATAATGTCAATAGAGGCATTCGTATTTGTTTGAAATCTTCTCAAAAGGAGAGTCCTAAAACTCTTGCATCAATTATTTCTTTCAATTATAATAAATTTTCCACCTGCATATCTAAATATGAAAGAAGAACGCCCTGTACATTTTGATTAAAATTCGAAAATTTACACTATGCCAAGTAAATTCTAACAATATTGGGTAAAATACATTACTCAAACATTTTTGTAAAATTTACCAAATGGCGATGGGATTTACCCTTTTTCCGTGTGCACTTTCCTGAACCAGAAATACTGCAAATTTAGTGTAAAAATGTACCCGTTTTCTGCTGTGTAATAAGTAACAATTCATAATAATGGAATTAGTATAGTTATTCGCATGTCCAGCATTTTAGAGCACATCAAGCATTGCACTAAAAAGACGGCATTGCACTCCAAAAAATTTTTGTTTAACCTCAACATATCCTTTTTAAACATATTTGCATGCGAGAATATACCGTTTCTAACACACGCAACATATTAGTAATAACATTTTAATTATAGAATTATCCTTGACCAAATACTTTGGCGAAACTTACAAATAACTTTCTTGCATTTCGAGCCTGGTCACATATCGTTATATCGTTTTTATCTCAAAGATTCGTTGGTTAAGCGGTCAGTTGAGAACACTGTCTACAGGTGGCCTGGAGTAGATCTATCTGCATGGCAGTGCAGTTTCTAATTCTAAACTACTTCTACAACTGGATTTGATTTGGTAGCGAACCGCTGGTCTACGCCTTTCACTCTCTTCAAGATCACATTAATTGTGATTGGCTATTTTACGGGTTTTGGCACTGGCGTGTCCTGGTCTGCTCGAGTGAATGAACAGAATGTCCTATGCGTGAACCCCCAGGCGTAAGGAACGACGACGCTGCGCTGTGTTGTCGAGTTATTCCATGTACTGTGTGTCCAAACAAGAAAGAACAGTATATTGTCAACAATAAATCGCAGGAGGCTAAGTGCTTCAAACTCGATAGTATGGATCTACTGAGAGGATACAAACAATTTAAATTTAAATAATTAGGGACACGTATTACTTTTCGCAATATCGTCTTAAAGAGTCTGAAAATAAATACCACCTAAAAATCACATTAGCGGTGGAATAATTGAATGTTCGTTGTGTAAAGTGCATTAATGTCACAAAATATTCATTACGAACGTCAAACGTATAACTTTTGTTCGTACAAAATGTTATCTCATTCAGAAAAAGTTGATATGATACTTATTCACGGCGAGTCACAAAAAATTCAAGAAGAGCTGTAGAGTTATATTGAAAAAGGTATCCAGAGCGCCTCATTTCTGATCATAGAACCTTTACAAGATTGGAAGCGACCTTGCCACGAAATAAAGATGCATTTTCTATTCAGAAAAATCAAATAATTGACCGAAGGGTAAGAAACAATGTCAATACATATAGAGTATTTCGAACAAAATCCACAAAATTATATACGGCAGGCTAGCCGGGAATTGAATTTGGATAAATCAACCGTTCAACGAATTTTAAAGGGTAATGGAATCATGACTATAAAATTTACAATTTGGAGTGTTTGCATGAGCATCACATTGAAAACAGACTTAAATTTATAGCTTAAATTGCATTAAACGTAGAAACTGTTGATCAGAACCTTTTTTGGCACGTTCTTTGGACAGATGAAAGTCAGTTTGCCAGTAATGGTTTAGCAAACAAGCACAACGAACACTACAAAGAAGTCAGGCGAAGATTGGATATATGTCTTGAAATGGGAGGAGATTATATAGAGAATAGATTGTAATATGTATGTAGTATGAGGGCGTTTGTCTTATTTTCTTAAATTTAGTATTATCATCACCTTTTACTTTAACTGCATTAAAGAATTATCGAGTAATCATTTTATTTATTCTTAATGACATTGATGCACTTTAAACAACGAACATTCAATTATTTTCCAACGACTACTTGATCCTTTCACCGCTAATGTGATTTTCAGGTGGTGTTTCTTTTCAGACTCTTTAGGACGATAATGGACGATTTTGGGGAAATATATGGTGCAGCACCATCGGTAGGCATTTAATTGGGCCCTATTTTATGAACATACATTGAGTTATCTAAATTTCCTATATGAAAAACTTCCTGCACTTCTGGAGAATGCGCCTTGGCATATAAGGAGAAACCAATGGTTTCAACACTACAGAGCTCTACCCCACAAGGCCAGGACTGTGCAACAATATTTAAATAACACTTTCCCAGAAAATGGATTGGGATTAATGAACCTATTCAGTGGCCGAAAAGTTACCAGATCTAACGACGTAATACTGCAATGTCAAATGAAAGAAACAAAATATATTCTTTACGTAACAGTTTCTTCATAAATCGTATCGTCAGTAACAAATTTTATAACTGCAGATGACAATCTATGATTAAACATCAGCAAAATATTTCTTAATAAAAATATTATCTAATGGCGTATCATGGAAAATAATTAAAATTCATGATATTTTAAATAAAGATACAATTATTATTAGTTAACATCTTTATCAGATTTTTAAAAGATTTAACTTTGCACCGTAATAATAATAACAGACATTAATTAGACACAGAAAAATTATTTCTTCCTGATCAGTTTAATTTAATGAAATAATTATAGCGTTTGAATTAATTTAGGGATATAACTTCTAGCCTGATTAAAGTTTCCCTATTAATTAAATTTGATTTATAACAAACGTTGATTTGACATGCGAAAATTTTAATCGTGACACACCTAATTAATTAAAAATGTTTCATTGGTTCTGTTCAATATCAGTGTGGTTCGTTTACTTTCATCAAATAGTTCAATAACAATTGTGTTAAAATTATTTAGGTACAAGGGTAGTCAACATTATCAACGAATCTATAAATCATATACATAGCCATGGATATATGGACATTTTAATAGTATGTAGGCGTTGATATTCATTAATATATTCATCCATTTTGACTGGAATTCGTGATAAAATAAATACATATTTGTTAGGTAACTTTAATTATCGGAAAATATTTAAGCTGCAACATTTTGTTTAGAAGATCGTAGGTAGACATATCAAGTAGCCAACAGTAGGTAATTAGCAATGTAAAATCTAGTTGCGACATGTTATCAGCGTCTGTACTCGATAAAATTAGTGCAGTTATGCAACTCGACTGACCGTATTTTTAATTATGAATAAATTATTACTATTAAAAATTAAATGTCAGCAAGAGCGTAAAAGTCATGTAGGTATTTGAATATTGCAATTGTTTAAGGAATGGTAGCGTAGCGTTATAGAGGGTGTCTTGGAAGTCATTACAATAATTCTAGAAGGCCATAGAATACTTGATTTTGTGTCGATTGAAACAAACATCCCTAAATTAAAATATTTGTGATAATTAATTTTTTAATATTTTTTAATTGAACCGTGCTTTTCTACAATTATTGAAGTGTAGAAGAAAAACAAACCTTTTTGTAACAAATATGTCTATACTTTTTTATTAGGAATGAATGGATTATTTAAGTTATTTAACCAATAAAATCCAAAGTGGCTTCGTTACTTATCTAGAACTTCATAAACATGGTTTTTCTACGTTGTAAAAGCGAAGAGTCAAATTTAAACGCGGATTTTATTTAAAGCTTTGTGTGTAGGTTTATTCAGATAGTATTAAAAACATATTTGAACGACATTCTGTTCAGAATAGTTTATGTTTTGTTACCAAGAAACAGAGTTCTCTAGATTTTCGAAGATGTAGTACAGATATCATAGAATGGTTAAAATATTGCATACATTCATTTTTTGAAATGCACGCCATTACAAAATGTTCAATTGGCACCACATGCGATATTCCTCTGGATATGTTGGTGGAATATTAATATAGAAGGAAATAATAATTCAGGACTTTGTAATAATTGTTACTGTCATTGTTTAGCCTTATCATAACCGATGTCAGCGAAAAACTTTTTTATCTCTATGTAAAATAATAATGAGGAAATATACGAGTTGTTTACTTATGAATTTCATTACGTCCTAATCCAAATTATCGCTATGTCAAAACTATCTTAATAAGGTATCTCTATCTTGGTCCTAGATATGCTTTAATAAGCCAGAGTTAATAACCTGAATATTTTTTAAAGGAATTACCTTGGAATACCTCAACTACGAAAGGGAAACATGTAATGGATTATAATTATTTAAAATAACCGTAATAAATATGCGATTCTAATCTTACTCAGCATTTTATGTGTAAGTAGAGCTATTTCGAGATAAGTAGCAGACTGCTAAACATTAAAAGGTTATAAAATACAGCTTCTGGAAAAACAAACTGTAATTACAATTTTTTAATATACCACTTATTGTTTTAAGTTGAGTTGCCTTGTTACTAGTAGAGCAGTATACCTGCTGTAAAAAGCATTTATTTAAATCAATTAAGTAATTAAAATTATCAGTTTACTTCTGAATGATCTGACAATACCCTCGTATAATGAGGAAAGCTCTATGTGGCTAAAAAACAAAAAAATCCCGTAAATATTTTTTTATTTGCTGTAGATATGTTAAATATTATCCACAGGTAAAATAACATTTCTATATACACATACAGTATGCGCCAAAAGTATGGAATAAATTCAATAAAAACGAAACAATTATTTTTTGGGAAAAATACTCGAACAAGTCGATTTTTAATTTAAAAAATACATATTTTAGCGTAAAATGCGATTTTCAAATGTCATTTGTTTTCGAGTAATGACGTCATCGATTTTTTTTTAAATTGCAACACCATATTTTTTTCCTTGATTCTGAAAGATCGTTTAATTCTCTATCAGACAGTACTAAAATTTTGCCCTCTTACATAGGAAAGTTTTCGAGTAAATGACGATTGAATGTTAGAAAACGTAAATCAATTAAAATAAAGCAAAAACGTTATCAAGTTTAGTTTTCGAATTCCATAGTTCTTATATGGATCACGTATGTGAAAATCTTTGCAAAGTGTCATTGTCAAACCGACTTTCTAATAAGTATTGTAAGAGACATAGAAATTATTATTCAATTTAAAGTATTATGTCAAATTTAACTGTTACTCAAAGAATTGAAATTTTAATTCTTATCGGATGCGGGAATATGACTAGAAGTCAGCAGGAAGTTTGCGATTTATTTAATGAAATATATCCAGATCGCCCTATCAGCCAATCAACAGTCAGTAAGGTAGAATCTAAATTTAGAGAAACTGGCAATGTTGTAAATATTCCAAAACCTGGACGTCCAAGCATTAATGAAAATCAGAAACAGAACATTTTGATAAGTATGGTGGATAATCCTCATAATTCTTCACAATTGGTTGCATTAAACAATGACACTAGTCAGAGCACAGTGCTACGTATCTTGAGGAAGGAAAAATATCATCCCTACAAAATTCAACTTGTGCAGGAACTCAATGAAGATGATCCCGATCGCCGCTTACACTTTTGCGAAATTCTAATGGATTTATGTCAAGGAAATAGAAATTTACACCGGCAAATACTTTTTTCAGATGAGGTCACATTTTGTCTGAATGGTACAGTAAACCGTCAAACGTCAAAGTTGCAGATATTGGAGTCGGGAAAATTCTCATTGGATGGCAGAAGTACATACCCAACACCCTCAGAAATTAAATGTGTGGGCTGGAATAGTTGACGACAAAATAGTAGGGCCTTTCTTCTTTGAAGGAACCCTTACAGGACAAAGATGTTTAGAGTTTCTAGAAAATGATCTTGTTCCAGCCCTTGCAGTAATTTTTCCTGACATTCCTGACGATACCATATGGTTTCAGCAAGACGGTGCACCTCCGCACTATGCGCGCCCTGTACGAGATATTTTGGACAACTGTTTTCCTGGGAGGTGGATCGGCAGACGCGGACCGATAGAATGGCCTGCAAGATCGTCAGATATTACACCTCTTGACTATTTTTTATGGGGATACCTGAAGTCAAAAGTGTACATTAATAAATCACGTTATTTAGAAGAACTTCAAAATCGCATTCGGGACGAAATACGCAGAGTTACCCCAGAAATCATTCATAATGTGCAAGAAGAATTTCTTCACAGACTTGCGCATTGTCAAGAAGTTGGTGGATGGCATTCAAACATTTAATTGAAGTATAAAATTTAATCAATTATTGTATTTTATTTTACACACCTCAGAATTGTTACTTTTTTATGGATAAAATTTACGTTTTCTAACATTCAATCGTCATTTACTCGAAAACTTTCCTATGTAAGAGGGCAAAATTTTAGTACTGTCTGATAGAGAATTAAACTATCTTTCAGAATCAAGGAAAAAAATATGGTGTTGCCATTTAAAAAAAAAATCTATGACGTCATTACTCGAAAACAAATGACATTTGAAAATCGCATTTTACGCTAAAATATGTATTTTTTAAATTAAAAATCGACCTGTTCGAGGATTTTTCCCAAAATATAATTGTTTCGTTTTAATTGAATTTATTCCATACTTTTGGCGCATACTGTATATACTGATAAGCGATTACATCACTTGTGCTCAGCAAAGTATGTTATTGAATCCCAAAAATTCACTTCCTGTAAGTCATTAGTCATTAAAATTTATAAGCAATATCGTCCTGAACAGTATCAAAAGAAATACCACCTGAAAATCATATTAGCGGTGGAAGGATCAAGTAGTCGTTGGAAAATAATTGAATGTTCGTTGTTTAGAGTGCATAAATGTCATAAAATACTTGTCATTATTCAATACGAACGTCAAACGTATAAATTTTGTGCTTACAAAATGTTTTCTCATTCAGTAAAAGTTGTTATGTTGCTAATTTACGGCGAGTTACAAAAAATTCAAGAGCTGTGGTTAGTTATATCGAGAAATGAATCCAGAGCGCCTCATTCATGATTATAGAATCTTTACAACATTGGAGGCGACCTTGCGCCGAAATGTTGCATTTTCTGTTCGGAAGAATGAAATAATTGACCGAAGGGTAACATTTTACAAGGTTATGCGTTTTAAAGAACGACCACTCAATTATTTTCCAGCGATTACTGGATTCTTCCACCGCTAATGTGATTTTTAGGTGGTTTTTCTTTTAAGACTCTTATAACTTTCAAACTGGAAGAAATACAGACAAATTTCTCAAAGTGTATTAGAAAAAAGAGAGTTTTTTAACAGGAAAAAAATTGGGTATGTTTCTGCAAAAAAAAATTGATGACGTCATTAGTCGTTTCTGTCAAATTCCAAAGACAATAGTTTCGATTGAAAATAGAGCTTTATGCATCCTCACAGTAAGCACAGCTATCGAGCTTGAAACACCCTGTACATATGTAGAAAATATTTTATTCCGGTTTTAAAGGTACCTGTCTATTTATATTTTATAAATATTTCAATTGTATTTCTTCCTGGTATACATATATATTACAAATTTAAGAGTTGTTGATCTTCCGTGTTCTTATTCGAAATTTTAACACACAAATCTACACACGTTACGAAATAGTGTTTCGTTAGAACAACAAACAATCAATTCAATCCTAAAATGAAACTGATTACTTATTCACAGCAAATAATAATGAAATTATTATCTTTTGACCCAGTTGTGAGCAAATATCAGACGTCCTTCCTTGAGCTAGTACGTTGTTTGGTATAATGGTTTGTTATAGTACGTAATTACATCAGACTCAATAAATATCTTACATGATTAAGGAAATATCGTAGATTAATCTTAGAAATCATACTGGTTGGTATATCCGACAAGTCTACTTGAATAGAGACATTCTTAGCAAGTGTAATGGTAATTCCTTTAAAATTATAGTAATGTTAATATAAGGATAACTTTCTAAACAGTATGGTTCTACAAATATGAATGAAAATTTCTTTATGAATTTCATTCATTTGGTTTTCTTCTTTTCAGTAAAAAAAATATAGATGAATTAAGATTTATATATTTTGATGACATCAGAAAATGATTCAAAATTGTAATAACCAAAACGGATCTAGCTATGCTATAAAACTGATTCACTTTAAAACTATTATATTGCCTAATTATTACTTATTGTCTTTACATGACCTTACATTCATAAGAAAAGTTATACAGTTTCAACAAAGAAACAATTTTTTAAAACAAATTATAATGTGAGAGGTTGATTCTAACGCAGAGGAAATTACACCGTGAATGAAATGATGCAAAAAACATTGCAGCCTTGACCTTAACTTTAAACGTAAGTTTTTTATAGAGATGTGATACAAATATACAAAAAACTTAATTGTGTTAAACGTTCTGATAAGTTTTTAATACAGATAAGCAGTCTATTTCATTCTGGGATAAAAGATATGTTATTTTTCCAATATTAGAGAAATACGGTACATATCATGTATAAAGTGGATCTGTAAACAAGATATTTTACAACTTCGGACGGGATGAACCAGTATCTTATCCGTCGCAATCTCCAGATCTAAATCCTATACATTTCTTTATATGGGAGTATTTAAAAAATCGCACCGAAGTACACTTGCTTTACAAATCATGGTTTACACTGTTCTATGACTAGTATTGGTTCTGCTTAGCGTGTTGATTTTTCTATTTGCTTCAGCTCATGACCTCATTATAAGAAAACTGATTTACTTTTGTAAGATCCACAATATCATTCTTCTGTTGATCATTGTTTGGTTCAGTTATCAGTAGATCTTGTTAGATAACATTGTTGTTGCCTGATAAGTGATACTGGTTTAACATATTTACTTCAGAAATTAATTAGGTGACTTTATTTTCATCAAGAACCAATTGAACTTTATATACTTGTCGATTTCTTTATTTATATCAATCATAATCTCCCATAACAATAACACTGCAAGGGTAAGCTTTAGGGGAATAATTATCTTAAGAATTAATTCAAATGTATCCACTAACACTATTTGAGACTTAAGTGGTGTTCAGAATGGGTGTATAAATGCTTCATAAGATCAATGTCAGCATTGTCAGCTTATAGGCGAGAGTACGTTATTATGAACGTATAGAAAATGAAAGAGTTAATAATTATATGAGTAATGATAGTCATCATTGGTAGGTCAATTTAGTAACAATGCTGGGCCTATTATCAAGATTATTCAACCATTGCGCAGATCAAGATCAAATATTCTGTTTTCCGAGGAAACAGGGTCACTGTCATTAAAGGCAGCAGAAATTCGATCAGGCCAAATGGACAATAGCGGATGTTTACACCCACATACACTTGAGAATAAATCAGTGTCAGGTATGAATTTGTAAAGTATTGATTGATTGCCTCGGTCATAAGATAGGTACTTATTCACGGTTTATGGACAATAACTATTTGTTGTCAGGACTGGCGTGCTTTGCTATTTGCATGCTGATTTATCTAGATAAATAGTAATTCGATTTTTTATTAGATTTATGTCAGCCACAAGAGTAATTTGTAAATTAAAGTACTACATATGCAATTAATCAATTCCTTTATAGTGATTCAGTACTTTCAGAACGAAGCAGATTGAATGAAAGAGTGTGGAAGTTATATTGATGTGTATCCAGTAAAGAAAATTGCTTAAAAGAATGTCTCAGAATTATTACAACATTTACTCATTGGCAGCAGATAGTCACCTAAAAAATGTTTCATAAAGTATTGATTCAGTTATCCCTATACATGAAAGGAATGACCCGCAGGATATAGCTAACTATCGCCCAATTATGAAAAAGTTGTTTACAATAAAGTGTATAATTTCCTAACAGAATTTAATATTTTGACGGATTATCAACATGGCTTTCGTCGAGGCCGGTCGACACAATCAGCGGCCTCCATTTTGCCAGAGGATGTTTATAAGTATCTCGACAGTAGTAGACATGTGGCAGGTTTTTTTCTTTGACCTATCACGCGCCTTCGAGTGCTTGAATTTTGATTTCATTGAAAGCAAATTATTTCATTTGGGCTTTAGAGACATATTTTTGAAATGGCTGAAGATCTATGTCTGTAAAAATTGAAAATGTAACATCCGACTGTCATGGGCTAAATTCTGGAGTGCTCCAGGGATCTCTCCTGAGACCACTAATATTTTTATTATTCATCAACGATTTACCTCAATGCATAAAATCTGACATGCTGACAATTTTTGCAGATGACACTTCTTTATTGGTCGCAGGACATACTTACGAGCAGCTGGTTTCCTCATTGGAAAGTATATTGCATTGTTATCTATATTGGTGTAAGTCATATGGCTTAATACTTAACATAGATAATTGTATATACAAAATGACGGTGTAAATAAAACTCTAACTTTATTTTTAAATAATTTTTTATTGAGTTCGACTGATTGTACAAATTTTCTTGGGAATATAGTCTATCAAAATTTGACATAGTCAACTCATATTGACATATTAAGCAAGAAATTTAATAAATCGTACTATGTTATTTCCCAAATTAAAGATTCTTTGACACTTTCTGTCATTCTTAGTGTATATTATAGCCTAGTATACAGTTCTCTAAGCTACAATGTGGTAACGCATATGAAAGTCAAAGAATCTTTACTGCCCAAAAGTGAATAATACGTAAAGTTTTTATGATCTCGGCCAGGGATTCATGTATACCGTATTTCATTAATTATAAGTTGTTCACTTTTCTAAGTATCTATATATATAAAACTCTACTGTATATAAGAACACACATACAAGATGTAGTTAAAAATTGCAATTACCATGATTATCCTACCAGAGATAGTGGAATGTCATGCATTCCCAAACATAAGACTAGCTTTATAATCACTTACCACAGCATTACAAATCAATGAGTGACAATATTTTTAAAATTGTTATAAAAAGATTTCTTTAGAAAAATCCTGCTATTCTGTAAGTGATTATATCTCAAACACACTAGCATTAAGTACGATTATATATTCTTCAATTTATACTTTTCTGTGAACTTAGTTTATGTAATTGTTGTATTATTGACTTATGTATTATGTAAATATAAACAATTTAGAAATTTTTTAGAGTGTATATAAATATATAACAAAACGATGGTAGATTTTTATTATATTTTTTTATTAGAAGCAACCACTGTAATATAACGAAATTGAAGTATGACACGTGTCGAAAAAATCACGAAAATAAACTTTACGAACTAATCGAAATGTATTCCTTACTTTGATAATATTAAAACCAATTATGAACTATAAATACAGAGATAAACAATTGTTCTGCCTGAGTAAGTAATTTTCTCTAGCAGCATTATGAACAATTTCAGTATTGCAATAATTTATGTACAAATAATGTGAGACAAATTGATGCAATTCCTATTGATCTGTATGGAAATGTGTGTTTGCAAATAATATAATAACGGCCTGCAGAATGTTAAGTGTTATGTAGCAGTAAACAATAATGTCTGGTCTATTTGCATAACCATAAATTATAAGTATTGCATACTTTTATAATTACTTATGAGGAACATTGTGATAATAATATTAGAATTGAAAAATGCTAATTAAGTGTTTTCAGTAAAGCTCGTAGGTTCTGCGAAGCATACATTGCTACCATTTGTAACTAAGTTAATGTTTCAATACAGTACTATGTTTAATAATACATATATAAATATTTTTTACTGTTTAAGAAAGGTATTTTAAGCTAATATGTATCAAATCTCCTACAAGTCCTATCAATGAAGTCATATGTATGTTCTCTGATACCAAACATCTAGGTATGCTAATGAACATCCACAGACAAAACTCTATTCAATAATTATCTAAAGAATTTAATATATTTACTAACCTCTGGAGTGGGAACTCGAAATTCAACCACAATAGATGAGATCTCACTTATTTGCTTTTGTCCACTGAATAGTTAGTTTCACACAATATTGTTAATACCTGAAAATATATGAAAATATATAAATATCATTCATATACAGGATGTTTTTAAGTGAAGTAGCAAAAATGAGATCACAGATTCCTTAAGTGAAAATAAGTGGATTTAACCTAACATACCTATATCCCAAGTCGCATAATAAAAAAGATACAGGGAGTCAAAGTTAAAATTTTATTTTCGATATTTGTAGATAACTTCTTAAAAAATCCAAATATTTACATAAAATTTGTAAATCAGTGGTTTTTGCGGGCGAGAAACTTAAAGTTGTTTCTAATTTTGACGTCACTAGTAGAAGGCGCCACTTGTGGTACACCATGTTTCTTTTAAATGGCTGAACTTTTTTGCAGCTAGTGTATCCATCTGACTATCGAAATAGATCGATTTATTTTCATCTAAGGATCTGTGGTCTCATTTTTGCTACTTCATTTCAAAACACCCTGTATACAAAGGCACGTAATAAATATATTTCTTTGATTATTCTTAATCTTAAATTCACTAATTTCAAAATATAGAGCAAACCAACATTGCTTTTTCATATTCTAACGATCTCCGTACATTGATTTATTTAATACTGAAACGTTTTATATATAGGGTGTCCGGAAAGGCCATGTCAAAAAAGAAATGACGTGCAGAGAAAGTCAAAATAGTTGTAGTTCTAGGTACAAATATTCACCTTCAAAGTAAGAAGTTAAAAAATAAATTATATAATAAATCAATTACCACTTTGGAGCCATTGCCATGACAGCAATGAAATTTGAGCAATTAAATATACCCTTAGTATGCTCATTTCCATGTTTAAACTGATATTCAATATGCCTGCATTATACAGGAGCATAAAAAATTATCAATTTAATCATCTTTAAACATCTTTGACAGCGATGCTAAATTTGACATTTTTCTTTTACAATTTGATTCCTCTATTATTTAACAAAAAGAAGATATATCATATTTCAATCGATATCTTGTACTGTTTTTGAGAAAAATCATGTAATCATAAATAAATATATTTTTGACATAACCTCTCGGAACACCCTGTATAGTACGAATAATACTTTTTATATAGTATAAAAAAATATATTGCACTCATTTACAACGTAAAATTAACCATCAAAGTCAGCTGATTTCAAGGATTTTACTACGCTGAAAAAATAAATCAAATACTGCATTGCATGAATTTTATGCGGTTACATTTGATTATCTTGATGTTAATAAGATCCTATACACACAACATGTTAGGGGCATATGATTAAAAAAGGATATAATTTGTTATACATTTTTTATTGCACTCGATTCTGCACTACAATTACAGAAACACTATGAATCAAAGCAAGCATAACAATACAAGCAGATACTCAGCATGTCAAGAAAAAAATCGCTGCCACAATGCTGACAAACGTGAATGCCACGCTAATAGCCATTGTATTAAATAAGTCACGAATTGGAGCAGCAGTATGTTAAAAATCATAAATCGTAACTTTTGAGAAAGCTATAATTATAATTAAATACAAAAACTCTATACGGAAGCGCGGGTTTTCGTGAAAGGAATTTGAATATTTTCGGGGTCAGCTGACGAAGTTTATTGTTCAAATTCTTCTAAATTTAAATCTCCCATACCTATTTCTTATCGTGCTTCAGATATCGGTATCCTTGCTGTCGTATAACTTTTTGTTTTGCCGTTCTAATGACTTCATTGTTTCACTGACCATTTCGCAAGTACGAGAAACACATGCGGAATGTGTACAGGGTATCTGCAATATGAGTGCCAACGATACCAACGGTTATCTGACGAATGTGAAGGTGAATAATGTAATAAGTATACTTTATAATATATAACATAATGGAGTTCCACAAGGTACAGTATTGGGTCCTATTTGGTTCTCAATCTATATTAATTACTTATTTTCTTCATCTTTTTGCAGAGCGGAAATTATAGGTTTTTGGGATGATACTGCAGTGTTTTTCTAAGCAAACGTTTGGGAGGAACTAAGCGTAAATGCTGAAAAATATCCAATCTAATACAATAAGAACTGATTGTATCATAAACTACTGACAATAAAATTTGAAAGGACTAACTATTTACCGTTTATGTGTCTGATCTTACTCCATTTACTCAGATGCAAATTGAAGTTCATGAGAAAGAATACGTCATCATGCCTAAAACAGACTTCAAATGTTCTTAGTTATTATTGTCAGACACTTATATTGGGACAGACATATAACATATACAATAAAGAAATTACAGACCATACTTTATAGATGTAATTATTTGAGAAGTATCTTTAATTTGCAGCAGTTAAGGATATTTTACATTACTTTAATAGAAAGGCAAAAAAACTTAAATACTATATGTTTCAACAGGCAAGGGTCGTATTTCACAGTTATTTTTAAACTTAGTGTTAAAAGAATTTATATTGTAACCTCACTCTAGTTACTTACCTTGTATTTTTAAATATGTTATTCATATTGATCGTATATGATTTTATACGGGCCTTATATTTTCTTCGTTCTCCTTCTCTGCTCTAAACAAGTGTTACGTCACTTATTTAGTATTGTGCCTATTTCCAAATGTATATGGTTACTGTACTGTTAATATGAACGTGTTTTTTTTGTTTTGTGAATACTGTCAATATTTACACCGTAGGCAGTATGTAATTTTTTTATTTATAGTTGTGTTTATCTATTGATTTTATACTTACTTTAGATTCTACTGTTAATGTTACTCCTATTGATTTTTTACTGTATTGTATTTTTTGTATTATTTATGCAGTTTTTCTTTCTGCTATGTATCATTTATCTGTTCCTGCAAACAAACATTATTGTTATTATTATTCAACGGTATTAAAGTATCACAGCAAACATGTTTTGAAGACTATGTGAACCATTTTGGTGATACATATAGTGGTATCTTGGATACTATATAAGGGACAGAAAAATCGTTAAATGAAGAAAGTTTTAGACTGTCTTCTTGCTAACTTAATGGGACTTGCAGACGGGTTCTAGCTTTTTGAATTTTTCTGAAAAAAATAAATAGATGAGGCATTTTCAAAAATCGGTTCTAAGTAAAATAGTTATAGTTACATAGTTTTTGCTGTTTTTTGGGCATTAGCTTAGTCTTAATTGTATTTTAGTTTCATAATAATTTTTTTATTGTAATTGTATTTTTATTATAGACCATTTCATTATTGGCACTCATATTCCGAACACCCTGTATATCAAAATCCTATGATTTAACACGTACGTTAATATAATTGAATTTTGTTTACATAAAAAAACCGGCAAAAACCGAAAAGATATTGTTTTTTTAACACTTCACTCTTCACTGCATAATGTTGAATGTTGTAAATACACAACACTTTTTTCTTATTCATAAAATAACTAATAATGTAAATATGTTTTATGTTTTGTATACTGTTGTAGTTCTACAACATAGTAATAAAGTAGCAAGATCTATCAAATAGATGGTACAAAAAGTTCTATACAATGAATTAGATAAATCAGCTAGTTCGATTTCTACATACGACAGGGTACGAGAGGTTAGGGTAACTTGTAATGCATCTATTTCCTCCACTCATTTAAATTCGATCAACGGCTCGTTTTCTTTTCTCTGGGGCTTTATTTATGCAGACAGTTAATCTTGCAGTTTAATGAGTGCAACATGGCAACCACATGCATTAAATATATGAGTATCATCATCCTGTACCTGGACTAAGTTCTTCTAAATGGCTGGGAACATGCCGTTAAGTCAAGATTGCAAATGCGTTTGCAGTATAGATTAAAACAGCTCTATTAGCTGATTTGATTTTATTTTAATTAACAATTAGGTTAATTTTAAAAGCAGTAAACTGGCATTGAATAATTGGAAAGAACTGACTAATTTTGATATAATTTACTACTTCCTTGTTTTGATACGTTATACCTGAACTAGTTTAAAGTTAACAGCATATATACCGGGTGATTCTCAACATATACGAATAAACTTGGAAAATTATAGCTGAGAACATATAATGAATATTGAAAAAAATGTTGCATACTTATTTCAAATAAAAATAAAAGAAATGGTGGTTTCATGTGATTCCCCGTAAAATAACCAAGAATAGAACCACAACATAGTACTGATCCGAATACCAAACATATCGTCCCGTCTTGTTTACTTCTTAATTTTTATAAACAAGAAAATTTCAATTTTTTTGTACTGAAACTAAAAATGTTTGACTACATTTGTTTTCACTATTCGTCATTATTTGCCCTCAGGTATAATTTCATAAGTTTATGTGTATAGGTTAAGAATCATTGTATATTTTGACTTGCCATTTAATACAGAAATCTTACTTTAAGTTATATTTTTAATGCAACTCGTTTTTCTCCGAAGATAAATTAAAATTTTATTAGCATTACAAAGAAAGATTGCATACTTTCTGTTTCAATTTATATTTCATTGAGAACCTGTGACTAATATATGGTACAATTCCGATAAAATACAATGTCATAGATAATTGCAGTTATTAGTTGCACGTAATTTTGCAAGAACTCATTAATTGCAGATTCTTATTTCAGTGTGGTTGGTTTTTCTTTCATTTCACATCACCTTTCTTTGTATAAAAATAAATAAATGGTATTTCCTTTATCATTCTGGATTATGGAAAATTGTTTCATGAATATGCTATTAATATACCACAACTTTTTTCTATTTTGTGGTGGCAGAAAAAAATCCAGATCTAAACTAAGGAAGAAGTATAGCTTTTGCAATGTACCTAGACTCTACTTTCAAATATAAATGCCATGTTTTTGTGTAAAATACCTAAACAACAAATTATAAAATGCTTCCTTCCTTATTATGATTCTTTTGCAAAAACTGGCCTATAGTAATTAAAAAATAGGCTGTGCAAAAGGATTTAATAGATAGTAAAAAAAAACTAATATAATTTAATACAAATAATCATAAGGAAAAGCGGTAATATGATCACGTCATATAGTTTTTGTATACGTAAACGCAAAATTGAAAGTAAATATTCCCATTTCGTAAGAAAATTTCCTTATTAGATTATTGTTGTTGCAGCATACAATCAACCAGCTGATTTGTTATTGATTCTGCCCCTTCACTTGCTAAAAAATTGTGTTACAAATACGGTATTGGTATACACTTTAATAGAGTTATTAATTTGGTAACCAGAGTCTATATACTTTAACAATAAATCAGCAAATACACTGTATTTTCTTGCTATATGCAAAACAAGATACATCCAGAACTAATAACTACTATAGTACATTCTCAACATTAAGTATCTGACTCAGAATTTACCTTAGATTGGATACTTGTAATAAAAATATTAGTGTTCCATTTAAAATAAGAGAGGTGACGTCATTTCTGGGAAAACCAAAAGACCACGTAATTGTTGATAAATTAAAAGCAGGTTATTTTGAAAATAAAAATCGACCTGTTGTTTTCCAGAGACATCCTACCAACTGTTTATCAGTTTCAGGGGGGCAGGCTTTATCGCTGCACTGTAGATAGCACCGTACTTGTGCTTTCTAAAGCCAGAGACATGATAGAGCGATGAGTGGGGAATTACTAATTACTAATGCCACCTTAGTAAGCTACAATTTAAACGACAAAAGACGGAAGCGTGTAGCTCGTAGCTAGGAGAGGTGCGTGGTGAATTCGATTCCTACGATACGATCTCTACGTACAGGGAAGTCTCCATTTAAATCTGCTTTGTCACTGTCCTGTTCTATCCGGAACTGTTAAACGTTGTTTTTTTACAATTTTGCCTATCTCCATATTCATCTCACCAACATTGTCAATTAATATTTGTCTTACTTATCTCACATGAGCATTTTGATCGCTACTTGAATTGCCTGGTCTTTCTGCTTATTTTAGTATCGCTGCGTCACATTTTCATAGATTTTTTTCGACGTTATAATACCTACCTAAGTCGGTGCCAAGGTGTGTGATAAATAGTACGTTATAAAGTGAATTAATTTCTTTTTAATGGCTATAATTCTAAAAGTGCATTAATCGTTTACGACCCCCCTGGGTATACTGTTGATTACTCTTATTAAATAAAACACAATAATACTGTAATAGCGTCTGTCATTGCCTGTAATTACAAATGGTTGTGATATCAGCACAACGCATTATTGGAAAATCATGTTAGGTAATATTTTTTCTTAAACGAAAAGTTGTAAAGTATTGTTATTGCCACATAATTTACCAGCAGAAAGCTTTTATTAGATTATTTGCGGCCTTCAACTAGACTTCTCCAGGGAATATGATAATGTTAATACCATATGGATTGTATTTCAAAGATGTTTGAAATATACAAGATGGCCCATGGAGATATACTAGATTTTTCACTTCAAAATATTACGCTTTAAGCCAACTTGCCTTAATCAAATCATAATAAAAAATATACAGGGTGTCAGTTGGAATATAAAAAGTGATTTTTTGTGAGTATTCCACTGTTTTTGAATGCATCAACATTTTGGATATAATTTTTGCTGTTTAAGAAAGGTATTTTAAGCTAATATGTATCAAATCTCCTACAATTCCTATCAATGTTTGGTATCAGAGAACATACATATGACTCCAGTGAGAGGAAGGGTAGGAGATTTGATACATATTAGCTTAAAATACCTTTCTTAAACAGTAAAAAATGTTACAAAAGCTAATAATAAGGAATATATGGGTAGATATTGTGGGTGTAATTCAACGCAGGTTGGGGCTTTTGTCCACTGAGTAGTTAGTTTCACACAATATTGTTAATACCTGAAAATATATGGAAAAAATTTTGGATATAACATATCAAATCTGTTGTCTATCCCCCATATTTGTGACGTAAATGTGAGCGTAGTTTTTTGGTCCTAACGTTATTACGTTTTTTATTAAAAAATCTCAAATATACATTACTTTTGAGGAAAATAGATATATGTACTTGTCATTAGTCTCAGAAATGCGCCATTTTCGAGAAAATAGCTTTTCAACAATCAGCTGCATAGTTTATTGTATAATATTTTATAAATACATAAATAAAATACAAATATACTTGTATTAATGTCAAATATACATCAAAGAAATAGGATTTTTGATAAAAGGTATATAATAGAAATATAGATCATAAATTGCAATAATTTTCTAGCTAAAAAATATCAATGAAACGAAAAATAATAAGATACAGCTAAATATGTTGAAGAAAATTGATTGAGGGTTGATCAAAGCCTTTCGAAAAAGAAGAATAAAGAACTAAATAAAAAGAAGAAAGAAAAGTCATTTGGACTTTTTTCTCTGTTTGGGCTCTAAAATAAGAAATGAAATTAGGTATTGTTTTGACTGAACTTGTTCAGACGTCACAGAAACTTAGTTTTGAGCTGCCAAGCAAAGTGGACCTCTGTCTCTGATTTTCGATATCTCGAATGAATTGGAAGATATAACGACACAAATTCCAGTGCCCTAAACTCAGGGGTCATTGACTTCTGACCTTTCAGCGAACTCCTCACAACTCCTTTATTAGTCTACGTAGAGGGGCACGGTTTGAAGAAGAGGATAACTCTATTAGAAAGTCTCAGGTTTTCTTTACTCAAATGATTTTGGATATATAAAGCCAAAGGTGCAAATGTCAGTGACCTGATGACTCATTGACCTTGTCAATGTTAAATTAATTGACATTATATAAGATCCAGCTCAGTGGTCATGTTAAACTGAATGTACAGGATTACATTCATGTAAATTATTTCAATTATGGTAACGATTTGTTGCAATAGAAGGCCACAATCTTCATTGATGAATTTGTGATGATTATACATATCAATATTTCAAAACTTACAACTACTACACATACCCATTTGCCCATAAGTTTAAAAAAGGGTTTGTTTTCATTAAAAAATCTTGAGCAATTTTCAACCTTACCTTGGCCAGCAATTTATTTCTTCGTAATGTTATTAATGTGTTAGTACGTTTGACCCTGGTCAAATTTCAAGTGCATTTGTCAAACGGTTTAAGAGAAGATAACATCTAGCTAAATATGCATATGTAGAAAGGTACGCAAAATTAGGAGGGACAAGGGCAGAAATATTTGGGTGAGTCAAATACCGATGAACTGTCATATAAAAATTATATCATACATATCAAATAAATATGCCTATGCAGCAGAGCTTTTGGCATAACTTTTTTGCTACAAATATGGTACAAATATGTACCACTTTTCACAGTAATATTTCATTTATATTATCAGTTGTACAGAGTTAAAATATAACGTTTCGAAAGTAGCAGTATTTATTAAGTTGTTCCAATTTGCTCAAACGACATTGTTGAAATCAATAAAAGGGCATTATAAATGTAAATTTATTGCCTGCCACATACCATATACCACATCAATAATAAATTTCACAGCAAAGTAATGAAAATGTTCATGTCGCTATGTTGCAAGTAGACAAGAAACTAAAAGGGCAATATTTCATAAGTTTTTAAAAATAATTCCATCCAATACTTAGATATTATGGGTGGATGTAAGATTAATGACAGCAATAATTCATTCTGAAATGTTCAAATATAACAAAAATTAGTCCGATAGAATCAGATCAACATTTACAATTGCAACTGCAATAACTGCAATTTTGGCATTAGTGAATCGTTTAGTAGAAATCAGTCTCCAAATCAAAACGCAGTTTTTTTGAAGAAAGCAGTTTTCTTATAAATTGACTTATCTTGTACAGGGTATCTCAAACCTTTGCGACGAATTGAAGATGCATTCTCTGTTCGGAAGAATCAAATAATTTGCCGAAGGATAAGAAACAATGTTAATACAGTTAGACGGTTACAGTATCATGCCTACAAACTTCACAATTTGGAGTATTTGCCTGAGCGTCACATTGAAAACACACTTTATAGCACAAATTGTAGTAAATGTAGAAACTGTTGATCAGAATTTTTTTCGGCACGTTTTTTGGACGGACGGAAGTCGGTTTGTCACTAATAGTTTGCAAAACAGGCGCAACGAACACTAGTGGTCCATTGAAAATTCCCGCACTGTAAATCCAGTCCAAAACCAAGGCCATTTTGGAGTAAATATATGGTGCGGCAGGCATTTAATTGGGCCTTATTTTTATAAACATACATTGGGTCTGTTCCAGCAACACTAAGAACCGATTCCGAACCGTCCAAAACTATTCAGTCAGTTCAGTTGTTAATGCGAAGTAAAACGGAGCTGGTCAAATGTTTCTGACAGTTCTGAACCAGTTCTCAATGGCTGTTGGAACAGACGTATTGAAGAGCCTGCGTTACCTAAATTTTCTACAATAAGAACTTCCTACACTTCTGTAGAATGTGTGTGCCTTCTAATAAGAAACCTACGGTTTCAGCACGACGGAGCTCCACCCCAAAAAAAGTTTATTAGAGAAAAGAGAGCTTTTTAACAGAAAACAGATTTGGGTATGTTTCTGGAAAAAAATATAATTGATGACATCATTAGTCGTTTCTGTTAAATCGCAAACATATGCGTAAGATTAACATTACCAACAGGTATTCATATATTCACTGAATTTTTGCTTTAAAAATGTTAATAAAAATTGCATTTTGAATCAAATATTTGAAGATACTGCGTTCTGATCCAATTCATAAAATATTTTTGAATCAATATATCAGGGAATTAAAAGTCATATTCCTCTTCAATTCACCTATGTGCGAAATCAACATTATGTAACGAATTACTGATGTATTTGATGGCGCCGAACCCATTCGAACATACCTAATTACTAAATATTGAGATGTCGATGTATTAGAAACGTATGTAAGCAATATCTAAAAACCGTTAACTAATGGCGCATTTCTCTGCAGGACATTCGCAGCCAGGTTAATCTCTTCTGGAATTAATGCAAATGTATTCAGTAGATGCAGCATTATTATTCACATGGCAGGCCAAATAAATAAATAATTGCTAACCTGTGGTCAGATTCGTTTTGCATTCGTTAGATCTTATCAGAGTTAATAACAAGTCGGAATTGTATTGATTTTTAATTACAATGCTTTATGAAATATATATTTTTTTGAAATTGGCATTATGCTACGTTTTCATTTCAAGATGATGCAGGGCGCCAAACTTGTGGAGATTTCTTGCAAAGGACATCAGTTAGGGGATAATTGTCTGGTAGTTCATTCCTTCTAAAATACTTGTTTAATACTGGAAAATTTACAACTTATCGAAAAAAAAAATTGGGAACAGAGGCGTTATGAAAAATTGAGTCAATATCGTAATTTTCCTTTTAAATCCTTATAATTTCCGAAAAAAAATTGATGTAGAATTTTCAACTTTTACATCGCGCCATCAGAATGCAGGCGATTCCGACCGAATTTTGATTTTAGTATTAACGTTTTTGCGATTATCTTTTAGTTTTTCAAGTGCCATAAGTCATACTTTAAAAAGATTTACAAAACATAAAGATATTAGGTACCTACTCCTAATGAACTGTTAAGCAATATCATATACAAAATTCCTTGTGCTGATTGTAACAAGGTGTATATAGGTTAAACAGGAAGATACCTCAAAACACGGATTTCTGAACATGTTAGAAGCATCAAACCTTTATCACTATTAAATAATAATAATAAAATAGCCCTTGCGGAACATGCACAAACATATTTACTTAATTTTGATTTTGGGGGAAACTACTATCATGGAATAACTATAAAAAACGTATTTTTCATGAAATGATTAACATTGAAAAAGACAAGAATTCTATGAATAAAAAGCAGGACATTCAAAATTTAAACACATCGTATTTTAATTTAATTAAACAATGTTTTAAACAATTAAAAAGAGAATAATTTAATGTATGTGTTTTTAAATAGTTTAAAATATTTTGTTTTTTTTTCAATATTTTCAAAATTCTTTTAACACATACTGTTAAATAATGTAAAAAAAATTAGAGCCCTAAGGAAGATCTAGAAGACCGAAACGATGGCAATTTGTAGTGAATTAGTTTCCCTTTTTTTCCTATTTTGACCTATTACCGGACCAGATTAAACTAAAAAACATTCCTAATGCTCATGTCTGGGATTTTGAAAATCCTCACGCAATTCAACGAGATCATGAGTTGCCTGAACTTTTGGAAGATGCACCGGTATGCATCTACTCTGAATCTGGTTCTTTCACGATGGTGTTTGCCCTTATTTTCGACAGAATGTTCGGGAGTATCTTAATGAAGTACCGGTACCATGGCCGCCACATTGTCATTACTTAAATCCTTTGGACTTCTTTTTCTAGGTATATTACGCGAACGTTAACCGTGTAGGTAATTGGTATGCGCATATTTGGAAAGATCCTAAATCTAATTATTGTTTGTTTGACCAAATGCAGATACATATCCAGGTCATACTTTTCGAAGAACCTCTGCCCCCTTACTCGAGATACATGTCACGCCATTGCTTTAATTTGAATACCTTCTCTAATACTTCTGTATATCTGAGATCAATAACAAAATAAATTTTATGGAAAAATTTCTTTTTCTCTGTGGAATACCAGCAACCACATACGACAATCAAATATATGTATTGTAACTTGTAACTGTTCAATTTTCATGCAACTAACATTCGTTATTTTATTATTATGCTAATTTTACAGTCATGAGAAGAATAAGTCATTGTTGCTCTCTTGACGTACAAAAATAAAAAAAATAAGTATCAGCATTGAAGAATATTACAATGATTTGTGGATATATTAGCGGACCAAATACTTTGTACCCACATGCATTTGCCCTTTTGAGTGATAGATAAATAATAATCATGACAAAGCAACTTATGACATCTAACTAACATAATCGAAAGCATTTATTCCACCTTCTAATTCTATTCAATAGCTATTGAACCATAAATCATGAATTTTCATTATGGGCATATGGTACAGTATTTTTCGGTAATATTGGATTGTGTAATGTAATGTCGAATGGAACATATAGAAATCCACACCCCGGCCATGCAATTTCAAATGGGTATCACAAATGGAAAGGCTTACCAAGTGACTTAATGTCAATGTTAGCGGTATTGCAACTTTTTTTCTCGGGAAATGACTTAAGTTACAGAGTACAAGAAATGTAGCCTCTATAGATTTTGCAAAACTAAATTTACATTCACAACAGTTTAAGACATTGGTAAGTACAGATAAGTTAGTACAAGTTTCTTTTACTAGATAGGTATTGCCTTGCAAATAGCAATATTACTCGATCAATCAATGAGGTAAAATTGTGTAGCTAATATGTAATATATTCCTTCTATAATAGTGTTCAATGCAGTAGATCATCTAGATTTAGGCAGTGCTGAGTTTATTCTATATCAGTATTGAAAACTATTGATTTTGCAATATTACTAAATAGAAGAACCGAAGAACCATTAACATATTCCAGGATATCATAATAATAATAATAATATGACTTTATTCATTTAAAAAGAGTACATAACAAATTGATGCAAATAGTGGCGAGATCTAGCAAAGCTACTCATCTAACCACTCGGTAAAAATAAGTAGAACAAAAAAAATTATAACCAATAAATACAATGCGTTAGGAAAAAAAACCTCAACAACAACAATACGAACAGACAGAATATTCAGGACAAATATATAAATATATATATACCCATAATTAAGTATCAAATTAACTATCACTTTTACAATACTTATTTAATCGTTTTTTAAAGCCAGTAACCGCTAAGCAAGATTTGACATCAGGTGCCAGAGAATTGAAGAGTTTAGGGCCATTATAACTAAATGATCTAGAAAATACTGCTGAGGAATGCCTAGGTACACTGTGCAGACCCCGCTGTCGTGTATCCCTTACATGTATGTTTGACCTCTTGACCTTGGCTGTTGAAATTTATCAATTTTGTATATAAGTGAACACAAATGCATGAAAAATCTTTGCTCTAACTTAAACCACCCCGCTTCCCGATAAACAGATGACACATGATCATACTTTCTTAACCCAAAACAAAACCTAATGCAATTATTTTGCAACTTTTGCAAACTTGCTTTATCTTCAGCCAGTAAAGCAGGCCAATATACAACATCACAATACGCTATGACAGACAGAATTAAAGAATCACACAGTTTTAATTTAATATTATTAGAGAGCAGACCTTTAAACATATAAAGAGTACGAAGTTTCCCGTAACATTTTTGTAAAACGTTAGAAACATGCCCCCTAAATTTCATATCATCATCAAAATATACTCCTAAATTCTTACACGATTCAGCATAATTTAATACAACATCATTGATTTTAATTTGTAATAGGGCATCATGTTTGATTAAGCTTTTGTTTCTGCCAAACATTAAAACTTGAGTTTTCGATTCATTTAACTTAAGACCATGAAAAGTTGAAATTTCATAAATTATATTTAA